>OZ023255.1:16998512-17598512 GCA_964007305.1 Netelia melanura | reverse complement strand
TCTTGTTAGTGGGAAGTAGATTTTTGCAAAGTCTTTAATAAATCTTCTATAGTAGTTTGCTCATGCGTGGAATTGGGTGATCGATTTCTTCCCAGATGGTGTTGGAAATTCCATGATTGCTTGCACTAAATGCGGTTACGGTCGGCATTGTTTTTCACTAATTTCATGGTCTAAATATATAACATGTCAGCTTAAAAATTGACATTTGTCAGTCTGCAGGGTAATACCCGCGCCTGACAGGCGTTCTGCCACTCTGCGGAATTTTCGTTCATGTTCGTTTAAATCCGCTGCGTATATCACAATATCGTCGAGATAAACGAAAAGATCAACTCCTTGAAGAACCGGTAGCGGGATGTCCATTAACCTTTGGAGGGTTGTTGGAGTATTCTTTAATCCGAACGACATTCGATTGAGTTTGTAATTTCCGCTCGTGGTGGAGAACGCTGTTTTTGGTTTGTCTTTAGGGTGCATTTCGATCTGATGGAAGCCTGATGCAAGATCCAATACGGTAATATGTTGTGTCTTACCCAGCTGATCGAGGATATCAATGATATTGGGTAACAGATATGCGACAGGTACTGTTTTTTCATTAAGTTTCATTAAGGGGGGAAGCTGGTCTAGAGCGTGAAAAAATGGGCATAATTTATGAATTTTTTGTGACTCAACAAAAAGATCAATCGAAATTCTGTGAAAGACGTTTTATAATTTAGGTTTTAATATACAAATACAAATTTTTTCGTGTCAATTAAATTCAAAATGGCGGCTGTCCAGCATTTCTTCGGAGGCGCCTCATTTTTTAGACGGGTCCATGACCGAAGATGTAACCTCCTTAATTTTGGTCCCGGAACAAAATCCCGAAAATTTTTAGTTTCTATATAACAACAGCAAGAGACGTACGTAGGATTCTTTCGATATTTTGTTTTTTCGCGAAATGGTGCACGTTTGAACAAAAAATTAAAATTTTCACTATAAAAAAACGACAAAATTGTTGATTAAAAATAAACTATGCAATATCAAAAAAAATCCTACGTACGTCTCCGGAGAAAGGTATTTCGAATGTACTGTAAACAATTTCGTATAGATCGGTGAAGATTTGCTCGAGTTATGTCTTCGGCCAGTTCAAAAAAAGTGATTTCGAGAAAAACGCGTTTAAAGTTTTGCCCCGTGCGCCGGGATCATAAAGGGCGCTCGGGGCATACCTGAGAGGCGCTGCCGCAGAATGGAAAGTTTGGGCATTTAGACATTTTTGCCGGCATCCATCCTTTGGTGTGTTATTTTTAAGACCCTAAAGTACCTTTTAAGACAAAAAAAAAATTTCGGTTTCTTCAAAATTCTAGACCAGCTTCCCCCCTTAAGTTCATTAGTACGGTGCCAACGATTTTTCCCTATGTGATCCGGTTTTTTTGGGTACGATCCAGACTGGTGAGTTATATGGTGACTGAGATGGCTGTATAATTTCCTTTTCTAGAAGGTCGTTAACTTGTCTGTGCATTTCGTCTTTGTGTATCTGTCGAAAGCGGTATTGTTTAGTGTTGATTGGCCTGTCATCGATTGTTGGTATTTCGTGTTTTGCGATGCTGGTGTGTCCTAATCGTTCTCCCAGTAGACTGAAGAGGTGCGAAAATTCGGAAGCCAGTCAAACTACATGATTTCTCTCCTGTTCATCTAGACCATGTAGGTGCAAGAGTGCTTTCACAATCAGTCTTTCGAATCTGTCTATATTATTTCTGACTGATGTTGTTAAGATTGCTGCGTGATTCTCATTACGAGTATCACTAGAATCGTCATCTTCATTATTCATTGGTGTTATCGAGGAGTTATCTATTGGTTCGAGTTCAACTATTGGTACTTTGAGGTGGATGTTCAATTCATTTGTGTTTCCACAATCATGTAGGCTATTCCATTTTTGTTTGTAACTATTCCGTTTCCGATGAAGAGTCCTTCACCTGGATTGAGTTTTGGGATGTCTCCTTCTTTTAAGTCTGTGTTTTTAATACGTACTAAAATTGTGCTCTTTGATCTGGATGATTTTCTATATTAATGTAGCATATGCCCATGGTAAAAGTTGTACCGCAGGTAATACCTGAAAGTTCGTTTATGATAGATTGGTGAATTCCTATATTTTCTCCTCCGGCTCATATTTTAATTAAGTTAATTTGAGTTCCAGTGTCGACTAAAAAGGTTGCGTTTCCTTTACATAAATCGGGAGAATCCATTTTTACGATTGGCGGTTTGCGTTTTTCTATTATTCCTAGTGATATTGCCGCTTTCATGATTTTTGTTTTTCCTAATTCGTTGCGCGTTCTTGGGATTTGCACCGCGTCGCGCTGTCCCGCGTTGCAAAATTCGCGTCTTTTAGTTTTAATGCTGCGAGTGCTTTTTTGAGTTGCTCTTCGTTGAATCCTAATAGTTTTTCTTCGCTGGATGAGTTTCGTGATTCGTGTTCCGTACGTGATCTGTTTTCCGGTGTGTAATTGTGTCGGTTGTGTAGGTTGTCGATGTATGACTGTCGATCCCGCGAATCGTTTTTGTACTGGTGTCGGTCTCGTGAGTTATTTCTATGTTGATTTTGATCTCGTGAGTATCGCGAGTCTCGTGAATCATTTCTGTATCTATTCCGTGAGTATCTGTCTCCTGAGTTGCTACGAGTACATTCGCGCAAACTTTTGTGTGGCAGATGGCGCGGGTTGCTGCGGAGGCGATCGCGCGAATCGATGTGGATCTTGTCTCGAAATTTGTTGTGGTCTGTGTCGTGTGAGTCTCGTGATGCGTGTTCCGATTCTTGTTTTTGATCTGAATTTGTCGTGGGTGTGTTGGTAAGATGTCGTTTTTAAGTGTAGCATGTTGATGTTGAGTGTCCGGCAGTTTGGTGCAATCCGCAAAATATATTTTGTGGTTGCCTGATCCTTGTTTATGAATCTTACTCTAGCTGTCTCTACTTCGCTATTTGTGAGATAGGGTTTGACACGTTTTTTGATTTATAATTTGTCGCTTTTGGAGATCGTTTTCTATGGCTATTGCGTCTTCTACTGCCTGATCGAGATTTTCATATGCGTTGTGTATGAGGTGGGCACCGATCTGGAAAAGGTCCTCGGACCAAAGCTCTTGCTACTGATTTGTTGATTTCTATTATTCGTCTTTCAAGGTACGGTCTTTCTGCATTCAAACTGTAAAATCGGAGAGTCTTTCTGTAACTCGTTTTTGAATTTGTCGTGTGCGGGTTGCAAAGTCTATTACCGATTCGTTATAATTTTGCGAAACTGTTTTGAGTTCGAGGTCTAATGATTCAATGAGTCTACCAAAACAGTTCTTCAAGTTTTTTAAAAGTTCGGCTGTTGTTCCGTAAAGTTTACTATCTACGAGATTCAATGCGTTCCCGGTTAATTTAAATTCGATCATATCATGAAATCGATCTTGGTCGGCAGGTGATAGTATGCGTATTGTGCGTGTGCATGCTCGGACAAAGTGTTCGACAGGCATATTTTTTCCATCGAATATCGGTATCGCGTTAAAGACATCGCGAAAGGTTACACTATTTACCACGTTTTCTCATACTCGTATATTGATCCGTTCTGGTATATTATCGTCTGGCACATTGTTAAAGGTGAGTTCGTCGTTCATTATTTGTCCGTTGTAGAATAAGTCAAGTGTGCTTGGGTCTGGCGTGACGAAGGTTGGGGTTTTATTGCTGTAGGCGCTTAATTTTACAAAATTCCAATATTTGGTTGCAAAATTATAAGTTGTTTAAATGCAAATAAATTCTGGAAAATGATGAAAATATGTTATTCACGAATACAGATAAAACGTACATTATAGCAGGGTAAGCGTGAATGGTGGATATAATAACGTCCGCGGGAAGGTTCTCCATGGGCATATACTTGATTGATAATTGACCCTTTTGTACGGCTTCACGAATGAAATGATGTCGTAGTCCACATGTTTAGTTCGTGAGTGAAAGATTGGGTTTTCGACCAACTGGGTTGATGAAAAAAAAACATTTTTTTTTTCGGAAATGGAAAGATCATACCTAAGTTTTATAATAAAACTATAATTATTATTTTTTCGTTATAATTAAAAAGTTATGTCAAATTGAAAATAAAATTTTTATCCTAGTACCGATGACGCGCTGGCAGCTCCCGAAAAAACCCGAGAGTGTGTGACGTCACTATGTTAATATTTCCTGAATTACACCGTGCCGTGATAGAAATTTTTAACTTTTGATCAGTTTATTCTTATTATTATCGTCAATGTTTGATAAAATTATAGACAATGGCAAACCTTAAAAGTTATCGTGGGTGTTTTGTACCATTCTGTAATAATACTACAAAACCCGGACAAAATGTTTTTAAATGTGCCTCAAGAGGTTAAAAATAGGCGTCAGTAGTTTGAAGCATGTTTTCTGTTGCGAGGATCATTTCGATGTAAGAACAGTTGTGAAGACATTTTAACATAGTCACGTCACAAACCTGGCCGCCCATTATGGCGCGTTCGTGGTCGCTTGATTTCTTTTACAAATTTTATCACTATTGAATCATTTATAATTAATTGTAAACAGTCTTTTCAAAGTTTTTCACATCGATTACCAATATTACTTATAATAATGTTTTAAAATACAGCAAAAAAATCGATTTTTTTTTTCAACAACCCTATTTCTGTGCTCCGGCATTATCGTTGCACACCGTTACCTCAGCTAAGTCTGTAAGTCCAAATTCCTTGAGAAAGTTATGCAGATGATTGGATTCCTTGGCAGCTTTAACCAGTCCCATATATTCGGCCTCTGTCGTTGATAACGCTATCGTGCGTTGCTTTTTAGATTCCCAGGATATTGCACTTCTGCTCAGTACGAAGTCGTATCCAGTGTACGATCTTCGATCTCTGATGCCATTCGCCCAATCTGCGTCCACATATCCTGTCAGTGCCGCGTCGGTGCATCTGAAAAACAATCCGAAACAATCACCCCGGTACCTAAAGGGAACCCTTTAGGTACCGGAGTACGTATTTTGCCGCTGCCCAGTGTGATCTCCTGAAGCAAGTGTTATATTGACTAACAATAAGTGAACTGACGAAGCGTGATATATCAGGTCTCGTGACTACGGTAAGGTACATGAGCCAGCCTTTTAATTCCCGGTATAGAAGCATCTTCTTCTCCTCGTCCGGTGGTTATTCCTCTCTTATTAGTTTCGGTCCGGTATCTATAGACGTGGCGATGGGCCTGCAATCACTCATTCCGAATCGATTTAGTATGTCCCGAATATATCGTCTTTGAGTCATTTGAACGTCCCCGTCTTTTCTTCCGAATTCGATTCCCAGACAGTGTTTGACTTCTCCAATGTCTCTGATATCGAATAAGCCTGATAAGTATGCTGTCAGACGGGTTATCGCGTCGACGCTTCGCGACGCAACCACAATGTCGTCCACGTACACGGAAATAAGCATCAGATAGTCTCCTTCATGCGTAAAGTATATGCATGGATCCCCTTTTGATTGAGGTAGACCGAATTCTTTTAGTTCAGCGTCGATCCGTTTATGCCAGTTCCGGCCGGCCTGTTTGAACCCGTATAGAGCTTTCCTCAATCGACAAACCTTGTCGCCTGTTTTCAGTTCCCGAATCATATTCTTTGCTTTGTTAACAGTGTGCACATCGGCCTTTTGTTGCCCGATCAAGATCCTCAGTGCTTCGTCAATCATGTTCGGGACTTCAATATACATTTCTTCGACGATAGATCCATTTAAATATGTTGTCGTTACGTCCAATTGTCTCACTTTCATTTTCTGATGAGCTGCGAGACTCGCCATTAGCTGGATAGAACTATTGAATGCGAGCAACGGGAAGGAAAACTCTCGTGAAAATGAATCCCAGGTCGTTGGCTGAATCCTCGAGCAACAATTCGGGCCTTTCTTCTCTCGAGTGTTCCATTCGATCGGTATTTATTCCGCAGGACCACCCGGCTTCCGATTACTTTGTGGCTTTCCGGACAATTGACGATTTCTCACGTATTGTTTTTAATGATCGATTCTAATACCAAAGCAATTGCCTGGTGCCATTCCGCGGCATCGTCGCTGTCCAGGGCTACTTTAGCCAGTATCTCCGTGCTGTATGCAAATTCTTCTTTCGCTTATGTGACGGCGACCGTTTGGTGGATCTTTCGAGGTCTTCCTCTTTGACCCATCCTCTCCAGCCGAAATCTGCTACGACCTCGTTTCGTTGTTCCTTCGGCACAGCTTCATTGTGCGTGTCGTCGTCTTCGTCGATTTCCTTTTTCAGCGGCGAGTTTTCTGTGTGTTGTGTCGGTAGGAGCTCGATAATTGCCTCGTATCTCCCGGACTCGGTTGTATCATTTGAGCCGTCCGTGTTGTCCTCCGCAAAAACGTCTTCCGTTTGAAGATCCTTAGCAACGTCCATTTTTCTGCAAATCTGCGGCAGGGTGTCTGTAAATCGTTTCGTGACTTTTCGTTCCTCGTAGAGCCACACACTTTTTCTTTGACATCCACATTTCATGAGGAGTTTTTTCCTTGAGACTACGAGTGGGGTAGCGATTTCGTATGTAGTTTGCGTTTAGAGTTGCTTCGCCCAAAATGATCCTGGCAGGCCCGACTGTATGATAAGGCATCTCGACGAGAGTCTGATTTTTCCATTCGGCGGTACCGTTTTGTTCCGGGTTATTCGCCACTATGAGCCTTCGTTGGATTCCGTTGGCCTTAAAAAAATCGTCAAATTCCGTATTGATATTGTTACGTACGGGTTTCCGTCGTCATGTATTAATTTGTATGTTGTTGTTATTTATAGTCCAACGTCGCGAATTCGACTTGTGGATCCTGTCTAAGTTTTAAGCGGCGTAACGCACCTCACCTTTTGTGTGTATGTGTATGTGTATTGTGTGTTTCTGCTCTGCGACCTGCTGACGTCGGCGGATTCCTGGAAGGGTCGGTGGCGACGGCAGCCTTGGCCATGGAGATGATACACCCAAGATACACTTGAAACGTGTATTTAAATTTCGTACAAGAATGATCGTACTGGTTTACTATTGAGAATTCTTATCGATAAAGAAAGAACGACCAATTTGTTGTTGAGAAAGGATAATTGGGTGATTGGTAGAAAGGGTTGCAATAAAATTATTAGCGCTCTGAGAAATTACGATAATCAACTTTATTAGAATGTGGTACGAAAATTAGTTAACAGGTTTAAACTCGAAGTTTTTTCTCTGTAACTGCTCCTTCACAGAGCTGGAGACGAACTGAACGAGAGAGCACGTAAGCCTTCTCATTCTCAGCTTGATACAACGCCTCTCGCGTCGTTTACCGGTAACTCGAGCGTCGACGTACCGATATAGTCGGACTCTGCTCGAACCAAGCCAACATTTACACGTACGCGCTCGTATGCGACGCTCCCACTACGATCTTGTCCACGCTGAGTCGACAAAAAGGGGCGAACGTTCGGAACGCGATACGACTCGCCTGACTCTAGCGCTCTCAGGTTTAACGGAAGATAATGTTTTGATTAGAGATTTATTTATGCTCGTTATACTCCGACGCGTAATGCCGCTGAGGTAATTATCGCGGTACAGGTGTATTTTGAGGGACGTGAAGCGCCACTACGGTTAGCTTACACGTAAAGAGTTATAAACAATTGTTTCGGTTTCCCGTACTCGAAGTTACACCCGAGAGACTCTAGGTACACGAGATGTACTTGCCCTAAGGTATGAGTACGTTCGACCGATTGATGCGCCTGTCAAGACGGAGGTACTGGTTTAGATTGGTGATAATTTGTCGATCGGGAACCTCATTACCACGGGGCGCGGGTGTTGGAAGAGTCTCGTGGGGGCAACAGGAAATGTTTCCTATTCGAGCTATTGTAATTTATTGCATTTTGAATTTTCTGAGAATGGTTTGGGATAAACGATGACTAAGTAGCCCGTGGAGTTGCGTTGGAAACGTCCATCGCGGGTCGATGCGTTTAGGGAATTTTATGACAAAGCTGCGCGTGCATTGATGAATCGTTCAGCCAGGTTGTTACTAGGCTGATTTGTCCGTAACAATATATTCCGTGCCGTTGTCCGATTGGAAATATTTGATTTTCTTTCCTGTGAAGTTTTCTGCGAGTGCATTGTATTCTTTAAATGCTGCCAAAGCTTCATTTTTTATTTCAGAAATTTTACTACGCACCATTTTGAATGATCGTCTATGAATGTAATATAATACCTGAACTTTCCATTAGATTCGGCGCGCATGGATCCGCATAAGTCGGAATGTATCAATTCCAGTATCTCAGTTTTTTGGTCCGATAGCTTGGGACACGGCGTTCTCGAGAGAGGGTAGACGCGTTAGAGTATAGTAAAAAGGCGGGATCGTCGCAGACGTGAACATAGACGTTAGCAGTGTCGCCAAACCAAGGACCGCTATTCTAGCGGTGTCGCAGATAGAGCGCGAGACGCTCCTAGGAGCCGGGAGATTTAACAGATTGTGTTATATGAGTAATGTAAATAAATTTTTGTATTTTATGTTTGATGGGGATAATTGGTTTTTAATTTCCGCAATGATGTATGGTTTTTTTTATTTTTAATTGCTTCTCAGTTATTTAATTATTGAAATTTCGCTTAGTAATGTTTTCGAAAAAATAAAAAGGAAATCTATAAAGTGTAGTGCGAGTGGGAGTTTAATGTAAGTTTCTTGTATATATGAATTTATTATTATTTTGTTCATTTATTTTTTTATTGTATTTCCTTTTGAAACGATACTCGTGCCCTTACTGTTGTATTTCAATTAACTAATGAAGTTGTTTGTTCAGTGAAGAAAATTCGATCTTTTGTAAAATGTATGTTGTGATTCTATGTTTACTGACTGTCTGTAAAGGTGGGAGCAGACCCGGGATCTGATTTGGGTGAAGTGAGGGAACGGAGAAGCACAGTGAAATGGTGAACTCGCGAAAAAAAGAAATGAAGAGACCGGAAGAATTAACAAAATATATAAACAACGTTTATTATAATACTATACACTGTACAAAATGATGATGTACCGGCGTGCGAGCCGATTAATGGCGGCAGCGTAACTCGCGACCGCGTGGCCGTTAGAATTATTTCCTTTTCGAGAGCCGCTGTCGTTATAAGAGATCGTATCGAATTTCACCACAATCAATAAGAATATCCACGAAGGAAAGCCGGTCAGAATAGTAGTCCACAGAGTCACAAGAATTAATAGAAAGAATAGCCGAAGTCAAAGATACAACTGAAGAAACTTAGAAGCACGCGACGAAACCCTTTGCTAATGGAAGCCGAACTAGAAGTAAGTTGCCGGAAATCGATCTCGCTCATCGATTGATAAGTGGGGGGAGATCTCGTCACGCGCGAGTACGGCCGAGTCCACACGAGAGTCAAAGGCCGAGACCTGCTGACCTCTCACATGGACTCCCGACACTACGCACGTTTCTGAACACTGACTTATCTTATTGTCAGAAAATTATTAAATAAAAATTAAAATTATGTGTCTTGTATGAGGATGTCTAAAGTTATTAATATGTAAAAGGAAATGGAATGCAGAATCAATATATTGTGAATGGGTGGTAGCTAATTTTGTGTGACTGTACTGCTATATGGAATTTATAAATTGTCTGTTTATTGCTATCTATTCCGGCCGCGGCCGGTAACGCGCAGCTCGTCGCTCAGCTCGACATGAAGCCAGTATGTCCATCTATCGATGGACATAGTTCATCGATAGATGGACCTCGGGTCAATCGATCGAAGCGACACCCTCGCCGGCTCGCCCCGTGGCGACCCGAAAGCCGGCTCGAGATTCATTCCGTTCAAGTACTCGCTTACGTAAACATCGAGAATATTTATATATTCTTCAGTGAATTGGCGGTTATAACGATACGGCTCGACACGGTTCATTCTTAAGGATAGCACTCGGCTCTAAATCCTTAAAACTGTTATTATATCGACCTTGGCTATTCTATAAGTGTTAACACCAACGACGACTTCGTCTTGACCCTGGCATTGTAAGATTGGACAATGGAATAAACATATTTTTTTAATAAACCCTGCGCTCAGTACTCGGCTCGTCCCGTGCGATATTGTTACACACAATCTCCTTCCTCAACCCAGATAAGTGCGCGAACACTATCTATTTTTTCTGAAATGTTTATAAGTTGGTTTACGGTACAAAAACAAAAAAAAAAACAAAAAAAAACTGAAGTGTGAAGTCCTATCATGTAGCCTTCTTGTGGCACGCTCTGAGTATTTAATAATGATTTATGTTCGAGAAATGTTTGATTTGGTGAGATTAATGCCGGAAGTTGTTTCACACGAGGTGAAGTAAGTTGTGTACAAATGCAAAATTGATATTGAGTTTATTTGATAAAATACACGTCACTTTAACAAAATATTTCACAATTGAATGATCGTTGATCGCGGATAATTGTTTGTGATAATTAGGATATGATTGAGATAAGGTAATACGCGATTGTATTAATGCACGGGGCCGCCGGTGTGCATGTAACGAGAAAACATATAAAACCAATGTGCGTTGCACAATTGGGAAATAATTAATTATTTTAATTGATTACTGAGCGATTGCAGATGCACCCGGCGAGAACGAGATGTGCGTTGCACTTAGCTGATGTTAAATCACGTTGTGACGAGAAGGTATTAATTATACGGGAAGACGCACAATGTGCTTTGTACGAATATCCAGACATAAGTAACGGTAATTTTTCTCGTGGTCGCATGGTCGAAGCTATCGGGTCCACGTTCACGGACGACAAGCGTGTGAGAGGAGATCCTTGCGCCCTGATTGGGTAGCGCGGTGGCGTGATTTTGTCCGTAAGTGCTCAGTTTGGGCGACAATGATGTGTTGGCGTGTACATGTGATCGTCCAGCTTGGACGACAAGATTGTGTGAATGTGTTCATGTGAAGGCGCCCAGTAAGTACTGCCCTGTAAGGGTAGCGGCCAGTCGTTGACGTGGCCTATTCGCAAACAATTTAATATAATAAATAATCAATTATAATACCAGCTTGAACGCGCGCGTCCTACGATGTACGCGGTCTCACATTTGATTTATTTTTTTTTTCGCCGGTTCTGGGAGACCGTGCTTTGGTTTTTTAAGGAAGGACAGTTTGTAGGGTTCAAGCACAAGGACTCACACGTTATTTTAGTTTGGTCGTACTTTATTAAAACTCGCTCGTCGTTAGATCGCACGGAACATGGCTTACAGTGCCGTCTGATAGGAAGGACATTCGAATACTGCCTTGCACGCTCTCGATGCGGATGGCCGAACTTTGGCGAAAGACGCGGGTGAGCGGGTGGGCACACACACCCGCAAAGCGAGTGGCTTGACCGAGTGAAGGCCGTCCTCGGACGAGGAGAGTTCTGTTTACCTTTTCGTCGCCGAGTGAAATGCGCGAAATAAGCCTCCTGGACATTTAACTCGGCGGTATGAAATATGACTCGCTATTTAAATTCGCTGCCTAATCCGTTTAGTCAATTCTGAACACAGCTAATACACGTAGGTTTTTTGCAATATCATGAAAATTGACAAATTACATTACGTTAAAATCTCTGTTACCTTTGGAATTTATTTTGCAAGGCATTAGGCCTGTTAAGTTTAAAGATTTTTACATTTAGGAATTATCATTTTCAGATCGCGTTATGTATTTCTTATAAAAATTCGAATTTTCACTATGATGAAATGTGCAAGGGGTGGCTGCTACTTTTCAGTCCCAAGAGGCAAAATACGTAAATCCGCGCCTGAGGTTAAGGATAATATTTTTCTACTTGCCTTATTTTTGCAGGTTTCTGTGGTAACGGTTGCCTCTGAACGAATCGGGTGCAGGGGAGAAATTGTACAATGTTACAATACAAAACGCTTTATTTCATAGTACCCTATAACAAAGCATAAACATTTACACGATAAAAAATATATAGAAGTATACATGAAAAACTATATAATGGTATATAGGAAAATATAAATATAAAAGTATACATGGGGAGAAAAAAATATGTAAGTTGTAACGCTCTTCTCTCTCTCGATCAATGGTATACCGATCTTCCCGATACGTTTACACCAATGCTATCTTAACCCGCCTGATGCGGTGAGAGAGAACACGGACAACCACGAGACTTAATTTGTTCTCTCTTGCGCGACTAGCTCACGTACAGGGTCGGCTCGTGGAGGCCGGGTTACAATAATTTTAATGTTTTCGGGCACGGGGCAAAACATCATAAAACCCCTTATAGACACCGCTAATAATTTCAAATTCACTATCCCCAAACCAAGGTTAACACCGACCGTAACATGCACACCGGCTCGGCGAATCCTTTACAAATTTAATACCAAGGGAAATCCAAACTTACCTTCCGTTGAACCGGTGAAATGGCGCGGTCCTCTGTCTGACGGGTCTCAATCAGCGCACAAATCACTCAGTACGACTAACTAAGTTTAATTAACTGATACAAAGTTGTATACAAAAATGCGCTCACTAACGCGCTTAATCTTATACGTAGTACTTCGACTGCGTCCTTGCTCGACGACTTTATATAATGCTTCCTTCAGCCAAGTAAGGCGCGACTACCCTCGCTTATCAACCTTTTTGACTAAGTGCTACTAGTTAGATTCAATACTAGACTGTCTCCTAAGACGGCTGGATTCTCTCTGTCTAATTTTCATAAAGCGTTTGCTCTCTGCGACGCTCGGACTCTCTCGCTGTCTCGCTCTACGGTGACGAACGTAGCCTCTCCCTTTGTCGTAGTTCGACAGGCGATACTCTCCTATCGGTTCGGGCATTTTCGGAAGTGCGCGGTTAGCGCTAGCGTTCGTGCTCGATTTCGGTTGTCCGAGTCCTGCTGCCCTCTTTCCACGAGTTTTGTTTCCTCGCGTGTACATGAAATAATTGTAAATCATGGATTAGACAGCGCACCATAGGCTACTGTCCAACCAAGATCGGAACGGATTTTTGCGCGTGAGACAGTCGGTAGGCGGCGCGTTTTATGAATAAGCAAAACGTGAAAATAACGTTACAAAGTATACAAGAAAAAAATTAATTATAAATTTGTGAAAGTATATATGCATATATGGGATATTCCATGACAAATGGGCCAGTTTCAAAAACTTTTTTTTCATTTTTTCAATTTTTTGATATTTTTTAGTACCCATCGAAAAACTGTTCGTGGTAAATTTTGAGATGCTTTTTGATTACCCGTTCAAAAGATATCCAATTTTTAAAAAATCGCTCTTTTTCCGTCTATTTAGCTCATAACTTCTTTAATAGTAGGCCAAATTAAATCTTTTTGTTTAACATTCGTTGTTGAATGTACTGTTAAAAAAATATATAAAAAAATGATTTGAGGTGTTTTTGAATGTGATTTTTAAATTTTGAACTTGAATTTTTTTTTAAGTGAGTGCATATTTTGATATTTTTGAAAATTTTACATTTTAAACTTGTATCAATTTATTAACTTTTAAACCTACGTAATAACTATTAAAGCCGTTTTTTATAATTATATAATCTTTTGCCAATTATTACAAACAAATGTTTATATTTTTTTTGTTAACAGGCGTCTAAAATTAATAATAAGACATTATAAGAATGTTTATAAATACTACTAACAAAGGTTTTTAATTAGTTGGGTATTCTCTTCAAAATGTCACATATACGATCATTATTACAATTAGAATACTCTTTACACCCATAACATTGGGTTGGGGTGTGCGTAGTGAAGAGGAATAACCTGTATTGTGTGATTTATCAGATGAGGATGTGCTCAAAAAAGATAAATGCGTTGGTTGAGGAGAAAATTATTACGTGGCCAGTTTCATCGAAGGCTGGTTTCAATATTACTGTATGTCAGCTCCGGATACACGTAACTAATTTAAGGAGGTTTATTTGGTACCGAGCTTAACCTCCCAGAAATTAACATTATTCATGACAAATCAATTTAACATGAATGTCATCACAATTCAATCGATTTCATGAAGCTCTACCAATGTTCCCTAGATATTTTTTTTATTAATTCTGGAATTTTATGCCTTAATTACTTTCCTAATACTTTCCTAAATTAACATGCAATTAATTTAGGAAATACGCATTTTTCTCACGAACAAGGTATCCTTAAGTCTTGAAACTTTAAGAGATGACTTTTTTGTAGATACTGATACTGACTATGTTTTGATTTTTCATCAATATCTGTTTGTTAATTCGTAACTAGACAAATCTCCGTAATGCACTTTGGTGAAATCGTGGGTAGTGGGAGTATGGGGAACGGTTTTTTAACGTTATCATACAAAATATTCTTGATTTGGTACAAAATATGTATATGTACGTATACATGATACAAAATAATATTTAACAAAAATATGAATTATAAATTTACGCGAAACTATGTAGGGTGAATTGCGCAAGGGGTGCCAGGCGGTATTTCAAGGTAGATGGGCTCATTATGAACAAAAGTTGCCAATAGACATTTGGGATAAATCAAAAAATCTAACGGGGTAAAATCCGGAGATCAGATGGGCCAGTTGACCGATCCTCTACGTCCTATCCACGTGCGAGATCTCTCATACGTTATAACTATTATACAAAATATCTCATAACCTAACAATTTTAGGACATTAGCGTAGTAGTACTTTTATACCCAGAAATTGAACACTCTTTCGATTTCCGGCAAAAAAGTTGACTATCCTATTTGAAAAAGCAAAGTTGACCTCCAAATAACCTTAATGCGTGCATTCAGGGAAAAATTCATTTACGTCATCTTTTGTCACCCTCGATATCCTACAACGTTTGTCTGTACCAATTTTTGATATCTCGCTTCGTTTCCATATGAAACGCCCGGGTCACTTTCGATGCTTCACCCTGTATATACAGGATGTTATAAAAGTCTGGAAATGCTCGAATATCTCAAAAATAAAGCATTTTAGTGAAAAATGTTTCAGACAAAAGGTGTATGGTTCTGAAAGAGCTATAAGATGGTGCCATTGAATTGACCTTGAAGAGTCATTTGAAGGTCACGTGAAGGTCACCTCAGTTTTTTTAAATGGCACCCCCTATTTTGTATTATATATTCTTGTAGCTGATCTCGAGAGCTTTCCAAAACACTATAATCAAATGTTTTTTCATCAATTACTTTTCGAGTTATAAGGCTTCAAAAGTACAATATCGCCGGTATTAGCGTTAAGGTAGTACTGTCGATTATAGAATTATCGTTCAGAATTTAATTAAATTTGATACAGTAGTAGATTATGATAAGAACAAGATCCAGTTAAATTTTTAAGAGTCTACAGAGAACCCGAAAAAAGATATTGGCATTGACAATTTCATACATTTAACATTGTGTCTTATGTGAAATCACAGTTTTCATTGTATTTAACAAAAAGTACCGTTCAGATTTCAATGAAAAAGGGTAGAATAAGAGAAAATATTATATGGAACATTTTAAATCCTTAAAAATAAAGGTTGAGAGCCTGTGATTGTCGTAATTAACAAATATCTATCTCAAATGTACTTTTATATCGTAGTTCAGTGTAGCGTGGCATCGTCGCGAAGAGATTACAATGCGAGCGAAATTCATAAATAAATGCCACATGGGAGTATATATTTTATAAAGATTCTTTATTAATTAATCTTTTATTAACAGAGCCATACTTTTTCAACTTGTTAGCGTATTAACATCGCTTTGTTAATCGCTCGTTGCAGGATGAGTATAAGAATTAAGACGATGGATATTATTAAAGAGCTATATTATCTTCACAAAGACTGTTGGAAACTATTAAGAAAGCACCTCTCGCTCTGACGCCACACGCTCAACTAACTCTCTTCTCTTCCCCCCACCCCATACTCAGGGGCGTCTCCTTCCATTCGTTCTCGCGCTTACAAACTCAATATAATAACAATAATAACAATTTATTGGTTATTTTTTTTCTTGATTTACGAAAAAATCGAAGATTCTTTGCAATATATTTTTATTTTTGGTGACTTTAATACTACCGTTCTCATCTTTGCCCAAAACTCTCAATAAGCCATTGTACTTATCTTGTTTACATATATACGTCTACAAGCATTTCGTAAGTCACATTTGCAGCGGCCATTTTTTTCGCATACACACCTGTTGATACACAGCCTTTTAATAAATTCAATTTTTCATAGCAGGAGGCAAGTTCTGGAAAAATATTATTTTATTAGAAGCATCGCCCCAGCTTAAAAATGAGCCAAGTAAATCATCGCTGGTTATATTTAATTTGTTTAAAATTTCATCCAGCATGACTACGTCATGAAGAGCATCATGAGCCTTATCGCAATTTTTATACACGAAATAATACGCTATAATATAATACACGAATATATAATACGCTAGTTTGCGACGTGTATTATTTTGATTCGTCGCGAGTTGTAATATTTTTTCTTTTATTTATTGAATCGCGTTTGGGTCTAGTGAACCAGGAAATACCAGTAAGAGTGAAAGTGATGTGATGTGTATGTGTATGATAGTAACGAGAGAGGATTTGTATGGCAAATAGCCGAAACAAACAGAAGAAACTTACACGAAAACGAACTTATGTTATTCGGTAAGTTTACAATTTTTTAAAAAACGTTTAACAAATTTGTTAATGATCGCTCTGTCGAAGAGCGAGATGCCAACGACGTTCGTCGCTGTTCGCCTCCGTTCGCTCGAAAGGACGGAGAACATTTTTATTGTTTAAAAATGTTTATTTACAAATTTGTTAATTATCGCTCTCGTTAAGAGCGAGATGCCAATGACGTTTGCTGCTGTTCGCCTCCATCCGCTGGAATGGACGGAGAAAATTTGTATTGTTTAGAAAAGTATATTAACAAATTTGTTAATAATCGCTCTAACGAGATGCCAACGACGTTTGTCGTTTATTATCTCCGTTCGTGAAAATGAACGGAGATAATTTTAATTGATAAGAATTTATAATAAAACCGCCCTGCTGAAGAGCGAGATGCCAATGGCGTCTGCCGTTGTTCACCTCCGTCTACTAAAATGGGCGGAGATATTGTTAATTAACATATTTAGAATTATTATAATTCTGTTGTTTATTGCTCGGCAGCAAAATCAAACTTGAATGTTTGGCATGCTCGGCTGTACATTGTAGCGAGAAATAAATTCTCGCAGTGTATGTACATGAGTGTACGTTACATGTACATGTCCGAGCATTAGTATAAGATTCGGCCTTCGGTTCACCTCGGTGTACCGCGGCTTCGTAGCAGACGCGAGCCGTGACATCTAGCGGGCAGCGGCTCGTAGCCAAATGTTGCGAGCTCTGCATTACCGCGGCAAAGGCGAAGCCGTCGAAATTTTTCTGTGCGTTACACTACCTCTTAAGGTATAGAATAAGTAGGAACCCCTCTTCCTGCGCTCCTCCCCTCTCCCATTACAGGTCTTCCGTCACCGTTACCGAGTTCGCGCTCAACACAATTTTGTTTATATACCAATGTTCTTCAGACAGCGGTCGAACATACTTGGTACGGTTAATACCAATAACGACTTATCACATATTTCCATTTCCTTTAAATCCCAGAGTATCCCAACTACAAAGAAATATTTCGCACCTATTATATATTACCTCAGTAGCACTTATTAAGAGGCCGACTAGAGTCGGAGAATCCGCCGCCCTGAGCTTCCCTGTCTTCTCCCCTGAGCTAGTCTTCTCCACATCCCCTCAATCCGATAGGGTACTACGGTATTATTTTAGTATTTTCTTTTTGCTTTACTTTTTATGTTTGGTTTAATTTTGTTAATTTAGGAAAATTAACTGGCACCTAGAGAAAGAAAAAAATGATTGTAAGGGATCACCTCCCCGGTGATCATGCACTGATATGATATTAACGATTATAAAAGTTCCTTTTGCTATGCCAAGTACAAGTTACGTTACATTTGCATAAATTGAATTATCTTTCATTGAATTATCTACCTTTTGTAACAACCGTTAGGTTTTCGAGCTGCAGCGATATCGATCTGTTATCTGAAAAAGCATAAATTATAATCGTAGTAATTATTTTTTTAATATAAGTTTACACCTATCAAGATAAATTTGAAGCAAATACATACCGATGAAAAAATCTTTCATCGTTGTGTCCATTGACGATAAGGATAGGAAATTATTGCCGTTATTATTGTCGTCCATATCGTTTTCAACACAACTGTTGTTGAGCCCTTCTTTTAGAATAGACAAAACTATTTAATCTTCGCAAATTACACTAACAAAAAAACAAACAAAAATTCTAACAAATTTCAAATATACATTCGTATTAATAAATACCTTGGTTCTGCAGAAAACTTGACGACGTGCTTTTGAGTTGATTGATGTTTAAGATGACTGGGACATCGCTTATGACTGTTGCACGGCTCGTTGGTTTGTTTAGCGTTGCATTTTCGCTTTTAGATTCTTGCTGTTTTATTTGTTTCAATTTTGGTGGACTCGGAACTGCAGTATCATTGGTCGTTTCCGATTCATCAGAAGCTGCATAATCATCTGCAAAAGATTTTCACACATGAGAAAATTTGGAAAGAAAATAGATGAAAATAAATTTCACGTTATTTCATATAATTATTATTCTAGTCATCCTCGTTATTATTATTGCTATTATTTTGTCGTTGTTATTATTATTGTTGTTGATTTTATTTTTACTGTTATTATTATAATTATGATAGATATTGGGTGTGTTTTGCACAACACAGTGCTGTGCAGTGCTCGCTGCGTGGGATTTTAGCTGCGTTGTCCAGGACATGCTCATTATGATAAAAAGAGTTTTTTAAGCTACATACATACCGCACTTGAAAACTAAAACAAAAGGTGGATCAATACTTTTTTCATACCTTGTTCTTTTTGTACCAACAGAGAAGCCTTTCGTTTTCCTTTCCCGACTTTGTGGTTCCTTGTGGTTCCCACTTTTTCTTCTTTTATTGTTGCAAGAGTGCTTTTTTTTTGTATTTGTGGAAAATCAAAGGCTTCGTCCCCACTTGACAAGCCATCTGCCTTTTGCCGTGCATTCGAAATGTCGTCTGTTAGAAAAAAAAATATGAAAAAATAATAATTTAAAAAGGTAAAGGAAATGGAAGAAACGAAACCAGTTTACCGTAAAATCCCAGGAATTTGACATCGTGCAATTGCCATTTTTTATCGCCGGGGTCTGGAATTGCTCGTTTTAAGATGTGTGGTCCCACATTTTTTACATTTGGCCACCAACACTTCTTCAGATCGTCCGACAACCAGCATGACGGTACTTCGGATGCCGACTCTCCTTCCTTTCCATTTTCGTTTAAAAAAGTGACGACGGCATAGAGCTTCATCGTTTTGATTCACTTTTCTAAAACGTATAAGATTGTTATTAAACAATAGGTTAAGTTTTGAACCGGCAGTAGTCTAAAAGATATATTTTGTTGAAAAAAAGTTTCAAAAAGTAAAGAAAATGGACAAGCAATGATATAAACCAATCATGGTGTTAATGATTATTAATTACAAACCTTATTTATGTTCTTACCGAATGTGTACGCCGATCTTTAGCCGCATGCAAATATAACTCGTGCACCTCGTGTGACCACCAGTATTCAGTGCCTTACGCCAGTTACGCGCCTTTTTTACTTTATTGGTTATGTTAGAAACGCGGATCCGGCTACCAACGTTTTTAGAGTGGGTCTAACAATAAGTAGAGTGTGGCCGATGTAGGGGCTCTTTGCTGATTGGCTCCGCCATATTGAGATCAACTTCCGCTATTTCCATATATATAGACATACGTTAGTATGTTGCTTTATAGTATATCAATCAATTTTTTTTTACAAAATCTGCAGTTGTACTTTTACACTTATTAATGTAAAAATATGCTTTTCAATAAATTGACTTCTATACAAAATAATACGTGATTATTTATTTATATCCTTTTCAATCTGTTAAAAATTAATTTATCACACGTGCGAATCATAACTTATTATGCCACAATATCGGCATAATTGGTCTCGGTGTGAGTATACAACACTTTTCGTGTAAAAATACACCGATAATGATACCAGAACTGCATAACGAGTTACAGAATCATAGTAGAAAGTACATAAATGATCTTTCGCATTTACATATGCTTGGAATAAGCTTTTGAAAGCCGCGCATAATTCTATCCATTTGATCTCAACATGGCGGCTTCCGGCTTGTCTGCCACACTCTTCCTAGACCCACTCTACGTTTTTGCAATCGCAGTGCCATCAATCGACGATCGCGCGAAATTTGAAAATGATTAATTTTATTTCTTTTTTACCTTACCTATTAACGTGATATATTGTGTTGAAAATAATAATAATAATGATCGCTAAAACCTTTTTATGTTTTTTATTTAAAATAAGGTTGATGTAAAAACAATACTTCGGAATTAAAAATACCGAAGCGTTACAACACGAATATTCAAGATACTCATGAACAATAATTTTTAAAAGTGTTTAAAAAAGCAGGACCAAGCAAGCAACGTCATCACTTGACTCTTTTTATTAACTTAAATACAAAGATCGTTGAATACTCAGTTTTACAAATGATGAATTAGAGGTAAAACAAGACTTTCCGAACGGCTAATGGGAATTCGTATGCATTTTCGTGCGATTTGTTCCGGATTAATTACAACATCTGTGCAATTTACATGCTTTACAATTTTTATATCGAAAATTGTAGAGTCACACGGTCTAACAAAAAATGGTCGCTCTATTGTGAATTGTTTGCCACTTAGCAAAATCGATTTATTTCTATCACAGGTAATATTTTCTATAAGTATCACCGTTTGAGAAACAGTACAAATGCAATTGTTACCTATTTTGCTACTAAGATAGAAATGTTCGTATTGTAATGATTTCACGCGTTTAATTTCGGCTTGCTCGTCGTGATGCTTAAACAACGTAATGATCGGCCAATTCATTATTTGAAATTGGTTATTTATTACAGCAGATTCTTCTACCAGCCGATTCACGATTTGAGTCAAAGATCGTCCGCTGAATTTTACTTTGTTTTTAAGTGTTTGCAGATAACTTTCAAACTTAAAGCAACTGTACGAATCCAACGGACCCAGGCGTTCTACGTCATTTAATATATGGATTAAATTGTGCACATTATATGATACAAACTCAGACCCGTAGATTTTTCCATAATTCTCTACGAAATACGTTAATAGTGTTCTCGCGTAGTCTAAATAACGAGTAATCATTTCTTTTTGTGACAATATCGTTATTGCAATACTCAAACATAAAAAGTGTGTGTATTTCGTAGTATCCAAGCAGTCAAAAAATATTAACGGTTCTGTGTATAACAAGATTTGGCGAAACTCTGTTGCCTTGAACCGATCGAACTCGTACAAAGTTCTGGGAGATCTTGCAAACTCTTTAGGTATATAAGATTTAAGCGATAATAAACGCTCATCGGTTATAGCAATGTTCTTATTTGACATCCGAATATTTTTTTTTCCTCTTACGAAAAAGGCAATCATTTTTTTTACAACGCCCAGGTATGCAAGATGCATGATGTCAAGCGGAAATTGGCTAACCATTTTTATATTTTCAATTTTTTCAAGAACTGATGTCGTCTTGTGGTAACCTTCGTCAGTTTTTTCCAAAAATGACTGATCAGTCCTCAATGCTGACTTTGAATCAGGATACGTAACGCGTCTCAAAACAAATCTTCCCTCTTGAGTGCATTTACTGCAGCCATGATATGCATTATGACCTTTTGTCCCTGTTATAAACGATCGTGCTGGGGCATCGCATGTTATAACATTCAACTTACAAAAGATGCGTTTGTGATTCACAACGATGCCATTATGCTGTATAGCATTCACATCGGTGACAAAACTGCTCAGAAATTCGTTACTATCATACGGTTTTGTCTTTCCGCCGTAAATTCCAATAACGAACGGTTCGGTGTAAAAGGTAGCGCATAGACAGCCTAAAATTGGCCAAACTTGATCGCTGCTGCTTTTCGCTAAGGGCAACCCGTCTATGTTTACATTGAACCAAATTTCGCTGGGGATTTCATCTTTTGAAAAATAACGATCAATAGATTTTTTTAAGCCTGGCGTTATTCCAAAATGATGATATTTACCAGGTGGTATGTCTATACACGTGATCTCCCTTGGCGTGGAAAGAAACGTACGATAATCAGCTGGTAATTCATCGTGACCATTTTTTTTCAAAATTTTTAGCAACTTATTCACCCATATTTTGCTACAACCGGATTCTATGATCCATTGTCGCAACTCAGTAGCTAGACTGACACTAGTTTCATCGTTTTCACTGGCAATCTCTATGGGGACACTATCGATCTCATCGAGTGTAGGTTCCATATTATTTGTTAGATCTTGTGTGAAAACAGTTCTTGTTGCTGGGAGGTTTTCGATTGGTGAACTCGTAGGTATCCTGTCTGCAGTATGTTCTTGAGGCCTTTCAAGTTGAGGTCTAACAGTTTGCAGAACATATTCTGCAGGAGCTGAAGATGTTGATGCAAGCAGCTCATTTTTTACTCTTTCGATTTCTGCTCTACAAAGTCGCTTCCAATGTCTTTTTGTTATACTCCCTTTCGATTTTGTTTTCGGCATCCTAGAATAGTAAAAAAATGTAAAATTGTGCATTTGTAAAAAAAAAAAAAACATGTAGTAAAAAAAGGTATTTATTGAGCAAATAAAAATTAAATGAAATAAATACTATATGCTATTTTTGTACTATGTAGCGATTTATTGATAACCGCGTAAATGTAGCAAGTAGTAGAGTGACAACAATTTATTCAGCAATGAAACGAAGCAAAGAAAAAAAATGGGATCATTACAATTTATTCAAAAATAACACAAAAGCAAATTAAATTATGGTTAATGAATCGAACTTGAATATTTGACGACTTTTGCGAGAGCGCAATTCCATTAACTGATAATAATTTTTTGAACTATATAACCAAAAAGAAGAGGTTGCACAAATAAATTCAAAAGTTACCGGCACAAACCCGTCAATATTTATACTGGATTAGAAGTAGTTGTTTCGTTTGAACTTACCTCCGAAAATATCCACTGAGCACGCAATGTTTTACACGAATTTGTTTGTATGTGAATAATCGTTTTTTTCTCATCCGCTCTCACAGTTTTTTCTCACCGCACATAACCTAAAAATTGTTGTGGAAAAAACATAGAAAATTATAGACATTACAAGTATGTAACCGTGATCAGTAAAAATTTCATCACACGAGTACGAGATATTTACATGTACCCAAGACTTGTAAGCATGTTACGAATTGGATCCGTAATGATTACAGAACATTGGTATATTACTGTTAAGGAGAATTGAAAACATAACAAATACATATAATTTGTTACTTAAAAATGCCTTGTAACATTTATGTGCCAAATTGTACGTAATTGCTGCGTTTTCAATCTTACTAAACTGTGACATACCAATGTTCTGTAAAAGTTACAAAGTCAATTCATAACACTTTTATAAGTCTTCAGTACATATAAAAATCTTGTGATCAAGAGATGTAAATTTTACATACCAATCTTATATATTTGTTACCTACATAATTTTCTGTATTTTTTTCATCACATAAATAGAGGTAACGTGGAGGATTTTTGATTGCATCAAATTTACATTTCTTCGTTAACATATTCAATACATATCGATCAATCATATTAATTCCATCTTATTTATGTGCCTGACAGCAAAGTTTCGATTCTGTGATGACAACTATGTGACATATTCGTTATATTTTTTGTTGCATAAAAGTTTCGAAAATGATCCAAGTTGTGTTTGCTGGGATAACAATAGAATGGATCAATCGAGTCAAAATACACTCAAAACCAACTACCAACCACATCTATCAGGCAAATTCTGCACATATTGTAAAAAGTCAAACCACACGATCGAAGATTGCAGGACGTTAAGAAATAAAAATCAGACGAACAAGTCAGCAACAATGAACTCCCACACGAACATGATGTGCCACTATTGTAAAAAACAGGGCCATTTGATCGGAGTTTGTAGGAAAAGAATATATAACGAAAACGCGGCCCGAGCAGGTACTCAAAACAGTCAGTCGGGAAACGGGCAGGCAGCCCCCGGCCACGGCGCACCGATGGGGCACGTGCCGGCCCAGCGTCAGGTGAACTCCCAACAAAACTAGGGAGGATAAATGTCTTACAGGCAGTCTATAAATCAACATGCGTCTCTCCATGCGTCAACTCCCCAGCAATAGTAGTAACATCAAAAGATATTCTTCCCGATCGCGCGACATTTTTGGTAGACACAGGATCTCAATTAAATCTCATCAAATATAGTTCACTAAAAAACCCAAATCTCATAAATAATTACATTCAGTATGAACTGACGGGAATATCAAAGAAAAACAAACCTTGCACAATAGGACAAATCAGAATAGACATGAACGGCACGCAAACGATTTTTCATGTAATCTCAGATGATTTTCCGTTAAATTATTCGGGCATCATAGGATCCGAATTATTATCAGCGGGAGGAAGCATAATCGACTATGAACAGGGACAGATAACACTAAGCGGTACGCGAATCCCTTTCATAGAGAGAGAAAGCATAGTCTTGCCAGCAAGAACAAAGACAGGTATATTTGTCAGAGGCGTAAACGCGCTCGAAGAAGGCTACCTGCCACGGCTTGACCTACCCGAAGGTATATACGCAGGAGAGGGTATCGTCAAGAATAATAAAGGAGTAGCCTACTGATACGCAATAAATACCCGGGAGAATGACATTAAGATCGACATTCCCGTAATACCTCTGTATCCTTTCGATACAAGTGTAGACGAGGACGAAACTTTCGATAAAGATAACAACTCTAAGTACATCCCTAGAGCTCAGGGAACTCGTACCGAAGAAGTTATCAGACTGTTGAAACTCGATCATCTTAATGAAGAAGAGCGTAAAGCGGTAAACACCCTAGTGGATGAATACGTTGACCTCTTTCATATCCCCGGAGAACAATTGCGAGCAACGAGCACGCTCACCCATCGCATACTGACCACAGACAATATACCCGTTAATACCCGACAGTACAGACATACACCATCACAGAAAGTAGAAGTACAGAAACAGATAGACGACCTGTTACAATCAAACATAATACGACCTTCAAGTTCGCCGTACAATTCACCTCTGTGGATTGTACCCAAAAAGCCACACGCATCGGAGAAACCGCGTTGGCGCCTCGTAATCGACTTCAGAAAAGTAAACGAGAAGACTATAGGCGACGCATATCCATTGCCATTGATAACGGATATTCTAGACCAACTAGGGGGAGCCAAGTATTTTTCGATATTCGATCTAGCTTCGGGATTCCATCAAATCGAAATGGACCCGGAAGATAGACAAAAAACGGCTTTCACGACCCCCCACGGTCACTATGAATTCAACAGAATGCCCTTCGGCTTAAAGAACGCACCAGCAACGTTCCAACGGCTAATGGATATGGTCCTACGTGGATTACAGGGGAACGAACTGTTCGTATATCTCGACGATATCGTCATTTACTCGAAATCATTAGAAGAGCATGACGTAAAATTCAGACAGCTTGCTGACAGACTGAGAAAAGCCAACTTAACGCTACAGACCAATAAATGCGAATTTCTCAGGACAGAAGTAAAATACCTAGGTCACGTGATATCGGCAGACGGCGTAAAACCAGATCCGAAGAAAATTGAAGCGGTAAAATTTTTTCCGACACCAAAAACGCAAAAGAATATAAAAGAATTTTTAGGTCTCGCGGGGTATTACCGACGTTTCATTAAAGATTTCGCGAAAATCGCAAGACCATTATCGGACCTCACTAGCAAAAATAAAAAATTCGAATGGACATCGAGAGAGCAACTATCATTCGAAACTCTACGCGATATGCTATGTGAAGCACCGATATTGCAATACCCAGATTTCACGAAACCATTTATTGTCACAACGGACGCATCAGGTTTCGCGATAGGCGCAGTTTTGTCACAGGACAAAATCGGCGAGGACCTCCCGGTTGCATATGCATCGAGAGTACTCAATGGCGCGGAAACCCGATACCATACCACGGAGCGCGAGATGGTAGCAGTAGTATTTGCGTTACAAACCTTCAGGCCTTACCTCTACGGTAGACCATTCACACTAGTTACAGATCATAGACCGCTAGTATGGGTAAACACAGTAAGCGACCCTACGTCACGAGTAATGAGATGGAGAGAACGATTAAGAGAATTCGAGTATACAGTTCAATGCAAAGCCGGTCGAGTAAACACCAATGCAGACGCACTGTCCAGAAACCCCATCATAAAAAAAGGGACAGTGTATGTAGTCGAACTTAAGTGGCGGAAAAGGGCCCGCCGCGAAGGAGAAAAACACGACCAGCAATAGCCGAGCCGCGCTCACCCCCGGGTAGCGACGGCATAGATGAAAAAAGGCTAAAGCTGACCGTTCAAAAACACGAAAAGAACAAGGAAGAAGTAAAACCTGATGACGAGACGAAGCAATTTTTAAGCCTTCCGAAAGGAAACGATACTGACAAAGAGGAGATTAAAATGGAAACAGAATCATCAGGCTCAGACTTTTTAGGATTCCCTATGAAAGACGAAAGCATTAGAAACATAGAAAGGGAACCAGAAATTAATGTGGAAATGAAAACTCCAACAGACGATAGGGTGCACGACAAATCCGAATTCTCGAAATTAAGCGAATTATTGGAAGAAATTTGCGAGAGCGATGAAGAAAATAAATCAATAAAAAATCCAGAAGCTACAGTATCAATAAAATCTCCAAGGAGTGAATCAAATATATCCAAAGAGATTGTAGAATCGGGAAATTTTTTCAGAAATTCTGTATCAAAAGTATCACGAGATACTGAGAAATTAGAAAAATCACAAGAAGAAAGTGATAAAGTTTCGGAACCACGAGTAGAAGAAACAATTAAAATACTAAATTCGGTTGAGAAGTCTAAGAAACCATCGGATGAAGAAAGACCAATAAAAGAAAAAGAAAGCGCAGGTGCGGTACTTGAACAAAAGCATAGCCCAGTAGAACGGTGTGCAACTAGCGACCACGGGGGGCCTGATCAACCCGCCGAACGCCAAAACACACGCAGGGAAATAATCGTACCAGAACAGGACGCGAGTAAAGAGAGTAAAATATCGGTCTCAAACGAATCATCCGATGAGGAAGAAAAAATTATGAGATTGAACAGAAATACAGAAATACTAAAATCGCAAATTAAGGAGAAGATAAAACGGAAGAAGCACTTATCTAGAAGAAGCAAGTCCGAAAAGTCAGTATCGTCAGGCAACAAGAGCGACACAACCCAGTCATCACAAAATTCGATAATTTTACCCGATTACATAGAAACACCACAACCACACAGCCAAGAATCGTTCTTACAAAAAATCAGGAAAGACGACAACATAAAACCAGTACACCTAAAATTCGTGGACCGAGACGAAGAAATTGCATCAGATGTGAAAAATGCCGTAGCGGCAATAAAAACAAATTCTTCGCAGGGAGATAAAACTCCACCACTGAAAAATCCGTTAAAATTTTGTCAGAGAGAAAATGTAGCAATAAATTCATCATCTCAAGAAATTTCAAGAATTCCCATAGAACAAAAAATAAAACACACAAACCCAAATAATTTCCAACGCGAGTTAGCTAGAGAATTAACCAAGAGGTCCACGTGTGCAGCAGGATTCACTCCGTCCCCAGCGACAAGAACGAGAAGGAAAATCGGTAATATAACGCTGAATAGGGATATACCACCCGTAGACCCTTCAACAGAACACGAAGTAGAGATGAATAAATTAAACAAAAATCAGGAGAAAAAACAAGACGGCACAATTTACAACACTCTACACACCAGCACTCTCTCGAAATATATAGAAACCAAAGAAAAAGGAACAGCATCAAATAACAATTCAGAGAAAGCGCAGACTGGAATAAGAAACTTCACATCAGGCACGAACCGTACTATCACACACGAGACGGCAACGAAACCAGATTGCCCGGAAACACCCTCGGAGACACCCGAGATGACCGAAGTCGTAAAATCTGCCACATGTGGAAATAACGAATTTAAGAATATCGACATGGACGTCGAGCAGGAATCGAGTGACAAAGAGGCTGAAAATATACAAGTACTCGAAAAAAATTCGGAGCCCATATATTTAGAAGACGATAAGCCTCGAGAAAATATAAACGCTCAAGAGCCCTCCCAGCTGCTCCGACGATCAAAAAGGGTCACCAAGAAACCCTCTTGCTCATGCTGTCTAGGAACACATGGCACATCACATAAATCAATAACTAAACATTCACAAGCCGCGAGGGAAAAAGATAAGAAAGAAACACAAAACCCTAATATCCCCACAATAAACGAAGGAATAGAAATTCCACCGATAGAAAAACAGAAAGAACACACCCAGAAAAAACCTCAAAATGAGAGAGAGACAGAGAGGTTAGAAGAACCAAGGGTCACGAAACGAGCAACAACCCCCCCCCCCCCCCCCCCCCCCCCCCCAAGTAATAATGAGACCATTAGAATACACCCCCTACCAACACCGGCAATAGAAAGTGATGCTATTGATTCAAATACCGAAAGCGAATCGATAGACCAATCTTTCCCAAGAAATTTTATAAACGAAATAAATAGCAACTCAGACAACGATAAAGCCAATAGCGAACAAAAACAAGTTCCTTCAGAAAATGTTGCAAAGAAAATTCATAGCAGTTCAGATGACGACAACCAAGAAGAAGACAGAAGATTAATCGAAACGAGAGATAATCTGGAAATAGGGAACGACAATATAATTTGCTTTGCCAATGCAGACGGCACAGTATCAGAGGAAATGGGAAAAAGACTCATTAAGAAAGGATTGCTAAATAAACTCACACCATTGAAAAAATACTCAATAGGAGAAGTAGTAGTCTCAACAAAAAATAATAGAAAAGTTTTCGCGTTAATTGTTCGACAGACCAACGAAGATCAATTAACAGAAACAACCATCAGAAAGGCCTTCCAAAATTTAAAACTTATTATGGCAGAAATAAACGTCAAATCAGCCAGCATTTCACAAGCCGAAAGTAACTTAGGAACAACAGTCTGGAACAAAATAAGTAAGATTATAGAAGAGATATTACCCAATGATGTCACGATAACAATTTGCAAAGACAAAATCGTAATTCCATCCGAAGATCTCAGAGAAGGCATAATACGTGAGTGTCACAAGACCCCGTTAGGAGGCCATAAAGGAGTGACCAAGACCTATAACAGAATCAGGCAAAAATATTATTGGCCCAACATGAAAACAGATATTCAAGAATTCATTAAGAAATGCACGAGCTGTCAGAAAAAGAAATTGGTCAGAGTAAAGACAAAACAACCAATGATTATTACAGATACATCAGCGGATGTATTTCATAAAGTAGCAATGGATATAGTCGGACCATTCGAAGTCTCGAAGAACGGTTACAAATACATTCTCACAATGCAGGACGACCTATCGAAATACAGCTTGGCTATACCCCTAATAAACGCAACAGCAGAGGAAATATCGAAAGCGCTAGTCCGAGAGTTTATAAATAAATTTGGTTGCCCCAAGGTAATCTTAACAGATCAAGGCGCAGCGTTTATAGGACAAGTTATGAAGAGATTAGCTAAAGCATATCAAATCCAACAAATCAAAACAACAGCATTTCACCCTCAGTCAAACGGCTCTCTCGAGAGAAGCCACCAGGTACTGGTAGACTACCTGAAACACTATACACAAAAAAGGGACTGGGATGAATGGCTCTCACACGCAGCGATGTCATATAACACTAGCGTACACGAAGGTTCGAAGTTTACACCATACAAACTCGTTTTCGGTAGAGAAGCAAGAATACCATCAGCCATATCACCACTAGATAACGCAATAACATTTAACGATTACATTAAAGAAAAACTAGAACAAACCATGAAAGACAGAAATAAAGTAAAAGAAAATTTAGAAAAAGCAAAACAAAAATCCAAAGAACATTATGATAAAAAATTGAACCCAATAAAACTGACAATAGGATAAGAAGTATATTTAACCAAAAATCATAAGACAAACAAATTAGACGACAACTATTTGGGATCGTACATAATCACAGACATCATCGCAGATAAAAACAACGTAGAAATTGATTTGGGCAATAACAAAAGAAAAATAGTTCATTGCGATAGACTAAAAATAGCTCACAAATAAAAAGTAAATAATTTGGATAGCCAATAATGAATGCCAAACCGGAGAATAGTCTTTTAACGGAAAGGGCAGTCGTAGAACCAGAGAAATCCCCTCTCAAAGGTACTCACTTCTATATATATAAACAAAATAATAAAAATATATAGATATCGTTCGCTGTGCCAGAGTTTTCGCAACAATTTAGAGACACTTCGAGACCAATTGTGATCAAAATCCGGAAGCAATAGAATTAAAACAAAAACAATCATTGGTGAGCCTTTATGCAAGGAAAAATATATATAAACAAAATATACCAAATAAAAAAAATATATATATAAAAAAATTATATAAAAAATAACGGTAAAACTCATCGTTCGTAGCGACAAGAATCAGAACCACAAACACCTCGAACCCCTTCCACCTTTAGAATTTTAAGGAAATCGAAATTCTTAGCTTACTTCTAGTTAAGTACAGCGTGTGATTTAGTACAATCCAATATTCAGAATAAAAATTCGTTTTTTAGAATAAGTACATTTGTAATCAAAATCCGTTAACAAGTATAAGGAACATTAAATAAAAATACACGACAATCATACGATTCTACACCTGGAATAAAGACTTAAGATAATTCATATATAGCAATAATTAGCCTCTAAAGAACATTCATGTATCAATATCATATAATTCAACTAGACACTAAGATTATAAGGGGACACATGCAACCGAAATACGAATTTCAGTGTGCTTGATTTCATATCAGAGCGAGGACGCTCCCTCTTTTTCCAAGGGGGGAAGTGTTACGTACTGGCCGACATTAAAAGCTCAGTCAATTTTCAAAATTCGGTAATGACCAAACGTCGGTTGCATATGTCCTCTAGTCGGTAAAAGGGCGCTCTGCGTAGTTACCCCTAGTACCGACATACCAGATAGTTCTGTCTGATAAGTAAATAATACGACTTATCTCAATACTAGAGACGGTAGGGAAAACCCAGCCTATCACATCAACTTCCCGACCTTCTCCTAAAGGAAAACCCAAACTCCACCCTAAATCAAACTCCACCCTAAATCAAACTCCACCCTAAACAAAATCCCTTCCACCCAAAAGTCAGAGCACATATAAAAAGACACGCTCTGACCAAAAACCTGCACTACTATCAGACTCTTAGATAATTATTACGCAACTCGAGTCCTCTCAGTCCTCAGTTAAAACAGACTCTGTAAAACGTCTTCCACGACGTTTAGTTCAGTTAAACCGACAGAAACTAAGAATTACTCAATAACCTTGAATCAACTTGAATAAACTCAATCGTTAACTGTTATTCATCGTGTTGTTCTCTTCAACTGCGCATAGCAGGGGTCGAATTTCATAAAGAACCTTTCGAATCTCCGAATCTCCGAATTTCCGAATTTCCGCTCGATCAGAATATCTCACTTATTCTGATCAAACTGAGCGTACTCTTCGTAGTTCGCGCCGATAAAACTATATCGGCGGAGTCAACAGAACGGCGTGACCGTGCTGTTCCGAATCATCATCGAGGACGTAACACGCGAGCATGCGCAGTACGGCGAGACGAGAGTGCCCACGAGGTGCTGCCGTGACGCGAGCCCTTCGGGAAGCTCGACCCGCTGGTAAGACGAGACGAAATCCCGAACAAGTACGAAAAATAACAATTTCTTTTTGTTGTAAGGATCTTTTTTATTGGTTTGTGAAGACTTAAAATTTTTGAAACACATAAAATGGGTTCTCGGTTTCAAGGAGAACTTGGAGGACACGTTGTTATTTTTTTTAAGAAAGTCTTTTTTGTTATTTTAATAAATTCTAATGTTATTGTTATTTTTCTTCCTTATTTATGTGTTTAACTTTCAGGAACCCCCTTTTACCTCATCCTCAATTACCACCCCCGCTCCATCGGCGTGACAATATATATATATATATAAGTTAACAGAAATAAGATATATTATAATAAAGAGTTGTAATGTGTTGTCGTTATTTTTGTGGTACAAATTTCATTGAATCACCCAATTACCCCACATTGCGATCGACTCGCTGTTAGTAATTAAAACTGATCTCAATCGATAGTTGAATAAGTAAATATTGTTATTAGATTTGTTCAGATTCCGATCGCAACTTACACATCACTGTATACTTTTATACCCTATGGTCAAAACTCGATTATGTTGGTATTATCGGCTTTCAAATATTTAAAGGCTGGCGACCATGAGCTTCTTAGAAATCAGATAATTCCGTAAAACACACAAGTTTGAAACAAATGTGGGATCCATACAAAGTTTGAAAGTGTCGACATAATAAATATGTTAAGTTGTATTCGTGCAGAAAACTTGAAACGTGTCGTACTTATTAACCTAATTTCCTACCAAAATCTTCGTCCTAAGACTTACAAGTACGTAATATATAATAAAGTCGATTTTCCTTATATATTTATCCTATAGCTTTATTGTTATTTCATTAAATTTTGTTTTTTTTTCATCCATCGCATAACCAAACAGTCAGACCCGCTATGAATCGTAACTCTTTGTCAGATGAGGATTCCGAGGAGTGCAGGCTTGGTGAATGCTTGAATAGTCCCGCGAGGAAGTAAAAAAGACGGAACACCGAGAATAAAAATACCGAAGCGAATTGCAAAAAAACACAAAAGATTTCGAGGCTAATATGTCTCTATGGGTTAACCCTGCCCTGATAATGATTGTAAAGCTAAATGCATGTGGTGTGGTCTTACGTTAACAGCTAATGTCACAAATTTAAAGGATAACCAAAAGTCAAAAAGACACAAAAATCAGGAGAAAGGACGGGCAGCAAGTACGTCAACCGTCATGACACAATTTCAGGCGAAAAGTACGCCATCCCCGCTGGCTAAAACTATAAAAGAGGCAGAAAGAAAATTAAGTGCCTTCCTACCGGCACACAACATCTCATTTAATACAATCGATCACCTTATATCTACGTTAAAACCCTGCTTTCCGGATTCTCCAATTTGTTAAGGCATGCTGCTAAAAACAAAAAAATGCACGAACATTGTGACTAACGTAATCGGAGCTTCACATGCAGGATTTGTGCGCCAAGTTGAAAAACATCAAATTCTCGGTTCTGACTGATGAGTCAACGAATATATATAGTCAAACTTCGTGTGTAATGGTACGATTTTATGACATAAGCGTGGGCCGTCTTGTTACCCGGTAAGTGTTATGTCTTTCTATCATAAACACAGAAATATTTGCGGTTTTGTAAAAGTTATAATTACATTATATACTTTAATTTCTTGCAGCTTTTACGATTTACACGATGTCTTCCCAAAGGGCAATGTGGTAGCCGGGGAAGAAGACGCATGGATCCAGACTACGAGTTATTGAAGAAGTCATATGATGATAAGGGGGTACCCATGCATAATGTGATTGGCTTCGGATGTGACTCGGCCAGTAACAATATAGGGGAGTTCAATTCGATCATCAGCCGCCTTCGTATTGACTGCCTGGGATAATCCTAATGAAATGTGCGTGCCATTCCCTGAATCGAGCTTCTAGCCACGCATGCAAAGTTTTGCCGCGTACCTGCGAAGACTTAGTGAAAAATGTCTTTAGCCACTTTCGACAAAGTGCAAAGAGATTGGCTCACTTGAAACAATTTCAAGTATTTGTCCAGGTACAATATTACGCGTTTTAAAGTCGTTGTACAAACAACATTGTGTAATATTTATGAAGTCGATGTTTTAGTATGTTGTTCATACGAAGGAAGAATGACAGTCAAACCGTGTCGCGTTTGATTGTCGCGCGTCTTTTCTAGTTTCGCTTGTTACCGTACGCTCAGCGCTGATGTCGCGCATAGTCTTATTACTTAGTTCATGTATAGAAGTGTGACTACTCTCTTGGTCTACTTCTTCTTAGCACACGCTGTCGGCTAGATCGTTTAATAAAGTTTTCCAGTGATATATTAGCATTAATAGTCATATCGTTTATGGATGGAAACCTGCCTCGTCATAACCAACATAGTAAGTATTTATAAACGTAATATATATGTACATAAGTTGAATTGATACTGAAGTTGAAAATGTTATCTTTTTGCAGGTCCAAGAACATGAAATGTTAGGAATTTCTATAACTCGCTGGCTCTCGTTCCTGCCAGTGATACAACGGATCCTCGAACAGTGCAATGCTCTTGGGCTGTATTTCACAGATACCTGGATGAGCGAACGAACGATTATAGCAGAACAAATTCACAAAGCACTTCATGACCCATTCATTAAATTATATTACAAGTTCTTGGTGTGAATACTCCCGAAAATTATGTATATGAATGCGTTTTTCCAGTCGGAGAAAGTGATTGTGACAACACTAAATGATAAAATGGAAACCGCATACAAGGAATTACTCGCGACCTACATGCGGAATGATTATGTAGCGAAAACGGCCCCTCAAAAATGAAATTCCCAGGAAAACAGCCAATTCGTGCGCCTGGAGAACATGTACCTAGGAGTACACGGAGCGGAGGGTTTGAAGAAAGCAGAAATAGCGATAAAACCTGAGCTTATCCTCTACTTCAAAGAAAAATGTAGGGAGTATTTGTGCACTTTATGCACAAGCATAAAAGAGTGGATTGCATTTGGCGACACATTGCTTACGGCAATTAAAATTTTAACCCCCGACAAGGCGTTGTCCATAACGCAGAGAGATGCTACGCCCTCTATACTTTTTTTGTGTGACCTGTGTCCGAGAGCGCAACTCCCAGAAAAATTGCAGTAGCTAGACGACGAATGGTGCCGGCTGCCGTTTGAAAATATAGATGAAGATGTCAGAGACGAACAAGAAGTAGACGCATTCTGGCATAAGGTAATTAAGTAGAGGACAAAATTAGAGGCCGAATAGGACAGAAAATATGCCATTCTTGCTGATTTTGCACTATCCATATTGATACTGCCTCACAGCAATGCTGATACTAAAAGATTATTCAGTAAGAATAAATTAACAAAAACGACACTACAGAATAAGTTGTCAACACAACCTGTAAAGGGGTGCCTCCTGTCATCACAATGCGTGGAAACGCAATCAACTAAGTGGTGTTACGGCTTCACACCGACTAGCGAAATGCTTAGCCGGATGACATCTGCATTTTTATATGCAGAAGCAGACAGCATTAAGGCAGTAGTCTGCTTTAGGAGCTGAAAAAAAAGCGTTTTTTCAACAATTTTTTTGAAAGGGAAGGAAATGATTGCGGTAAACGAAATTTTGAGACGATAGTATATTATGTTCAAGCTTTAAAAAACAATTTTTATTATTACAAATTATTGAAATTTGCCAAAGTTGTAACAATTTTTCTGGGGCGCCTGGAGTGTGCACTCGTAAATCGGTGCCGGTGATGGAGGTCGTGCGATGTATCTGAAACAGTGGAACCAAATTTTTTTTTAGTTTTTATAAGTTCCTTTTCTATATGAACTAAAAAAATACCGAAGAAATGACGAAATTCCAAATTTTTTCGAAGTTTGAAAAAAAAATTCACTTTTTTGAAAAAAAAAATTCACTTTAAGTTGCAAAACAAGTAATTTAAATAGTACTTTTGTCCAACTTTTTTAGTTCAAATAGAAGATAATTCAATACTGAAGCTAGATCACTTTGGTTTTTTTCGATCGGACATATATTGTTTTTACTATCGCCGGCACCGTTTTCCAAAACTTGTGAAAATGAAAACTCGAGAAAACGGGCTGTAAAGTTTTCGGTCCAAAAAAATGTAAGTTTTTGGATACTTACACTAATTAGATGTTAATCGGCTATCCCCGGGCCATACAATAATCCTTCCTCTTCTTCAAAAAACTCGTTTTGGCGGAGGCTTTCCGATCTTCGAGCTGTACGAGCCTCCTTGCTGGAAAGTGATGCGCGCCGGTTCTCCCGCGTTATGCGCTCAGCATCGACGGTGTCCGCAAAATTTTTGCATTGCTGCCCGATGACAATATCGAGGAGCTGCATGGTAGAAAGCACAGCTGAATAACCTTCGTTAAAAATGCCTGTAGCCATATTTGCTGCTATTTCGACGATTTTATAGCCGGAATTTACGTGTTTCGGATTTAGGCGCCACACAATCGAATTGAACGATTCGTTAGAATTTTGAGTGTGTCCGCCTAAGCACCGCGTCAATAAATCGTCATTTGAAAGATCTTCGTAAATTGGACGAATGTGCTTCTCTACATTATCATTAATTAATCTTGCCGGGTGTTTGAAAGATACCAGATTATTCGCCGCTTTAGCCTTGCGCCATTCGCACCAACTCTCCGGGCCTTCTGGACAATTTTTATGCCGAGGGTTTTTATCGGTGGAACAATAATGGTCTAATGTTGCCATAATAGCTCTCTTCATACCTTCAACTGAGTTCACGTTTCGACAAATTGCCAGACCGTAGTAAATCGTCAATTTCTTGATGAGACTCTCCGTTAGCCCGTTCTTTCCTCCAAGTTTCTCAGTTTTTCTTTTATTCCGTTAACGAGTACCCATACGCTTTTGCACGTGTCCAACACACTCATTTTTCGTCACTGTGCACTCGTCCCCGTAAGGATTGCTATTTAAGATTCCAGTAAAAGTTTTGGAGTCGCAATCGCCAATATAATTACTGTACATAACTCCGAATTTCTCGACGGATCTCGAAAACATCTCTGTTATGGAATCTACCTCCATCTTCCCAGACGAACCTGTATGATTTGAGGAGCATGAGTCTTTATGATCCTCATACCACTCCTCAAATGCATCTTCATCCAAACTATTTTTACGTATGGTACACGAATGACAATAACCACTTTTTACAATGAGATCGATTACTTTGCCACTGTAGTATCCGATGAGCGTTGTTACACCGTACAAAGAAGTATAACCGCGCTTTTTCCACGATCCATCGCCCGAAACCTTCAAATGATTCGCAGGTCTTCCATGTTCAACGTTTTGTTCTTTCTCTTCCGTGACGGCTTTTTCGCAGGTACTCTCGATCAGTGTATTCGACGCTGCGTACAAATGCTGAACGATTTGTTGATAAGTAGATTTTGTAAAACCTGCAGAAATATCCATAAGGCCGCAGAATACGTTTATCCCTTCTCGTCCGATACCAAGAAGCCTCATAACAAAAACAATCCGTCTGTTGATTTCGTAGCCGGTATTTATAAATGGTCCTGACTGGATTTCGCGTCGACCACACCTACACTGAACAACAATTTTAAATCCTAGGCCTCGATGACCGCTTTCTGCAAACGTTAATTTTTGTTTGCATGATCTGCAAATTGCGATTTCCGAAAGAGCGAGAAACACCGATATAAATTCAATAATGCGGTAGCAGTGCGATGAATGAATAATGATATCATCGCTGCTTGCTGCCTTCAACTTTTGCTCACTACGACTCGTGTGTAAGTCTCCGTCGTCCGATGATACACTGGTAAAACGATTGCCGTGAAATTTTCGCTTTCGCGGTTCCGCAGCACGCTGTCTTTTACATCGATCACCTTTCGGGTAGCTTGACATTTCGATGTGCGCTCGGCAAAATCAAAAATGAAACTGAAAGCTGACGCTACAAATAGCAGTGTAGAAGCCGATTTCGAGAGCTATAGTTTACCGTTATATTGTGTACCGTTATCCCAACAACTACTCAACACAGACCTTCTAGAACCTCCAAATAATATTTCAAAGGACCGTTCAATGCTTTCAGGTATATACGAGTACAGTCAAACAATAGAATACACGAAGGGGTGGAGCGCGCGCGCTCGGGTCTACCCGAGCATTCGCACCTGCTCGACGCTCGGCCACTAAAACTGATCTAGCTTCGAAAATATGTCAAATTGGCCTCTAAAATTTTGAACACATATTCTTGGATAGTTTTGGAATAGATTTAAGACAAAAACGAAAAATCGATTTTTTGAAGCCTGTAAAGCAGACTACTGCCATTAATGATGATTTGGAGGATTGAATGTTGTCGTTGTTATCGATCGAAACAATCGCATTTCCGTGATTATATCGTAATATTATAATGTTACATTATAATGATAATGTACCAAGTATGGTAAATGTGAAGCACCAGATGCGATAAACAATCTTAACGATTTTAATAATAAAAAAATATTTCTTATGGATTAACGTTGCAAACGAACAGATACAAACCCCGAAATGTGGGTTCAGATTTGTGATATGATACATGACAAAGTTTTCCTTTAATTCTGAATTGAATGAAGTTAATGAAACCAAAGAAACTACAAGTGATTTAACGACAGTATATTAAAAATAAACATAATTAACACAGTTTTTAAAAAAATAAAAGATATATTTTAATGTACAGACATAATTTATAGTATTTTATAAAGTATCTTATAAAATACTGAATTTATAATATACGTTTATAAGATACTGAACAAACAAATAACCTATTATTTTGTTTATCGATAAAGTTGTTTCGTATCAAGTTTCATTGTGTCGTTTGGATAAAATTTTTGTTATCGGTGTTCAAAGATCGATACTGGCATTATCCAATTATACGTTTTTTATTTCCTTAAAAAGGTAAAAACAATTTTTGAATAAAATAAAACATCTTTATTGCTTACATATTTTTATGCAGCTCATTAGCTAGAGGGATGAGTTCATATTTGCCTCTCCAAATGAGTATATGCCCACGCAACATGGCAAATTTCAGACCTGCGCAGTTTCTCTGTAATGGCTTTCGTACACTGCGGGCACTGCGGGCGACGTGGGTTGAGCAATATCCAATAAGAAGCCTGCTTTTCGGAACGTCCTATGCTTTGCAGACCCAAAAGGAGAGCTCTTATTGGATAACGCTCATCGTTTGTCGCTCATCGCGCGCAGTGTGCAAAGCGGCCGTTTTCGTAACTGTTAACTAGCGAAAGCCAATAAGTGTCGCCCTTTCTGTTGTGATCGAACATAGGATTGGCTGTTACTATTCATCACAATGTAATCCACATTGGATTCTATACGTACAAACGTGGTCGTTGCCAATCGAACCTTCACGATACCACAGTACTAATTGTCAATAAAATGGAATCGGACACCGTTTTTCCCGGTAACCAGTACGAAATAAGTTCGTTTAAATATTTGCCGCGGTCTGACACGCCGTACAGCTACCCATTACAGCGGTATTCTTTTAGTCCAGATTTCTTAATTCTATCTCTGACTTGCATGTGGCAGTACTGACCACGCGGGATATATAGGGTGTTATAAAACTCTGGAAACGGTCGCATATCTCAAAAATAAAGAATTTTAGAGAAAAATGTTTCAAACAAAAGTTGTATGGTTCCGAAAGGGCTATAAGATGGTGCCATTTAATTGACCTTGAAGAGTAATTTCAAGGTCACGTGAAGGTCACCTCAATTTTTTTAAATGGCACCCCCTATTTTTGATTACATATCCTTGTAGCTGAAACAACAAAAATATTTCGAATTTTGGGCGCCAGTTAATTTTTAATAAAAGAAAGATTGACAAAACTAATAAAAAAAAATCTATAACTGAAACTAAATGGAAGGGCTAGCGTATACGTAAGGGAAAGGGTCAGACGGGAAAGATTCTCAAGGTGAGGATTCGCCGACTCAATGGCCTCTTAACAATTACCACTGGCGGTATTTTATTCTCAATCTCTTATTCGATCTTGCTGCTCAATACTAACAGTAATATGGTATGTCGCAGGGAGAGGGGCAGGCGGGGAAGGATGACCGTTACTCGTACAATTATGATATTCGCAACTTGATAACTTCGATAATTCTTACATCCGTCCCACACGATTTTTTAATGTAAAAGAACAAAAGAAAACTGGCCAAACAAGGGTGATGCGCGCAATGCCAGGGGGGAGGGGGGGGGGGGGGGTACTCTATACAAATCAACGCAAAAAGCGGAATATTCTAATCGGACCGATAATAACGTTGGCCTGTGCAAACACGTTCGGTGACAGATTTTCCTCCACGTCGTCCTGGCTCTCATTTTCTTATCGCGTCTCTGTGTCCTTTCCTCTATCTCCCTCGATTCACACACTCGCACTCACACTTTCCACCTCGACCCTCAATTTCCGCAAACTTTCCTGTCACTCTGTACTCCAATTTATTTTACTCTAAACTCTAATTTTCTTTCGCTAATTTTGGCTTCCTATCTGATCGCCGGCTAGTCGCAAAGTGAGTCTCGCTCTTCCTTTGCTGATCCTCGGGCTCGATCATTGGGCAGCAGCGTCACGGGTCGATAGGGGAAGGGTCACGCGTATCGATCGATATTTGATCACCACTATCGGGATCTACTGGGCACATGCAGGTAATTGGGCCGGTCAGTATATTAGAGATATTTCGTACGGGAATTATAATTGTGGGTAATAAGGAGGTATGAAGATGTCCGTGCGGTGCTGCCTGCTTCGTTGCCGCTCAGCCAATGGATGGCTGTGGTACGGGGACAGATGGGTGATTTCTTTTGACATGTGACTGATTTTGGGTGTTGTGCGAATGTAGTGCGAGTCTCTGGGTTTTTTTTCTTCATCGACGTCGATGATGACGGTGGTGATGTCTTTGGGGCTGACGAGTCAGCCCTCTTCTCGATAAGTGTTCACACAGTCCTTACAATATTTGGGAAAAAGGAAAATAAAATAATATGTCACCACTTACCTGCTCTTGTGCATTTCCGTGGGGACGGCTGCCTTTGGGACGAGCCGGGTGCAGGGGAGAGATTGTACAACGTTACAATATATATATATATATATAGGGTACAGTACCCAGTAGTCAGATGTGCACCAGTAGTCAGCCGTTTGCAACTTTGTATACATGGGAATAGCGTGCAAGTACGTTTCCACTAACAGAAATGCGTTTCCCGGAATCTTTGTTTTCTGGTTATTCGATATATGAAGTTTCAATAAACTCGACGCTCAAGAAGTCGAGAAAGAAATAGTCTTTCACCAAACTGCGACCGAGCCACACGAAAACTGTTCAAGTGATATTTTTTTTTCAGTGGGAAGTCGTTTCTCCCCAGGTATGTATTGTATAACTTCAGCTGGATTAAGATATTTCAAGTATTTATTCTGGCAAGAAAGATATTCATTATCGTTTTTTGAAGTTTCTTTTCTGAAAAAACCGTGTTAAATCTCGGAAAATGTACTTTTTATGATGGCCGACTTCTGGGTTCACGATTTAACATTGCAAACCCAATGCTCAGCCACCCCCGGCTGACTACTGTTTTCACGATTTAACAGTGTGAACCCAATGCTCAGCCCCCCGGTCCATTGGATTAACAATTTACTAGCAATTCTCTATAGAGTTGAAAACCCAGTAGTCGGCCGTATGGGGTATATTGCTAATGCAATTATTGGCGTCCTTTCCATGAGAATTATTTTTTCACAAGATCCAGTAAAAATGTCTCGGAGGCTTATTCTACAATATGAAGAAGAACAGCTTACATAAGCAATGAGCGCAGTAAGAAAAGGAATGAAAATTAAAGAAGCAAGTCGAGTGTATGGGGTGCCACGAGGAACCCTCCAAGATCGGATCCATTCAAGGGTATCAGAAAAGCAGCGAAAAATGGGCCCTAATTTAGTTTTAACGAAACAAGAGGAGACATTAATTACCAACTGGTGCATACACCTTGCCACATGTGGCTTTTCTTTGAAGCGAGATGATCTACTTAATACGGTACAGAAGATAGTTACAGACGATAAAAGACCTAATCCGTTTGTGAATAATCGTCCAGGAAAGAAGTGGTACGCCGCTTTTATGAAGAGGAACCCTATTTTGAGCCACAGAACGGTAGAAAATATATCGAAGGGTCGAGCAGTAGTAACAGAAGAGAGCATACGAAAATAGTTTGACACGTTGTTACAATATTTGCAGTCAAAAGGTGCTACCGATATACTTCAACAACCAGAACGTATTTTCAATGATGATGAAACAGGTTTCGTACTTTGTGCCAAGACAGGTAAAGTCATTGCACCTCGAGGGTACAAAAACGTGTATACAATCGCACAAGGGAATGATAGAGAGACGGTCACAGTTCTTCTTTTCATTACGGCATCTGGGATGACTTTACCGCCCTGTGTAATTTCCCCATACGTACATCCACCAAAAGCTGTTGTAAATAGTATGCCGAGTGGTTGGTTTTTGGGGAAATCAGAAATGGGCTGGATGAAAGCCGATATATTTTCCGATTATATGACGAAAGGATTAGACAAATGGGTATAAGACCGTCAAATAAAAAAACCAATTCTTGTTTTTATCGATGGCCAAAAAAGTCATACGACGATGCGCTTGAGCCAATACTGCGCTGATAAAAATATAATTCTTCATTCGCTTCCACCAAATGCCACCACGATTGGGCTATGGAACCCCAAAACATCAACAGCACGCTGACAAAAGCAAAATTTTGCCCGTTATTGAACAATGTTTTGCAAAAAGAAAATATGCCGGATACGATTAAGAATGGATTTCGAAAATGTGGATTGTATCCATTTGATCAAAACGCTGTTGACTACACCAATTGTGTCCAAAATAATATTGAGAAATTAAAACGCAAAAAGAACGACGACGCTCCAATGAAAAACTTAAAAACGCGAGATCTGACTACTACTATTGAAGTAATCCAGCATCTACGTGACGATCTGATTGCTGCTGGGTTTGGGTTTGGGTTTGTAATAATCGAATTAATTTTTTTACTTACATCGAAGAAACTCTGTTGTCAAAGAAACCTCCGAGGAGACCAAAGTTTAATATGTAAGTAAAAAATTTAATTCTATTATTTTCATGGTATTCAGATTACTCGAGCTGACCAGAAATAGGTGGAAACAAAATTTCGAACAAAAAATCTGAAAAAATTCTCCTGAACTCAGCAAGAAGTAATACAACTTTTTGTCATCTTGAGATTTTATTGTAAACCTCGTTGTTTTCGTCCTATGGAGCAATTTTCAAATTGTCTATTTGTTCTAAAAAAAAAAACGACATATCTTTGAAAAAGAAAATCGTAGACAATTCTAAAAAATGAACTTGAAGACTTCCCCTTTTATGAATATGGTGAAAGAAATTCGTTAAACAAAATTTTTGTTTGTAAAAAGCCAAAATGAAGGGAAATTCCTGCTCTTTAAAATTGCGTTGATTAAATTGGCCTAGGCCAACTACCGGCGAAATGGCATAAAAAACCGTTCCGGCACTGTTTTTAACTTTTGTCCGCAAACTTTCCGCCGGTAGTGTATATATCTTTTATTATTAGTAAGTACCTACCTTATTTGTCTATATCTCTTTCCTTAAATCACTCTGTTAAATAATCAAGTGTCATTAGGATAATTATTTACAGTAGCTCCTGAGTATAAGAATTTGTTTTCAGATATTTTTCAATACGGATAATTGAAAACATGAACATTGAAAATTCGAAAAAAATAGATTCCATCATTTGCCCATTCTAAAACTAGGCTTAAAAGTTTTCAAAATAACATAAGTTTTTTACAAAAAAAAAAAATTAAAAAATAATCAAAATATACATTGATTGTTAAAAACAATTATTTGTTGCACAATCATTGGATTAAATTTTTTTTTTCGATATTTGATATGAAAAATACGTGGAAAACCGAAAATTTTGAAACAAAAAGATAGTTTAATTTGGTCAACTATTGGCGGAGTTATGAGCATTTCAAAAAAAGGCATTTTTCAAAATCTAAAATCTTTCAAAAATATATATCCCGTGAATGGCTTGATAAAAAAAAATTGAAAAAAATAATGGCGGAAAGTCTTAACCAGGACTAAAGGGAAAAAAAGTCGAAAAATCGGAGATTCTAAAGTTCCAAATAGGCCGATTTCCTGTGAAATACCTCATATATTTTTTAGTGACATGACACATTATACGTGGCGTCGTCGCACGCGATGTTTCAATGGATCGGCAGACGAGAGACGAAGTGGGAGGGAGGGTGATGCGCGTCACTGTCGGAGGTGCAAACTAGACGTTTGGACACAATATTTTCCCTCTTGCAGTACGACTCCGTTGCGACGACGCAACGCAACGCAACGCACTAATGTAGCCTCAGACTAATGAGTAGCGCGCGCTCTTGTCGTATGGGTGGGTTGTCACGTCGAATGTGTGTACTACGAAGAACAGGATGGGATTATGGGATAAATAAAATGCGGATAACGCGGACAAATTGGAGAAATTAACAAGATATCTTTTACTTTCCGTATGTGTACTGTGTACGCGGAAAACTCTAAATATTGAATACATAAGAAACAACTCCCTTCACAAATAAACATAAAAAAAAGGGAAACAAAAACAAAAATGCACAAGCGCTTGGGCGGACGATCTCTGGAAAGGGTAATCCCACACGTGAGAGATTTCCGTACACAAAAAAAAATAATTACAGTATTTCAGTCTCTCTAATTTTTTGGCGCCATTTAATTTACAAATTTCGTCGTAAATGAAACGTCCACAATTGGCGAAACGTGTACAAAAAAATATAGACAAAATATATAGGTGAAAAGTGCAGAAGATAAACAGTTTTTGCTGATTCTATGTACTCGTATAATAGTAAGGTATGTGCACACTTCTAATATCAGTTATATGATTATAAAGCAGCATTTACGATTTATTATCTAAGGTGTGTTTATAATAGTGTTCGTAGATTACCCCTCAAAAATATGAATGAAAACACTGAATCTTTTTCGAGTGTATCCGAGAAGTCTTCATCGGAAGACTCATTCCAAAATGAAGTATCGGAAGACGAAATAGCCCACATATCGCCCGCGATAAGGCGACCCCGAATCGAATCGGATACTGAGGATGAAGTAGTCATCGAAAATGAAGATGAACATAATATAGATGATAACGAATGGTCAAATAATATAACACAAACAGCGGCAAGTGTAATTCCATTTGAAAAGACCCGAACTGCTGTATAGATCGAGGGTAATCAGGCTACAAAAAATTATACAAATAATTGTTGACAAGACCACTAGATACGCTGAACAATATATGCAAAATGGAAGATCCACTCGATTAGATAAATGGACACCGACCGACAAAGATGAAATAAAACGATTTTTCGACCTACTAATATGGATGGGCCTGGTGAAGTTACCGAGATACGACTCATATTGTTGTACCAATAACACCTATTGCCAATCATTTCCGAGAACGGTTATGTCGAGAAATCGGTTTGAGTTGCTGTTACGATTCCTTCATTTCACCAATAATCAAACAGCAAACATAAATGATAGATTGTATAAGATGAGACAACTTGCTGAAATACTAAATCAATATTTTTCCAAATACTATGACTTAGATGAAGAGATCTGCATCGACGAGTCTTTGGTACCTTTCCGAGGACGTATAAAGTTCAAGCAATTTTTTAAGCAAAAACGACACAAATACGGCATTAAAGTCTTCAAAATGTGTTGCGACTAAGGGTATTGTTTGGGCGAGAACCTGGTTAGCGGATAAAGGAGAGCGAGGAGAAATAATAATTCGTGAACATCGAGGCACTTAGCGTTTACAACGTTCGTTGGTCGTCACTTGATTTGCAGCGTTACATTACAAACAAAACAAGAGCCGGCTAATCGCAACGTAGAGCAATAGAGTATAGAGCCGGGCAAACTTTCTTTATCCAACAGCTGAGCGCGTAATACGTACTCGATGATCCAAAGGAGAGCAAAATACGGTCGACTGGTGTTCACACTAATAAATCGCATGAGAATGATTCCTATCACTGAACCGACGCATATAAGAGTAGACGGTTATTACAAATGGCGCAGAGCAGTACCCTTATCACGCGGATAAAGGATGAGAGAACAGCGTCTAAACGAACGTCGATGTACAAAATGGCGAGTCTTCTGGTGTTAAGTACCCGTGTTCTAACGATGGCCGTTATCAGCGCGAATGCAAGAGCCGTCGGAGCCTACGTTACACGGTTAAATACAGAGATGCTCCTGACATAGAGCTGCTACACCTCATCGAGCGGTTCGCGAATATCATTGAGCGTTCACCTTATCGAAAATACAGCGATGGTCAAGAATAGAACGAGTCGAGCCGTAGTCGTAGAAGAGAAATCAAAAGGTGCGAAAGGACAAGTTAAGCGCGTGGTCACTCGATAAGTACATAATTTGAACGTAATTCGAGCCCGGTTCCGGCGAGACACGAGACGAGAAAGCCTCGTAGAGGGGGGAACGGCTTGCATAGAGTGACGCTCACTCCTCTATCGATTACGAGTCTAAAAAGAGCGCAGTAAACTTAAACATAATTTCGGTGTCGACGAAACAGGTATACATACCAATTTCAGATATATTCGGCAAAGAACTTAAATGAACCATGCGTAACTCCCACAAGTGTTGTAACGAATATGTGCCAAAATATTCTACATAGAGGCCACACGCTTTACACCAGTGTTTCCCAACCGGTGGTCCGCGGACCAAAGGTGGTCCGTGAGAGCCTACGGGGTGGTCCGCGGGAGAGTCCGGTCACTACTTATAAAAAAGTAATATTTCCCCGTGATTAAATCAAAATTACGATTTTCGTTGAACGAGATTAAGTAAATACATTTGTTCTGATGAATATCAGATATTTATTGAATTATCTTTAACATAATAAAATTATTAGAACATACCATAACTGACACAATCATAATAATTTATGTAGAAAATGAGTTTTCAACATGATACAATATAGCCTACCTTCTGAAAATTACCATTTATATGTTTGTATTATTGTTAGTTACAATAGTTTCTTAATTAATAATAATAGTTTGTTTTTGAAAAATTGTTGTATTTGATCACCTTTCAATTTGGTTACAACTCATAAGATGTATTAATAATGTAATGTGTGGTGGGTGGTCCGTGGTAATTCACTATCAGGCTGAGTGGTCCGTATACATCTGCGGGTTGGGAACCACTGCTTTACACCGATGATTGGTATACTAGTGTAAATTTAGCCGAAAAATTAATGGATTGTAATACACTGTAACGGGAGATGGCACATCGGCACCGAGCAGAAGCGGAACAACAAATTAAACATAAAGTTCACGAAGCTCTCGGCAGAGGGACAATAAACAAAATCCGCTCTCGCCAACGATATAGCAGCGAGCAACAAATAAAAGGCCGATGAAACAAACAATTGTTACCCTTCTCTTTGGTCAAACTTCGAGAAAGAGTACTTGTTATCCGATCGCTATAGTAGTACGAGGGTGGGTGACTGTTTGAGGTCCGACATTGGCACGCACGTGTTAAGTCGGATAGGCTCATGTGTTAGTAAGCCCGAGGAAACTATATGCGAGAAGAAGGCAAGGAAATTTAAAAGGCCACAGAACTGATCCGAATAGTCAGCTGGCTCTCCGACGGCCATCATCGCGCCAATAGAGAGAGAGATAGAGGGACAACATATCGAGAGACTTCGGAGACACCGACACACCAACACTGTCTCGACGAGACACAGCACACCAACACACACACACAAGAGCGTCGCCGATCATCGAGGAGAGATCGAGGCAATAAGAGCGAGAAACGACGCAGCAACGTTGAAGCAAGAGAGAGACGGCCGCACGAACGAGCAGCATGGCGGCGACTCAGTAACCAAAACAACACAGCCACACAAGGCAATCTCAAAATAAACACAATACACATACACGAAAGATGAGCTACAGTGCCATTTAAATTCACTATTGTATTTAATCAAACATTTTAATAAATTTCGTCGATTTTATGCGTGCATTTTGCAAAATCTCTTCAGCTCCTGCTCGAGTCCTGAACAAAAATAAAAATACTGAAACCGCAATACGTTTCAACACATTTAGTAGGAACCCTAAGAAAAGATAGAAAAGGAATACCTGTCAACGTCAAATTAAAAAATTTGAAACGAGGAGAACTCTTCGCTATGCAAAATAAGAAGGGGATTATGGTCCTCAAGTGGAAGGACAAGCCCCACATTTTTATGCTCGCGACAAAACATTCGGCCGAAATGGTAGAGGTCGGCCAAAAAAATTATGTTTGTACTAAGCCAGTAGTAGTTGTAGAGTACAACAAAGGAAAATGTGCTGTAGATTTATCAGGTCAAATGATAGCGTATTGTACACCACTTAGAAAAACCCTCAAGTGGTACATAAAATTAGCTTTAGAGTTATTATTGAATACATCAGTCTCAAACGCGCCGAAAACCTATGAACTCGTAACGAAAACAAAAATCAAGGTACCAGAATTTAGAATGGCACTCACAACGCACCTTAGACAGTGCAATTCACCAGCACCATCAAACACACGTATTCGATGAAGATTGCAGCACGAAAGGCAGAAGAAAGAAGGGCCATCGTACCTGGCTCGCAAATTTTGCAGAGAATGTTATAAAAAAAATGTTAAACTCTTAGGGTCAAAAATTGCTAAAAATCGGACCAGAAAGGTGACCACCTACTGTCCAGATTGCGTTGATATACCACATTTATGTTTAATGTGTTTTAACAAACTGCATCGTTAGCGGCAAGACTTGTTGTAATATTTTCTTTTATTGATGTCCTAATACAAAATTTTTAATGTTCAATCAGTCACTTTTTATTTCAAAGTATCTTGTATATATCGGCCATGTTCAAAATGCAGTAACTGTCAATTTTCATTCATTTTTTACACTTGTAAAAAGTTGAAGCGCTCCGGTCACCAATTACCACCGTGCCGTCACAAGAAAAATCGTGGCCGGTCACGTATGACCAACATGGCAGTCAAAGTGTTAATAAATTTCGGGAATCAAAACTATACTTTGTGGACGCAAGGACTAGCTCGCAGGTAGAGGAGATGTCAGGCTGAAGAATTTCGCAGGGACAGGGGTCGTCAACTCAACGACCTCTTATTGATTATTACTGGCTTTGTACTTTTATTATGAGTTGTGACACTTAGGCTATCTTATACTAAGCACGGGTCGTCGCTACTAGAGAAGGCACGGGCGGGATAGGGGACGGGGGGTGTACAACGGAACACGGTATTTCGATGTTACGGCGGGGACAGGCGGGGAAACAAAGATCGTGCGGAGCCGCACGACCGACCGCTGCAACCGTCGTCTGACTGTCAGGGGAGGGGATATGACCGTTAATGTTACTTCAATACGCACGACTATTTTATGATAACATTTTATGGATTTCTACCGACGCCCCACACACGGTTCTACACATGGTTGTAATTAATTATTTGCGATAATAAGATCGCGAGATAATGAGAGACGACCAAAGGGGGGGGGGGGGGGGGGGGGTGGACACTATTTCACCAACGGTGCCGATAACGGAGACTTGTGCAAACATTTACGTTTTCACCTCTCCTCGCTGTACTCCTTCTGCTCTCTTTTCTGTGTCGCTGTCCTTTCCTTTTCGTCGTTTGTTATCCTTTTTTTTTCTTTTTCAGGTTATCGGAGCGACCCAGAACACAACGGCGATGATGACGGCGATGGCGATGAAGACAATAATGACGATGCACACGAGGACATCGATGACGATGACGACGACGATGTCGGCGAGAGCGGTAACGATGACGTCAACGACTAGGATGGCGAAAGACGTTCTATGTTGCGGCGATATGTTTGTTTTGAGCTGATGGCTGACGGTGGTGACTCTTTTTGGCGGCGGTAAGTATTTGCAAAAGTCTTACAATATTTGAATATAGTGGAATACTTGCCATGGTTACCACAGTAATGGGAGAGTTTCAAAAACTTTTTCTTTTTATTTCCTTAATTTTTTGATATTTTTTAGTACCCATCGAAAAACTCTTCGTGATAAATTTTCAGATTTTATTGATTACCCGTTCAAAAGATATCAAATTTTCAAAAAACGCTGTTTTTGGCTTTTTTGCTCATAACTTCTTTAATAGTAGTTCAAATTGAATCTTTTTTTTGGAAAATTTTTGTTTTTATATGTACTTGCGAAAAAAAATATAGAAAAATTATTTTAGACGTTTTTGAGTGTGATTTTTAAGTTTTAAACGGTAATGTTTTTTAAATTAGTGTATATTTTGTTTTTTTTTGAAAATTTTACATTTTAAACTTCTATCAATTTAATAATTTTTAAGCCTAGGTGGATCATGAGCTTTTCATAGTTACTACTTTTTTTAAATGTTTGAAAATGTGGACATGTTTTGTTTTTGTTAGTAATTATTAAAACCATTTTTTAATAACTATATAATCTTTCGTAACTATAACTTCCATAAATTCTTTGTCCTCCACTCTCGCTAATATTGTCCATCCGCCGGCTCGTCGCAAAGTGATCGCCACGTGGTCGAACGGAAGCTCCCGAGTTTTTCCCGTGTCTCTGATTTGACGAGACACGGGACGCCATAGATGGGTGATTGACCGATCTATCGGTACAGGTTAATTGATTATTGAAGAAATAGCGTCACGGGTCAATCGAAGAATGTTCAGGCATATGCTCGATTTGCAATCATCGTTAGTGGGATCTATTTGGGAAAGGTGGGTAATTGGGTCGACCGATATGGCACGGTTACGGGCATAAGAATGTGGGATTGCGAGTAATTGGGATATCCATGTATCGCCGTGCGCTGCGGATACTTCGGTCGTTCTTACGTCACTCAGCCGATCAATTGCTTCATGACGGGGACAAACGTGTGTAACTGTTGACAGCTGACTTGAGTTGATGCGAGTTGCGATTCTTTTCTAACTTTACAAGGCGTTATGAATGTGGGCCCTCATGTCTGCTCGGGCGCCAGTGCATGGCGGGCGGGCTAGCCCCGTGAAGACTCGTACTGTCTCTTATCGACAATGGAAGTCACAAATTATAGATACTCGTTCATTTTTACACCGAATGCAATGTAATACGTGTTAGCTGTCTATTCAATAGCTATGATAAAGTCGATGCAACTATCGAAAATATTCATCTTGTATATATATATTGTGACGTTCCACAATTTCCCTCGCGCCGATGGCTCTCAAACGCAGTCGTTCCACGTCAAACCTAAAAGAGTAAGTAAGAAATTATTATATTATCCCCAAATTCGTGTCCCTCCCAATTATTGTAAACATGCAAACACTTACCGTTGCCCCGAAGACACCCACCATCCCCGAAGAAGAGACAGCCCGCCGAAATCATCGTCGTCGTCGTCGTCGCCGTCGTCGCCCCGGCCAGAAGAGTAAACTAAAAATCCATCTTTAAAAAACAATAAAAAGAAAACAACAAAAAGTGGAAATGAAAACATACTTATCTCCTCCAGCGCTACAAAAAGAACATCCCGAGGGCATCCCGACCGGCCCAAGATATCGCCAAAGGAATTCCCCAGGACGTTCAGAAAACACAAATAATTTACACGCACTACACGCTTCACTCGCACTCACCTGTCAAATTTCGCCAACTCGTATATTCCCCGTCAACCAGCCATCGATCGATATAGTGACGGAGGAACAAGTAAGATGGCAGCAGCGCGCACCGAGCATCCTAGATTCGCATTACCCTAAGTCCCGATATGAGAATGACCCTACAATATCGATGGCTTGACCTAATTACACCTTTTCCCAACAGAGCTCCCTAGTACGATCCCGAAATTATTGATTTGCCATCGACCCATTATCGCTTTACCCGTGCCGATGCTGATCAATCCTAAAAATCGAGTGATCTGGCCAATCACGAGGCCGTGAAAATCTCGTGAGCCCCCAGTCGGCCACATGGGTGGCACGTTGAGGATATCCGCTGGCAAGTATAAGTGACCATAATTTGCGAGGATAAAGTTGAGAAAAATTTATGGCCGGTTTCTTCACCTCTGGATAAACTCTGGATAACCTTATCCGATAGATATCTAGCAGAATTGGTTTTCTTCACCTCCGGAAAGTACTTATCAGGCGGATAAAGTTATCCGAGCCCGAAGTACGAGATATCTCGGCGACATTGATTCCAGCGCTTCCTGCAGTGGATTGTAGAACTAATGCCCTGACACATAACCCACAAAAATCAACAGTGCAATGTTATTGTAATTTTTCGCGACATAACCTACGAAAGTTCAATAGTGCGTAATTGTTGCTATTATTATCATAATACGGCTGTAATATCATGGATTTGTTATTGATGGACATCGACATTTTTTCTGATGATGATAATGATGACGATGAACTGGTGCAAAGAAGACCATATACGATAAAAATTAAACCAGAAAACTTTCAAGTATGGGACGACGTCGAATTCTTTGATAGATTTCGTTTGGGGAAAAATACAGTACTTGAATTGTTGCAAAAAATCGAAGGTCAATTGTTAATTTTGTGGAATAGGTATGTATTTGTTTTTCAGTAAAAATTTGATTCATGATACAATGCGATTATTAATAAATAGTCATTGTCTTTATCATCACATTCTAGAACAAGATCATTGTCGCCGCTCAACCAATTGTTGTTGACTTTGAGATTTTACGCAACAGGCAACTTTTTGCGTGCATGTGGTGACTTTAGTGGAGTGAGTATTAGTACCGCTTCTCGTATTGTTGCAAAAGTATCCATGGCCATTGCTTCACTATCACCGATAATGATCAAAATGCCTCAATCCAATGAAGAAATTCGGAAAGCGCAGAACGGATTTTATGAAATGTATAAATTTCCAAGGGTCATTGGATGCATTGATGGAACACACATTAGAATACAATCTCCAGGTAAGTTAAAAATATAAAATATGTTATGAATTATGAAAATTGAGAAAAAATATAAAGGGTGTGAATAAGAAAAATGCAGCTACAAATTCAACTTGCAGGCATTAACATTTGACAAAAATTTTTTCAGGCGGAGAAAATGCTGAAGAGTTTAGAAACAGAAAAGGATTTTTTTCTCTTAATACTCAAGTGGCCTGCGATCATAATATGAAAATTATTAACGTGGTAGCGCGGTGGCCAGGTTCCGTACATGATGCAACAATATTTCAACATAGCCGTTTGCGCCGCAGATTCGAAGGGGGCGAATTTCATTCTGGAATATTGCTTGGCGATGGTGGCTATCCAATCAAAAAATTTCTTCTCACCCCTCTTTCGCATCCATCAACTGTAACTGAAGAACGATATAATAATGCTCACATACGAACGAGGAACATTATTGAACGTGTATTTGGAGTTTGGAAACGTCGATTTCCAGTTTTAAGCTTAGGACTGAGACTTAAAATTGAAACTGTACAAGATATCATTGTAGCTACAGCTGTTCTACACAACATCGCCAGAGATCAAAATGAACATGAACCTGCTGATTATGTTGACTTACCTGACGAAGAAGCTGGAAATGATATCGAAAATTTAATAGAAATTGAAGGGGGAGACAACAGCGTCAGACAAACACTCATCGATGAGTATTTCTCAAGGTATAGTCAAAAACGGATTTAACCAAAGTAGAAAGTATTTATTTTTCGCAGTTCATAATCATTTCAATGTTTTTAAACTTGAACATAAAAATCTTATCTAATAGGTTTTAAATCTTTGGTACTTCGATAAAGTTCTTAGTAAAATCACATATCTGATATACAAATACAACTTATTGTAAACGTTAACATTCTTTTACTTATGGAATAGCTTATAAAATTTCTGGCAGCTTAAACAACTTATTGGAAACTTATAAATTTCGATACTTATACTGTATACTTCTAAACAACAACTTATGAAATAAGTGTTATATGAAAACAGATTATAAAACTTTTCACATTTTCCACTTATCTAATAGCTTTTAAAATTTTTGGCAGATCAAACAACTTATTGCAAACTTATAGATTTCTATACTTATACAACAACTCATAGAATTAGGAGTATGTTGAAACAACGTATTGCAAACTTTGGAATATTTTATCTTATAAAATAGAAACTTCAATAGAATCATACTTTTTTAGAGTTAAAAGAAACTAAAAGTACATGTTTTTTGTAGGTTGCGCAACTAAGATGAGCCAACGTATCTTCCGATGATGTAACATGAGGACCTGCATTTTTGTAAATATTAAATTAATTATTGTAAATGAAAAATATCAACTGCACAGATAGACCAATAAAAATATATCGACGAGAAGCAACGACAGTGTATCGAAAAGGAGTAACACTAATATATTTAATAACTAATGTATCTATAATTTTGATATTATACGAATTATCATATAAATATACTAACCTTATCAAAATTATTCGCTTAAAAGCTTCTCCACTGTTAATTTCTTTATTTGCAAATCTAATTTCAAGTTTTCGACAGTGAGATCTGATATTACTTTTTTAGCATTAACTTCTTCGAGTAACATTTCCTTTTGTAGCACCAAGATTTCGTTCTTCAACTGCGAATTCTCCATTACAATTCGCGTACTCCACAACGATGTTTTTGATCGTTTCTTTTTAAAAATGAATTTGGTATCAGTTCCTACAACGATTAATCGTGGTTAAAAATAATTTTACGTTCGAATTTTTAAAAATGATTGATTTTAATATACAGCGATATTTCATACCACTTCGTCTTTTATTATGTCCAGTCGAATCCACCTCACCGATTTTACTGGCTGTACTGCCCTCTGTAATTTTTTCTACAAAGGCACAATTTGTTTGATATTTATTTCAATACGAAAATAGTGGAAAAATAGAAATAAAAATGTACCTTCGTTTATGGGTGCCAACAAAGATTCCTTTTGGCTTTCCGCTTTCAGGTATTGTAGAAGATCTAAAATATAGTTTAAGTTTCATTCACATGACTTTTAAAACGAAATTAATTTCAAATACTAACCTTTGTCTCCATTATTCACAAATTCGATAATACCGTCCTCTGCAACACCAATTTCTGGATCTAAAAAAAATTACGTTTAAAAAAAAAACCTCTATAATATCACAGACTATTTATATGAGACAAACTACCTTCTATATGTTGGATTGCTCTGCTCGGACCTGCTTCTGTAATCAAAGTTCATACTCATCACGTGGCGTGCTTGCAGTACTATACTTATGTGTCATTAACGTGGTGTACTTACCTAAATCCATCGCATCATCATCGAATCTTGATCTGAAACCGATCATTGTATTGGGTGTTAAGGACAAAATCTTCTCCTCGCCAGGCGTCAAAGTGCCTGTCCATTGACCACCGCCTGTTTTCGTTTGTTCACTTTTAAGGAACGAACATTTTTTGCGGATATTTTTTTTTATTGTATCATATTTCGACCGAATTGTTTTCGTAGATCGAAGAAAATTTCCTGAAGCTGCATTGAATTCGTGGCTTATTTTATCCCACGCTTCATTTTTGTCCTGGCAACTTGTTGCATCCGTTTTTTTATTTTCTACCACATGTTTGTATTTTAATACTATGTCTATTAACAAATCTATTTCGCTTTTCATGAAATTCGCACCTCTTTTTTCACTTGACATTATTTTTTATATTTGTGAACTTACTGTTCCACACAAAATTTCAAAGTTCTTTATTCTTCCGAAAAAACCTATCCTGACTTCACTAGTACAATATAGGAACTTATAGTGATTTTCATGTACCTTCAGTGACAGAAGTGAGTGTTCAAAAGAACAACTATCCGTTGGATACAAAACCCGAGGCTCGAGTGAAGAAAACCAAATGCCAGATATCTGACCGATATCTTTGTTCGCCAGATAGTTAACCGGGTGTATGAAGAAACTGGCCATTAGAGTATTAAAGAAAACTATTTGGGAAGAATATTAGAGACTATTAGAGAGTGGAAAGAGTGTTAAATATTAGAAACAGAGCGTAGAGTGCGAGAGAGAGAGAGAGAGAGAGAGGGAGAGAAAGAGAGAGATTTGATTTGATTTGATGGTGTTTATTTACGCCCTAGCAAGGTATGGGACAGAACATATTCACAGAGTGCTCTGCTGAGGTCCCACCAGACAAAATACAGAAATGTACAATAAATAAACTAGAACTAGTATGAAAATAATATAACAATAAAAATAACGTGGAAATAATATAACGCAACGCACTTGTGGGGAAAGGGTTAGTTGTTGTTAGTTAAACAATTAGTTAAACACAACATTTGTTAGTTAAACAAAATAAAATAATAGCGTGGAAATACCATAAGTGTAGAGAGGCAGTGGCACAGGGGATAGCGTTCTCGGCTCTCAACTCAATGGTCCCGGGTTCGATTCCCCGTCGGCACCAATGGAATTTTTCTATGTTCTTTTTCTGTGCTCTCGCTGGTTCGGAATCCACCTAACCAAAAACTGTAGGTCCACCGGAGTGGTCGATGGTGGAATTAAGGATGCACGGTGAAATTGCGAGACGAGGGAGTTTAGGAAAGATATGTAAAAGGCCGGAAACCGTACATAGGAATCTGAGCAACCACTCCGGCCTAATAATATTTTTTTTTTTTTTTTTTTTTTGAAAGGTGTTTGAAAATGCATTTACGCACTTAAGGAGGAGAGAGCATAACATTTCCCTCTCCCCCCTTGTGCCGGACTCCTCTTGCAAGGACTTATAAAGATGTTAAAGATTCAATACAATCAATCAAGTCCTGCAAGAGACTACCGGCTAAAACAATCCCCCTCCGTGGCTCCTGGGCGCCACCCCGGAACCGCTTATCGCATTACTTCGGGGTGGCGCCTATTGCCCTAGCCCCTCAGGGCTCCTCCCTCTCCAAGACTCTCTTTTTTTTTAGGCGGAGGGCTGCTTCTATATTAGCAGACACCTCCGCCCAAACTCTTTCGCTCAGGAGCATCACTCCGATGATGTTATCCAGAGTTATGCTCCCGAACCTCCTCTCCGCTCCTGCCCTCCACACCTGCCATTCTTCGCACTCGAAGAAGGTGTGGAGGGCGTCATCTTTCGGGGACCCGCAGGACAAACAGCACGGGTCCCGGCCTTTACCCATTTTGTGCAGGTAGGCCCGGAAGTACCCGTGCCCCGTCAGCATTTGGGTGAGGTAATAATTCACCTCACCATGCTGACGGTTTATCCAGGTGTCCAGACGAGGGATAAGTCTCGCTGTCCATCTGGCCCGCGAGTCCCCTTCCCACCGTTCTTGCCAGAGCTGCAGGCTCCGAGCTCTGGCAAGTTCTTTTCTCCTTTCCCGGTCCTCCATTTCAGGAAAGCCCTGGTGGACGTACTTCCGCTCTTGGGCTAGGAGGTCAATAGGAATGACCCCGGCGACCACTAACGCTGCTGGCTCCGAGACCGTGCGGTAGGAGCAGGCGATGCGGAGGGCCCCTCTCCGCTGCACTCCAGTCATGTGCTTCCGGTACTTCTCGTACCGGAGCGCATCGGCCCAGACTTCGGCTCCGTAGAGCATTATGGGCTCGGCGGTGCGTAGCAGTAGACGACGCTTGCAGGGTCGGGGGCCGCCAATATTGGCTATCACCCTGCTCAACGCCGTCGTCACCGCAGCCGCCTTGTCAGCTCTCAATATTATTTCTTCCCCAAAGGTGAGCTTGCAATCAAGTCTCACCCCCAGGTACTTAACGGAAGCCTTAGTCTGGACCGTCGCCTCTCCTACCTGCATATCCCGAAACAGTGGGATGTGCTTTTTCGTTAGCAGCACGATCTCGGTTTTGGCCAGCGCCAACTTCAAGCCGTGGTCGCCCATCCAAGAGCGGACCCGACGCATCACCTGGTTGAGCAGCATCTGTGCCGCCTCCACGCTGCGCGCGGTAATAATGGCGGCAATGTCATCCGCATACCCAACCAGGAATGAGCCCTCAGGCATCTCCATACGTAGGATCCCGTCATATGTGGTATTCCATATGTCGGGTCCCAGCACGGAGCCCTGGGCTGCCCCAGCCGTTACCTCCTGGCTCACCGGACCATTTACGGTGTCATACACTAGGGACCGGTCTTTCAGGTAATCCTCCAAAATCCAAAACAGATACTTGGGGACCCTGAAATCCCGCTCCAGCGCCCCCAAGGCGTCGCTCCACCGTACCGAGTTGAAGGCGTTCTTCACATCCAACGTTACCAGTAGACAGACGGGGCGGGAGTAATGGTTCCCCCGCTCCGTGCCCCTGGCAGCTGCGACAACCTCCTGGATAGCGTGGATCGTCGACCTCCCTTTCCGGAATCCAAATAGTCTCTCGGAAAGGTCTCCAGCGGCTTGTATTGCCGCATGGAGGCGAGGCCGAAGAAGCTTCTCCAGGAGCTTGCCGGCTGTGTCAAGCATGCACAGGGGTCTGTAAGGTGACGGACTGTCTACCGGTCCTCCCTTACCTTTTGCTATTAGCACAAGCCGTGCCTGCTTCCAGCGGAGAGGGAATGCCCCCGCTTGCAGGCACGCGTTGTACATGGTGAGGAAGGGCGTTGGGTGTCCTTCAACCACGGCTCTCAGCACCTCTGCTGGTAGACCATCAGGGCCTGGTGCCTTCTTGTTTTTGAAGGACCGCGCCGCGCACCTTAGCTCCTCCTCTGTAAAGAGTGGGAGCGGTGCGTCCTCGGGTGTTCGAGGTCGGCGCGGCAGCTTGGGGTGATCGGGGAAGAGGGCTTCGACTATGCGGCCGATGATCTCCGCATCTTTGGGGGCGCATTGAGCGAACGCCCCTAATTTGCGGAGGACCAGTCTGTACCCTAGTCCCCAAGGATCCTCGTTAAGATCCTCCCCAAGCTTCTTCCAGCATCGGTGCTTGCTCTTCTGTATGGTCCGGCGGAGCACTTTTCTAGCCGCCTTGTAGGCGGCAGTGCTCGGGGCTGCGTCGGGATCGCGGCGCCGGGCGCGAAGGGAAGCTCTTCGTAATCGAAGACATTCACGCCTCATCTCCGCGATTTCTTCCGTCCACCAATACACGGGGCGTCTGGTTCCCCGTGTACGGGCTTTCGGCACGGCGTCTCTGCAGGCCTGGTGGAGGTGGGTCATCACCACGTCCACCACTTGCTCAACGCCTGCAGAGACCGGCAATCCTTCCAAGGCTCGCTGGCCGCGTATTAGGGCCGGAGACAGCTTCTGGGGGTCCATCTTCTCGACTATCCACCTGGCGGGGCCCTTAGACGTTCTGGCCCGGACTGGAGCTACATCACGCACGCGAAACGTGATGTATTGGTGATCGCTGGCTGTAAAGTCCTCGATCACCATCCAGTCCTCCACCCTGGGCGCCAAGTCTTCCGTCGCCAGGGAGACGTCGATGATGGTCTCCCTATACCCTGGCCTCCGAAAGGTGGACGTCGAGCCGGTGTTCAGAACAACCAGCCCGAGCCTGGACGCCAGGTCCAGAACTCGTCCACCCCGGGAATCTGGCCAGGGTTCACCCCACTCCAGAGCTTTAGCGTTAAAATCTCCGGCCACTACCAGCTCGCCCTCCATGTCGCGGGCAGCGTCCTCCAGGCCGTCCAGCTTGGCCTGGAAGTCCGCAATACGTTCGTTGGGGGTGAGGTAGCAGCTGAAATATGTAACACCGCCGCTCCTCACCCACACGAAACCGCTACCCGCTCCATGGGCAGAAACTTGAAAGTTTCTTAAATCTGGAATGTGGATTGCCGCCGTGCCGAGGGTGTCCGCATACCAACCTGGCCCATCTCCGTCTCGATACTGCTCGCTGATGAGGACGATATCTGCAGCGTTTTCGAGACAGATCTGGGCCAGCAGATCATCGGCCACCCTGCTCCTATGCATATTTCCCTGGAGGACCTTCTTCATCGTCCGCGCTTGGCCAGTGCTAGGGCTTTACGGAATACCCCGCACTGGCCCGAGCCTGCTGCGTGGCGACAAGCATCAGGCTTGCCGCCAGCCTCTGCGCAGAGAAAACACAAGGGGCTGGCCTCGCATTTCGACCCCCTGTGCCCCCCTGCGCCGCACCGGTAACAGGCCTTGCTTCGGTCTTTACCGGTGCACCTTGGTGGCCGTAACCCAGGCACTTGAAGCACCTGGGCACGTCCACCCTCCTTCTTATTCGGCAATTTACCCAGCCGATCTTTACCCGGGAAGACTTTAAGAGTGTCTTGGCCCCTGCCTCGTCGATAATCACGAGGGCAGTGACCTGTTCCCGGGTGTTCGGCCGGGTCAGCCGTACCTGCAGCGCCGTTGACGTGCTCTGCAGGGCCTTCGCGAGGGCCTCCTCTACCTCCTCCTTCGCGGAGCAGCAGTCTAGGTCCCTGACCTCCAAAGTGGTTTTGGGGGTCAGCTCCCCGACGCTGCTGCTCTCTCCGACGGCCGTCTGAAGAGCAGCGGAAAAGACTGCTCTTGCTTCGGGTGTTGCTTTCCCAAGCTCGAGCAAAACCCCTCCCGCTCTTGTTCGACGTACCGCCTTTATGTTAACCCCGTGTGTTTCCGGGTTAACTCCCTTGCGGATTGTGCTCAGCACATCCGCAAACGATTTGCCCGATGCCGGCTTCAGCACGATGGCATCGGGCATTGAGGGACCAGCCTTCTTTTTTGGCTTAGTCGCCTTTTGGGAGGAAGGAGGAGGAGGGAGGGCCGTCGCTTCTTTCTTCTTCTTCTTTTTCTTCTCGCTCTTTCTCTCGACTTTTTTCCACTTAGGGCTTTTGTCGCTCTCCTTTTTCTTAAAGGCCCCCTTAACAGGAGGCTCCGGAGGGCTCGTGGCCGGCCGTTTTTTTCCGCCCTTATTTGGCGGCGGGGCAACCTGCGGTGTGACCCGTCTCGAGCAGGGCGGGGGCGGCGGCGAATTACGTACGACGTCGGTCCACGTCCGCTCGAGCAGGTTGTGTGCCTGCCGTAACGGCTGCCAGCACTCCTCGAGTTCCTCCATATGCTCTATGAGCTTAGGGAGGCTCTCTTTGATCGTCTTATTGACGTTCGGCTGTTTTTTCAGCGCGTCCGTCATAAGTTTGACGAGGCTGCGCATTTCTGCGAGCCTCGCCTCTGCCTTCTTTTCGCTCTCGACGATGAGCTCCCAGAATGAGCTCACATCATCGGAGCTTATAAGCCGCTTACGCGGCTTATCTGTACCGGCATCGTCAGGTGTTGGTGCACTTGTCGCATTAGCCGCTGTAGAGGCCAAGTGTGCCACCTCTACAGCTTTGCAGTCGCTTGCTGACGGTGTCTGGGGGCCTGCGCACGCACCCACAACAGACACCGGTACTGGGGATCCGACCCCCTGCACCATAACTTGATTTCTATTCAAGAACCTCTCCATGTTAGGTTTTTTTCAGGGTCCTTCCCTTAGTCACTCCTCCTCCACCAAAGTAGAGTCCCGGGCTTGGCACCGGCGTAGGCGGAGAGTGTTTCCGTTTTGGTCCGCGGGTGGTATTTTATTTCCCACCTACCCGACATATCTGCCGAGCATTCCCCTATCCGCCACCTAGGGACGCGCCTGATGGGGGACGGAAAACCCCGCACAGGGGCCTAATAATAATAATAATAATAATAACAATAATAATAATACTAATTGGAACGGAATGTATGACAGCCTGCTGCGGCTGGAGATGCCGCCGGGGACTTTCTTGGTCGCTTACGCTGACGACGTGGCGGCCGTGATCGTCGAAAGCGATACATCTCTAGCCCAGCTCCGACTAAACCAGGTGATGAGACGGGTAGAAGGATGGATGATGAACCACCGACTCCGACTGGCTACACACAAAACGGAATTGATGAGTTTGTCAAGGAAACGGATACCGACGATCATTCCTATGACAGTTGGGACACAAACGACGATGACCAGGGGGGAAATCAAGTACTTAGGAGTCACCCTGGATACGAAGATGACCTTCTGGCCTCACATAAAACGGACGGCTGAAAGGGTAGCAGCTTTGAGCTGCCTGATGGCAAACACAAATGGACCAAGACCGAGTAAACGCAGACTATTAATGTCGACGACTCACTCGATCCTTTTATATGGGGCAGAAATATGGGCGGACACACGGAACGTCAAAAAGTACAGAACCGCAATGACAACGGTACAGAGATGCGGGGCACTCAGGATTGCGTGCGCCTACAGGACCGTCTCCGTAGGAGCGGTCCTGGTCGTGGCGGGCGTGGTCCCGATAGACCTTCTTGCGCGCGAGCGTAAGAGGATCTATGCCCGAAGCAGGACGGGCGGACGCAGCAATAAGGGAAAGGGACATGACCATCCAAGAATGACAAACACGATGGACAAACGAGACGACCGGAGCATGGACAAGACGACTGATACCGGAACTGAAACCGTGGATCGGAAGGAGCGGCGGGGAGGTAAATTTTTACTTTACGCAGTTCCTGACGGGACACGGATACTTTAGACGTTATCTACACAAAATGGGGAGGGTACGGACTGCAGACTGCAAGTACTTTGGACACGACCAAGACGACGTGGAGCACACGTTTTTCACATGTGACCGATGGACACAGACGAGACGAAGACTAGAGGCGACAGTTGGAACATCTCTAAATTAGGGGTTGAAAATGGAGAAAGACGAAAAAAAAATTATATAAACCGTGAACATGCAATTTCTGAAAATGTTTTCTTGCTTAATACATAGCTTTCGATGCGTCTAATAATTTTAAAAAATTCAACCCCTACGAGGCTCAAAACACCCCAAAATAAGGGGTCGACAGTGTCAAATAACGAAAAAAAAATCTATAGAACGTATATATGCGATACTTATCAAATTTATTCTGCTGAATACGTACCTTTTGTCGCGACTAATAACTAAAAAATAAATCAACCCCTTACGAGGCACATAACATCCCTAAAGTATGAGTTAACAATGTGAAAAGACGAAAAGAAATATATAAAACGTAAACATGCGATTTCCGAAAATGGTTTTTCGCTTTAAATATAGCTTTCGTTTCGCCTAATAATTAAAACATTAATTAAGGGTTGATAGTACAAAATGACGAAGAAATAATTATTGGCCGAAAAAATATGCTTGGCTCGGCTATACGGCAGAGAAGAGTGGGGAGACTACGAAGGACCGCACAAAGAGGAGACGAAGAAGATAGGAAACGTTATATACCTACACATTTCTATCTCACAGTCTCGCACGTCAAACCCTATGGACGTATATGTTTTTCGATTCACCGAGTTTGAAATTACTTCCGATGCTAAAGAAGTTTCACTTCAAAAAAATGCTTTGAGATTCGCAGGTTTGCAACGCGTAGAACTTTTCTTACCACTGTACACTATCAACCCCAAATTTAGCAGAGTTCCGCGCTTCGTAGGAGGTTGATCAATATTTTTATTATTTGTAACATCGAAAGCTGTTATACGAATTAAGCAAAAAAAATACTGGGGGTCGTATGTTTGCGTCTTTCGTTTTCTTTTGTATATTTTGATTTTAATCAAATAATTATTACCCAAGCCCAAACCCATTTGTAATCTACTTCTGATTTAAATGCAATTTTACACATTCATTATGCTGATGAATCCTAAAAATATTTTGAATTTACTGCATTCTGCTTTTAAGGAGCCTGAATACGACATTGAATCTGGAATAACCGATGAAGAATGATACTTTGCTTCTGACCGCACAGATTTGATAAAGACGTCTTCCGATTGCTAACTATTAATTGAAAGCTATAATACTATATGTTACAACGAAGAAAGCGTAATTGCTGAAGCTGTAATAGTTGACGATGAAATAGACGAAGACTTTGATGATTCCATTGAAGATACTGAAGATGTTTATTCGTTATCAGAAGATACTGTAGATCTTGATTATAAGCAAAGGACAGTTAATTATTGGTATTCAGGAAAGTTAAAAAGAAGAAGTCTCGGATCCGTTCGAAATCGGTTTCCAAAAGTAAAACATCAAAAAATGCTGTATAGATGGAAATAACAAATTGAACAAGGAGGAACGAGATTAGAAAAATTACATAAAATTTCAGAATATGTTTTAAACCAGTTTACTAATGCCACTGATAAGTGTTACCCAATTCATGACACAGATATAAAAAGGTGGGCATTAAAAGCCAGGCAAGAAGTTCAGTTATCTTCTAAATTATTTAAGGCATCTTCTCACTTTAAGCGCCTCAAAAATAGGCTGTTTTTGCGATTTTTTTTCGAGGATTTTTGCTTAAAATTATGGGATAAAACGGATCCTATGTAATAAACACATCTTTCAAGTACATGAAAAAATTTTTTTTTAATTTTTTTAAACAATTATTATAATACATCAGTAGCATCGAAAAACCCGTGTAAAAATGTTATGGTCGTGGCTTGTTGATGGTATCTCCGAGACGGGTCGTCTGAAACAAAAAAATAAAACTGTTTTAGATTCAGTATGTCAGTGGCTATAGCGCATATCATCAGATTTTTAATATTCGCGAAAATAACAAAATGGCGCACGTTTTTCGAAAAAGTAAAAAAAAACCACGATTTTTTTGCAGTTTTTTGTAAAAAAAAAATTCTTAAAATCAAAATTTCAAAAATCTGATGATATGCGCTATAGCCATAACTATGAAGCATATGTCATTCAAATTTCATGACAATCGGCCGGATAGTTTCCGAAATTTCATCAACAAAGCACCGAAAAACCTTGTTTTGAGATAACTGCGTTTAAAGTTTTGGTTGCAGAAAAATCATGAAAAAACCTTACCTCGGGTTAATCAGTTCCTTCGTCAGTTCTTCATAGATCGGTTTCAAAACCTCTTGAACATCATCAGCTAGAGCAGGAGGATGTTTAAAAGTTTCTATCTGATTGTTTTTCACTGCTTTCTTGTACTTGCACCATGAGTCTGAACAATAGGGATCGCCGGGTACTCTCAGGTAGTCACCTAACGGTCGCCAAAAAATGTAGTTAGACTCGTCCGATCTTTATGAAATTTCGAGATGACATTTTTGAAGATATGTACTTTCAAAATTAAAAAAAAAAAAAAATCGATTTTTTTAAATTTCCAAAGTGAGAAGACGCCTTAAGGCTTCATCAAAGTGGGTGCACAATTTAAAAATAAAGAATGGAATAGTTTCTAGAAAAATTAATAAATTTATTACTACTGCACAGTTGTCAAATGCAGCTCAATCAAAGCAAACAGATTCTAAATTTGTGGAAAAGAAGGGAAGGGATTCAATTTGGAATCTCACGCTGGGCGCCCATGGGCAATTAAAGAAACACTGAAAGTGGAATGTCTTGCTCAATCCTTGAATTCACTGACTCATAGTTATACGATACAACCAATTATTTCAGCAAATGGTAAACTCCACTCTCCTTTACTAATTATATTGCAAGAATACAGTGGCCAATTTGGACCGATTGTACAAAGGAATATGTATAAAGCAAAAAATATCTCTGTTTATACTTCTAAATCTGGAAAAGCAACATCTCAGATTGTTGCTGAATGGTATGAAAATGATTTTTTATCAGTAGCTGAAAACAATTCTTCACTACTATTGGATTCTTGGTCTGGGCAGACCGAAAAAGTGTTTGAAAATGTAAACAAAAAAAAATAAAGTTGTGAAAATTAACATTATACCTGCTGGAACGACTAGATTAATTCAGCTCTTAGATGTCTATGGTTTCAGACCGTGGAAGAATTTCATTAAATGCTTTTCAGATATGGTCCTCTTACACAATTTTGACACAAACTTGCATTTACGGAATAATATTTTAAAGTTGCAGTCATTGACACATAATCAGTTTTCGTCGCCAAGATTTGTGAATCTGTTTAAATATGCATGGTGGAAAGGTGGTTACCTTGCAGATAAACCAGAAAAATGCCAGACACATGTACAGTACTGCTTTCAAAGTTCTGATATGATTTGCGAACTTTGTGTTGAGTTTGCAGTTGTCAAGTGCGCATGGTGTACCAAAAATCTTTGTATACGGCATTTTTTTGGAACAAATGAAAATAATTCGCCACATGATTGTAATAATTACGTTAAATAGTAAATTGCTTTAATCAAACTGTCATTAAATAGGGCAAAGAGTGAGAGGCTAGGAGAACTCACTATAATCCAGCACCCCGAAGATGCTAAGGGTCTTGTTGTAACCCAAACCAAATCGTGAGAGGCATGGGGAACTCACGCTAATCAAGCACCCCAAAGGGAACAGAAATTTACTTCATCCACGTTGTTGTTTCTGGGTAATGCTGAAAGTAAATACGTTTTTATTAAATAGATATAAGTGAGAGGCAAGGGGACTCATTATACTCATTGTACTTACTATAATCCAGTGTCCTAAGGAGATATGCAAAGAAACTCACTATAAAAGAGTACCACGAAACATAAAGTTTAACGTATTAATTACACACTTTTCACAATGTCAACTCCTAATTTAGAGGTGTCCCGCGTCTCGTAGAGGGCCGATTTATTTTCTTAATTATTATAAGTATCAAAAGCTATACATTAAACCAAAAACATTTTTGGGAATTACGTATTTGCGTCTTATACAATTCTTTTTTTATCTTTTTACACTTTCGACTCCTAAACTAAGGAGTGTCCGTGTCTCGTGGGGAGCTGATTAATTATTTTTATAGTTAACTTTATAGAGGGTATGTATTAAACAAAAAAGTTTCTGGTTATTGCATAACTTCATCTTATAGGGTTGTTTTCGTCTAGTTGCATCATCAACTCTTCATTTAGGGGTATTTGTGCCTCGTAGGGAGTTGATTTATTTTTTAGTTAGTAGTCGCGACAAAAGTTACGTATTCAGGAAAATAAACTTTATAACTATCGCATATTTACGTTTTATAGATTTTTTTTTCGTTATTTGACACTATCGACCTCTTATTTTGGAATGTTTTGAACCTCGTAGGGGTTGATTTTTTTTAATTATTAGACGCAACGAAAGCTATGTATTAAGCAAGAAAACATTTTCGGAAATTCCATGTTCACGATTTATATAATTTTTTTTCCGTCTTTCTCCATTTTCAACCCCCAATTTAGAGGTATTTCGCACCTGTTACGGGGTTGAAACTTTTTCAATACGTTGCCGATAGGAATAGAAACTTTTAGCTCAAAAGAATTTCTGATCATTCTTTATACAACATTCTCAATGATTTTCCGGATTTTCACCCCTATTGGGTGGTTTACATCCTTAGAATACTCATTTAGGAAAAAAGATAAAACACGGGTTCAATATTTTTTATGTTTTATTGATGTGCAAAATTTCATTCCAATCGGTGAGTGACACTTGGGTAGTGTTACTTGTGAGACGATCCCTTAAGAAATAAAGAAGTTATCCAACTCCTTACTTTTCCGAAGCGCAAGAAAATTTGGTCTTGTCGCTTGTCCCCACTTTTGGGCCCGGGCGTCTCTCCCTACCACAGTCATCCTCAAGTTAGGGCTGCACCATGCGTTGGCATACACAGGGATGCTCGTCCCCAAAGCGCAATGATGGTCGTGTTGCGGGGCTGTAGCATTTTATTACTCACGGTTTTTTTGATCGAGTATTTTTTCCCGCGAATCATACTTTTTTTTTATGAATATAAACTTTTTTATTTTCGTATCAAGAACGCGAGAATAATTTTTTAATCGTTTTGTTCCGCGAAGATTACACATTTTCTATTCATGGGTTCGAGTATTTATCAGTGGTTGTTTTAAATTTAAATTATTCCTTTTCAGAAAGAAACAAATATTTTATTTTATTATAAAAATATGTTCATGTTCACGATTCACTAATTTTCCAAATTCAATCTATTTAATTTTCTAATTTTTATTCGTGATTATAATTTAGTTGTTTCATTTCTGTTATAGGGTATCACTAGATAAATCCAGGTGTATTCATGCCCAACGAATGGGCGATGACGCATGGGCAATCACACATCATTACTGCTAGGACGATTGCGATAATCGAGATTGGAGGAGTAATGGGAATGGTAAACCGCCGAGAGAATAGAGCAAATTTCATCGATAACATATAAGAACTGAAGTATGTAGAATTTTTTTAAATCATTTCCCATGCTAATTATGATGCCTATAATTCATCCATTATATTTCTTGTTTTAGAAAAAAAGAAACGCCAAGGCAGCGGCGGTAGTCAACAATTGAAGAAAAAGAACTACAATTCCATTCCTAAATTTTTTATGTAAATTTTTGTAATTCATATTTTTCTTAAATTTTTTATGTAAATTTTTGTAATTCATATTTTTCTTAAATTTTTTTCCCGATGATTTATACGTAAATACATATTTTTTCTTTTATATCTATATATAGTTTCACGTAAATTTATAATTCATATTTTTCTTAAATATTATTTTATATTATGGATACGTACATATATTTTGTACGAAATCAAGAATATTTTGTATGATGACGTTGAAAAAAAAAACAAAAAATCCTTACCCATACTCCCACTACCCACGGTTTCACCAAATAGGCCAAGCAAATAAGGGTTTTTTTTTACAAAAATAGCACCCGATAACGGCGAGTGCCAACAGACGCAGAACAACCTCCCGGTCATAACTGACCACTTTTTGACTCCTGATTCCCATTTTATTTTTTGTTATTAACAAATTAGTGAAAAAAAAACACTTTTTTGTATTTTGCTTATAAAACAAAAAATAATCAAGGAATCTGTGTGGTCCCAATGGACGAATTGTAGGTAATTGAAATACACATAAAATGACTACTGAAAGAAGCCGATCGGTCCATAATTAAGGGAGATACACTGAAAAACCCGAGGAAAAAAGCGTTTTTTTCAAAAATGTACAACTCCGTCATTTTTAAAGTTGTAGGCCAGGGCTCTTCGCGAGATAGTAGGCATTGATACGTCCTTTTTGTGTGCGAATCCTGGGCCCTGTCGGATAATTAGTTTTTGCGTTATTGCAATTAACATTTTATTGTACCATATTTTGCGGAGATTCTCGATGCTCTGGAGGTTGTGCGATTTAAATTTAGCAAACGGCTTTTGAAACTGGAACTGCTGACCTACAAATCGTCAATCTTATATTTTCGTTTAATTGCGTTCGTTTCATTTCGATTAACATACATACGCACACAAGAGATGTAAATCCGACCGTGCAACCTCCACGTGGTACATCTCGGTTAACGCTAATGCCAGCGGTATGGTACTTTTGAAGCCTTATAACTCGAAAAGTAATTGATGAAAAAACATTTAATTACAATGTTTTGCAAAGCTCTTGAAATCAGCTACAAGAATATGTAATAAAAATAGGAGGTGCCATTTAAAAAAATTGAGGTGGCCTTCACGTGACCTTCAAATAACTCTTCAAGGTCAATTAAATGGCACCATCTTATAGTTCTTGCGGAACCATACAACTTTTATCTGAAAGATTTTTCTCTAAAATCCTTTATTTTTGAGATATTCAACCGTTTCCAGACTTTCCTAACACCCTGTATACAGTAATAGAAGCGCGCTCGGCTCAAGTTTCCTATCTATTTATTTGATTATTTCAATAACCAGTGAGACTATTTTAACATATTTTATTTTAATTTGGGGTAACTCGATCACCGGAGCCTGATTTTTTACTCAGATTTCATGTGAAATAAGCGGGAAACCAGTTATACAGTTTTTATGACAGTCTTTATTACTTCATACAAACATAAACAGTCTTTACGACAACCGTTAATAACTTTAATTATTATACACTTCAATCCTTACAATAAAACTTATAAAAGTATTTACATTAGCCGCTTTCTTTTCGCGGGCTCCGAAAAATTCAATTCGTCATCAAATCCATCTGCCCACATATGTTCGATTAGAATATTAATTTCATTAAGATTATTTCCTTCAATTTCACACTCATCCTCCGGCTCAATTTGTAGATCGTTACATGTTAATTAAAGCACGAGCTTTCGTGACAGTGTGCACAGAGATTCGTGCAGCTGCGGAAAGCATAGTTTGCACTGCACGAATCTCTATGCACACTGTTACGAAAGCTCATGCTTCAATTTACATGTAAACGATCTGCAAGTTGAATCGGAGGATGAGTGTGAAATTGAAGAAAATAATTTTAATAGACTCCAGAATCGGAGAAGTGAACGGAAATTGGAATATTAATTTCATTAAAATTATTTTCTTCAACTTCACACTCATCCTCCGACTCACTCCAACAGAAGATATCAAAATATGGGCTGCAGTAACAATTGTATTCTTCCATTTAGCCCAAGATTTTAATTACAATATCAAGAAATAGTTTTAACGTCGCCGGAATTCCTTCAGCTACATCATTGACAAAATGAGTTGGAGATTTATAATTTTCCGTATCACATTACATTGCTCGGATATCTTGCAATATAATATGAGCAGCTAATTCGACTATTCTTAGTTTTTCTCCTCTTTCATCACTCTTACGATTTGAATGCCAATTTTCATCAATATTTTTTCCCAAAGTTTGCTTAAAACAAATTTAAACGATCGTGCATAGTTGCGTAAATTACTATTTCATCGCCAAAATATTGTTTCAAAAGTTTTTCAATTCTATCCAGTCGAGGTACCGAATAGAAGCACGGAAAGTCATAGTGACACGATGCTATGCCTGCTTCGGCTACGGTCACCACCAAGCAAGCTTGCAAGGGACCCAACAGAAAGGCTCAGGGCCTGTGCATCCAATGTGGCACGGAAGGCCATATTAAAAAGGAGTGCAAAAACGAGCCAAAGTGCTTCCTGTGCAAAGAACGTGGCGTGGCCACAGAGAAACTTAAGCATGTACCCAGCACGGGTAACTGTCAGGCTTACCGGCGCTCAGTCGCAGAAGCACAGAATACAAATCAACCGTGAAGATCCTCCAGCAACATCTCCACAGAAGCCGGACGGCAGATAATCTCCTAGAGCAGCTCCGACTAGAAAAGGGAAACGACTTACTGATCCTGAGCTAACCATATCGGAACTGAGACGGGCCAGGATGGTACGCCGACCACTTGGGCACCGCAGCCATCTGGATACCGAACTCGTCCAACTTACACGTCGCAGCACAAGGAAGGGGGCGACAATTTGTATGGGTGGAGTACGACACGGTTACAATAGTAAGCAGCTACTTCACCCCGAACGAAAGCATCCACGACCTCAGGAACAAGATCGACGAACCAGAGGACGTCATAATACAGCGAGGAGGGAACTTCATCGTTGTCGGCGAATTTAACGCCAAGGCTGTAGAATGGGGGATGCCGACGACGGATACGGAAGGGGACTAACGGTAGCCAATATCAGCAGCACGACGACCTTCAGGAGACCCGCTACAACGAGACGATCCCGGACATCACCCTCATATCAGAACAGGCAGCGGGAAAAGTCACTGAATGGACGGTTATGGGAGACTACAAGGGGAGCGACCACCAATATATAACCTACAAAATACAAAAAAAGAAAGGTAGAACCCAGGGTATCAGCACCCCAGGACGAAAGCCTGGCTGGAACATCGCTAAAATAAACGAGGAGCTCCTACAACTGACCATCGACCGAAGGATGGAAGCAGTACTCCAGAAAACTGGCCCCCCTGAAAGCATCGTCAACGCGACAATGAGGCTGATCCACAAGTCATGTGAGGCATCCATGCTGAGGAAACCCAGAAGGCGAGGAACAAGAAGAGAGACGTACTGGTGGAACGAACAGATTGCAGAACTTACAAGGAACATCACTTAGGTGTCCCCCTCCTTGTTGAAACTTTGATATGTGGTAGAGTATCGAAAACTAAGCGACACGTATTTTTGTTTATCAGCGGAAAAACGGTTTTAGGGGGTGAAACACACCTTCAAAAATGTTTTTTTTTTTCATTTTTCGGCGATAACTTTTTAACGGTACGAGATATTTAAAAAATTCAAATTGCAACCCCTCTTATTTTTTTACGTACTCTATATTGGAGATGAGAGCCATACTAATAACAATAAATTTCATATTGTTTATTGCAAAATTCGAATTTTTTCATACGTATGAGAGTTTTTTCTCCGAGAATTGTTAATCGATTAAGATGTAAATTTGCATACACGTGGAGGATATGAAATTAGCGAACACATATTTGTTGTTTTTCCGATATGTCGCAATTAAGGGGTTGTAACGTGTGACGTGATTTTCCCGAGGTAGAGAAAAGTCACAGCCACAAGGCCGTTATCGGATTTTGCCCTCGCTGCACAACTCGTTGATCGTTATGCGCTCCCGATTTTTTATTTTTACGGCCGTTGTCGATTTCTTTTATTGTCACAGTGCTGTCAAAGAGATGGTTTCAGGGAGGATGAACGGCACGGCATTCGACCCTGACGAGGAGAGGAGTGCTCGACGTACCCAGTTACCCGTCAGGAAAGAACCGTCGGCGAGTACGCTCGGAAAATTGATGCAAGTCCGGTTGCAATACCGGCGCCCCGCTATTAGGTGCATCGTACATGAGGAGAAGCGGAGGTTTTGGGATTGCGGGCGAGAGTGGGAACCTGTGCGATGACCATGGAGATACGATTTTCGGCGTACTCGCAAGATCTCGAATAACGTCGATAATTGCGATTTCGTTAAGGTAAGTATTGTGCCGAGCGAGAGGACAGTAGCTCTCGGTGAGAGATTTCGTATTTCGAATGATCGAGATTTGATTGGCTGTGAGACAGTCGTTATCATGTCGCGCTCGAGACCAGAGGGTCTCATGAAGCATCGTAGATAGAGCGAGGTGTCTCTGTCTCGCGTACGCGCCGTGCGTATGCTGAGTTCTCTCTCCACGCATGCGCTCTAGTAGTGTCTCGCTCTCGCTTACCTGTCGTATGTAAGTCGCGCTCTCTCCCTCTACGCCCTCGCTCTGGAGTCTTTGGTCATCTCTCGCCGAGGTGAGAGGTGTAAGTTCGCGTACGTGCTATAGGGAGTAACGGGTCAACCCGGCTCCCTATAGATGAAATAAATTCGTGTTTTCTCGATTGTTCTCGTTAAATAATTAGATCTCGCAACATAAATATTAAGCTATCAATCTCGGGATGGTTTATGATTTTTGGTGTTCGTGGTGACGATTCCGATCTCAGGAGTTTTCGGAAGTGGATTTGTGAAAATTTATGCTCTCGTTTTCCGACCGAGGCTTCGCCTCCCAAGAAAAATTAACGATATTTTGGTGCCATCTCGGAGTGACCTACCCCGACCCTCTCTTCCATAATCGACAACCTGAGCGGCCGAGGGTCCACCGGTTTTGCCGATCTCGCCGACGCATCCAGGTGGACCGGATAGTCACCTCCGGCGAAACAAAAGTGACCCGATCCACGATGGTAAGTTCGTGAAGATAGAGAGGCCGGGCCGTTCCCTCCCGACCTCCAGGTTGTACTGGTTGTCGATACCCGTGACACAAAAATCGACTGGCGCCGTGCTGGCAACATTGCGGGTGCGGCGGCGAGAGAGGCAACCGAAGGTGACGATGGCGGAAGGATTCCGGTAATTCGTCACAAATGGCGCCCAACGTGGGGCGCCATTTGTCATATTTTTCCAACCACCGGGAAAACACCTTCCGCAATTGTCACCTTCGTCCGTGGGCGCCTCGCTCGCGCGTCCACAAGTGCCGACTTGGGTGCCAGTCGAGTTTTATTTCGCCGGTCTCGACAACCGGCACAGACCCAGCGATTGCGGGAGGAACTCGCCGCGATCGCACCAATTGGTCATCAGCCAACACGCAACGACAATAACAACGGCAATGACGAAGACGGGAGACGGGAACAATCTCCCGAAGCCGAGGACACGACAAACAATCCAATTACCGAAGAGGCCGCTTTTTGTTTCGCCGGGAGCAACGAAACCGGGCTGATCTGGACGCGTCGGCAGGCACACGACGGTGCGGGCCGCTCAGTCTGCAAGTTTTGGCAGAGAGGGTCGGGGTCGGCAGACAATGGATGCGAGAACTCCAACTCGCGCGAGCCCTCGGCTCAAGCGCATCACAGAACGCGACGACCGGAACCACAACTAAATCTTGATTTTATTATTATTCGGGAATGGCACGAGATCGAAAGCACTCTTAGTACGGTATTATTCTCCGGGAACAACACGAGAACGCAACTTGGCGTCGGACAAGTAAACGTGGAACGACTTACCGAGCTGCCGAAGGCCTTGGCTCACCTTCGTCGCAGATCCCTCCGACGTAGCTTACCTCGCTCGGACAGAGCGTTGCCGGGGGTATCCGATCCGGCCGAGACACGAAAACACGAAGGCAGCGCGATCGCTGGCACGACACTCGAGAATACATTGTACGAAAATTATATTATTTCCTTCGTATAGTACGAGAACCCAGGTATCGTCTTGCGAGACGAACGCGAACGTAAACTATACCAGTGAGTACTCGAAGCGAGGACGCGTCATCCCCTCAACGAATGCGAGCGAGAACGAGCAATTCACGCACTAACGGGAGAGTGCGAGCTACGCGAGGCTCGGCCTCGACCATAAGATACTCGTGAATATTCGTCGACGCGAACTATGAATTCGTTAATACACGACCGATAAGGGATCGGCGGCGTACCAACTCCACGAGACACGGGAGCCACTGAGAACCTTTCTAGATCTCGAGAGCACTGACGAGCGTATCCAAAACCACCGATACTCCCTCGGAAACCTGCACTACGCGTAATCCGAACGAAAGAAAGAACACTCACGCGAACAATTACAGTACGAGAAGAGATCGGATCTCTCACTCTAGAGAAAGACAACCGAGAGACAACACTAGAGCTCGCGTATGGAGAGAGAGAACGACTCAACTCCGACGCTTAATGCGAGAGCGAGTGAGGCACCGAGTGTCCGACACCGAGCGTACGCGAGGACTTATTATTGTCTCGATCGCGACGCTTCGACGACTCGCGGTAGACTAATTGTTTGCCTATCTTCGAGATCGCAAACACCCAGCAATATGATGCCAAATTTTCATTGCCGGTAACCACGGCCCTCTCCCCTTCGGTTGAGAGAGAGGCTAACTATAGCGAGAGCGATACCTTGTGACCGTGATTTGCCGGGACTCAGAAAATCACGTCACAAACTACCCTTCGATTTTTGAGGCAAGAGCATCGTATACTCAGCTAGCATTATGGAATTCCGTGGTAAATTCACGTCATTATTGACGTTTGTGTGCATGTTTGTAAATACCCCACCCTCGCCAGCCCCCAACAAAAAATTAAGGGGCGAACCACCCTTGTATTTATCTTTCCCCCACCCTCTATGAGAACGAGGTGGATCTAATTGAAGGCAACCTGTTCTATCTTGATGGTACCACAAAAATCTAGTTGGGTTATTTTTGCATTCGTTCCAAATAGCAACCTTAAGGGGGTAAACTGCCCTCTACCCGAACTTTCTTACCGGGATCGTCTTTTTCTATTTAACACGTCTTGGCCGATTCAAAATATTTCTAACAACTCTGAATCGACGTTTCCTCATGTTGCGACCTCAATATGAGACCCTGATCGTGAGAGGGTAATCGAACCCCTCTCTATTTTCCTTTTCATTGGCGATTTAAAAAGTTGCCACGCTATTTTGATGAACATTGTTTTGGGTACCTGTGGATATTTCGCAGTAGTCTCTAACGGATTAATCTTTATTAATCTCTAATGGGTATTTTGCATTAATCTCAACAGGGGCCGGGGAAGTGGGACGTCGAAATCTGCCTCTTACTCCTCACTTTTCTAATGTTTATCAGAAACATGTTTTCTATACGCGCACGGATAAATACTTTTTCCCCTTACTTTCTTTAATGAGATAATTTTTTCATTTAAAGAAAAAAAATGCACACATAGAGATGCATTCTCGGTGTTTATATTAGAAGTTTGCGTCATTCTTGTGGAATTTGCGCGACTCCGATCGCTCAGCCATAACATGATATGACTTTATATCTATGCGCCGACCTTGTTTTATAGTTCATTGAATGCGTTTTCGCAATTGATATCGTAAGGTGAGGGATTATTTTTTCTATTTCGATGCTTCTTATAAAAGGCGGTAAACAATCGCAGTGTACTAGTTCAGACGTATGAGTCCGTATGCGAGTTTCCAATTGTGTTCTGTGTTTTGCGAATTTGGTGTGTTGCACTGAAAATATTACCAAAATGAAAGTTAACCCGATCAACGTAATTGAACTTTTCCTGGCTACGTTTGAAACTATGAATATCGCACAAACTCCTATTAATAATGCAGAAATAGAACTGAAGGAAAATTTTGAGAAGATTTTACATGACTCTATGCAAAACTAATTTGAATCGGCAAAAACGTGTTAAATGGCAAAAGACGACCCCTGTAAGAAAGTACGGGTAGAGGGTAGTTTACCCTGTTAAGGTTGCTCTTTGGAAAACATGCAAAAACACCCCAATTAGATTTTTGTATTACCATCAAAATAGAGCAGGTTTCCTTCAATTAGATCCACCTCGTTCTCATAGAGGGTGGGTGAAAGATAAATACAATGGTGGTTCGCCCCTTAATTTTTTGTTGGGGGAGTGGCGAGGGCGGTGTTATTTACAAACATGCTCACAAACGTCAATAATGACGTGAATTTACCCCGGAATTCCATAATGCTAGCTGAGTATACGATGCTCTTCCCTTCAAAATCGAAGGGTAGTTACAATCCCTTAATTGCGAGATATCGGAAAAACAAAAAACATGTATTCGCTAATTTCCCATTCTCCACGTGTATGCAAATTTACATCTCAAACGATTAAAAATTTTCGGAGGAAAAACTCTCATACGTATGAAAACATTCGAATTTTGCAATAAACAATATGAAATTTATTATTATTTGTATGGCTCTCATCTCCAATATATAGTACGTAAAAAAATAAGGGTTGTTGCAATTTGAATTTTTTAAATATCCCGTACCGTTAAAAAGTTATCGCCGAAAAAAGAAAAAAAAACATTTTTGAGTGTGTGTTTCACCCCCTAAAACCGTTTATCCGCCGACAAAAAAAAATACGTGTCACTTAGTTTTCGATACTCTACCACATACCAAAGTTTCAACAAAATCGGAGGGGGACACCTAAGTGATGTTCCTTATTAGAAGAACGTGCCTACGACTGAGACCAGCTGTCACTCGAGCCAGGAAGAAGTGAAGAGGCGAAGCAGCCGCGGAGGCTGAGGCGTTTAGCCAGGCCAAAAGAAACCTCAAGAAGGCGATTGCGAAGAGGAAACAGGAAAAGTGGGAAGAGCTTAGACGGGAAGTAAACAAAGACCCTTGGGGGCTTGGATATAAGGTGGTTATGCGCAAGCTTGGAGGCAAATCAGTCGGCCCTAAGCTAGAGGCTGAGGAGATAAAACGCATCGTAAATGTACTATTCCCCTCACATACCGTGCGGGAAACAAACACATACGCCTCACTACCAGAACTACCCTTCACGGAAGAAGAGCTCCAGGAAGCGGTAAGCTCCCTCCAAAACAAGAGAGTCCCGTGCCAGATGGCGTCCCTTCAGAAGGACTAAAAGCGATTGCAAAATGGTACCCAAAACTACTCCTGAATATGTACAACCGCTGCCTCAAGAACGGAGACTTCCCGAAGAAATGGAAGGTTTAAAGTCTGGTCCTGATCAGTAAAGGCAAGGGTGACCCGGCCTCCCCCTCATCGCGCAGACTGCTGTGCATACTGGACACAGCAGGAAAACTGCTGGAGCGCCTCTTAAAACCTCGACTTGCAGCAACCATGCGCCAGAGAAGAGACCTATCGGAGAGACAATATAAATTTGAGAAAGGTCGATCCACCGCTGACGAAGTAAATAAAGTAGACAAAGCCGCCGAAGCCGCACAGCAGGGAAACCACTACTTCCGACGAATAACTCTACTTGTAACACTAGACATCCGAAACGCATTTATCTCGGCAAGGTGGAAAGACATACTGACGGCCCTCGAGGATAATTTTCCGCAGCCCAGGGATCCATTCTCGGTCCAGATCTGTGGAATCTGCTGTACAACAGCGTCCTGCGCACCGAGATGCTCGAGGAGAGTTTCCTAGTGGGGTACGTGGCTGATATAGCAGTGAAAATTATCGCAAGGAACACCGAAGAAGCGAAAACCAAGCTGAATCAGGCAATGAGAGGAATTATCCGGTGGCTCCGGGAACACGGACTAAGCCTGGCACCGGATAAAACGGAAATAGTTCTCCTCATAAGGAAACAAATCCAAACTCTCACCAACTTCACAGTTGCAGACCGATTGATAACCAGCAAGAACTCTGTTAGGTGCCTCGGGATAGGTACACCTGGATACAAAACTCTTGTTCCGACAACAGATCCGCTTTGCCTCAGAAAAAGCCGCCAAAGTGACCCTGTCACTCAGCAGGCTCATGGGAAACACAGGAGGGCCAAAAGCAAGCAGACGACGAAAAAACAGTTTATCGAATTATCAAACATACGTCCATCCTCACTCCGTCTTCGGTTTTTACGCCATGCTCTTCTGTCAATTTCTTCAATGATATTTTAATATTAGATTCCCGTGAGTACATGGTTTAATAAGTTTTATGCACGGTCACCTCCTCGAATTCTTGCAGTTTGAGATGTTTTCCATCTTTTCGTTTAGTACTCACTTGTATAAGTCTTTTGAGACCAACTTTCTTAACTACGGTGGACTTGGCGGGATCATTGGGCTTGTCGCAAAGAAGACAAATATCAGCTTCACTACCTTCCCACATTTCATCATCTTCTTCATTTGCTGCGTTTCCATCGTGCCTGAAAAAAAGTTTTCATGAATTATACAAAACTGAAATACATATGTCTATGCTAAATATTTTCACCCAAAAGTCACTGCAATAATATTTACCTCATATCAGTAGGTGTTGATGCTTCTTTTAGATCGTCTTTGTTCGGATAAGACTCCATAGCAACGATTTTATAATAATTTTGATCACAATCAAATTTAACACATTACACAAAATAATCGTGTATCTTAGATGCAGCTATGATGCTTGTAGCGTGTACGAAGGCTACGTGGCAACTAATGAATATCGTCGAAAAATCGTTGGCCGCGTCTAAAAAGTTCTCGAAAATTCCGGTATCCTAGTGCAGCGAAAGAAAGAGGGGGCACATAACAACGAATGAGGGGACTACTCCGAATTTCAGAGTGTTATTATATCTACACCTCTCCCCTCTTCGAAAAAACCGATGGGAGATGCCATCGCGACCGATGTTAAATTGCCTGACCTAGCAATAACCTAACGACATAGAAAAAATTTGCTAGCCGTTTTCGAATAATATTCAATAATGTTCGAATAATATTCAATAATATTCTTAATTGTTCAATGCACGACGTGCACCATTAAATATTTAAAAAAGTTAATTGTATTATATTATATTAATGTGAGGAGGTGTAGGTTAAAACATCTGAAGAAAGTTTTTCGTTCATTTTACATGAAATCTGAGTAAATAATCAGATTCCGGTGATCAAGGTCCCCTAAATTTAAAAAAAAACATGTTACAATAGTCCCACTGGTTATTTAAATAATCAAATAAATAGATACGAAACTGGGGCCGAGCGCACTTCTATTACTATATATGCGGCTTCCCCGCGACGACCGATCTACCCCCACTACTCGACTACTTTCACGCGCTCTGGTGTTTTTGGTCATGTTTAGGCGCGATTTTCACCTACTTAAACGCAATTAAACGAAAATCTAAAATTGACGATTTATAGGTCAACAGTTCTAGTTACAAAAGCCGCTTGCTAAACTTAAATCGGACGATCTCCAGAGCATCGAACCTCACCACAAAATATGGTACAATAAAATGTTAATTGGAATAACGCAAAAACTAATAATCCGACAGCACTCAGGTTTTGCACACAAAAAGAACGTATGAATACCTACTATGTTGCAAAGAGCCTGGCCTATAATTTAAAAAATGGTGAAGTTATACATTTTTGTAAAAACGCTTTTTTTCTTGTTTTTTCAGTGTATCTCCCTTAATTATGGATCGATCGGCTTATTTCAGTGCTCATTTTATGCGTATTTCAATTACCTACAATTCATCAATTGTGACCAAACAGATTCCTTCATTATTTTTTGTTTTATAAGCTAAAAACGAAAAAATGTGTTTTTTTCACTAATTCATTAATAAAAAAAAATAAAATGGGAATCAAGAGTCGATAAGTGGTCAGTTATGATTGGTAGGCTGTTCCGCGTCTGATGGCACTCGCCGTTATTGGGTGCTATTTTTGTCAAAATCTAATGATTTTAGAGCTCTATTGCTTGAGCTAAAAGTGCATTACGGAGGTTTGCCTAGTTAACGAATTAACAAATAGATATTGATGAAAAAATCAAAACGTAGTCAGTATCAGTATCTACAAAAAAGTCATCTCTTAAAGTTTAAAAACTTAAGGATACCTTGTTCGTGAGAAATATGCGTATTACCTAAATTAACTGTATGTTAATTTAGGAAAGTAATTAACACATAAAATGGCAGAATTAATAAAAAAAAATCTAGTGAACGTTGGTAGAGCTTCGTGAAATCGATTGAATTGTGATGACATCCATATTAAATTGATTTGTCACGAATAATGTTAATTTCTGGGAGGTTAAGCTTGGTACCAAATAAACCTCCTTAAGTTAGTTACGTGCATCCGGAGCTAATATACAGTAATATTGAAACCAGCCTTCGATGAAACTGGCCACGTAATAATTTACTGTTCAACCAACGCATTTATCTTTTTGAACACATCCTCATCTAATAAATCATACAATACAGGTTCTCCCTCTTCACTACGCACACCCCAATGTTACGAGCTAAAGGGTATTCTAATTGTAATAATGATCGTATATGTGACATTTTGAAGAGAATACCCAACTAATTAAAACCCTTTGTTAGTAGTATTTATAAACATTCTTATAATGACTTATTATTAATTTTCGACGCGTGTTAACAACAAAAAATATAAACATTTGTTCGTAATAATTGGCAAAAGATTATATGATTATAAAAAACGGCTTTAATAAGCATTAAAAAAAAATTCAAATTTTCAAAAATCGAGAAAAAATGGTAATTATGGAAAGCTCACAATTTACGTAGGCTTTTTTTTATGGTGTTAACCGAACGCTTAGTCCTTTGCATCATTGAGCCCATACCGTTACCGTGGCGGACCCAATGACAAGCGGGACACCCGCGCAAAGCTAAGGAGTACGGCGGCCCCCGCGACCGCCAGGTCGAAGCCATCTGCGACAGTGGTCCCAAGGACATCGTTTCTGACGTCCTCGAGCCCGCCGCAGCTCGTTATTAGGTGGAGAGGTGTATCTATCCCGCTGTGGCACCTCTTGCAGTCCGGGTCCTCGGAGAGCCCCAGACGCGTTCGGTGTTCTCCCGTGTGCCAGTGTCCTGTAATCAGCCCCACAACCAGTCTCAGTTGAGCCCGGTCGAGGCATGATAGCTCGGTGCCTAGCTTTTCTGCGGGACCAGGGAACAAAGCCTTCGTGTGCCTCATCCCCGAGATCCGCTCCCAGAGGTCCGCAAAACGTTCTGCGATTCACTTAGAAGTCGCCCCTCTCACGAACTGCCGGGTGATACCTATGGGGCATAGTCCCGCCGGGTTAAGCCGTGAAGCACCGATCTTGGCGAGCTCGTGCGCCCTGGTGTTACCCCGAATGCAACTGTGGCCCGCCACCCAGACCAACTTGACTCCGTTGGCGCTTCTTATTAGTGTCAACAGGTTTATGCAGTCTTTGACTAGCTCGGCTTGACTTGACCACAATACTGTGTAGAAGTCCGAGCGCGGTACGACTGTCACAGCATATATAGATGTGCTTGCCAGTGTAGCCCTTATCCCGGCTTCTCCGGGCGCAAGCTCTAATGGCAAACAGCTTTGTTTGCAGGATAGTCGCAGTGTAGGTCAGGGCGTAGGACGCCTCCGTCCGTGGACCCCCACATCACACGCCTGCTCCCGCTCCTGCACCCGATTTGGCCCCGTCCGTGTACCAGACTAGTCCCTCAGGTGACAGTATACGTCTTGGGTCCTCCGCCCACGCCTGCCTATCGGGGAAGAGGACCGTATAGTTATACTGGAAGTGGTGTTCCCGTGGGCACCAGTCGCCACCGAGTCGGGTAACCTGCTCCAAGTCCCCCGCCCTCGAAAGGACCACTGCGTGTCCGAAGGTTGCACCCCTCCACTGTCTGAAAATGAGCAGCCGGCTGGCCACGTTTCTTGTCCCCACCTCTGCTGTAATATACGAGGGCGAGATGTTGAGCAGAGCTCCTATAGCCAGGGTGGGAGTGGTGCGCATTGCATCTGTTACCCCCAGTCCCATCAGCCTGTAAGCTCTGCTCAAAGCCCTCCTGATTTGCTCCTGTCTTGCTCCTCTTTGACAGGTACTTACTTTTGTCGTGGAATTAAACGTTTTCAAAGCGAACTATCAAAGAGATCGACAGTTATTGGTACACCGGTAAACACTATACAGTAATGACAACGGGGCACTGCGTAAACAAAGCACGCCTCAACTTGTCGGTAACGCCGTAAACACAAGTGGGGTTGTGACGCTGTAAAGACGGTAGGCGTCGGCGATGCCTAGAATATACGTTTTTGCACCAACCGAATAGTTTTTGGCGGGAAATGCAAGGGGGCAAGTATTCATTGGAAATTGTTCAATTCGTAGATTATAAGAGTGCTCTAGTAATAGAATTTATGATTTCCAAATTTTTTAGGTTTTATTATTTAACTAAAAAATGAAAGAAAAACAATGAGGCCGGAAAATGTTCGAAGGGAGAACAAAATCGCCCTGTAGGTAATATAGGTATCGCAATGCAATTATCGCAGATTATGTCAACTATACTTTCATAACCTCGGAAAAGTCTTATTTTATAGTTGCAAATAAAAAATAGAAATGGAAAGTGAGAAGAGAAAATTCGAACGTGACCGTAAACGCAAAACTAGATTATTTTTACAAGAAGTGAATGCCGATATACACGATGTTGTTCAAGGAAAAAAAGAAACGATACCTACACCTCAAACATTATTATAAGTAATATTCCTTTATAGAAAGAAATGCATATCCTGTCAATAGAATTTAATGAATCAATTATATTAGAAATCGCCGAGAAGCTGCTAACAACAACAGTGAACAACATTTCGAATTAAATGAGACGCGCCAAGTCGAATTAAATGGGATACGTCAAGAAGTAAAACGACCGAGCGGCATAAATGTTGATGATGCTGCGGAATCATCAATTCTATCGAAGTCACCCATAATAGAACGACTTCGTCAATGGGCCGTTGAATCTAATATAAGCCACACAAATTTGAGTAATTTACTGGCTATACTCAAAGACACGTTACTGCCGGACCTGCCTACTACAGCCGAGGCGTTTTTTGGAGACAGCAAAAGCATCCTACGATATTAAAGAGATGGAAGATGCGTTAGACTCGGAACTTAGACAGTTTGTATATTTTGGCGTGGCACAGGGCCTACAGAAATGTCCAGCTGATTTTCACGAAGGCGATATCTTGATAGTCTTTAATGTAGATGGTCTTCCATTGTCTAAGTCGGGAATGAAAAAAATGTTGGCCAATTTTATGCAAAATTTTCTATAACCCAGATATACAGGGTGTCCCATTTTAATCTTACACCTGATTTTTCTCGGAAAATACTGCTCCGATAAAAAATTGTGTATAATGAAACTTTTAGGGTTCGAAGGGGGACGTTCAAAAAAAAATTTTTTTTTGTATCATAATTCAAAATGGCGGCTGTAAGATGGCCGACATGTTTTTTTTAAATAGAAACAGGCCATTTCTTTGTTACTAAAAAATTTGTCGGATCAAAACTAACAACTTTTATAGGAACATTTTTTTGATAAAGTCCATAATTTTTGGAGTAGAACACCATTTTTGACTATTTTAGCGTTATCCAGGATGTACCACGAGGAGGTAAAGTCTTTAACATCCCAAGTGTGAGTGTGAGTGTGAGTGTGTGAAACACTCACAAGGATTAGGTCTCTGCGGCTCGTCAATTCCGCAGTATTTACCGACTCCAAAACCACCTCCTTATGAGTGTTCTCTGAACTCTTAAAGGTGTTCGAAGATTCCCCCATTCATGTTTAAGCATGCCCGAACTCTCCTCTCAAAACCATCGACTGTTCGCAAGAGAACAACTCTCGGGATTGCACGGCAGGCAGCTCAAATGATATGGGGTACCATGAAAATTTTCTCTGGAATGTGTCGCTGTTGAAATTTTTCTGTTAACTGGATACGGCAGGACAATACGAATTTTCATGGTACCCCATATCATTTGAGCGTTTCAAGTTCGCTTCGCTTCTGATCGATCTGTTCGCTTCTGTGTGTATGCGCGAGTGTGAGTGTGAGTGTGAGTGTTTCACACACTCACACTCACACTCACACGCGCGCAAACACACACATACACACACACACACACACTTACACTTGGGATGTTAAAGACTTTACCTCCTCGTGGTACATCCTGGATAACGCTAAAATAGTCAAAAATGGTGTTCTACGCCAAAAATTATGGACTTTATCAAAAAAATGTTCCTATAAAAGTTGTTAGTTTTGATCCGACAAATTTTTTAGTAACAAAGAAATGGCCTGTTTCTATTTAAAAAAAACATGTCGGCCATCTTACAGCCGCCATTTTGAATTATGATACAAAAAAAAAATTTTTTTTGAAAGTCCCCCTTCGAACCCTAAAAGTTTCATTATACACAATTTTTGATCGCAGCAGTATTTTCCGAGAAAAATCAGGTGTAAGATTAAAATGGGACACCCTGTATATATAAACCTTTTGTGGTTGCCATTTATCACGGGGCCAGTAAGCCGATGAATGTAAGTGATTACTTTGCCCGGTTTATTAACGAAATTAACCAGTTGCAACAGCATGGCTACGTAAAAGATAGGAAGAAATTTAATGTTTGTGTGAAAGCTATCGTCGCAGACACTGCGGCACGATCTTTCTGCAAGGGAATAAAAGGGCATGAAGGTTACAGCGCATGTGAAAGATGTACAGTGCGCGGCATAGGAATACAAAAAATTACCTATAAATATACTCTGCGAGGACCAAAAAGAGTACATTCAACGAAAATTGTGTATCCTGGAATAGGTTACGCAAAAAGATCCAACGCTTCGTTCAGAGGTGGATTTGATGCTGAGCATCATACTGGTCTTTCACCTCTAGACAATATAGTACCAGAAATACATATGATTAAACTCTTTCCGTTAGATTTCATGCACTTAGTTTACAGTGGGGTTACCAAAAGGCTCCTTGAATTGATAACATCTGGCCCATTGAAAATAAGGTTAGGTGCCAGAAGCAGGCGAGAGTTGTCGCGGAGGATGATGTTGTTAAAAGTCCAAACACCAAAAGACTTTCAGAGGAAACCACAGTCCGTTAAGTACCTTGCTAAATGGAAAGCCACCGAATTCAGATTTTTCGTGTTATATTGCGGTCGTATTGTGTTACGAAAACTGCTGCCATCTGAATTATATAAGCATTTTTTATTATTGCATACTAGCTTGAAGATTTTCTGTAGCGAACAGGTTATTATACTGTACAAAGATAACGTTAAAAAGTATTTGGAAACGTTTGTATTGACGTTACCGATGTTGTATGGGGAAGACACTCAAGTCATAAATATGCACAATCTTCAACATATTGTCGACGATGTTGACAATTTTGGGTGTGACTTGAACAAACTGAACTGTTCCCCTTTCGAAAGTTTTTTAGAAAAAATAAAAAATGCTTTAAGAACATTAAATCGTCCATTAGAGCAATATTGTCGCCGACAGCATGAAAAGAATTTTGTCTCACCCAAGCCAACAGAGATTTCCGTTCAGTTTAGAATCATTAGCCGTTTTGTCAAAGAAGGCAAAATATTTGTAAAATTAATTATCTTCAATTCCTCTTTTTTTATTACGACGAGTACTCCAAACAATGTTGTACTCCTGAGTGATGGTTTTATAATGACGATAAAAAAAATATACGGAGAAAATGATTCTCAAGAATCGCTTTACATAGAAGGAAAAGTTTCGAAAAAAGGTTGATCTATATAGTTATCCGCGTAAATCGTCAAGTATTGGAGTATGGAGGATTCCAGAACAGACGTCACAAAATGCAGGTTATGCATTCACAAGTATCGAAAGAAAATTGATACTATTGCGGCTATCTTTAGAACCAGGCGGAAATCTTAATACTTACGCTCTCACTTTACTTCATGTATGACTAATGATTTAAATAAAGTTTTATATATTTTTAAGGAGTTATTTTTCCTTCTTGGAAAGAATTTGAAAGAATTCTTTTCTTTCAGAGTCATTCTAAATGGTGAGTGGTTTGTTAAATGAGCAACATATTTGCATAAAGGGCTGTTAAGGAACCAGTTATCAATTACTATTCATTCATGTCGGCTATTATTATTTGAACCATTATTGATATTTCTAATGAGTATATATACACCTTAGTACATCAGATTGGGCTTTTTGCTGAAAATCCTGACGAAACCATAATTAATTTTATTAAGGAAATCGTGAATGAACCAAACCGGGCCCACATTAGTTTGCCCGATCAAGACCCGGTTAAACTTATTGCAAAAATTAGCTATTGCCCTATTAACACCTGTTCGGGCCCTCCATTGGGATCCCCATCAAGTCCTTGTTTATTCGCATTATGGAAATGTACGAGAGCCTGTTCAGGACCTTTCATGGCAGTATTCAGGAAATCCCTGTTAGGGATTCCACTTTGAACCCTATACGGGACCCGTGTACATTATGGATATCTCGGACTATTTTCCACACGGGAAGCATTAATTGACCATTTTTTCAAAGTTTCAAATTCAGACTCTTGCTCAACAAATATTTCGTTCGATGCATTGTCGTTGAAATTTACACCTGTGTCCGCTCTTTATGCTCCCGAGGTTATGTTACATTCGATTCATAGAGATTTTATCTTCAGAACAATAACAGGAAAATCGGGTTTATAGGTAATATTAGTCGGAAGAATGCGGGGCGTAAAACCCAGCAATCGATCAATAGAATCACTCGGTTTGAAATTTATCTCACAATTACTTTTAATTTTACTGCATAGAGTATATTTCTTGGGCTTAAGAACAATATCGATATTACTATCAGGGAGTACTTTTTGCAGATAACTCTCAATATCCTCAATTTCCTAGCTCTCAGTCGGTACAGTGATAATGTCTGCGCCCACGTAAAATTTGTTATTTGATTGTCTATATTGGGAATTGAATTAAAGGTTAGCAGTTCAAGGAGATGCAGAGTATAATTTTTGTGCGGTGACAACTCGATCGGAGGAAAGTAATAAACTTCGAATATGGAAGATGCGCCTCAAAATGTCAATATAAAAGATTCATCCATCCCGTCTAGCACTCGATTGATGCTGCGATTCGTATAACGGACGTTTTATAATTCTCCGTTGAGGAACTTGAGACAGAAATGTCCGCATACTACTGTATTATAGTCTCGAAATTTTTGATAATTATAATTCATAATGCTATCAACACCGAGGTAATTTATTAAATCGGGCGGGGGTTGAAGTTCACCGAAACTGTCGAAGTACATTACTTTCTCGTTCTTTTTCGTGTATGCGACCCAATGCGTGCCTGGACCATCTTGATCATCAAGATTGACAATATCTGATTCGTATTTTCGGGGTCCATCCTTAGGTACTGCATTTCTCATGTAAACACCACGGAAATGTGGAATTTGCATGACGTTGGCGAACTTTGATAAATCAGCATTGGTGAACGCTCGGTGTGGTAGCCTTATTGTTAGACGTTTTTTACATGAAGACCCATACCGCTTTTGTAAGTTTTAAGATAAAGTGCCTTTCCCAACGCTATACACTCTATCGCGTTGTTGTGACGTTTACTTTTCTCGAGAGCATGTTTTGCGGCCTCAGCTTCGTTCACAGCTTTAGCAACGCCCGCTGTGCCACCAGCGAGAGCTCCGGTGGCACTTAATCCCGCGAAAATGGGTATAAGAAAGGGGAAAAAAGTACCAATTTTTCGAAGTACCGACAAAATCCGTGGCGATTGAATGTTTCTCTTGCCACTGGCATTTTTTATAGCTGCGCGTGCGCCCGTGACGAGGGATTTCATCGCGTTCGCATCGGCGAAGATCGTTGTTTTCGCGGCTCTGATAATACTCTTTATCGAGACTATTTTCACTCGAGGTCTCTTCTTACTCTTTCTCTTCCCTCCAACACCCAGACGGAGCTTAGTTTTAGTCTTCATCAGAATCGCAACAACCCAAGCTGTAGCTTTTTCACTCAAATCTGTGTTTTTTCCATAAACACGTTTCCAAGATTTGTCCTCGAGTACTCGATCGGCCGCGTGTCGAGCGTCGATGTTTTCTCGATTTTTAGATTCTCAGATTTCAGAATACGCTCTTTGCAAGCAGCATCAAGCGCGCTTATCCCCGAATCACCTCGGCCGAGTCTCCTTTTCAATTTAGTGCCGGGACCGCAATATTTATAACCGGGCACATGCAGTTCGATGGAAAGCTTATTGACGAGACTGTTGACGAGTCATTTTCCGTGGACGTCATTACTCGACGAAGAATAGTCGTATTTATCAGTATTCCGCTTTAGCGGACTCTCAGAATCGAACTATTTTCAGTGACGCAATATTTCCCATAGAACGTACTAAATGATACTGAAATAATTGTTCTCAATGCTTCTCATATTAATAACATTAAGCTGCAATCACTTATCTTTGTAAAAGGGTTCACTCGCGTCTCGAGACGTCAGTTATTGTCGAGATGCGGTCCCACAACCAATCGATCACATTACCCACAACAAATTTTGACGATCTCGTGCAAGATGCGGCTACGAGGGGTGGGGAATGGGCGTCACGGGGAATTGTTGCCGATTAGTGTACGTGCAGTATTTTGCGGGCCATCCAATTGCGGAATGACTAACGGGCTCCTTACCCTCATTGCACATTCGAACGATTTGAGATTTGAGACTGTAAGTTTGAGAGTATGGACTGAACTGATTCGGTCATGATTTTCGCTGATATTGCCTGTGAAAAACAGCACAACGCAACAGCATTTTTCTGCATGGGACGACACAGAGATGCGGACTGCTTTTATTTGTGTCAAGCGTACGCGCGTATTCCAAAACATCTCAAGCACGATAATACTAACCTGCTGATACTCTTTAAGCAGGAGGAAATGAATTGCAAGCATGTAACATATATGACGATCACGCAACTACTGATATGCCGTACACGCAATTTAAAAGTTTATGTTCAAAGTGTTGGAACGGTGATAAGTATGGGTTCATGGCCATAGACAAATATAGAGAATTAAACAAGGGGTTCTATTGCTTTATAAATTTGTGGTTTTCCACATTATCGCGCAGTTATAATTTAGCTTTAAAAGCGTTAATATGCACAGAAATCCGGGTAGAAATTGTACATACGGCCCCGATCCGGGCGCTGTTAGGCTGCCCGACTGCCCTGTTACGGCCCTCGTAAGGCAGCCTGACAGCGGCCGGATCGGGGCTGTAACGCCTCGTCTAATACGGTCCTGATCAGGCTGCCTCATCACGGCGCTAATGGTTGGCTTACGAGTGCCATAACAGTGCCCTACTACAATTTCTACCCGAGGTAACATAACCTAAATCAGTACACAATTTATAAAACACACTTGTCAGAAGATATATTTTCATCAAGCCGCTATAGCGGTGCTACGATGTAATGACATTCCGTGAAAATTAAAACATACAATGTTCTCAATTGATTTTAGTAAAGCGTATTGAGCGTGGAACGTACGAGTTAAAACGCTACGAAAAAACGATTATATCGAAACGGTAAACAAAATTCCAATATCTATTAAGAAATAATAAAATATTTCTAGGGAAAACTGTAAATTCAACAAATTACGATTATCATTCATATTATTGTTCGTGATGGGTCGTTTGTTGTTTATGAAAAAAACTTTCTTCGCATACTTATCTTTACTCTCGCGCCCTTCCATTTATGAGAACTGAGGACGCCGGTGTCCATCTGTGTGGCAACGGGTGAACTAGAGGGTCCTCGCGATACTGTCGTGCCACGCTGGAGTGGGGCGCGAGTGCGCTGCTCCGTTGCGAAATTCTGGTAGCGCGGTCTTACGGCAAGCATGAATACGACCGTCTTATGGCAAGCATGAGTACGGCCGTGTTAGGGCAAGCATGAGTACGGCCGTGTTAGGGCAAGCATTACAGCGGCGCTGTAAGGCAACATGAATACGGACATCTTACGGCAGGCCTTTGCAGGGCCGTATCAGCGCCTTCTCAGGCTTGCCGTATTACGGCAACCCGTAGCGCTACCTGATCACGGCCGAGTAGGAAATAAGGCAAACCCTAGGCAATTTCTACCCGGGCGTCTTTTTGTGTCATCGGTTCATACAAACTTACGTTCATACAGTAATCCTTGTACTACGACAATTTTACTTCAAGAATATACTCATTAAGTGTTCGATACAATTATCTTATTGAATATTCAATCGACGTCTTAACCGACTCCTCTTTCATCGCGAAACCATAGCCGGCGTCTATAACTTGGCAAGAATAATTTTTTTATTATTATAAATGCACGCACAATTTTGAATATTAATAAATGAATAAATTTTCATGGCTTTTTCAAACAGTTCATCAAAATGTCTTTATTGCCCAAACTTTCTTCCTATCGCCCATATCCCTCCTTTTCATGATAAATATTATTAACCGTCTCTATTACAAAATTCTTCGATTACATTTTTTGTTTGCATGCTAGAGTAACGTATTACCACAAATCGCTGTTTTTCTTTACCTGACGGCAACTTTCATTGCGGTAGAACTCAGCAACTATTGAGTTTACAAAAAAATTGTATACAAAAATTGTAGAAAAATTCATGCTCTACAATTTTCCTTGCTACATTTTTTACCGTATTTCCAAAAATGATCGAGATATTTTCCAAAAACAAAAAATTGGTTTTTTTAAATCGACTATATATCGAGAAATATTAACAGTAGAAAACAGGTTTCAAATAAAAAAAAAACATGGGAAATTTTATTCTCTACAAAAAAGGTCTTTACGATTTTTAATGTAACACTCGCCTTTTCTGAGATATTTGCAAACAGGCGTTTTTCAAGATGGCGGCTGACGCACGCGGTTTCAGATGACACAAACTTAGATTTATACTTAGGAAACACCCCCTGACATAATCCAATCGAAAAATCGAGTAGTAGGATTTTTTGCATTACGAGCCCTATTTTGGTGCTAAAAGTCCTGGACTATAAGACGTTATGGGTGCAGCTCTCGTATCTGCTCGGACGCTGGCGAGTGGACTGATACTCGTTCATTTTTCCATCGTATGCAATGAAATAAAATGTAAAACGTGCGTATTTTTATTGCGCGTTAGTTGTCTATTCAGCAGCTATGATAAAGTCGAGGCAACTATCGGAAATATTCATCTTATATATATATATATATATATATATATATATATAATATTTGGTATTTTAGTCAGCGTTACATGCGACGTGGGTTTCGAAATTTCGATCAGTACTCCAGCAAGTACTGATCAAGCGATCAGGTTAAAAATTAGCAGATACACAGAAAATTATGGGAAATAATGGTATTTTTTTGGTATTTTGGTATTTTTTTTCCACAATTTTGAAAATAGTGCTGCAGGCGACGAGCGATTCAAAAAGACCATCCGTATTTTTTCCGGCATTAACCGAGTTTTGAGGGTATCTGGAGAATTATGGCAAAAAAGCAAAAAAAAATTCCAAGAACCGCTTTTTGGCATAGTGCTCCGTATACCTACCAATTTTTAACCCGATCGGTTGTTTAGTGCTCGCATGTTTATTCATCAATTTTTTTATGCGTACGTCGCATGTAACACTGTCTTTAAATATTTTGAAATATATATTTAAAAGTATATCTTTTTTTCAACAGCAGTAACAAAATGTAGGTTTTTTTTTAATGTTGCGAAAACATTCCCCAATTGTGCCAGTGTTCTCTATGCACGGACCAGATTTCAATCCGTTCGGTTCATCACAGCATACTAGAGTGCATTTTGAGTTTTCGAATCGTAGGTCTGCGTTTTTCGAGGACAGCGAGCGTATACGTGCCACTGTGCAACAATCGGATCAGTTGCTTTTCAGAAATTAGTCAAATTTTTCATATGGTTCATATTTTCCAACAAGATAAAATATAGTGCCAAGTATTTTTACCAAATTTTTCAAATTATAAATAAAGTAAAATTGTCCAACATTTTAATTAATAATTTCATAACTTTTTAGAGGAAGGTGACCAAATATGGAATACCATTTTGTTTTTTACGCATAATTTCCACAAATATTATAAATAAAAAACTTTTTGTAGTAATTTTTAACCATCATATATTTGCGCTTTATTTTGTAACAATTTTTGGTTATATTGATTAATTGTAAGTAAGAAATTGTTCATAAACTAAATAATGATAAAGGTACCTTAATATGGAATAGGTACCCCAAATATGGAATACTATAAACACTATCAAAAATTAATCTTTACTTATATGAGACTCTTTGAAAACTTTGGTATAACATAAAAAGAAACACAAGTTATTTGCAAAAATCACAAATCCAGCGGTCAGACTCTGGCCCAGCGCAATCATTATGTGCCCAGAGCCCACACATGAGACACTTGATCCATGTTTCCCCATGAGTATCATTCGAAAACAGCATACCACAGAAAATACATTTCGAATCTTCAGAATCTGGAGCTGTATATCCTATCAAGGCATTGGGCTCACTGTCTGTATCAAACAGCACCATCTCCTCATCATCTGAATCCGACTTAGGCTTAATCTTCGCTTTTGACTTTTTTCCTTTTAATTTCTTCTCGTACTGTAGTCTACCAAAAGATTTTCAAGGGTTGTCCCTAAGACAGTTTTCCTTCCAAGTGTAGTAGCTGCGGCTTCTTCTGGGGGTAATTCGTTTTTCCGGCATAATCGAAACAAGGTAGATCTTGGCACGTCAAAGTGTTTTGCAGCTCTCAAATAACCCATTTTTTCTCTCTTACTAATTTTATAGCTTCCGCCATATGCTCTGAATTCCATTCTTTTCGCTTTCTTTTTGAGTTGACGTCAGCCATTCTGATAAAACATGAAAAAATTATAACTAACAAAATCATTAAGTCAGCTGATACTTAAGAGAACCAATTATGGAATAGTCCATAATTGGATACTATGATCCGTCCATATTTGGCTTTTCCAATGACTTCAACCTGACATTCATATTTTTATATTTAAGAAAGTAATACAATCAAATACCGCTAAAACTTACAAAAGAACATCTAAACGATCTCTAAAAGCTATAAAAACAATACTGTGTGCACTTTTTGTACGAAAAATACGTATTTTTTTACATACCTTACAAAGTTATGCGGTAGCGACAAAATAAAACACTGTCACAACGAAAGTGCTCGCTCGACTGACATGCTACAACTTGTACGCGCGAATGGGGATAGAAAGAGAGAGACAGTCACTGTTTATTGCGTGTGTGAATTTCCGTTTCAGAGAAATGCTGGTATTCCATATTAGGGATACTATCCCATATTTGGTCACTTTCCTCTACTTATACGTATAATAAAGAAAACATTCTAATTAAACTTGTTACAAAAAGCCTCTAATATATGACAACATTGTTTACAATCTAATAACAAATCATATCGTACTATGGCAAATTGTTGTTCAATAATATTTGAACTGTCAGGGATACGGAGAAAAATAGAAAAGAAATTTGTCGGCAACTGTCAACCTTCAAATATACTACTCAAAATTTTCATGGGCGCGCGCACACACACACACACATGCACACACAAAAACACACCCACACACACAAGAGATGTAATCCGACCGTACAACCTCCACATTGTACATCTCGGTTAACGCTAATGCCGGCGGTATTACTTTTCAAGCCTTATAACTCGAAAAGTAATTCATGAAAAAACATTTAATTATAGTGCTTTAGAAAGCTCTCAAGATTAGCTACAAGAATTTGTAATAAAAAATAGGGAGTGCGATTTAAAAAAATTGAGGTGACCTAAAATGCTTAATTTTTTTAGATATTCGACCGTTTCCAGACTTTTATAACACTCTGTGTATATATATATTGTGACGTTGCAAAATTTCCCTCACGCCGGTGGCCCCCAAAGGCAACCGTTCCACGTACAATATAAAAAGCGTAAGTAAGAAATTATCATTTTTAATCCCCAAATTCCCGTTCCTCCCAAATTTTTTAACTGTGCAACTCTTATCGGCGCCTCGAAGAAACCCCAAGAAAGAATTTTTTTTTTCGAAATTTTTTTTCCACCTTTTTCCAGTCAGTTCAGTTGATCTGAATACCATGAAAATAATAGAAAATTTATAATAAAAATTTTTTTACTTACATCGAAGAAACTCCGTCGTCGAAGAAACCTCCGAAGAGACTAAAGTTTAATGTGTAAGTAAAAAATGTAATTCTATTATTTTCATGGTATTCGAATCAATCGAGCTGACCGGAAACAGGTGGAAAAAAAATCTGAAAATATTCGCTTGAACTCAGCAAGAAGTAATAGAACTTTTTGTCATGTTGAGGTTTTGTTGTAAACCTCTTTGTTTTCGCCCTATGGAGCAATTTTCAAATTCTCTATTTTTCCTCAAAAAACGACATGTCTTTGAAAAAAAATCGTAGACAATTTTCTAAAAAATGAACTTGAAACTTAGACTTCCCCCTTTATGAGTATGGTGAAAGAAATTCGTTAAAAAAAAATTTTCTTCAAATGGGTCCACTTGCAAAAGAACAAGAGAACGACCAAAAATTGTCGTTTTCAAAACTGGGTGCCAGTTGTAAAAAAAAATCGTAAATTTTTTTTAGAAAGCCCACATTAAGTGAAATCCCTGCTCTTTAAAATGGCGTGGGTTAAATTGGCCTAGGCCAACTACCGACGAAATGGCATAAAAAACCGTTCCGGCACTGTTTTCAACTTTTGTCCGGAAACTTTACGCTGGTAATGTATGTCCACTAAAAAAATATATAGAACCAAAAGTACGTACGGCAGTTTTCAGTACTCGCTATTTTTTAGACATTATGGGACGAACGGGTCCCTTTCAGGTCTTGGGATATATAAGCAGCTTTCAAGACGCTGCAGAGAGACAGGTACTTTTCAGGACTTGTTGAATATATATTGGCAGTTTTCGGAACAGTACTAAGAGATAGGCATTTTGCAGCGGTTTGCATGTATTCAAAAGTTCGGTGACAGCGCAAAGTGAATGATGATTTTACAACCCCACATGAGTCAAGCATTTTCTCACTACAGGGGGCAACGTTACGTACATAAAATTGTTTTCATTGACATAGGGGCGTCTCCTTGCGAAGCTCATTCAGTCAGTTTTATCAATTATATAATATTTATGATTCGCTCATGGTACTCTGGACTAATCTAGAAAGTCAAATCTAAACTACCCCAATATTATGTGCTATTGAAATCCTACCTGGGCAATCGGCAATTTTAAGTGCGATACGAGGATGATTTTTCGGGCTTATATTCAATCGAGTCTGGACTTCCACAAGGCAGTATACTTGGACCTGTTCTGTCCACAATATTCACAGCCGATCTACAAATAATACACGATACCACAGTGGCGACATTTGCTGATGATATCGCTGTACGTGCTGTACACGACAATGCTACGCCAGCTTTCAAAATATTAAGAAAGGCACTCAAGAAAATCAAGGAGTATAGGAACTTTCACTTTTGTTTTATTTGTGTACACATTTACCAACAAAATTATTTACTATTACTTTTGTAATAGCTTATAATATTTTCTAATAAATACTAAAAAAAAAATGCGCTCACATTTGAGTCAAAACAAAGAACGAAACACAATATATTTGTTGTCGAATGTATTATAAAATACATTTTATATAAGTCTGCATTGTTTTTTAAATTATCATTGTACGTGGTTATATGTTTTCTTTGTCAAATTATTATACATAATATTAGTTAAATATATCGATGGTTCAAAGGCCATTTAACTCAAGCGCCATTTTCATCATTTTCGAGAAGAGTGATTTAAAGATTTATTTCTTGGAATTGTCTTGTATGATTACTCTCTGTATGATATTAATTAAACTGAGCTAGACTAGGTCGTTCACTTCACACGAAAATATGTTTTCCAAAAAATAAATTGTTACATAACTCTCTATAAATTATCAAAATGGCGCTTAACTCAAATAAGGATTATTTGAGTCAAGTGTTGAGTTAACCCTTTCGCTACGGGGCGGATCTCCGCCGCGGTACTCCCGCAGTACGGCGCGCTACACCGAAACAGTGCACGGTGCACGCAACCGATCGCATCAATGCCTTATTGTAACCTGCGTTCTTGGCTGGTGCTTTCGACGAAAAAACTTGTTTCAAAACAGAGTATTTATAGAGTATTTAAAATTTATTAACATGCACACTTTTAATTACTGAGATCAAATGATATTACACAATATAATAATACTATACAACATGATATAAGCGTATGATTAGAATTGATTTTAATAATGATACTGCGTGTGGTACTTTTCAAAACACGGTGTTGCGCATAGGCCAACATCACAAATCTTACATTGATATCGCGATTCCCTCCTGTTATCATTTTTAGTACAGACTACACACTTTCGTAACGGGTTCTTACGTTTTGTTGATTCATTTGTGTACAGCGACATGAAGTGTCTTCCAGTCAAGTGAAGCGGATTCGTTTGTCCTGATTTCGTTTCGACATTTTTCTTATAGTTTCATAAATAATTATGTAAAAGTTGCCGAATTAACTCCAGGTGAAATTTTGCCATAGAGATTTGTTTGCTAGTTTTTAATTTGTACAGGTAAAGAGCGTTCCAAACGCACATATCGATTAAATGGAAGAAATATTTTGTATACCACTTCAAGGATTTGGGAGTGTATGGTGCTAATAACCATATCTGCTTTATCCACACTTCCCATCAAACGATTGTAGTCGACAACACACTTTGGTTTCTTTATCATTTCTCGCGTTCGGTAATGAAGTTTTCTATTAACAAATTCATGATTGTGGCAAGAAGACAGCATATACACTTCCCTCTTGTCACACCATTTCATTGCTAGTAAATGCTTAGAAGAGCGGAAACTTGCTTCACCAGTATTTAATTTATGCTGGAAAATCGGCATGCCTTTTTGTCTTTTTCGGACTGTTCCACATGCGTTAGTTGCGTTTTTATGTAAATGAATGAAAAGTGCCGGGCTAGTATACTAATTATCCACATATAATGTGTGGCCTTTACCTAAGTAAGGTTTTAATAATTCCATTACTATATTGCCCGATTTTCCGATAAATTCATTTTCAAAGTTTACTATAGTCAGTGATCCATTATAAATAATAAAATCTTGCACAAACCCAGAATGGGTATTACACAAAATGAAGGATTTAATTCCAAATCTACTTCTCTTGGAAGGAATGTATTGTTTGAATGATAATCTGCCTTTGTAAAGAAGTAGATTTTCATCAATACAAAGGTTTTCGAATGGATAAAATGACTGCTGAAAACTTTGTCGGGGCTTATCGCAAATTTCCCGTATTTTATATAATTTGTCAGTATCCGCAGTTACATTATTCGTGTTAAAATGTAAGATTTTTAACAAATATTGAAATCTATCCCTACTCGTAACTTCTCGAAAAATGGTGCTCTTCAACAATATGTCGTTAGACCAGTACTCAGAAAATGTGAATTTTTTATTTCGCGACATTAATAATTTGACGGCGAGAAAGCAATACATCTCAGGGACAGAAGTGCTTTGATAATTTACGTTATTAGTATTCTCATCAAGGTTATTCCGATAATCGTGTGTTGTACTGACAATGAAATTTATAAAGTTTTCAGAACAAAATAACTGAAAAAACTCTAAAATCGATGCTGAATTACTAATCGATGCTTTTATTCCCGAATGTTTGGAACTAAACTTATGAATAGTTGGCCGGAATAATTCTTTCGTCCATGTAATTTCTGTGAGATTCCTGCCAGATTCTGTTGAAATATCTTCTTCGTATTCAGACGGATATGATTTGCCGAAATCTTTTACAATTTTGGGTGCGTCTTTCCCGTATCAAATTTGAATTTATTTGCTCATCTTCTGACAGATCCAAAAAATTCTGATTTATGTCAATTCGTCTTTTTCTGTTATTCGACATCTTTTTGAGGGGCGGATAAAATCTGTTTATATATATGTAGGTTTCGCGATCAGAAACTGCACGAGGAGAGGGTAGATATCGGACGAGTTAGATGCAGTTGTCGGAACTGTATTTTAATAAAACGATACATTAGCTTTTGCTACTACATAATACTGAGTAAACTTATATACTACAACTAACCTGAATCTATACAATTGTCCTTACTAAGCTTGAGTTATACTATTGTGAGCGTGGCCTTTTCACGAGGTGTACTCCTCGGGGCCCTCTATCGTACTGCTCTGCCGGGGAGCACAGTTGTGATATCTGTCGTGTGTCAGGGCCGTACGTTTAAGTTTGAATAGTGTAGCGTTCAGACTTACATATAATATAAATAATTTAATCTCAATAGAGTTACCCAAATTTAACAAACAATAAAACATACGTTTTTATATGTTCTTGGAAGAAAACTTAAATTTATTATATTCCTGCAGTAAGCACTAACGTAATTCGCACAGACCGTTCGAGCCGGTGTCGTAACACTGATGATCGAGGTATTTGTTTTATTATTGAAGCCCGTAAAAAACAAATGATGCAAAACAAAAGACTCACGCGGCACGTCCAGAGTGAGATACTCTGTGCATAGCAACTGCAGGCCCTTATCATATATACAATTACGCGACATCTTTAGCGGGAGCGACTGTAGTCGCTCGTAGTATCTCAGCGGCATCACATGGAAAGCGACTATAGTCGCCCGTAGTACCTGAGTGGCATCACATGGAGAGCGACTATAGTCGCTCGTAGTAGCGAAAGGGTTAAGCATCGATATTTCATAATTAGACGACGAGACAAGAACACGACGCTAACATGACGACGAATACTCGACGTACTTCACGTCTTACGAGAAAACGCGAGCTTTATTAACTCCCTGCTCGGTGGGAGGATACCCGGGGGCCTTACCTCAACATGACATACGTGACAGACATCGTAAAACCCATAAAAAATATTGGTGGCTCGCCCCCGACGACGACTGACACTGTATCCTGAAATGTTAAAACGCATTCTCGCATCACACTCACCCCCATTCAATCCTCATCTATCTTTCTCGCACCTCATCCTCTCATCATACATATTCACACCCCTTTTGTACCATACATTTCACTCTCATTTATCTCATTCTCGCACCCATTCACTCATTTTTACAATATTTCTTGTGTTTATATAAAATTACACTCACACTAGCGCATTCACACGTCATTCGTACCATGCAATATATTGTTTCTTTAATTCATATAAAAACGCTCATTCTCGCGCATCTTTCATTAATTCATTCATTCGTCATTCATACTATGCCTTATTTGTACAAATACTCACCGATATCACCATCATATAGTCCATCAGTTCGTTTATTTATTCTCTTTTTCTCTACTCTTTTTTCTTTCTCACCATCATGACAATGTAAAGGGTGCAGTTTCCCATAACCCTTCTGCAGCCTAATTATCTTATTTCTTACAGCAACGTAATATAGGCTTGAGGCCGCTTTTACACTATATACGAACGCGAATTACACACACGCAAGCAACATACCACACGAAACATAACAACGAGAGCTCTTACCAGAGCCATTTGTTTTATTAATATTTTTTAACGATTGTCAGCCTGTTTACTGACTCCTCCTATCTTCCAATGTAATTTTTTTATTGTGGCTTAATAAAAGGATCTTTTTCAAAAAATTTCATTATTAGATTAAATATGATTAATTATAAAATATTTATTGCTAACACAACATAACACTCTTTATTAATTATTCTTTAATTTCGAATTATAAAATTATCTGTGGCAGGAACATTCTTTAGCGAGCTGCTTTATTTGTTAACCGATTCTTCTTTTTCATCTGATTTGAGATCCATGCTTTTATAACCATTGGTGAACGATTGCTCAAGCACGGATCTTCATGTATAACTGCCTTGATTTGTTTTCAGTGATGGGCATGAGCAATTGCTGGTGTGATATTCAAACAAGTCCGTGGCTACTTTAACCTCTTGTTCGCTCCATCGTTTCTTCGACTTGACTGCCCCATAAGGAGATGCTAAAATAAAAAATATATTGAATAAATACATATAAATGGTATTAATTTATATAAGTCTTCAACTTTAAAAATTGAATCGATTTTTTTTCACAAGAACACTTACTAAAGCGTCTTTTAGACTTTTTGTTCGTCATTGTTTGTTCTAAATTCGTTTTGCTTCGACGGTGTGAAAATTCAGAGGTTGACTCATTGTGAGTGCTGTGGCTCAGTCCGGCCTGTCGAGTATCTCGCTGTGACATTGCTCCCCCGATGCTGCCGTTTCAAACAAATAATAGTAAAAATATTGGGAATAAATGTAAATTTTCATGGAAATAAAACATAGGTACTTCGTAGGTTATATTAATGGTTAACGATAAATTTGCTAAAATATTGCCTGCAAGTTTTATCGTACTTTCGTATTCATTTCGTTGCACGCTGTGTGCGATGTTCTCGTCGTCAGCAGAAGTTTCCGAATCGTCCGTTTCATTGTCATCATCGTCGCCTTTTTGCGCCATCTCCAGAACTCTGGGTATGCGTAGAATCTCACGATTCACGATCGGTTGCCTGTAAATTTCTCTGTGGATTTTTTCTGCGTGCCCCATAAAATTGGCGACATCCGCTGTCTCATTTTCAGATAAATTTAGATTGATGCAGTTTGTCGCGATATGTTTTTGTAGTTTCGTCCCTATAAGTTTGTGAGAAAACTCCGCCCCGGATTCTGTCGCAAACTTTCGTAGCAGGTTGCACGCGCGAACATAGCGGTTTTCGGGTGGTACGCCGAAGTTTATACGATGTTTCAATATTATTTCGATGGACTGTACGAGATCCTGTGATAATAGCACTGGAACAGTACGGTTGAGCTTCCCACGAATGACAAAGCGTACGTATTTCTGAGCAATGGTCTGAGCGTCACTAGATAAAGTCTTCCAAAGTTCTTTGCCGATTCTCTCATAATTTTCATAATCTTCGATCAGTACGCGCTCTATTTCCCCTGCTCGACGTCGATTAAAAAGTTGTACGGAAATCAAAGTTACTTGAGCTAGCAACAACCACGCCTCATATGTGCCGTTTTTTTCTTGCAACCCCGATATCCGCTTTTCTTTTAAATATACGTGCAGTTTCTTGATGTTATTGGATGATGGCAGTTCATGTTTTTTGCCATTTTTGTTGAGACTGAGATTCTATTACTGTTTTGTAGACGATCACGCCGATATCTTCTACAAACAGTTTTAAGAAATCCTCAGTATTTGTTTTCTGCGTAGAATCATGTCGCTTAATGTAATCCGTTACTAGGAACTGGCCAATCTTTTTTATAAGTGATCCAAGACTATAAGCTGTGGACGGTGCTGCGTACATCTTTGTTATTTGATTGAATCCAGCGACTACATTTGTTGCCATAATGACATTATCGTAATATTTCGGATCATATAAATTAGCGAATTCGAGAATATCATTATTTCTTTCTTCGAGCGCAATTAGGAATCGTCCCAGTGCCCGTAGGTGTGCTCGTATCATTTCGTGCTGGTGCGGCAGTCTGTATTTGCAACACATTTTGTTGTTATATAGAATTATCAATCGATCATACCGAATGATTCGAACAACGTCATCTTCGCGTAAAACAGGAAAAACTACTTTCCTTAAAGTATCCGACGCATCAGGATGTATACGACCAATGATTTTACGGCCTAAAACCATTAGACTTCTGCTTTGTTTTCCAGAATACCCAAATCATTATTTTGCGTGGTGTCGAAGATTGTTATTACTAAAAAATCCTCGACAGTTCTGGCAAACTGCAAAATCAGTTGCCGTCTTCTGCAATTTACTGCTTGGTCGTCTGCATACGAACAGCTCTCCGTCGTTTACACTATTATTTGTATTAAAATTAAACTGACATTTTTTCTGATTGTGTCAATAATTTTCAGCCGCTCCGATGATTTTTTTGGTAAACTTAAAAAAACTTGAACCTTTTTTAAATCTTTGTGAATGTGTTCGAGGTGACGCACCAATTTAGACTGCATTTTTTTACAATACATGCAGAATGTCCGTTTTCCGTGACCTCGCTTTCCGTCCGACGCGACGACGAACATATCTTTGTCGTCTCGTACGAATTTTCTTGAGTTATTTTCTTCGTCCCTTGAATATGATTTTTGTTCGCATTTTTTATGACTATTATTACTATCCCTTTGCGTGCTTTTGAGTTGAGAATCATCGTTTTGACTAGAAACGTCGTCTACCGATTCCTTAATTACGGAAACTTCAAATTCATCATGAAATGGATAGTATTCCGATCCATCGTCTTCGGCAGTGGTGTTCGTATTCACAGATTCAGTTGCCCCAAAAGTAGGCGAATTGCGTATTGTTACAGCAGAGTCAATGGAAACTTCATGGTTTATAATATTATTCAAAAATGAGCATACCGCCTCTGTATCGTTAAGAATATCGATATCTGATACGTTTAAATCGGCGACATTGACGGTATCAGATATTTCAATTTGCATTGCATTGCTAGTACTATCGTTTAACAGAAGTGAGTCAAGTTTGGTTAACGACACATTTTTAATATCGCAAATAGCTATATCGACCGGGTTATTTGGTAATTTATTGTCTAGGATAGAACTATTGTTGTTGCAATCCTCGACTTGCCCGGTTAACAAAATGTTAGTAACAATTTCGTTTTTAATCGAATGAGCAGGGCTGACGTTGATGGGAATATCTACAGGCGTGACGACATTGTCTACAGTGAATGTAAAATTTGCCATGATCGTATAAGTTTTATCGGCGTCAGAGTTGTTACTCGTGTCGATAACACTGGCATCGTTATTTTCATTTATGTTTTCGAGTTTCGAAACTTCCAGTCTTCGTATGAAGGAGAGCGGTAATTTTTCTTTTTCGGGAAGGATCCGATCGACCTGAATTTTTATTTTATTTTTGAGACAGGTGTTTTGATTTTGACCATCATCCGAAGGAGATCGTAGATTTTCTTTGCCGCCCACAGTTGAGACATCTTCTCCGTTTTGACCTTCTCGAGATATTTAAGGTCATCTATTCATTAAAATACGAACAAATAATATTACATTCGAAATACCTGTTCATTTAAAAACAGAAATCCAAACGGCTGCCAAATTAAATAATGTGTGGTTTCTGGTTGCCCTAAAGAGGAGGGGGGGGGGGGGGGGGGGCCATGAAAAAAGCTTTTTTTCTGATCGGTACAGTGTTATCTTGCCTTCAACGGGAATCCGTAATTTTTTAATTCACATATTATTTAAATCAGTATTTTGAAAATAACAAACAAACACGGACAAATGCGAATGAAGAAATAATAGTCGTAAAATAACATCATACGCACAATAGTTTTGAAAAATTGTAAGAAACAGGGCAAAGATCAAATATATGACAAGAAAATCGATTCTCGTCATAATATAGTAGCAATAAGAACATCAGAAAAGGGTTGTCATCATAATTGGGAATTGAGTATAATTTGAAGGTTTGAGAAGCAGAGGGGGGGAGAGTCATTTCGATCATTACCGTACTTAAAAATTTACTTACCGTGAAGCATAAGTATCCGAGCCGGATATCGACTTCCATTGGTGTACCTGACACAGCATGTGTCTCCTTTTTTTGAACTTATCCGTGATTCACTACACACATAATAAATATCGTCGTCTATAAACTGCATTAGCGCGTACATATTTTATAAAAGCCAGCTAGAACTCGACTGTGGAAATTATCGAAGTCGTCCTGTTATTTAAAGGTTCTAGAAGCTCTTTGTCGCCGAGCATGCAAATCCTCTCCTATAGCGCCGTATTTCTCGAAAATATAATAAAATTTCAATTCGGAGAATTTTTTGCGAATTATAGTTAGATGTAGGAATAACAGCGCGTTTCCTATGAAAAACTCGGGTTGTACGTTGCGTTCAATCGAAAAAAATCTCACCTCTTATTTCCATTTACACGATGGTCCGGATACAGAATATCATAATACAAAACCGTCTTCAGAAATTACAATGTATCAGTACAAAAAAGTTGTACAGCATGTTGGAGACCGTACGGTTCTTTTCAAGACTGTCCTGAGAATGAACGATTGCCAAAGACATCGGTCCAGACAACTCTCGATACAAAAAGTGGCAACACTCAGTGCACTATTTAATTGTCTAATAATAACAATAATAATAATAATTATTAGACTTTCGTTTCCGGCGTGGTAGAGAGTGGACGTGTGAGAAGTGTGCGTGCGGGAAAGTGAAAAAACTGACGAAAAAAGCAGGAGAGGTGGGAAAGAAGGTGGTCGGGCTGCAGGGCAGAGTGACAGGAACCAAGGGAAGAGTAGGGAGAAAAGGAGAAGAAGGGATAAAGGTGAGAATTAAGAAGAAAAGGAGAGACAGGAGAAAGAGGTTAGGAAATTGCGGGACATAGAGAAAGACGTTAGAGAGAGAGGGAAAAGACGTCGCGACAGGTGGGAGAGAGAAGAACGCAGAACAACGGCAAGAAAGGTGCTGCCATCGGACGAGTAGAGAGGTAAACGGCAGAGCACAGGAATTAGGAAAAGAAAGTGACAAGTGATAAGGCAGGTAGGAAAGAAAGAGAAGGAAGGAGAGGTAGGGGAACCTAGACAGTGAGCGTAGAGAGAAAGAGAAGAAGATACCGGGGCAGTAGGAGGGAGAAAGACGGAGAGCGAGGCAGCGATGGAAAGCGGCGAGGACGGAGCGAAGAGAGGAAGGAAAACAAACGCGGAACGGCTAGGAAGAGAGAGAAGGGACAGTACGAGCAGCACAGGCAGCATAGGAGATTTAGCAGAGTTATGGAAAAGGAAAAGAGAGGAAGGGGAGGAAAGGGACAAAGAGGAGAGGGCAAGAGAGGCAGGAAATAAGAATAGAAGAACAGAGAAAGCGAGAGGAGAGGAGGAACAGAAAGAAGGAACGCTGCAAGAAATGATAAGGGGGATGAGAGAGAAGTTGAGGAAAGGGAGAGAAGAAGCGAAGAGACAAGGAGACAGAGTAGAGGAAGAAATAAAAAGAATAAAGACAACAAACGAACAGATAAGGGCTCAACTAGAGAAAGGAGAAGAGAGATGAAAGATAGAAAAAGAAGAGATCTGGGAGGAAATAATGAAAATGAAAGAAGGAATGAAAGAAAATGAGAGGGAGAAAGAGGAATTAAAAAAGAAGATAGAGAAAATAGAAGCAAGAGGAGGGAAAGGAGAGCAGGGGGAGCAGAGAGGAGAAGAGAATACAAACGGGATGGAAGAGAGGATGAAGGAGATGGAAAGAAAAATAGAAGCAAAAGAAAAAGAAGCGATAAAGAAGAACATAGTAATGAAAAGAGTCAAGGTGGAGAGAGAGGAACCAGGAGAAACAGCAAGGAAGCTGATAGGAGAGTTGGGGATAAAAGCAAGAATAGAAAAGGCAACAGCAATAGGGAAATGGGAACAAGGAAGGGAGGGGATGATAAAGGTAGAAATGAAGGACATGGAAGGGAAGAGAGAAGTAATGGAAAAAAAGAAGAGACTAAGAGGACGAAAGGAAAGGATAGAAAGCGAAATGACAAGGGAGGAATTAAAAAGGCAATGGAAACTAAGAGAAATAGGGGCAGAGGAGCTGCAGAAAGGAGAAAGAGTCAGGGTAGAACAAGGACGGATTATGTTGCAGGGGATATGGTGGAGATGGGATGAGGAAAGCAAGGACCTGAGAGATGAAAGAGGAAGGGCAAGGTGGAGACCAAAGGATACGAGAAGAGACATAAGAGAAAGGGAGGGGGGAGAAGGAAGGCAGGAGGAGGAGAGGAGAGGACAGAAAAACGAGGAGAAGGGGGAAGGAGGGAGGAAGAAAGGATAAGGTCAGAGAAAGGAGGAAAGAAGAAGAAAGCCACAAAAAAAGGCAAGGGGAGAGAGACAGGAGAGAAGGAAGAACAAGGAAAGGGAAAAGCGAAAAAGGGCGAAAAGAACGAGGAAAGGGAATTGAAGATAGTATTCTGGAATGTGGCAGGATTAACAAATAAAGACAAAGAATTTTGGGAAACGATAGGAAAATGGGATGTGGTAACATTAATAGAGACGTGGGTAGAGGAAAAAGGATGGGAAAGGATAAGAGAAAGACTACCGAACGGATACACGTGGGAAAAACAATGGGCGAAAAAGAAAAACAAGAGAGGGAGAGCTATGGGAGGTATGATAATGGGAATAAGAGAAGGGATAAAAGTAGAAGAAAGCGAGAAAGAAAAGGAGACTGAAGGGATGATAACGAAACGAATAGAAGTAGAGAGAGAAGTGTGGGAAGTAGTAGGAATATATATAAACGGAGACATAGACAACAAACTAGAGAAAGTCAGAGGACGGATGGAAAAACAAGGGAAAGAGGAAAGAGTGATAATAGGGGGGGATTTCAATGCGAGGACGGGTAGGAAAGGAGGGAGAGTAAAGGGAATGGAGGAAGAGGAGGAAGAGGAAAGGAACTCAAAGAATAGGAAGGTAAATGCAGAGGGGAACAAATTAATAAGGATGTTAGAAGAAGTGGGATGGGAAATACTGAATGGAAATATAGAAGGAGACAGACAAGGAGAGTTTACATTCACGGGGGGGGGGGGGGGGGGGGGGGGACAGTAATAGATTATGTGTTGGGGGATGAAAGAACAAGGGAGGGAGTGAAAAACATAATAGTAGGAGATAGAATAGAATCGGACCACCACCCGATAATAGTAACGATGAGGAAAGGAAAGGTAAAGAAAGAAATGGAGAAAAGAAGAGAAAGAAAGGTGGGAAGCGGACAATGGACGGGCAGGATGAAGGAGGAATATAAAACAGGACTAGAGAAAGAGACGACAGAAGGGGAGGAACAGACAATTCGAGCAATAGAAGAAAGGATAAAAAGGGCCATGAAGAGAGGAGAAGAAAACGGAAGAATGGAAAAAACAAGGAAAAGGCGTGGGTGGTGGGAAGACGAGGAAGGGAAACAGAAAAAAGAAGAGGTAAGAAAGGAACTAAGAAAGTGGAGGAAAGAAAAGGGAACAAGAGAGATGTATAGGGAGAAAAAGAGACGATATAAGGAATGGTGTGAAAAGAAGAAAGAGGAAGAAAGAGAGAGGATAATAAGAGAGATAGCGGAGGCAAGGACAGAAAACAAGGTATGGGAGATAGTGAACAGGGGTAGGAAAATCAGGAAAAGAGTAAACGACAGTATAGGAAAGGAGGAGTGGAAGGAACACTTCATGAGACTGCTGGGAGGATCAGAAGTCGGAGGGAACGAGGGGGCAGAAATAGAAAGCTTGGAAGACAGTGAAGAAGAATTGAGTAAAGAGGAAGTAAGGGAGACGATTAAGAAGATAAGAGAAGGAAAAGCGACGGGAAACGACGAAATACCGAACGAGGCATGGAAGTACGGAGGAGAGATGGCAGTAGAAATGGTGTGGGAAGTCTGCAAGAGAGTGTGGAGAGGAGAAGGATGGCCAGAGGGATGGAAGGAGGGGATAATAGTGCCAATAGTAAAGAAAGGAGAAGGAAAAAAGGCAGAAGATTACAGGGGAGTAACACTAATGCCATCACTGTATAAAATTTATACAACAATACTAGGGAAGAGATTAGAGGAAGAGGTGGAAAGGAAACAGATGGTACCGCCGAACCAAACGGGATTCAGGAGGGGAGTAGGGACGATAGACAATATATACACACTAAACTTTATAATAGGGAAGCAGATCAACAGGAAGCAAGGGAAACTGATGGCGACATTCGTCGACCTAAAAGCGGCATTCGATAGAGTAGATAGAAAGACGTTATGGAAAGCACTGCAGGAGAGAGGGGTGAGTGGAGGACTAAGGAGAAGGATAGAAGAGGTGTACAGGGAGACGACGAGCAGAGTAAAGGTAGGAGAAGAAACAGGAGAGAAATTTTGGATAGAAAAAGGGGTAAGGCAGGGGTGTCCATTGAGCCCAGCCTTATTTAATTTACTAATCGCGGATATGGAGGAGAACATGCAGCAAGGGTGGCGAGGGGGAATCAAGGTGGCAGGAAAAAGAATCTGCACGCTGGCTTACGCGGACGACGTAGTCATGCTGGCAGAGGATGAGGAGAGGATGCAAGGCATGATACGGAGGGTGGAGAGATACATGGAAGAAAAGAAGCCAGAAGTAAACGTGGGAAAAACGAAAGTGATGAGATTCAGGAAAGGAGGTGGGAGAAAGAAGAAAATAGAATGGACATGGAGAGGAGAAAGGCTGGAGGAAGTAAAAGAGTTTAAATACTTAGGGTATATATTCAAAAGAAACGGAGGGCACGAAGCACAGATAAGAGATAGGGTAAAAAAGGCAGGAGCGGTAATGAGGCAGGTATGGGGAATAGGGAAAAGGAAATTTGAAAGGAACTGGCGAAGGAGAATGTGGTTGTTCGACACGTTGGTTTGGACGGTGATGGGGTACGGCGCCGAAATATGGGGGTGGAAGGAGAGAAAAGAAATGGAGAAAACCCAAGAAAGGTACATAAGATGGACGATGGGAGTAGATTGGAGAACACCAGGGTACATGGTAAGAGAAGAATCCAAAAGGGAAAAAATAAGAATAAGGGCAGGAAGACGAGCGTGGAAGTTTGAAGAGAAATTAGAAGAAGGAAAAGGAAGCAAGTTGGCAAGACTATGCCTGGAGGAGACCAAAAAGAGAGAAGTAAAAGACGAAGAGGTATCGGAATGGGAGAAGGAGAGGAAGGGGGTAAAACAGAAGAGTAGAAGGGGAGGAGAAGAAAGCAACGAGGCATACGACGAAATAGAAAAGAGAGACAAAGAAAAACAAGCACAGGAGAGAGGAGAAAGAATAACAAACTCCAGATATAACAGATGGTACAGAGAAGTAGTAACAGAAGAGGTACCAAAATACTTAGTAGCAGGATGGCAGGAGGAAAGATACAAGAGGATAGCGAGGTTTAGACTAGGGAATGAAATGAGAGCAGGACATTATTGGGGAACAGAAGAAGAGAAAACGTGCAGGATATGCGGGGAAGAGGAGGAGACGTGGGAGCACATGCTAGACAGATGTGGAAGAGAAGGGGAGGAGGAGAGAGGAATAGGAGAAAGAATAAGGGAAATTCTAGACGAGAAAGGAGGAGGGGAAGGGTGGACGAAGGAAGTGGAAGAGAAGAGGAAAAAAGAGAGGTAGAAAGAAGCGAGAGAGAGTAGGAAGGAATGAAAGAAGGATTGGAATGAATGAAGCGGAAACGGAAGTCGACGAAAGCGGGAGAAAGGAGTAGGAAAAAAAAAAAAAAAAAAAAAACTGTTAAGAGGCGAGCGATAAATGTAAGGCAATGTAAGAGCGACAGAATAATGAGAGAGAGAGGGAAGAGAGAGAAAAGGAGGCTAAGAAGGCACACAGAAAGAACAAAGAAACAAGAAAGCGGCAAAGAGATAAACAAATAAAGATGAGAGTAAGAGCAGGGGCGGGAGAAACTAGAAAATAAGGTAGAATTAGATAAAATAAGATAGAATAAGGACAATGTAAAAAGTAGAATAAGGAAAAAACTGTAAATATGAAACAAAGACTGTAAGGAAATGTATAAACGAGAAAGGAAACGGAAGTCACTGTAACCCTAAGGGGAATCAATAAATCATTATACATACATATAATAATAATAATAATTATTATTATTATTGTACTATTTATCATTCACCATCTATAAATGAGAGTAATGTTAAAGTAAATATGAAGAGACCAAATTGGATTTGAAAACAATAATTGGGATACCCGAAATTAAATCAACTTATCAAACATATATATTTATTCGATATAATTATTTATTTTATCAAATATAAATGTTATGCTCAAAAACTTTAACGTTGCCAAAAATGACAATAGTTATTGAACATAGCATAGAACATAGCAACAGTAGCATATATATTATTTATATATATCACAAATTTAACCCTTATTTGACACACTGGGCTTATTCGTATCGCAGCGAAATAAATTGTTATAAAAAATTAATTAATTAATATTTTGAATCGAAAATTTGTGCAGAACTTCTTCAAAGGTTATTGTTTAAAGTTATATAGGATTTATAGTTGAATGTTGAAATTAAATATGATGAAAAAATTGAAATATTTAAAGAAATTTCAAAAATTACAGCTTTTACGTAAACACTTGGAGTATTTTGTACCACAGTCTGTCAAGTAAGGGTTCATACAATTCGGTTGTATCACTATTTTTTTTAATTTTTTTTATCGAATCTACAGATATGATAATCTCAGATAATTTTTTTTTTTTTTTTTTTTCCCATTATTTAAAAAGTTATGGCCCTTTGAAAATCGGAACAGGCTCGGGCAGCTCGAACGCTCCGGAAAAACCCGAGCGCACCCGAGCCGCCTGTGACGTCACGATGCGTGTAGACAGCGTCAGTCTGAATTGAACGCTATAACCAAACGTGTACGAGCTGAGTATTTTTACCGTTTGCAAAATGTCTACGCCGAAAAAAAGTTACCGTTATTGTTTTGTGCCGTTGTGCAAAAATACGACGAAGAGTGCACCAGATAAAATATTTTGTTGTGTGCCAAACGACGCGAAAAAGAAAAAAACTTGGTTTACTGCGGCTCGACGTCCAGACACGCCATCCAAAACGAATTTTTTTTGTTGTCAAGATCATTTCGATCTTAAAGACGACATGGAGAATTATGTGCGATTTTGTTTGATGGGAGCTCCTGTCAAATTAAAGCCTGGTGTCATTCCACATTATTTCGACTGCCAACCAAATCGGAAACAAGTAAATACAGAACCTCGGCCGGCCGCCAAAAAGAGACGCCATCAAGCTGAACTGCAAGAAATACTGGCTGAAGCAAAAGAAAATGCAACTCCGAATATTCCAGAAACGATTTCTTCAATGTCGATAAGGGAAAATATTGTTCCTACGATAAAATCTTTCACTTCGAATATGCCTGAAATATCTTGCTCCACATCGACGAGTGAAAATATCGTACCTACGATAAAAACAACAGTGGGTTTGGATTCGGACTGTGACATGTCACACTCCAAGGAGTGTGTTGAAATTGCTCGAGAAATGCACTGCTCAAAAGGTATTCAGACAAATATAAAACTCAAATACCGAAGTAAAGCGATTACTTGCAAAATGTCGATGCAAAATGCTCACTCGCAAACTGAGGATATTGAGTGGAACCAACCATCCACTTCAACCACTGCAGTTATGCTTTCGCCAACAAAATCATTTGAGCTGTTGAAAAAAACAGATTTGAGCAGCGAAACTTCCTCAAATCCAATCTCTACTGCCACGAGCTCGTTTGCTTCCACCAGTTCATCGAATTGGAAGCCACGTACATCAGAAGAAGAGGAAAATGAAGCATCCAATCAACGCGAGAGTGCAAGCAAAATTGTTATGATGACGAACTATTTCATAAGCAATAATTGTAAAGATTATACTGGCATTCGCAGTGATTGGTATTGGATAATCGATTTGATTCATCTTCATACTAGAATTCCTGCGGATAATATCAAACTGACTCTTATGAAAATTCGTCTTGATGATACTTTCAAGCGATTAGGAGTTCAGTTTGGTTTGTCCGCTGCGCAGGCTGGGAAAATTTTTTTTAAATCACTGCGAATGGCAGATATTTTGAAATCGTTGATTTCCTTTCCACCGGCGAAAAGTGTTAAAAAACTCTTACCTATTCCATTCCGGGCCAACTACAGCGAAGTTCAAGCAATCATTGATTGCTTTGAAATTCAAATCGAAAAGCCATCAGATCCTGTGAAACAAGCTCTAACCTGGTCCGAGTATAAAAAATGCAATACCTTGAAATATTTGATTTCAGCAACACCGGATGGAACTATTAATTTTATATCGAGCGGTTATGGAGGCAGGATTTCTGACACTTTAATAGTTGAGAAAAGTGGCTTTATAAACAAGCTGCCTGAAAACTGTTCCGTAATGGCTGACCGAGGGTTTAAACATATTCAGTCACTTCTGAATAGTAAAAATTGTCTTTTAGTTCGACCACCAAGTGTAGCCGCTAAAGTCAAACCGACCAAAGAGGAAGTTTTAGAGACGAAACGAATTGCCAGCCTGCGAATTCATATTGAGCGAATTATTAGAAGGATAAGAGAATTTAGAATGTTAACTCCGCATTCTTGCATCCATCATAGTTTGATTCCACATGTCGACAGCATACTCATTATTGCGGCTGCTCTTGTAAATTTACAATCACCTGTTATAAAAACTTAGAAATAATAACATACCAAAAAAGCATTGTACTACATGAGATTTATAATTATTTATTATCGTAGTCATGTTACTTATGACAAAATAGTTTTTTAAATATATTATGTTTCCAAAAACTTTCGACTTGTGTAATTATTTCAGACACATATGAGGCATTTCGCATGAAGTCATCCAGCCTAAAACATAAAAGTTTTTTAATCGTCTTGAAATTTTTATGGTCGATAGTCCTATTGATAGTGATGCTTCAGCAAAAATTTTAAGGCTTTAGCTCAAATAGTTGCCTAGCAATAGGGGCTCAAATTTGTACCATATTGGCCGTCGTGGCAACATTCCCAGGTTTGTATCTTCTCGAAAAATATAGCGATTTTAAAAAGTCAGGAGTGATTTTTAAAGCATTTTCTGCGTACTTTAAGAATATATTTTTTATTTTTAATAACATTAATAAGTTCATAACAATTTTTTAAGGTTAATGTTAAAAATGACTTTTTCTCAAAGATCGACACCTTCGATTTTTATAAAAAAAATTTATAAAATAGTAGGGTTCTTTCTGAACAAAAAAGTATATAATGTCCAAGATGGGCCGGACCTTAGTTTTGGAGATACAGTAGGATTTACCAACGAGCGGGCGCTTCACGTAGTGCTCACGTACAGCTCAAGCCCGAACGTAGCCTGGAGGGTCACCGCGCGACACTACGTGAAGCGCCCGCTCGCTGGTAAATCCTACTGTATCTCCGAAACTAAGGTCCGGCCCATCTTGGACATTATATACTTTTTTGTTCAGAAAGAACGCTACTATTTTATAAATTTTTTTTATAAAAATCGAAGGTGTCGATCTTTGAGAAAAAGTCATTTTTAACATTAACCTTAAAGAATTGTTATGAACTTATTAATTTTATTAAAAATAAAAAATATATTCTTAAAGTACGCAGAAAATGCTTTAAAAATCACTCCTGAATTTTTTAAATTGGAATATTTCTGGATTACATTCGAACTCAAGCCCGAACGTAGCCTGGAGGGTCGCCGCGCGACACTACGTGAAGCGCGCGCTCGTTGGTAAATCCTACTGTATCTCTGAAACTAAGGTCCGGCCCATCTTGGACATTATATACTTTTTTGTTCAGAAAGAACCCTACTATTTTATAAATTTTTTTTATAAAAATCGAAGATGTCGATCTTTGAGAAAAAGTCATTTTTAACATTAACCTTAAAAAATTGTTATGAACTTATTAATGTTATTAAAAATAAAAAATATATTCTTAAAGTACGCAGAAAATGCTTTAAAAATCAGTCCTGAATTTTTTAAATTGGAATATTTCTGGGTTACATTCGAACTCAAGCCCGAACGTAGCCTGGAGGGTCGCCGCGCGACACTACGTGAAGCGCCCGCTCGCTGGTAAATCCTACTGTATCTCTGAAACTAAGGTCCGGCCCATCTTGGACATTATATACTTTTTTGTTCAGAAAGAACCCTACTATTTTATAAATTTTGTTTATAAAAATCGAAGATGTCGATCTTTGAGAAAAAGTCATTTTTAACATTAACCTTAAAAAATTGTTATGAACTTATTAATTTTATTAAAAATAAAAAATATATTCTTAAAGTACGCAGAAAATGCTTTAAAAATCACTCCTGACTTTTTAAAATCGCTATATTTTTCGAGAAGATACAAACCTGGGAATGTTGCCACGACGGCCAATATGGTACAAATTTGAGCCCCTATTGCTAGGCAACTATTTGAGCTAGAGCCTTAAAATTTTTGCTGAAGCTTCACTATCAATAGAACTATCGACCATAAAAATTTCAAGACGATTAAAAAACTTTTATGTTTTAGGCTGGATGACTTCATGCGAAATGCCTCATATGTCTCATCGTAAGGCTCACAAATTATTGTCACCTCCTGCGATTCCTCAAAATTAGGATCTGCTACACAGAGGTAACCTTTTTTACATCCAGTTGCTTTCATTTGGAGTTGTATCTGCGCTTTACATTTTCCTTGGATTATACCATTCTGGATGAAATTTTCAACTGTTGTGGCCTTCGCTGGGCATTTAACTTCGATGACAAAATCTTCTCCGATGGCATCTGGTGAAGCACCCAAGATTGGAGAAGATGGTATCAGGACAAAACCACTGCTTCGCCAACTGACATTTAATTTCTTCGCAGCAACAGCGAGTACTCGTTTTTCTAAATCTTTTCCCCTTTGCATTTCCGGTGAAGTAAAAACTTTTGCTGCACCAATTATTTGGCGCACTAGTGAGCCATCAACTGTTTTGCAGTGCGCTGCTTCTAATATTTTAGAAGCTGTGATTCTTCCATAGCGTAATTCATGCCATAGCGATGAATCTGCCTGTGTGCGTGTCAAGCGCTCTGCTGTTGAACACAACTCCGGAGTCAAAAACTTCTTAGCGAAGGTGAAAAAGTCTTCCGCAGACTGTTGACCAAGGCTTTTGAATTCGATGAGCAGCTGGTGAATCGACAAAGACATCACACTTCTTTCTTTCACAGTAAAATGATGTCTCGTCAGTTGACTGTCTAATCCTTTTTCTTCCGCTGTTTTTAAAAGATCGGCTAAAAACAATTCACCAAGATTTTGATTTGACACAGAGGAAGATGACGAACTTTGATCGGTGTCTGTCTGAAAATCTTTTGCTGCGATAAACTTTTTTGTTGTTCCGATGGAGCTCAAACCCGATTTTTTCCAATAGCATTCGGTTTCTGTAACGGATGGCATTACACTTCTACGCAGGAGCCACATTATAAATGCTATTGAATGTTTACAACCTCCTGTAAAAGAAAGAGAAAAATGTGAACTCTTTACTGTTAAGTATTGAGCTGTAATGTCCAGCATTTACTATCTTTTGTATCGACTTACCAGTTGCTGCTGCACAGTTGTGACATTGTACATTCATAATTTTTTCCTCATCTTCGTTAATTTGCAGTGTCACATTGTATCCTTTATTGTGCACTCGATGTTCAGGACATATGGTACACTTCACAGTGCATATAGGTCCGTCTCGCTGTAAGCAAACGTAGCCGACAGCTTGTTCACCATAGTTTTCCCGCGATGACCTGTCAAAAGTTGAATTAAAATGTAGATAAAATATCGATCATTTATTATAATTCGATTTCACGCATTGGAATGTTATTAAAGATATATATCACACATTTGACAAAATAAATGCAATTCGTTTAATTCACTTACATGCTGAGCTTGGCGTTCCGAATTTCTTCGGCGTTAAAACAATCACTGGTTTTCAGAAATTCGTGAATCACAAAAAAGTCGATTTTCGGTAAATTTCGAGAATCGGCTTTAACAAAATTTTCTTCTAACCTATTAGCCATTTCAATTTTTTCACTTGTTCACTTCGAGGACAATCTAATACTTTCAGCTGCTTGCAGGTTATGGTAAGCATTCGTAGATATCATAAACACGGTCAGGTAGCAAGCCCCAGCAAGCCCGCGTAACGGGACACGCATTATGACGTCACGCGCACTATGACCAATAGCGACGCGTTTCACCGAGGCCATACAAATTCGTATTTTTCGACTTTTTTAACGCTGATTTCTGGTGTTAATAATGATGAATTTTTTTTTTTTTTCTCTGAATATTAATTATTAATCGTAAATATTGTGAAAATAATTTAAAAAACGTTTTTTTTTTTTTATGATACAACCGAATTCTTTGGAATAATGGGTCGTGGTATCGTGGTGAACTTGCTTCAATTACTCTTTGAAATGATTTACGATGGTATCCAAATTTTTTTTGGTTTTATTACTTAACTTTTGCCATTACTTCTTTTTTGAAGTATCGATATTATTTCTTGCTGTCCTTGACAATACGCTTGTTGCAATGAAACGTAGTTGATGCCTGCATCAGCCATTCTCGTTAAAATTGTTTTAGATACGCAATTTGCCAAAGGTTTGAGTGATTCAAAACTTTGTTTGTGCTCGAGCGTCGCAATGAAACTTTTATTACCGAGAAGTAGTTCATCGACAGTAAAATGATGGTGCGTTACGTTCTGTAGGATAACAACCTCGTACATAGCATCATGAGCGTGTTATCGGCGTAGAGCAAAGTTATTTGCTGCTAATTTGAACAAAGAACAATCTTCGCCGGGAAACTTTTTCATGAAAAGTGGTAGAGTGAGTATCTACGAAACCATCAATGACTTTAATAAACTCAGTAACGAGGCCCGTCATATTTATCAGATGCATGAGTCGTGGAGTATCGAAAGCACAATTATGGGCAATCAACACGCACGGCTTCGCTATACTTCTAAAAAATTCAAGTAATTCCTTCGCGACAATTTCCACAGGCTTTGATGGAATCCTTTGTTCGTGTCGCTTCTGCACTTCATTTCAATCTGCAAAACTTGGCAATTAAGTTGTAATCCCGCTGTTTCCAAGTCGAAGAAAACTAAAGCTTTGTTGTCATGATCGCTCTCGAAACTATTGGACAAATTAAGCAACCCGGCAGACGATGTATCAGAGGAAGTTTCTACTGCAGGCATACTCAGCAGACCCATATGAGATTTATAGGTTCCTCCCTCGAAGAGTGAAGATCTGTTCCGTAACTGCGATCTTTGTTTTCGGAGAACTCGTCTCCGTGACTTGAAGGCTATCGTTTTTGCTTTCAACGCCCGTATCCGAGCTGACTTTTCGCATCTTTCCACGTGCTTAGATAGCTTTGTTACTGGGCTCAGACCATAGTTGATGCAAGTATCTTGTACATATTTCTCTCCCCGATTTTTCTGGACGACCGCATATGCATACCGAAAATCAGCAGACTTCGAAAGACTGTAGCACACAGCTTTTGGTGCTTTTTTAGCCATTATACTATTCAGGCTTTCATTGCTCTGACTTGAAGCGCCGGTCGAGAATTTGTCTGCGTTTCTGACAGCCAAGATACTTGAACTGTCATTGTCACTATGAAAACTCCCACTTCGACGTTTTTTCTCTGCAAAATTTCACTGTTGGAGGCTAATTGAGCTGCAACGTCAGGTTCCATTGCCTTGACACTGCCTTAGAAGTTTAGGCGACAATAGTAAGATTCTCTCGCGTGCCCTGAATTACATAAACGGAACTGCCTGTTTCTCGTCGCGAAATCCAAGATTCGACCAGACTGTGTTCCAATGATAGCATCGTAGCCATTTAAACTATCATATTGACGTTCAGAACCACGTTTACTCCAATCCATGTCATATGCAAAGAAAAGTCGCGTTAAATCAGTTGTTAAAGCTAATGCGTTTGATATGTTTGAGCTTTCTGGAAGTTCCGACGAAGCTTCTCTCTCGGTCACTCTCGAGTCTTCTCCCTCCGCGTCTCTCTCGGTGTTCCTTTCGCATCCTCTCTCGGCGTCTCTGTCACAGTCTCTCTTGGTATCTCTCTCGCAGTCTCTCGCGGTGCCCTCCGGAGCTTCTCTCTCGGTGTCCCCCTCGCTGCCTGTCCCGGTATCTTTCGAAGCTTCTCTTTCGGCGTTTCTTTCGGTGTCCCTCGAAGCTTCTCTCTTCGGTGGAATTCAAACTTGGGATTCTGTTCGACTGTGTACAAAATCATTTCGCAGATCTTGCGGTCTATTAATTAATGGGTGAAAGGAAATTGGATAACAGAAAAGAAAAACCGCGAAAAAAATTACACAATCCAAATCAAGAAATATCACGTTTGTACAGGTATACAGTTTATTCATGATTTCATGTAGTGTTACTACAAATTGAAATTTGTAGTAACAAATCATCGTTTAATGGTTTTTTTTAAATAACCACCTATTATCTAATCAACAGCATATTAATGTGCAGCGATTAGAAAATGAATGGAATGTGAGCTTACCCAACGCCGATTTAGTATTGACGTCATATAGTGGTCTGTTTTTATTTCCAATGTGTTAAGCTCCACTAGGTACTTTATTGGTGAGCAAACAGTGGTGGCATAGTACGTTAAATACTGAAGCCAATCCATATTGGACCTCGGATTTAATATTTTGCAGTGATAAATCTTGGGTACAGAAAGAGCACCGCATATGCTTCGACATAACCTTTAAATCGACGATCCGGCGCCAATCTACCGCACATTCTGTTTCGTCCTTGACTTCTTTTTTCCGACCTTTTCCACTCTCCACTTGTTTCAATCAATGATTATATTGTTTTTCCGTCACCAGTTTTCCCTTCCACCTTGGCATTTTTATGAAAAAATGAGTGCACTAAATATGCCCATGAGAACTGTCACACCGCAACGTTTGTTTACGCCTCGAGTCTTGCGTAAGCGCGTCAGGGGTGCCAGCTATTGAAAACTGAATTGCACAGTTGCCATATTTCAACATCGATAATTATATATTTCGATGTTAATATTATAAATAATTATTTTAAATGTTTATATACTACTAATTATTGATATATTACGTAAAAATTTGTCGGTACTTGTTCATTTTTATCTACTTGAATGACAGAAAATTGTTTTTTCGCGGCAACCATTGGAGGAGCCCGTGTATAAGCATAAGCTTAACCCGCTTACTGCCGAGATGTGTATCCACCCTCCGCAAAGGCGTCGGGTGCCATGTGTTTGCCCATGCTGCCCTGTCGGTACAGATCTCCCTATACCGACTGACGATATATCATTTTATAACATCATATCACAGTTCACATGAGATAGTTGTCCCAAATTCTTTACTTACACTTTCTTATTTAAATGATTACGATTTATTACAAACTGTCATTTCTTTACATTCTCAGATCTATACTACTAATAAATTTAGCTAACGCCCCTATCACTCTAGCAGACTTTTGAGCCATTACCGACGCAATAGGATATGGTGGATAGACTGTTGCTTTTAGTAAATCGGAGTTTAACTGTTTCCGGGCTTCGGTATATACCTTGCATTGCCAGAATATATGGTTTGGTGTGCCCGGTATTTTCCGCAAACTTACACCTCATTTTGAACTATATTAAATCTACTTCAACTGTAATTGAGTGAATTATGATTATACCTTAATCTGTTTAACGATACCATAACCTTTATATTTAATACTTTCCACCTTTCGTACCAAGGTGTACAGTCATATTCGAAGTATTCCGTAAAATATGTACAGCCTTTAAACTGACTAGTTTCCTGGTACATCGCTTTTTGCTCCTCATTTAATTCCAGTTTAAATTATTAATAGAAATCGGTATACGGTAACAATACTTGGGAGTCCCGACCCTCCCCTATTGCAGCTTTGGCTGCTTTATCTACTATTTCATTAAATTCAACTCCCACATGTGCAAGAACCCACAAGAACTTAACCTTTTTTCCTTTTTGTTTTAAATTCCACGCTAGTTATTCATCTAGGCTAGGTATCCACGCAGGCCATTAACACACTCAGAGAATCGGAAAAGATGTATACTTTGTTTAATTTTAGCATATCAATGGTTTGTAATGCTTCAAAAATGGCCATTGTTCGGAAACGTGCGTAGTGTCGGGAGTCCATGCGAGAGGTCAGCAGGTCTCGGTCTTTGACTCTCGGGTGGACTCGGCCGTACTCGCGCGTAACGAGATCTCCACCCACTCATCAATCGATGAGCGAGATCGATTTCCGGCATCTTCACTTCTAGTTCGGCTTCTACTGATAACGGATCTTCGACACGCGCTTCAAACTAGTTTATTCTTCTATATACTTCGACGTCGGCTATTCTTTCTATTACTTCTGTGCGATTCTGTGGATTATTTCTGACCGGCTTTCCTTCGTGGACATTCTAATTGATTGTGGTATTTCTATTAACGCTTATTCAAAACGACAACGGCTTTTCTAAACGGACTTATCCAACGGCCACGCGGTCGCGAGACCACGCCGACGCCATTAACGCTTCTACGCGAATCGTCTACCTTGTATAGTAGTTATAATAAACGTTGTTATTTATTGTTGTTAATCTTCCGGTCTCTTCATATTTCTTTCGTTCGCGAGTTCACCCATTTTTACAGTGTGCTTTTCCGTTTCTTCACTTCCCTTCAACCAGATCCCGGGTCTGCCCCCACCTTTGCAGACAGCCATTGCCTCTGGCGTAAAACTTGACGAATTGGACGTTACCTTTTTTTTTATGAGTTCCTTATTTCTAGTCCTGTAAATAGCATATCCAACAAAATTTTCAGTTCCTATTTTTAACCCATCCGTGAAAAACATCTCCTTCTCCTCTATTTCTTTGCGAAAAATTACTAAAAACTTTATTTATGGAGCCACAGATTTTTGTATTAATAGTCCTTCCTGGTAGAAGATCTGCGGAGGATACATCGTTCATTGAAATTCTATTATACAAAAATAGGTCATTTCGAAGATAGCTATGGTTTGTGCGAATGTTTCTACTGTTTCGAATCCTTTTAACAAAATTGGTTTTCCGATGTTCGTAATAAATAAAGGGTTTTCAAAGCGCGTACTCATATCCCGTAATATGCCAATCACCAGGCCTTCGGTTTGCTATTATTTTTGTTATATACCTTTTGCACAAGTACTCTTTTCGTGCTACCAATTGAGGCTCTCTAGATTCAGCAAGCAAAATATTTGTTGGTGTGGAGTTTCTATAGCCAAGGGCAATTCGGATCGCCTTATATTGTAATCGATCAAAGTTGGCAAGTAATTTTCCTTCTTTGGTGTCTACAATAAATCCTGCGTACTCGATCCGTGATCTAATTAACGCTTTATAAATTTTCATTAGGACTGAGGGATCTGCTCTCCACCAAGTATGTCTCAAACAACTAATTATTTTAAAGGCGTTTTGGCATGCCTGAACCACCTTAGTAATGTGTGAGCTCCACTTCAAATTATATTGCAATGTGACCCCTAAAAATTTAACCTCCTTCACCGGATTGACTCTGATTTCGTCAATAAATATATGGAACCCATTCAACAAGGTAAAATTGCCTTGGGAAAAAATGGCCATCTCGCACTTGTTTGGTTCTAACTCCAGGCCACTGTTAGCGAGGAACAATCTGATTTTTTCAATATATGTCTCAACCATGACAAGTCCTAGACGAACTGGGTTTACCTTTGAAACTACCGCAATGTCATCCGCAAACTGTAGCATTTCACAGTCATCATTTATTACTCTGTCTCAATCGCATAAAGACTGTATAACAGAGGACTCAAGGCACTTCCTTGAGGCAGTCCCTTGAATGTCTTACAGGAGCTGAGCAAGTCACCCCGTCTGAAATGAAGCATTCTTTCGGATGTTAAATTGTAAATAAAATGTAATAGATTCTCTGGAAGATTTAGCTTCTTGAGTCTCGATATAAGAATATCTGCTAACACATTATCATAAGCCCCCTTCACATCCAAAAAGGCGCTAACTACCCGGTTCTTATGGATAAAGTCATTATTCACTAGTGATTGAAGAAAGGCTAAATTGTCAGTACAAGATTTTTGTTTTCTGAACCCAAACTGCGAGTTAACCAATAACTGTTCTTTTTCTAACCACCAACTTAGCCGGTTGTTGATAATTTTTTCCAGGATTTTGGTCAACCACGGAGCCAACGATATAGGTCGAAATTTATTGGCTTGGTCTTTGGGGATGAAAAAGATTAAGTAATTCCTCCACTCATGCGGGAAGGCATGGGTCTGTAAAATGTCATTGTATAGTGCCAATAAATGATTTTTTGTTTGAGTTTGGAAGTGCTGTATCAGATTGTAATCAATTCCATCCATCCCGGGTGCGGAACGAGGCCTTACCAACCCGATTGCCTTTTCCAGTTTCTCTAACGAATAAGGATTATCTAGAACTATTACCGGGTGTCCACACGTGAACACCCGGTGCTTTACATTTTCTCCATGGCGAGCATAAACTTTTTATACTGTTCTCAATTTTCTGACTTCTTTGTTCACTAACTGTCTGCTGTGATGTTTTATTTGCCCACCTATTCTTGAAACACTTCACTTTTGACCATATATACGGAGGACTCGTGCATCTATTGAGCCCTTCCCCTTTGAAAATTCCCTTATTTCCTGGGATGGCGCACCGAACACTTTCATAGATCAGCTCGAGGAATTGCGTATACAGTTCAGTAATTGCTATATTTTCTGCGCTTAACCCTTCCCTTTGTTCTTTTACCGCGCTCTCTAAATTATTGGAAAATAGATTCCAGCCTATTTCATTAACCGGATATATCCTGGGTTTCGCGCCTGGGCTTTCCGCCAGAGTCGGAGCCACACCCAACCCGATTTCAATGGGGAATTGATCGCTACCCCATCCATCCTCGATTACCTGCCAATCACATAGGAGTGCCAGTTCTTCATTAACCATTGACAAATCTAGACGTGATTTAGTTCCAAACGGCCGTGAGATGAATGTCGGTGTGCCATTGTTTAATAAGAAAATATCTTCCGCTTTTATAGCTTTCCCTATCCCTCTTCCTGCCTTATATGTGGAATTGCTCCCCCAAAATGCATTATGGCCATTAAAATCTCCTACGACTAAGAACCTTCTATACCGAGCGACCGAGCTGAACAATTTTTTCCACGCCCTGCCAATGACATTTTTTTTCTCTGTGGCCTATAACACGACATGATTAATATATCTCCTATATCAGTTCTCATTATTATACCCACATATTCTATAGCACCATTATCATTCTCTATATCGCTGATTGCTTTATAATCAATATCTTTTTTGACTAATATGGCTGTGCCGCCCTCATTTTGCAACTCTCGGTCGCATCTAATAACTTGAAAATCGTTCAAGTAAAAAGTGTCAGTTTGTTTAAGCCATGTTTCGGAGAGTAGTATTACGTCATATTTACCGGCATACTTGTTTAGCTCTGGAAATTTGCCTCTTATACTGCAACAATTCCACTGTAAGATCGATAATACCTTCCTATTTCCCTCTAAACTTGTCATGATTTTCCGCTGCGTTGAACAGTCATGATAGAAACAACCCTCTATCTTTATCTAAGACGATTCGCTGTATCAGTTCATTAATTAGAATGAGCAGTTTCTTCATATCAGATTCCATGTTCTCCTCTTCTGCTATTTTAATTTCGTTGATCATTTTTGTCACATCTTCTTTTTCCAAACTGTGATACCCTGGTGTTTGCATCGGACATCTTTGGCTCGAAGCAGAAGCTGGTTCGTTGCCGATAGTGTTGTTTACCCTGCCTGCATACACGCCATTTCTCGATGTCGTTCGTTCTTCCGCATCCTCGAAGTTAAATCTCATTTTGTCCTGTTCCTTCTCTGCTAAGAGCCTCAGAGCAGGGAAATTTCTCAAGTCCGTTAAGTCCACCTCGTCCTTGTTGCGTGTTTTCAATGTTGTATTTGAAACAACACACGATGTTTTCGATTCGTCGGAGGATACATTATCGTATGCCAAAATCTTGTTAATTCGTTGCTGCACCTTAAAAACTCGACAGCTTGGATCGGTACTCCGATGTTCTTCCTTACAGTTATCGCACATGGGCGTTTGCGATTGGCATGGCGTTCCTTCATGTTTATCGTTCCCACAAGTCTCACATTGCGCATTATTGTTACAAAATGTTTTGATGTATCCGATTTTGAAACAGTTCAAACACAGTCGAACTTTATTCACAAACGGTTTCAAGTCAAATATGCACCGCCACATGATTGCATTCTTTCGAAGAATTTGATTTCTTAGCGTTACATATACCGTTGACGTTACCGTTACGTCATACCGTATTAGTGTATTCCGTTTTGTTGTTGATTGTTATACGTTTTGTGAATCTATAAGCTTCCACCGCTGCGATTTCTCAGTTTTCAGCATTAATTGTTCCCATAACCTCCTCGATGCTCAAATCTTCCGGGATTCCTCTGATTATCGCTTTACGATAAATTTTATACCACGGAACTGTTACAATGTACTGGTCTCCAGCTAGTCTTGCATCTCTGGACAGCGCATTTACATCAGTGCAATTTTTAACGTCACTATAAATTTGTTACGACCTTCATACTGGGGCATTGTATCTGTGGCGGAGTCGCCAGCAGTACCAGCATTACCAGCATTACCAGCATTACCAGCATTACCAGCATTACCAGCATTACCAGCATTACCGGCAGAACCTGGAAGGGACACACGGCACCAACGGCGCAAACAAATACTGATCCCACGTCCCGAGTAAGGGAGTGGAAAAACGTGGTGCGACAGAGTCTATGGAGGACGCATGGGCAATAGAGGAGTTGTTTTGAACCGCCAAAAAAGCTGAGCAGAGTCGTTATTCGTTAAAAAGTACCTGTGTCATTTCAACAGTGGAATATATATGAAGAAAAATAAAAAACGTTCGTTTGAGACAAGTCGAGACTACCCGATTGCCTAGGTTAATTACCCTATATATCCTATGCGCGCCATGCCATCTAACGGTAGGCAGCGGTGGCGATTAGTTAAATGTTACGGGATTTACCCTACCGAAGCCGTCTGAAATTTCCGCTGACTAAGGCCCGATTGCACCGCTTGCACTGCCGTAAATGAAACTTAAGACGTTAAGTGACTTGCACCAACTGAAAAATGGCACTTAAATCGCGCTTAAGTCCCACTATTACGAAGTGGAGAACGGGCATTACTTAGCGACTTTTAAGTCATACGTAACCTACAAATACTTATTTTTCATTATTGGCTTTGGGCCGATACCGTGGTGTGAGTAACCAACGACGAATGGTGTAGTTCACCCATCCGAAGTGCAAAATATAGCTACCATACAAAATGAAGTGTTTGACGACGATTAATTGAATCCCCTCGTCTTAATTGTATACGGAATTCCGCGAAGAGTTTTCGAACGAAGCAATCATTTTGAAACTCTTGATGAGTTATCGTTTTATAGAAGATTCCGTCTAACAAAACGTACAACAGAACGTGTACTACAACTAATTCATCATCGCTTGGAATATCAGGAAAACTTGTAAGGTATCATTACCGCTGATAGCATGCATATTAATACGTGAATTCTCAATATAAGAGTAACCGACTATTATGTTACAGAAATCGATGGGTTCCTACCATGATACAATTACTAATGTGCTTGCGTTTTTATGCAACTAACAGTTGTATAATAACTCTCGGTGATTATTCTGGTATTCACATGTCAACTGCTTCCCGTATTATCGTAAAACTATGACGAGATATTGCTGCTCTTTCACCACATTTCATAAAAATGCCTACAACAGAGAATGAACGCAGATTATCACAAACAAAATTCTATGAAATTGCCCCATTCCCTCAGGTGATAGGAGTTATAAATTGCACTCATGTGCGAATTCAATCACCAGGTAAGTTTCAATATTCTACCCTGATGTGCACCCATACAGTAATGTAATCCTATATGTTCTTCTAGGTGGCGATGATGCTGAAAATTTCAGGAATCGAAAATCGTACTTGTTAAGAAATGTGCAAGCTATTGCCAATGCGAATCGTGAATTTATAAACTTAGTTGCGCGATGGCCGGGCTCAGTACATGATGCGACTATGTTCAACAGTACGTTGCGCACTCAATTCGAATTAGACTTATTTGACAATGGTGTTTTATTAGGTATGTTAGAAGACGTATTTATTAATTTTTTGTTCTTTGTTGTTGCCGACCTAGAGGTCCAATGAATAAGAGAAAAAAATGATGTTTTTTGTCGATGTTTTGATCTGTAGGGCAAGTCTTTATCAAGATATACTATGTTGTAATGTTGATATATAATAGATAATTCAAAAACAGGGGGACATCACCTACAAAATAAGTTGATTTTTTCATGTGCGCGTCTTTCTTCCATATGGACTTATTTTGTAGGTGATGTCCCACTGCCATTTTGTTGAAATATACTTATACATTGATTTTACTGGATAGATTGTAAGAATTGTAAGAATGATACATTTTGATAACAAAATATATCATTCAATTTTGATAACAAAATGTATCATTCAATTTTCATAACAAAATGTATCCTTCAATTTTCATAACAAAATGTATCATTCAATTCTTACAATCTATCCTGTAAAAACAATGTATTGTAACGGGCAATATGGCCGCCCTGAAGTAAAGAACCTGAAACATGATAAAAATAGTTAAAAGACGATAGTTATACGATAAACACACAGATGGACTAACGCAGGGAGCAATCTCACAACACAAACATTATAAGCTAACATATAAAGAGTGTCTACAGAAAGAAGAAATCATTCCCGAAATTTTCCACACTCTGCTAAATCTGAATCGATGAGAGCTTAGGCCGTTATTTGGGAAGTAAGATCGGACACTCTGAATAAGAGGGTTAAGTGGCGGTAAACAAAGGGCGTATGCTGGAGAACTGTGAAAGGAAGACGGGCGAGTGGAGTACAGTAAAGGAGTAAGCAATATCAATAAAACTATTAGCCACTTACACGGATCATAGCGATCTCACCAGAGAAGACAGCCGATGCAACAACGTATCCGCTCCGGCACAGCACGTACGACGATATTGGACAACCATAAAAGGGAACTGTTACAAAGATTCGCCAGAAAACGCAGCCGACATAACAGAATAACATATCGAGCACTTGGCAACACGCCACATACGAAACAGTCGTCGCCATCTTAAAAGGTTTTGATAGCTGATCATCGGTCATCGTAGCGCGAGACCGGCAACCTGCCAACGAGAGCGGACACCGGCGCTGCGAGCGGCGCGCTCAGTGGTGAACTACACCACACCGACCAATCAGGAGCCGGCGACACAATCATATACCGCGACACTAAGCAGGCGGCGCGGCAATCGAACACCCGCGTCATCACACATATCACGACACGTAGATTCATAACTATCTAATTATTTATCTATCGAGTTATCTTCAATAAAATTGCTTAACTACCTACATTGAAGGTTACCCGCCTACAATTTTTTCGAGTCTGAATCCTGAAATTTTATTGAATAGGCTTTCGCCGTTTCAATATATACAGTGCATATACACTGCCGCTCAAAAGTTTGGATACACCAGTCGATATTTCTTGCTGCACTTAAATTTAGATAACTCTATCAAAAATAAAGATATTGCAATTTCAAAAGCGGCGTTTTAAAAAGGGTACACCAGGCTTCAGTTTGTTCCATTAAAAATTTGTTTTTGTTTTTTTTTCGACCCGGTGCGGACTTTCGTCCGTGACCGTTTTTAGGCCGTTTTTAGACCATCGCAAATCTCCCGCATAATGTAAGGAAATTTTTTTTTTTTTTTTTTTACTATGAAATACTTGAAAGGGAATGCAGAAGCTCTATTATTCTTTTTTTAAAAATTGCTTCCGATTTTTTTTCGGAAAGTTATTTCATTTTCAGCTAAAAACGATGAATTTTGAAAAATTTGAAATAACCCAAGAACGATAGGGTTTAAGAGAAAATGTTAAGAACACAAAAAGTTGCGCACTTCCTTACTGAATCGCCTCAAATTTTTCCAGAATTTTTTTGAAATTTTTTTTTTTGGAGTATTTTTTTTTCGAAACCCACGAGTGAAATTTTTTTTTTTTCTGGTCAATAAAATGTTTTAAGGTACTCACCTCATCTACACGAGTTTTTCACCGAAAAAGCCGTCTTTGGCTTTCAGCACCGCGTCCACGACTCGCGGCATCCGTTCGATTAGCTTATCGATTTGGGCTTGGTTGAAACTCGACCATGCAGCTTGTAATTTTGCCCAGAGATCCTCCGTAGACGATGGACAACATTGTCTGATTTTTCCATTGAGCTCTTCCCACAGAAGCTCGATCGGAAAATGAGATAAATCAGGGATCTCTGGGGAAAAATTACAAGCTGCAGTCGAATCTCAACCAACACCAAATCGATAAGCTAATCGAACGGATGCCACGAGTCGTGGACGCGGTGCTGAAAGCCAAAGGCGGCTTTTTCGGTGAAAAACTCGTGTAGATGAGGTGAGTACCTTAAAACATTTTATTGAACAGAGAAAAACAAAATTTTCATTCGTGGGTTTCGAAAAAAAATACTCCAAAAAAAAAAAAATTTCAAAAAAAATTCTGAAAAAATTTGAGGCGATTCAGTAAGGAAGTGCGCAACTTTTTGTATTCTTAACATTTTCTCTTAAACCCTATCGTTCTTGGGTTATTTCGAATTTTTCAAAATTCATCGTTTTTAGCTGAAAATAACTTTCCGAAAAAAAATCGGAAACAATTTTTAAAAAAAGGATAATAGAGCTTCTGCATTCCCTTTCAAGTATTTCATAGTAAAAAAAAAAAAAAAAAATTTCCTTACATTATGCGGGAGATTTGCGATGGTCGAAAAGAGGCCTAAAAATGGTCACGGACGAAAGTCCGCACCGGGTCGAAAAAAAAACAAAAACAAATTTTTAATGGATCAAACTGAAGCCTGGTGTACCCTTTTTAAAACGCCGCTTTTGAAATTGCAATATCTTTATTTTTGATAGAGTTATCTAAATTTAAGTCCAGCAAGAAATATCGACTGGTGTATCCAAACTTTTGAGCGGCAGTGTACATATATGCACATATATATACATATTGCTGAATGGGTTTGTATGTATACCCAGATATCTTTTCCAAGAATTATATTATTTTGTGAACAGTTTTTATAAACAGCAATTCTCATAATATGCATGACCAAAGCTGCGAGATTAGTTCACGCGACTCGATTGTTTTCGCTCCGTCACATTCCCTCCGCGGGGCAGTGCGGGGGAAACGCGCGCGGCTAGATATCGCTAATAGGCCTCGGCGCTTGGCCTGTCTTGTCAATTGTCATACTGGGGCTTCGTAGCATGTAGCGGTTGCCGGTACAGCAGTTCCCGACCAACCGCGTAGAGCGCCAGCGCGGAAGATTTCGTGGACAAACTCTACCAGAAACCGTCGATGAACTGACGTGCAGCGCCACGGACGGTAGCCGCCCGAACACTGAGTCGAGATACCACACCGAGTTTCGAGTCTAGAAATGATAGACAGTTGGTTACTCGGCCCTCCTCCACGCAACACGCCGAATTCCGTTTTTAGTACAAATCACCCAAAAATAATTATATCGTTATTAAGAATAAAGATCATATTAAGTTTATTGTGGATAGAACAGTTCATAGGTTATTATTCCCTAGTGATTCCCCACAAGCATACGAGCGCCATGCCATCTAGTGGTAGACGGCGGCGGCGCTTAGCAAAATGTTACGAGCTCTGCACTACCGAAGCCGTCTGAAATTTCCGCTGACTTACACTGCCTCTTAAAAGGTTTTGACAGCTGATCACCGGTCATCGTAGCGCGAGACCGGCAACCTGCCAACGAGAGCGGACACCGGCGGTCCGAGCGGCGCGCTCAGTGGTGAACTGTGCCACACTGACCAATCAGGAGCCGGCGACACAACCATATACCGTGACACTACGCAGGCGCGCGGCAATCGAACACCCGCATCATCACACATATCACGACACGTAGATTCATAACTATCTAACTATTTATCTATCGAGTTATCTTCAATAAAATTGCTTAATCGCCTACATTGAAGGTTATCGGACTACAATTTTTTCGAGTCTGAATCCTGAAATTTTATTGAAAAGGCTTTCGCCGTTTCAGTATATATTTCAACAAAATGGTAATATAACTACTACATATGACACATTACAGCATAATATATTCTGAAAAGGACCCACTCCATGGAACGAAACGTCGATAAACAAATCAGTTTTTTTCTTTTATTCACCGTACTGCTAGGCCGACACCGATAAACAACAAAGTTCAGCATCGACGGCAGAAAAAAACCAAGGTTATTATTGAATTTCGATCATTTTCTCACAATAATGTTTCCTAGGGGACAGTGGATACCCATCCAAAACGTATTTATTCACACCACACTTAAACCCCACAATGAAACCTGAAGGGCTGTATAACGAATCCGAAATTAGAAGTCGAGTACTAATTGAGCACACCTTTAGCATGTGGAAAAGGAAGTTTCCAGTTCTTGCTTGCAGTGGCCACTTCAAGTTGGAAACAATGCTCGTAGTTATTGTGCGAGCGGGAGTACTTCATAATATTGCTCGTCATATGAATGAAGATGAAGAGCTTTTACTAGGCGAATATGAACATCCGATTAATGCAGATGAATTGCCAAATTTACTGGATATTTGGTGTCAAAGAGCAAATGCTGGAATTTTAGCAAGAAATGCTCTCATTCAGGATTATTTTGATGAATTGGCTAGATGTCGTGGGTAATTGGACAGAAAAATAATCATGAAAATAAAATTGTACATACAAATATTTATTAAGTTGTAACAGTTTCATATACGCATAATAAACTATACTGAAATATATAATGATTTTAATATCCAATCTAATTCGTAAGAAGGTTAATAATATATAATAGGAATTTTTTCAATAATATACCTTGTTTTAAATAGTATGATAAATGAATTAGTATCAAAAACTTATACACCATTTGAAATCTATGAAAATTATTTGTAGTATTTGGTGTCTGGCAAAGGAACACTTGCATATCACATTTTTTTTTGGTACGTGTATTGATTGCTTTATATTAAAATGCTCTTTGCTTACTACTCGTCAAGTATATCTTTCAAACGCTGTAGGTACTTGTTTTTTTTAATTTCAATATCTAACTCGAGAAATTTCTTTCTCAGATTAAACTCTATTTCGCCTCATTCTCTTTTTATTTTTGAAAATTCTGCTTCTGCCTGGGATATTACGAGCTGTTCTTGAACGAGTGTTAGCTTTATAGTCGCAAGTTCAGAATACTCTTTAGCAAGATCGGTGCTATGTAAGCCTATGATTCCTGGACGCCGTTTCGAAGATTTTGATGATGTATTCTTTTGAGGTAGTCTATTTGGGTTTGTGATATTTAAAACTGACTCCTTGGTTGTTGGTATTGAATTGTTGGCTGTTTGCTTTTCACTAATCTGTAGTGCTAGCTTTTTGTTCAAATGCCTCTTCAAGTCAGTTGGGGTATAATATCTCCAATTGTCATCAACCGCAGTCGATGAATTGCCTTCGTTACTGACAGCAGTACTATTATATGCGCTCGAAATTCCCTATAACAATATTTTTCGATCATAAATTTTGGTAGATCATTAGAATTTACTGTGCGTAAGACAGTTGTTATTACCCTTTCATTTCGCTCCTGTCGCAGCGATTGCATCACATCAGAATATTCTTCATTGGTCACATCAGACAACATTTCGACACCAAAATCATTATCGGCATTATTCACAGGAAAGTCAAGAATATCCGAGACGAATCGATTCTGTAACCCTATATGATCATACACGTTACATACAAAAATATTGAGAAAATTGACTATCGAGTTTATGTAAGCATTTATTACCTCTCACAGTCTTCGAATTCATTATAGACAAGACCTTTTCATGGACTGGATTTATTACACCTGTTTTCGCACAGCCGCCACCCGTGTCAATCATTTCATTTTTCTCTTCGATAGATTGTTTCTTTGCGTTGTGTTTTATGTTTTCGTAGCATTTTTTTAGTGCGTCAGCAAACCTAAATGTTGCATTGGGAGACAGTGCATTGAATTGCGAGGCTACTGTCCCCCATGCAGTCTCTTTCTACTTCCATGTGACGATGTTCGATTTTTTCGATTCGATTACATCTTTGAACTCAGTGACAATGGTGCACAGATCATATTTTTCTGTTTTCGTAAAATTGCTTGACCGAGATTTTTTATGTTGTTGAGCTTGAAATTCGTCCAAGATAAAAAAAATCCAACTACAAAATTCATAATTACATTTTAAACAATTTTCGAGAATAGTCTTAGTTATTGATGTACAAAGTATGAGGTTATTGTATATGTAGGGGAAAGGGGGGTAGCCCCGGCCAGTTTTCTATTTTTATAAGTACGCTGCAAATTAAGGGTGGATAATTAATCGGAAATGCGCGAATATGATAATCAATATATATTTTAACAGAATATCGTACAGAAAAAAATTTTAATTATCAAAAACTTGAAAAAAAAATGTTAGTCTTTAGTCAGAATTTTGCCTCTCAAGAAATATGGCGGGTAGCTCCGGCCACTGCGAAATTTAACAGTTAAATCGTTTTTTTTTTTACACAAACGTTGCATGCGTAATAAAAATCGCCTTGATTTATATTTATTATATTTATATTTATTTTTTTGGCACGCGATTTCCCAGCTGCTTTTTCTTTTGTGACTTTCCTTTTCTTCGCCGCAATCTTTCGTTTCTTCTTTGGAACTGTTGATTTCTCAATTAGTTTATTTTGGTAAGGAGATGATGTTAAAATCTTACTTCTGTCGCTCTTCTTATATTTTCGCCACTCCAATTTCGTCGATTTGTTGTTCTCTCTTTGAACTTTGGCATTTTGACATGCGCTTACTAAAACAAAGGACAAATAATGGAAGCAAGCTTTTTTTTATGAATTTTTTATAAGAAAAAGGCATTCGAATGAATGGCCGGACCTACCCGCCAAAGTGGTGGCTGGGGCTACCCGATTCAATTTTAAACAAAATTATGGCTTCTACACTTAAATAAATATTAGTTTCCCAAACTAAAAATTACACGTAAGATATAATGTTTATACTAAATGTTGACCAGGTAAACAATATTATTACTTATTTTCAACGGTACACTGTTTTCTATTTCAAGCGTAACGTGATCGTGTCTTACAAAAATCACTGTTGACGTTTTCACGACCGAACACAAAGACGAACTGAGCTCTAATAGTCGCGCGTGTCTGGTAGGACGCGAGAGAACACAAGATAACGAAAACATTACCAGTAAACGCAAAGTGAGCATACATTTAGCACATGGCCGGGGTTACCCCCCCCCCCCCTTCGACTATATAAAAATAATTTGAGAGTATATGCATATATAATAAATATGATTTAATAATACAATTGTTACGAGCAATAGCACATTCGAACATTCGCGGGCATGATACAGGTGGCAGCAGCGGCGCGCTGCGTCAGCTCAATTGAACGGCGGCCATTATGGAAATGAGCTGCCGGTTCAGTAGGCAGCAGCCCCCTGACACTGGCAACTGAAAGCGGTTTGCGATTTGTGTCTACCGCTGCGTGGCGCTGATGGTCACCTGGGCGGCTTAGAATAGGTATATAGCTTATATCGCTTATATGTATAGCACAAAATAAGTCGGTCAGGTGACTATTTAGAAAAGACTTTCGCCATAAAAGGTGACTTATTGTAAATAATTAAAAAATATATAATAATATTTTTTATCATATGTATTTATTCAGGAAAATAATAAACAGGAATATAAAATTAACGAAAATAACACAAATATTAGTTAATAAAAAATATTTTTTCTTTAATAGGAATGCCATTTTTACATGTTTAATGCAAAATATTACGTCTTGCAAAATTTGGATTTTTTTTTGCTTAGTTGGTTATCTTTTTTTTGTTCGTAGTTAACTCGTGTACAATATTGTTGCATTCGTTTTAAAACAAAATTTTGGATTAACTGATATAAAATTTCATGCGCATGCTCTTTGCAAGGAAACGATAATGCGTTATAATTATATACATCGTGCAATAATTCTTCAAATACATGCGAAGAATGGCAATGTGTTTGGAAGCTCTTTTCCAAATATAAAACAAAACGATATAAACGCTTATTTGGGTGCATCAATCCACTTCGTTGTTGCCAATTATATAACGTCGCTTCGGGAAGAACGACTGTAGCATTGTTAGAATTGAGCAGAGCTTCTTTACATTGCAAGCATTTAACTGTGTTACAAATTTTTTTTGTTAGATCCGCAGTTAAACAATACAGCACACAATTTGTGATTTCAGGCATATTGTAATCGTGATCTGCTATGACATTCTCAAAATCCCAATCTTCGTTTTGAATAATTTGTTGCAATTTATTTTTAATTGAGTTTGAAAGATCTTTAGAGGAGTCAGGATTGTGATATATAGTGTGACGAATAATTTTTCCTACAACGTCGGGACAAACACCTTCCGCAATCGTCACCTTCGTCCGTCGGTGCCGCGCTCGCGCGTCCGCAATTGCCGACTTGGGCGCCAGTCGAGTTTTGTTTCGCCGGTCTCGACAACCGGCGCAGAACCGGCGATCGCGGGGGGAACGCGCCGCGATCGCACCAACTGGTCATCGGCCAACACGCAACAACACATTAACAACAATCACAACGACGACGGGAGACGGGAACGATCTCACCGACGACAAGGACACGACAAATGGGCCGATGACCGAAGGGGTTGCTTTTTGTTTCGCCGGAAGCAACGAAACCGGGCTGACCTGGACGCATTGGTGGGCGCACGACGGGGACGGAATTGCTCGGCCGCTCAGACTGCTAGGTTTGGCAGAGAGGGTCGGGGTCGGCGGACAATGGATGCGGGAACGTCAACTCGCGCGAGCCATCGGCTCAAGCGCGTTACCGAACACGAGAATCGGAATCGCAACTAAATCGGGATTTTATTATTATTCGAGAACGGCACGAGATCGAAAGTACTCTGTATTTGAGCGATACTATTCGCCGGGAACATCACGTGAACGCAACTTGGCGTCGGACAAGTAAATATCAAACGACTTACCGAGCTGCCGAAGACCTTGGCTCACCTTCATCATAGATCCCTCCGACGTAGCTTACCTCGCTCGGACAGAGCGTTGCCGAGGGTATCCGATCAGGCCGAGACACGAAAACACGAAAGCAGCGCGATCGCTGGCACAACACTCGAGAATCCACAGTACGAAATTTATATTATTCCATATAGCACGAGAACACAGGCCTCGTCTTAGAAGACGAGTACGAACGTAAACAATGCACGCGAGTACTCGACGCGAGGACGCGTCGTGCCCTCAGCGAGTGCGAGCGAGAATGAGCTATTCGCACAGTACCGAGAGAGCGCGAGCTACGCGAAGCTCGGCCTCGACCACAGGCACTCGCGAATTTTCATCGGCGAGAACTGTCAATTCGGTAACGCGTAATTCGAACGAGAAAACTCTCACGCGAACGATCACCGTACGCGACGAGATCGGGCCTCTCACTCTAGAGAAAGACGAGAGACCGAGAGACAACACTAGAACGCGCGTACGGAGAGAGAGACCGATTCAACTCCGACGCGTAACGCGAGAGCGAGTGAGACACCGAGTGTCCGACACCGAGCGTACGCGAGGACTTGTTATTGTCTCGATCGCGACGCTTCGACGACTCGCGGTAAACTGATTGATTACCAATCTTCGAAATCGCAAACACCCATCAATAGGATGCCAAATTTGCATTGCCGGTAACTACTGCCCTCTCCCTTCGGTCGAGAGAGAGGCTATCTATAACGAGAGCGATAGCTTGTGACCGTGATTTACCAGGACTCAGAAAATCACGTCACAATAGTTTTGAGATCGCCCAGCGTTACTAACGGTTCAGTCTTATCGTTCGTTAATATTGAACAATTGCCTGTATTTGGCGGTCTCAAGACACTATATACGGAGAGAATTTTGAATATATTCAAAAATGTGGGAGTTGAAGGGTGATCATCGCAACCTCCTGCCTGCCTTACCACAGCAAAAAAATTCTGTCGAAAAAAAACCAAAACCAAACAGTTATTCGATAAAGAAGAAAAGATGAAAGGTCACAACCAGAAATTCTGAAACAACTGAAATTTTATTTAAAAATTTGTAGAATTGAAATATTTGTTATAGTTTTTGAAAATTATATACATGTGTATTGCAAATTTTTACTTAAATCTGTTTTTCGCACAAACCTCCAAAGGATCTTGGTTTATTCGACCTGTCAAAACATACGGAAACCTGCAATGTTCTGTAAGATACTCTACCAAGTCTAACGTCGAATGCAAAGTAACGCGCAGACCCTCGGCTGTTTGCTTTGTCAAAAACCGATCTTTTGGCAATCGTCCTTTTTTCACGTGTTCTTCCCACGCATCTAGTTTCTTAAGAGAATCTTGAATCACCTACAAAAATATCAACCCAGTATAAATGATCTTTTCATGAAAACTCAAATGTTTCTATAACGCACCTTTTTGGTTCGACTCCATCAGCCGGGCGTTTGCGATTTAGGGCATCGAACATGTCATTTATCCATTGGCAAAACGAGGCAGTATTTTCACAGTCACGCAATTCTGGTACATATTTCGCAAAAAATCGTAATGCGCCTGCAACTGTATTGCTGAACACCTAAACAAAAACAAAATTAATTGTTATTTTAAAACAAGTGCAATAAACATTAAATTCTTTCAATTATTATTAAATAACAAAACTTACCTGAGTCGCCAATCGGACACGCATTTTCAGCGAATTGCTAAGGTTCACATGATTCGTGGTTAATTATGGACAAACCAGAACTTGACCAGGTCCTGCGTGTTCCCGATCTTTTTCGTACAACAACTTGATGTGTTGCCAGTTGATAACTCACTGTGAAGGATCCATCTACAAAGAGTTTTGATTATAGAGACACTGAGTGCATTTTCGCGCGTATGCACATCAGAAAATACACAACTATGTTAACCTGAAGCAAACCGTTATTATACAAACGGTTGCGAATAGTCTTTATAAGGTGTGGAGTATCAGAGAAAACATATATTTTCTCGCTTGGTATCACAGGATGTTCGAAATAGTTGCGAACCATTTCTTTGGATCCATTAACACCGACTTCAGTCCAGAATTTTCTATTCGAACTTGCTCCGTCGCTAACAACTCCATGGATCTTCACTCCAATTTTTTCCATCAAGATGATCGCCTTTATAATGAGTTGCGCGAGAACATTGCCTGTTACTGGTCCTCGTGAAGCGAATACTGCCATGGGCTGAGCATGACCACTTTCCAATGGTTGGTACATTAAAACTAAAGCATGAATTGCCTTTTCGGAAAAATTCGATGATTTTGTTTGTTCGCTGCCAAAATCAATTAACCCTTTGTACGTTAGTTGTTTTGAGGCAACGCTAACGCTTTCTCGAGTTGAAATTTCATCGAATAAAAGAATCCCGTGCCGCTGAGATTCTTCTTGTTTTTCCAGAGCCAATTTCATAACTTGAAGAAATTCCATATCGAAAACACAAACAGTCTTGATGTTTGACAAATATCTGTAAATAGAATGAAAATTCGTTGTATTTAAATAAAAAAATAGACGTATAAACTTATTCAATCAAAAACAAGAATCAAACTGAAAGAAGAAAGCATTAAAAAAAAAACTGTATGCACAAAAAAATATCAAAATAGAGATAAGTACGTAAAAAAAGAAAAATAAGATGTACCTTCGAATAGTTCTCACGCTGGGAAGAGGTAAAATTTCATTACACCGCAGAAACTCGTAACCTGCTGGAGACCTCATATGCAATAGCATGCAAAGAAGCATCCATTCCTCAGAACATTTGCGCCCCTTGGTATTTTTACGTTTTGCAGCATCGATGATCTGTGTCAGAACATCCATTTGGTTCTGAGGAATTTTCCCATTCGCTATGTGTTGTTCGAGATCTTTGGAGGTGCATTGTGTCAATTTTTTGCGGATATTGAAAACTTCTCTTTCTAATTGTTTAATTTTTCCTCGAGCCAAACGTTTCACTTTTAATGCCGCACGATATCTTGACTGCAGACTCGCCAATTGTTTTCTACCAATCACTAATGTTTTTTTCATCTTCCTCTGTTCGTTTGCTTTTTTTTTTATAAATCGGTGAAAATTTGTTTCCAAACTTTTTTTTGCTCTATTACAATTTTCACAATGTTTTCTTGTTGAAATTAAAAGAGAGCATTCCGTGTGACGCCAAACACCCGATATATCTTTCCTAACAGTTTTAAGATTTAATTGCTCCAATTCCGTTTTTATTACTGGCTCCAAACAACCGTGGCATACATCGAATTAATGAATTTTTGTCAGCAAATTTTCTAATTGTTCTGCATTCTCGATAAAAGAGGGTAAATGTAGACACGTGGGGTCGAGTCGTTGGCCTAAGATTCTGATGTGGATAGACAAATTTTCTTCAACTGTAACATCTTTAAGTGTTGATGTTTGAAAGTTGTCTTCTATTTGCACAGTTTGGAAAATAAAAAAAAACATCAATTGTTTATTTCCGCAGCTAGTTATTTGTTTCAACCATCCGGTTGGTAGATTCAAATTTGCAGCAAGAATATCATGAAATTGAAACAGAAAGCAATTCGTTGTTTCCGGACTTTCTTGTTCAACCGAAATGATCAGATCAGGTTCGACCGGTTCGACAAAAGGTATATTATTTTCCTCGATGGCTGTTTGGTGTTTGAGAGGTACTTCTTGCGGAACAACAATGGATTCAATGTTATTGTTGTCCTGACATGACAAATTTTCCAATTCCATACCCGATTCAGCGCACTCAGTCCATGGAAACTGTGATGGCACACATCCTTTTTTTAATCTCGGAATTTTGTAGTGTGACTAAAATTGTAATATTTAATATATTAATATGAAGAACATTGACATGTTAGGAAACAAAAAACAAATATGTAAGTATACCACTCCGAGCACTTGACCATCAGTGCCAAGCAATTCCCGCTTCCAAAGTATTTCGCTCTTTTTAAAATGTTTTTCACAAACGGCACTTCCACTTTTCACAAAATTGTCTCGGCGTTTTCGAGCTATTTTCCATAGTTTCGCACTATCACTGTCTTTCGGGACAGTAAAAAAATGAACTTTTTCTAAATTTGATTTATATCCCGAAGTACAACCGGGGGCAACACACGTCGGCATTTCGCCATATAAAATATTCAGTTTTTGTCTTTATAAAATCCACCACACTTTACAATATTCACTTTTTCAGGTCACAAATTTATTCAAACGTGTAATACAAACATAAACATGATGTACACTGCTGAGTTGACGCTACACGTACGCGGCCATCATGGGGACCAGGTAACAACCAGCGCTACACGGTGGTGATTGACAAAACTAATATGTGGCTACAAAACGGACCAAGCATAATTTCGTACATCGTATAAGAACTGTGAGCCAGTGTCAGGGGTATGGTAGGCAGTAAGCGAGCAGTCGTGTGGAGATCGAGTAAGCGAGAGGAGTAGTTGTGTGCAAAACGAGTATATCCGTGTGCGTGAGAGGAGCTAGGTGTTGGAAACTGGGTGAACCGATAAAAAGAGATAACTGAGTGAGTGCCGAGAATACCGTGCACACGAGAGAGAGAGAGAAGCGGTGACTGGGACGTTGAACGCCGGCGCAGGCTTAATGCGAGGGTGTGACTACCTCTATAACTATACCTATCTATACGCATATATCTATTCATTACTTATCTATTCATTGTTTACGTTATCCATACCATTTACTTCGGCATTAGCCCACTTAGTTAATAAACGCCTTTCAAACGTACGATACCGAGAGTATTATATTAAACATGCGTAATTAAACTCATAACACAATTATTATTTTTTTTCAGCTATGAATTGTTATTACATATTTAAGTTACATATTACATGTAATAGTCTATTTTTTAACTTACCCCTGAAAACCGTGCGCATATACACAATTAAACAGAAATGGCCGATATACCAATCGCATATACACAAAGTTACTAGAAATATTATCCTTAACTAAGATTCACCCATAACGAGTTGGTGCAAGCGGAGCGGCTTTAAGTCACACTTGAGACTTGAGTGTTACTTGCTAAAGATACGCTCTAAAGTGCAAGCGGTGCAATCGGGCCTGAGAGAAGTATTCGAATGGCTATGAGAAGCCAAATTAAAAATTCAACCGAAAAAATGTTAGTTTCTGCGAAAAGAAACTCGACATCTGGGACATGTAATAACGGACATCGAAATCAAGCCTGACCCCGAAAATATTAAAGCGGTTCAACAATTTCTTCTACCAAAACATGTGAAAGAAACTCAATCATTCCTAGGACTCGCAGGATATTACAAAAAATGCTCAAAATACGCCAAGCAACTAACGAACCTAACGAAGAAAGAAATAACCTTTGAATGGATGAAGAACTGCCAATTAGCTTTTGATAAATTAAAAGACATTCTTAGTACGGCACAAATTTTACAATATCCAGATATTGTAAAGCCATTCATCTTCCCAACAGACGCGTCGGATAAAGCGATTGGAGCGATACTATCGCAAGAGAAAATTGCAGAAGATTTACCGAGTTGCTACGCTAGTCGAACACTCAATACCGCGGAAGTCAATTTCTCAACAACGGGAAAATAAATGCTAGCTTTGGGCACTCAAACGAAATTTACTGCTGTCACCGATCACAAACCTCTTACGTGGTTATTCAATGTTAAAGATCCAGCATTAAGACTCATGAGGAGGAGGATCAAACTAGAAGAATACGAATATAAAGCTGGACAGAAAAATACGAATGCAGATGCTCTAAGCCAAATGTATGTCATTATACAATTACAAGGGATATCAACAAATAATGCACAAGACAAGGACAGCGAAAAACACAAACGAGGCAGGCTGCGAAAGGTTGCCTCTTGTCCGCCACCAGTCGGCAACACCATGAGTTCTACACAAAGTACCGGACCCGAACAGCTGATCAAGCGCAAGCGAGGAAGACCGAAGAAGCAGCCGAGTATCGTCACAGACCCTATTGAGGTAGTTCGTCGCGGGTCCGCCTTAACGTCTAGTCGCCAACCGGAGGCGAGCAGCAGATGGAACGTTCGAGAAACGGACTGCTTCCCGTCTCCCCCCACTCTTGGCACCAATCGAGCAAGAGAGCGTGTCGCTAATCAGGCAGTCTATCGATAGCTCTCTTCTCGTGATAACATATCTATTATTTCATATAACAATAAAGAAAGCTTTTGGAAAACGAAAACTCCAACTCGACTCTCTACGGCAATTATTTGGTGTTGCCTCAATAGACCCCGATGCCGCGAACCCGAGTCCCAGCGAGATAGCAAAGACCCATACAAAAGAGAATGAGGAAGAGCTTCATGCCACAGAGAAAACACGAGATACCGACTCCGACGTGGAAACCGTCCCGAGCGCGATAGCTCCATATTCAAGTGAAAGCGAGACAGAAAGTCTCAACGCAGCCCGACCGAGAGAGAACGAGCCACAATACTCAGAAAATATCACGACGCTCCTCTCGGCAGCCACCTCGGAGTGAAAAGAATGATACAAAGGATAAAATTGAAATACAACTGGCAAACGATGGTTAAAGATATGAGGGACTACATAGCAACATGCGACAAATGTCAAAAAAATAAAGTCACGAAACTGAAAACAGCACCTATGATAATCACCGACATACCAGAACGAGCTTTAGAAAAATGTGCAGTTGACGTAGTAGGACCACTCCCAGAAATGGAATAAAGACATAAATACATCCTAACCTTTCAAGACGCTTTAACAAAATATAGTGCAGTGATTCCCCTTGTCACACAAGAAGCACAAGAAGTCGCGAAAAAATTCGCAACGGAAATTGTATGCAAATACGGCAAACCAAAATTTGTTTTATCGGATTAAGGAAAGAATTTTCTCAGTGAACTTTTTACAGAAATGTGCAAATTATTACACATTAAGAAGATCCACACATAGATACAGCATACCACTTTCAATTTAATGAAGCATTGGAAAGATCGCATCGAACTTTCGCGAAATATTTAAAAAATTTGATTAGAGAGGATCAGAGAGATTGGGATGAGTGGTTAGCATTCGCAATGTTTACATATAACACCACACCACACACGACGACAGGGCACACGCCATACGAGTTGGTATTCGGACAGATAGCCGAGTTACCAACATCGTTAACACAAACACCCCGAAAAACATGTAGTTATGATAATTATGTCATCGAACTGCGAGAGAGACTCCACACGATATGGAAAATCGCCAGAGAAAGACCAACGCAGAAGAAAAAAAAGTAAAGGAAGAGAGTGGCAAAACAATTGATAAAACTGAGTAGGAGAGCTGGGGGCTTGTTGTAACAGGGGTAAGTAGTAACACTTAATTTTTTCCTAGAGAATCGCTCATATGAGCGATTCTTTGCAACATTGTTACGCGAATTATTTCTATATTATGCACTGTATTGCATGAGCCCCGTCAGTGTCTCGCCAAACGGCTCATCGAGTGGTTGTGTGCGTGAGCTCCGTTTCTGCCAGGTACTAAAGAATTTCTTATTCATAATTTTTTGCTTTTTCGTACCTTTTAAAAGGATTTTAACTGTTTTGTTAATTCGAATCGATAAATAATTTATTAAAGTTCGTATATATGGAGTTAATTTTCCTCTTAATTATATTGATTTTTAGTAATCTAAGTTTGTGTCAGCAAATGTGCTGCGGGGTAAGTTGTAACAAATTTGTGGGGTAAGTTGTAACATGTTACATTTGCCCCAGGGTATATTTTCTGACACAAACTGAGATTTACGTACGTTGCAATTTGTCCCATATATTTATGATATGCGGTGTAAACGATTTTAAGTATCTAGCAACTTCTTTTTTTTATTGCAGAATGAGAAATTACACAAGAAAGTCCGATCGGGCAACTCAAAGCAAACAAGTTTACGAGTCGGCTGCTATTGAAGTTACAGAAAAAAATTCTAGTGTTAGAAAAGCAGCCAAAGTATTTAATTTGTGCCATGTGTCATTAAGTAGATACATAAAAAAAAGAGAAAACAATGAATCGGTATCCGTTGGCTACGTAAAACCGAGGTTGGTATTTACAAAAGAAGAAGAAGAGAAGATATCTTCATATTTATTGACGTGTGCAAATATTTATTTTGGACTGCTACCAACAAAGGTCAGGAAGTTGGCATATCAATATGCTGTTGAAATTGGCGCAAAAAGTATACCTCCTTCATGGTACGAAAATAATATGGCAGGACCTGATTGGTTCCAAAGCTTTGTGAAAAGAAATCCAAGACTTGCACTTAGGATACCAGAAGCGACATCTTTAAGTCGGGCTACGTCCTTTAACAGGACTAACGTAACGGATTTATTTCGAAAATATGAAGAGGTACTTAAAAAATATCACTTTCCACCATCACGGATTTATAACATAGATGAAACTCGTGTGACCACGGTTCAAAAACAGAAAAAAAGCATAGCGGCGCGTGGGCAAAAGCAAGTAGGATCCGTCACTTCACCCGAAAGAGGTACCCTCGTGACACTCACTTGTGCTGCAAATGCTGCTGGCAATTACGTCCCACCGATGTTTGTGTTTCCCAGACTAAGTTACACAGAGGTATTTGTTCGATGTGGACCACCAGATTCTATTGGTGCTGGGAACTCTTCAGGATGGATGACAGAGAAAGAATTTATGATATTCATGGATCATTTCATTAAATTCGTCAAACCAACTGAAGACGTTCCTGTATTGGTGTTGTTTGATAATCACAGCTCGCATATGAGTATTGGTGTTGTGACGAAGGCGAAAAAAAATAACATTGCTATGTTATCTTTTCCGCCTCATTGTTCTCATAAATTCCAGCCACTAGACGTGAGCGTTTACGGTCCCTTTAAAAATTACTTAAACCGAACGCAAACGACTTGGATGTACAATAATCCCGGGAAAACTATGACAGTTTACGACATTCCGGGCATTGTCAAAGATGCATTACCATTGGCATTAAATCCTGTAAATGTTATGAGCGGATTTCGAGCAAGTGGTATTTGGCCATTGAATGTAGAAATATTTCAAGATTCAGACTTTGCACCATCTTATGTAACAGATCGCCCCAACCCTGTTATTGATAAAGAAAATGAAGAAAATATGAATATGATTGAAAATGCCTCTGATTTGACGCTAGATCTCGGCGATCCTGAAGTTTTGCTATCTGCTCCGGAAGTAGACATTAGTCTCACTGAAATAATAAATGCGATTGAACAATCAACCGAATCAAATTCAGGTCCATCCGACATTAATAATTTACACACCGAAACTACGCCTCCTTCAAATGCTCCATCCCAAGCGATTGAACCACCTGCATGTTCTTCGGGTCTCCAAACCACATCAAATTTTTCCCCTTAAAAAATTAGGCCTCTTCCAAAAGCTCCGCCTCGGAAAAAAACTAACCGCACTCAGCGTAACAGAAAGTGCTACACCGGAAAAGGAAGCTTTGGAGAAGGAATATGAACAGAAAATAACAAATAGTAAGTTAAAAAATAAAGGAAACGGGAAGGGAAAAGGCAAAGGAAAAAAGAGAGAAAAGGTTAAGACTGAAAAAAGGTAAGGAGTAGAAAAAGTTAAAAAGAAAATTTTGACATCTGATTCAGAGGCTGAGCCAGATGAATGGTTTTGTTTGGCTTATGGCGAAGCTTATGGCGATTCTAATAATGAAGAATAGGTCGAATGCATTATATGCAAATTATGGTCTCACGTGAAATGCGCGACTGGAGATACGATCTCATTTATATGCCTGATTTGCACTTCAGATAAAAACTGATTATACTCATGCCTAACGTAGATAATTGTTAACATTATGTAATATTCTATTATTCTATTGTTATTAAAACTATAAAGGGCTGTGAGCTTCAATGTACCTGAATAGATATAATAAAATAGTAGATTAAGAGATGTTGTTTAATAACGTTCAATAATAATGTTGTTTTTGTTAGTAAATACTCCGTTGAATACTTTTCTATTTGAATACTTTTGAAAAAGATTTGATAAATATAAATAAATTGAGCACGTACTGTAGTGTTTTTAATGTTACTACATGCCCCAAGGCTGTTACAACTAGCCACGAATACGGGGCAAGTTGTAACACGTGCCTTTTTTTGTTTCAATACCCCCCCAGTTAAACAATACGAACGAATCTTCAAGTATTACTTCATGAGAAGCTAGTTAGATAACTAATCTTGCAAGTCATGTTTTTATAACTAAAAAATATTGTGTAGTTTCGGTTTTACATACATTTTCTTAAAAAGTGTTACAACATGCCCCCAGCTCCCCTACCGACCGGGTGATTTGGTACTCCTATACAACACCACCCTGCGTCGTGGAAGATCCATTAAATTAACCTCTAAGTGGACAGGATCTTATACAGTGGGAAGCCAAGAAGCCGAAGTAAATTATATCATCGACCGTGGTCGTAAGACGACCCGCGTACATACTAACCGGTTTAAGGCATCTTCTCACTTTAAGCGCCTCAAAAATAGGCTGTTTTTGCGATTTTTTTTCGAGGATTTTTGCTTAAAATTATGGGATAAAACGGATCCTATGTAATAAACACATCTTTCAAGTACATGAAAAAATTTTTTTTAAATTTTTTTAAACAATTATTATAATACATCAGTAGCATCGAAAAACCCGTGTAAAAATGTTATGGTCGTGGCTTGTTGATGGTATCTCCGAGACGGGTCGTCTGAAACAAAAAAATAAAACTGTTTTAGATTCAGTATGTCAGTGGCTATAGCGCATATCATCAGATTTTTGATATTCGCGAAAATAACAAAATGGCGCACGTTTTTCGAAAAAGTAAAAAAAAACCACGATTTTTTTGCAGTTTTTTGTAAAAAAAAAATTCTTAAAATCAAAATTTCAAAAATCTGATGATATGCGCTATAGCCATAACTATGAAGCATATGTCATTCAAATTTCATGACAATCGGCCGGATAGTTTCCGAAATTTCATCAACAAAGCACCGAAAAACCTTGTTTTGAGATAACTGCGTTTAAAGTTTTGGTTGCAGAAAAATCATGAAAAAACCTTACCTCGGGTTAATCAGTTCCTTCGTCAGTTCTTCATAGATCGGTTTCAAAACCTCTTGAACATTATCAGCTAGAGCAGGAGGATGTTTAAAAGTTTCTATCTGATTGTTTTTCACTGCTTTCTTGTACTTGCACCATGAGTCTGAACAATAGGGATCGCCGGGTACTCTCAGGTAGTCACCTAACGGTCGCCAAAAAATGTAGTTAGACTCGTCCGATCTTTATGAAATTTCGAGATGACATTTTTGAAGATATGTACTTTCAAAATTAAAAAAAAAAAAAAAATCGATTTTTTTAAATTTCCAAAGTGAGAAGACGCCTTAAGCCGTACATCTCTGATTAAAACAAAACAAAAAAAAACACAATACAAAAATTGTTTTCTTATCCTTATTCGTTATTATAGGCTCTCTATGGGAATACTTGGACCCAGCGTGAACTACGCAAACAAAAAACAGGAAAATTTCGGTCTGGAAAAGTTCTGATCTTCGCCGAGAATTTACTATGAAGAAATCGGAACATTATTTGTCGTCCGAGACATTTGGAAAATGGTAATCCGAATGGATCTCAAACCAATTGCTTTGAGAGAAGCGAATGTAAGAGTATCACTAAAGAATCTCTTGAAGACGTGCCGTGTAGCCCTACGCGATGCGTTATGTACAGTGATAACTGAGTCGCTCAAACCCATGTTAGATAAAATAGAACACGAAGTAGAAGCTATATACGATATAACAGGAACTGATAAACGAATAAAGAGAAGAGGACTAATCGATTGTCTAGGATCAATAATGAAATCCATCACAGGAAATATGGATGCAAACGACGCTCAAAAATTTGATAAAGAAATTATGGCAATTGATCTAAGACAAAAAACGACAAAAGGCGCACTGATAGAAAATGTACAAATTTTAGAATCCACGGTAGCAATGTTCAATAAAACCACGAACCATCTAGCAGCTAATGAAAATGCTCTCAGACAATAGGGATGTTGATTAATTTTAGGAACTGATTTTATTTGATAGATAAACCCTTGTTTAAGATGAAAAAAGAAATTGATAAAAAAAAAAGATTAGTTTTAAAGAAAAATTCGTTAAATTAAAATAATTTTCAAATTCCCCGCTGAAACGCTCGACTTTGTCGTGTGATGTCACGAACCGCTAAACGAACGGCTCATGATCTGTCAAAGTGTAATTAAAGTTGAATGAAAAGCCATAATCACGAATGAATCGTTTTACAAATTTTTGTGAAGATCACTTTGATGTAAGTTCTGATTATAACTACAAATTACAATATCAGTACTATGTATTTAAATCAGGTGCAGATAATTTCTTTTCGGTTATGTTGACAATATTATTTAAAATAATGGCGTGTATTAGGCACGGTTTATTTACATCATTTAATCAATCTAATACTACTTTCAAATAAAATTTCAACTTCCAAATGATATGGAAAATTATATTCGATATACAACAATGGGCACAGTATCGCAAATACGAATGAAGACTGGTTGTTTGCGAACAAAATTCAATTGCCAGCCAAAAAGACCCAGCACTTCTTCGGATTTATGTCGACAAGCCGCTGCCAAACGTCAAAGATTTGAATGCCAAACGTCAAAGCCAAACGTCAAAGATTTGAAGAACGTGAAGAATTGGAAGACATTAGAGCAAGTACATCTCAAGATTGCGAAAACTTACGGATTGATATTCCAAGCACAAGCTCAGGTACTCTCTGACATACTTTATTACATAAATTTTAATAATATCTCAATAGTCTCATTATACGTCTGTTTATGATCATGCGTGTTATGTCTATTGTGTATAATCTTTTTGTATCAAGCAGGTTTAGGTTTTGATTTTTAAAAGTAACTAAATCAAAAGTATTTAATAAGCGAATTGGAAAATTATTGTTATACCGCTTAAAATTTAATTTCTTTTTATTCAGATCCACCCCATGAAGAAAAAAAAACTCAAGTCGATAAAGCAGTGCAGGTATATATCACGGCCAAATATAGAAGTAAATCTACACTGTGACAGGAGAATTGTCTCGCGACGAGAAAGAGTGCGTGCAGACACAGAGGCATACGGGTAGGAGATCGACCAATAATTCGACTCCTTATTTCTAGTCGATATTGGGGACTATTACATGCATGCTAATATGCTAATTTTTCCCCCTCCAGGCGTCGACCGTGTGAACGATAATCTCGGGCCAGGAGACGACACTCTGTGTCTGCCGGCCTTAGCGAGAAGTCCCTTAGTAAAGCGACTAGTTAAATAAAGCCGTGATTTGAAAAAAGGATTGCTGTTACGGAAATTAGTGTGATATCGTGTTTGATTTTGTTTGTATCGACTGTGGTCGAACTAAGTGTTAAGTCGAGAGTGAACCGACTGGACCAAGGAAAATAGGAATTCGAGGAGAGAGGAATCGGGTAGTTAGAATTCGTCAAATCGACAGACAAGGTAAGTCTCTCTCGAATTTCTTCGTTGATACGGTGGACCGTTCTCTCTCTCTCTCTCTCTGTCAAAACGAAGGGTCGTCCAGCGTCCTCGACCTTGAGCGGGCTTAGCCGGAAATTATTGCGTGAAAAGATAAAAGATTATTTTGCTAGTTTTAGAAAGACTAGGTGGCGTCCAAATCGGTTGACGAATAGCGTTTGAATTCGTCTGTTATAATCTCATGGGCCCGGACAGCCCTGACCCAGCCGCGTCCGGTGGTGATCTTCTCGCGCGTAGAGAAGTCACGGTCTCAACACAAACTCACACCAAATCACATACGAAGCAGACTTCCCCAATAACATTTTATGGCACATCTGTATCGACATCTACTTTTAAAATTTGTAAGTTACACCCACATGTAAAACGGCAGCCATTTCGCTTCAACATAACACGGAACATAAATAACGATGATAAATCAGACAGTGATATATCGATGTACACTCCTTCTGTAGTTTAATCAATCCTGTCAAAAACATCATCTGATACTAGTACTTTTAATGAACTAGAGCTAAAGACAGAACATAACTCTCAGCTTATATTAAAAGTTACTGTAGATAAAATTGAAAAAGACCACAATTTTGATACATGACGATACATGAACATACTGGTGTTCCTGAGCATCGGATATTATTGTGTTTGAAAAAGATTCGATTGGACAGCAAGTTTTCTGAACTTGGTGATGATTTTGTAATAAGTGGTCCGTACGCATGTAAAATTTTTACAGAGAATATCCCCAAAATGGCCGAAGTTATGAGGCCTTTTATTGTAAGTTTAGATAACTCTGCAATCAAAAGATGTTTGCCCATAGCGTTTAGGAAAAATTATTACAACGTAACTTGCATTATCGACTGCTTAGAAATCGAAATTCAAAAACCTGGTCAATTATATTTCACGGGGTTATGAAGGGAGGATTAGTGACGTATGTCACTAATGACAATTGTGATTTTTTAAACTGTTTGCCAAGTGATTCTCATGTAATGGCTGACAGGGCCTTCAAGCACATTGAACCACTACTACTTCGAGCTGGGTGTCAGCTGATACGACTTCCCAGTGTTGAATCAGGTGTTAAGCTATCAAAGGATAAAGTGAAAGAGACAAAAAAGATTGCAAGCCTGCGGATTCACATGGAAAGAGTGATTACGCGCTTAAGAGGCAGTGTAACTGGCGACCAGCTACTTGCGCTTCGAAAACGGGATCCGTAAATTGTCCGGCACTGAGTAACCGATCGCCTTAAAATTTGGAGGGTACATATAGAATTATGGCATAAAGTGCACGACAGTCTTATTTTTGTTTAATTTTGGAAAAAATTTTCCGGTGGTAACTGAATCCGCAAAAATTTTTCCGGAAATCAAAAGCGTGAGGGACGATGGCAAGCAAGCCGGCTTTAGTCGCTTCAACATTATTCTTATTCATGACCAGTACGCATGAGAAACAATACTTAAAGTATTTTACTAGATTGGCAGGTAATTGTGCAGCATACAAACATTTGCTCAGTTTCGAAACAGCGTGATTTTTATCGCTTAATTTTTGTATACCGTGTCCAGCTTCACGGCGTAAAGAAGCAATTGTGGTCGAGTCGTCGTCTCCAATTAATGTTCCCAACCTGACGTTTGTTTCAGTAAAAAGGGGGTTATCGATAAATAATTCTCGGGTCATGTCCGCTTCCATGGGTTTAGAAGATCCTTCGAAATTCAGTCGACAGTTATGCTTATTTTTGGTTTCTGTCATGACGTTATTATTTTCTTCGCGTCGTTGCGCATACTGATAACGCGTGCAACGTTTGCTTCACGTTGGGTAGCCGACGACTTTACCAGAATAAAATCCTATGGCAGTGCCGTGACCTGCAATCAAATCTCAATCTTATTACTTATGATCTTTTTCTATTATTCATATTATAGTATTTTAATACGAACCCGTTAAACTATTATAACATCGACCCGATCCTCTTTTTTGCCCCCCTGCATCGTAGCTTATCGTCAACTCAACTACATAATCTTATGATCATTCGCTTGCATTTTTCAGGCTATCGGTAGAATTAAAAATTTTATCACATAATGATTGCCATTTTTTCTATAAAAGAATGATAATATTCGAAATTGATTCATTAATATTGACAAAGTATATCGAGATAACTAATTGAAGCGTGAGCTATCCAGTCTGAGACGAACTTCTGTTCCTATAAACATGAATATTATAGTATATAATGTGCATGCTTATAGAAATACAAATGTATATAGCTTGTAATAGTTACTCGTTATTGAGGATATATTATATGTACTCTATTGAGTACAATAGTTACGCGTTATTACGCGTAACTATTGTACGCGACTATGTGTGTTACCCTTCTTTTTCAATTGTCAGCTCTTTTTTTATCATTAAATTCTCTTGACAATTAGCCTCTGCAAGACTCTCTATCGCTACACCGACTTTTTTTTCGTATCTCTTATACGTTGATGGGTGAAAATTTGAGAGATCACCTGCCGATAAAATTTTGTTTAAACGTGTCAAGCCAATTCCACTCTCGATGGCACTTTTTTTTATTTCAGAATCTGTTTATTCAGGCAATAACGTAAAGAAGGTACAGTATAAACAGTAGGGGTCATTAAACAGAAACTGACAATCTTATAAATTTTTTATAAACTGTGACGAGCTCGCTGTCTGTAAAATTTCGTCGAAAACCGGCAACGAGCTACCAGTCAAATATCTCTAATGACGCCCGATTAATCGTCGTATTCCCAATTTACACTTTTGCCATTTGGGCGCCAGGTATTTCCTTCACCCCGAAATACCAAGGGTTACTTACTTTTCCCGTGTTTCCTTCCTGCTCACACTCAGGGAATGGTGGGGGATTCAGAGGGCAAATTACGACTATTTGGATTCTTGTCCGAAATAACGGGTGAGCACCGATAGTTAACGCAACGCAAAACAATGACAATTCATTTTCTTAATTATTTATACAATATCTCATTCGCCCTTTGCACACACTCTCGCATTCCTATTTTCAATCGCTCATACCGACCTCCGGAGACGCCGGAGGGCACAGCCTTCAATACAAAGGGGCGAGGGGACGAGAGTAAGACGCACTCTACTACGTCGCGTAGCAAGACAAGTTGTGCACCACGTGCGCCTACCTTGGTTCGTTGTCTCCCTCGCTCTCGCACAGCGTTCGTTCGGCGGACCTCGCTCTCTCGCTATCTCGCTCTCGCCGGTACGCCGATGGCTCAGCCTCGCTCTCTTTCTCGCACGCACGTCCACGGCCTCTCGCTCGTTCTCCGGTCTCGCTCTCGCTCTCACACTCTCACGCTCGGTCGCCGTATCCGCTACTCTTTTCTTCCTTAGCCACACTCTACACTCCTTTTCTCTTTTACTCACGACTCACTCTCACTACTCTCAAAATCCAACTTTACTCTCCGACTTCTAATTTGCTCACTCATGTCCAAAGACTAACTCTCTCTCCTCGAGGATCAAAATCTCACTCTATCGCAATCGGCGACCAATATCTCACTACTCTGTGCCATTTGCACTCCAAATCTTAACTAAAATCGTAATCTAATTCTTCTCGCCAGCCGGCTCCGTCGGTCGCTCGCTCACGTGGTGGGGGAAGGTCCACCCGATGATCGACGATCGACCCTCGGCACAGCCATCTCTCTCGCACCGCCGTCGGCCGCCGTCTCTCTCCGTCGTTCGGCGACGTCGTCGTCTTCCCTGTAACTTACAAATATTCGACGACAGTGCCCGTTCTACCTAACATCGTTCCGACCACGGGTGCGAGACGGCGCGACGCTGCTGCTTTACGCTCTACGTGACTGCGAGGCCAATAATGCCTCGTCACAAAACAAATGGCTCTTCCTCGAGCTCTCGTCGTTATGTTCCGTGAAGCGTTTTTGTTCGCGTGTGTAGTTACGTTTCCGTGTTTTGTACGAAAAGCGGCCTTAAGCCTAGATTTGTACAGTATTTTATTTTTGGTAAGGTACAGAAGGCTTCGAAACTGTAAATTTTTGGTTAACAGGATGAAAGAAGAGAAAAGAAGAAAGAGATATAAACTAGAGATAAATAACGAAGAGGGAGCAATTACTATATGGCGGTGATATTCATGAGATTTATACAGGTAAACGATCGAATGACATCATATGAATGTGCGATGAATGACGATGAGTGTGATGATGATGAGTGATCGTGCTTCTGTATAGAAACAAACTGCAAGCAGACAATGAACGTAATTGGGGTAAATGTGCAAATATGGTATGATTATGCGTAAAAGATACTATTGTAATGGATGAATGATATGCGCATGGGATGAATGTGCACGATATAGCGTGATTGTATATAAAGCTATTGCAAGCATGGATGATCTATGAATGAATGAATGAATGAACGAATGAGTGGATGAGCGAATGATGCAACAATGCGAGAATATATAGTAAAAAAGCGTGCGAGTGATGAAGCGACTGTATGAGAGATGAAGTAATGGGGGTGAATGATTCGTGAGTGGTTTTACGCGAATGCGATAAGCTGAAGCGTCAGCCATCGGGGGCGAGCCGCTAGTATTTTTTGATATTTTGTTTATGTTTGTCTTTGGCTTCTCGTGCGGGTATTGCCCTCAAGTATCAGCAGAGAGCGCCGGGCGCACCGATATCGATATCTTTGTCGTATAAAATTGTGGTGTTGCCTGAATCTTGAAACACGTGGTAAACGGTCGACACGCCGGCGCCATTTTGCAGATATCCGAGGGCATCAAGATATACAAATATCTCGGGTGGTACGTTGCCTGTCTATAATTTTGTTGCGTTATAGAGTGTGTTGGAGTAGATTTGACCGTTTATCAGTCCATTTTCCGTGACGTCGCGTGTCGTCGCGGAGTGGTTTCGTGCGAGTTTAATTATAAAATTGTCTATTCTTGGTACGTTCGTCGCATCGTATGATTTTTTGTTGCTCGTAAAATGAATATAATTTAATTTAGATGATCTGTATAGGCTGGAGCAGGTCCTTAAACATTTTCGTTCGAAAGTCCGTATCTTTTCCATGACGGAGGTGTTTATGTTGTACCAAATCAGTGCTCCGTATGTTACAATGGGTCGTATCAAGGCCTAATAGGCCAGAACCTTGACCCGCTTTTCAAGAAGGCCGCTGTAAAAAAGTCTACTCAACGAGAAGAAGGCGTTCCTTGCTTTCGGCAGTCTTTTATTCTCCGTTATGCTCGACACTTTTTTTTTCCATTTTTTCATTATATCCTCGTCGCCACTGTCGTATCGTGGTGAGGGAACTAAGTGTTGAAACGGTGCGAACCCTTTCATTGATTTCAGTTTGGTGTTCGAGGCTCGTGCATAGAATAAATAGTGTTAAACGTGCTGGTAATTTTTAAATTTTCTTTATTTGCGAGCGTCGTGTACAAATGATACTGACGTGATAGAGGTAAGGAAGTAAGCTTTCTTTTCTTGTGCGTGGTTCTGCCGATATGCATGTTTACGGCATGTATCGCTAGTGCCGAGTTGATGGATGCTCGCTGTCGATCACACCTCGTGGCGGGTGGGTCGATGTTTGCTTCTATGTTACCGTTCGCTGTCAAGAAGCGCCGTGGTTCTTTTTCTGGTTTCTCGGTTCCACTGCGCTGCTGGCAACCTTGACGCGGCTCGTTGAGCTGCAGGTCTATCCCGCTTTTCCTCGGATGGTTCCGTGGACCGTCCCTTTCCCCTTCAATTCTCTAGACAGCGGAGTTCTTGCTAGGCCACCAATGAAAAACCCCGCTTTGTCTGCCGAAGCAGAAATTTGGGCGTCAAGAGACAGCGCTAATAAGTACCGTTGGTCGAACGAAGTTTCAGACACGCGAAAAGCGAACTGGTTTTCCTGAATTTCACCGCTTACTTATGGTTCTCTCTCCTGCTGATTACTTGCGAGAACACCGACGGTGATACAGTTATTATTATTTCGGTGTCCGACGCGCAAACCGGCTCTCAACTGACTCTCTCGCCGACGTCTTCGAATACAATACAAGTACTTCGAGTACAGTACGAGTACAATACAGTACATAGTACAATCCATATATGTATAATATAGAGGGTGGGGCATTAACTATTGCCACCGTAAATATCTCTGTAATTATCGACATCACAAAAAAAAGTTGCAAACAAAAGTTGTATCGTACGGAAGGGGCCATCAAATACGACCATTTTTTTCATTTCAGTGGAGGCGCTGATGCACAGTGAAGGTCACCTCCACTTTTTTAAATGGGACCGTACATTTTTTTCCCTACCATCTTGTCGAGCATCGCAAACTGCATAAAAAACATTAAGGGGTCAAAGTCGTTCAAGGTCATTTTAAGATGGAAAAGTGACATGAACTCTATTTTTATGTGAACTGAACTTTGTTTACAGTAGATGTTCAAAATGATTGCCATTAGAATCGATGCAGTATTGCAATCTCTTTATCGCAGATTGTGTAGAATTTGTTATCATCTTCGCAGGAATATTCCTTGTACATCATTTACATTCGCTAGATTGATTAATACTAGTCTTACTGTTCTTACTATCGTTGGCTTGGATTTAATGTAATGTGAATGTGTGTAAATGGTGTAATATGTGTGAATGTTCTGTGTACTTGTAGGTTTGGTGCCGTTGTTTACATGTGAACACGGCAAATACAAGACAATGATAATGAGAATGGTAAGACTACGGGCAAACTACGATTAAATTTTGCACGATAGACGAGATAAAATCAAACTAATATTAGTTTGAGCATGTGATTCGATAAGTGCCGAAGTGATAAAAAATTCTGCAAGATCTGTGATAAGGAGACTGCATTATTGCATCAATGCCAATGGCAATCATTTTGAACACCCACTGTAAATAAAATCATTTTTTCATCTTAAAATGACCTTGAACTACTTTGACCCCTTAATGTTTTTTATGCAGTTTGCGATGCTCTACAAGATGGTAAGAAATAAATGTACCGCCCCATTTAAAAAAGTGGAGGTGACCTTCACTGTGCGTCAGCGTCTCCACTGAAATGAAAAAAATGGTTGCATTTGGTGGCCCCTTTCGTACGGTACAACTTTTGTTTGCAACGTTTTTTTGTAATGTCAATAATTACAGAGATATTTACGGTGGCAATAGTTAATGCCCCACCCTGTATATAGATCTCGATAATATAGTCTCGAAGCCTATAGTACAGAAGGGACGTACCAACGCCTGGCGAATACGTATTACTGGATGAACCTGTTTACGGACGTGGTCACGTATATACTCCGCCGCCGGTGCGGTACCTGCCAGCACTGTAAGGTGGAACAGCGAGCTCCCGCCGGACTGATAAATCACCGCCTTATCGAAGAGCCCTGGGTGATGGTAGCTGCCGACGTCATGGGCCCAGTTACGCCGAGCTCGCCCGGCCACGCTGAGGTACTCGTCGTTCAGGACCTGCTACATGAACTGGATTGAGGTCTACAAACTGAGGAAGACGAACGTTAGAATGATTGCCAAAGCTCTCCATGAACTTGTGGTTACCCAATGGGGTGCACCCCGGGTGCTCCACACAGATAACGGTACGGAATTCGTCAATCGCGACATCCGGTAATTTATCGAACGGGTCAATCGCGTGTATCCAGACAATGACCCGCATCTTCCTGAGCAACAACCGCCGGGAATGAGACCAGCATCTTTACGAGTTCCGGCTTGGGTACAATACGGTGCACCGCAGTTCTCAATAGGCGACGCCGCCTTTCGCGAACTTTAGTCGCGAATCGACGGCCGCTGCCTCTCTTCGGCGAAGAACCGAAGGTGCTTCCGGGATAGACCCCCGGCTATTGGACGACTGATTACAGACAATGGCTCATCTCAACACTCTAAGGAAGGCCTTCACTCTCGATGAATCGTTCCGCCGGCAAGCTGGCCAGTACAACCGACACCAGCGACACTGAAGGTTTAGGGTTAGTGAGCTAGTACTGCGCTGAACGCATCGGTTATTGTTCGCCGCGAGACACATCACAGCGGTCTTACTGCTCCTCTTTAAATAGCCGTATGCGATCGTGAAACAACTCTCCTGGGTAGTATAATATTTGAATTATCCGATCTCGATGGTCGATAGGCAAAGTCTCGGTCTGAGACTGAGACCTGAAACTGTATGAGATGCCCGCGGTAACGCAATAAAATCATACTAACCTCTTTTTTTCCAACGTCTTCAAGGATGAATAGTCACGAGGAAAACCGGAGCAAGGAGGAGTTCATGGTCGTCTCGGATTATGGGGAAGGCGGGTGGTTCGATGAAATGTTTCGGGCCACCACCTCTTTACCGCCCCCGTGAGCCAAATATGAGTCCCTTCAGGTGTGCGCCGCAAATCTGGCAGGTGACGGTGGCGGAGACCTGGAGCCGACGGAGGAACTGGTCCGCGTCTTCCGGGAATTGGTCCACGACACCCTTAACTCGGACTCCCTCGAATCAGCTCTCGCGACCGTCGACTTGAATCCCCGGCACCGGCAAACCCCCGCCGAAGAAGAAGACGACGGTGACCACCACACCGTGCACCTTCCCGACGGCTCCGCTCCCGTCAGCATTGGCCACCACGATGCCGATCCCGATGACACCGATAACTTCGATGGCATCACTTCCGGCCACTCTGCCCTAGCCACCCCGTCGTGTGCTGGAACGGGCGTATTATAATTGCCAACAGATGAGGCACTGCTACACGCAGTGACCTAGCGGCGCTCCGACCGGCGTCTTATATCGCCGGTGCGATTGTCGCGGTAAAATCCTGCGGATGTGCCCGGCGTGCAGTGAAACTTACAAGGAACATCACTTAGGTGTCCCCCTCCGATTTTATTGAAACTTTGGTACGTGGTAGAGTATCGAAAACTAAGCGACACGTATTTTTTTATCGGCGGAAAAACGGTTTTAGGGGGTGAAACACACCCTAAAAAATTGGGGTTTTTTTCATTTTTCGGCGATAATTTTTTAACAGTACGAGATATTAAAAAAATTCCCATTGCAACAACCCTTATTTTTTACGTACTATACATTGGAAATGAGAGCCATACAAATAACAATAAATTTCATATTGTTTATTGCAAAATTCGAATGTTTTTATACGTATGAGAGTTATTCCTCCGAGAATTTTTAATCGATTGAGATGTAAATTTGCATACACGTGGAGGATGGGAAATTAACGACTACATGTTTTTTGTATTTCCGATATCTCGCAATTAAGGGGTTGTAACTACCCTTCGATTTTTGAGGCAAGAGCATCGTATACTCAGCTAGCATTATGAAATTCCGGGATAAATTCACGTCATTATTGACGTTTGTGTGCATGTTTGTAAATACCCCCGCCCTCGTCACCCCCCCGCCCCCCCCCCCCCGCCCGCCAACAGAAAATTAAGGGGCGAACCACCCTTGTGTTTATCTTTCCCCCACCCTCTATGAGAACGAGGTGGATCTAATTGAAGGAAACCTATTCTATTTTGATGGTAACACAAAAATCTAGTTGCGGTGTTTTTGCATTTTTTCCAAATAGCAACCTTAAGGGGGTAACTACCCTTTCCCCGAACTTTCTTACCGGGGTCGTCTTTTCCCATTTAACACGTCTTGGCCGATTCATAATATTTCTAACAACTCCGAATCGACCTTTCTTCATGTTGCGAACTCAATATGAGACCCTGATCGTGAGAGGGTAATCGAACCCCTCTCTATTTTCCTTTTCATTGGCGATTTAAAAAGTTGCCACGCTATTTTGATGAATATGGTTTTGGATACCTGTGGATATTTCGCATTAGTCTCTAATGGATTAATCTTTATTAATCTCTAATGGGTATTTTGCATTAATCTCAACAGGGGCCGGGGAAGGAGGACATCGAGATTTGCCGCTTACTTCTCACTTTTCTAATGTTTATCAGAAACATGTTTTCTATACGTGCACGGATAAATTCTTTTTCCACTTACTTTCTTTAATGAGATAATTTTTTTCATTTAAAGAAAAAATGCACACATAGAGATGCATTCCCCGTGTTTATATTAGACGTTTGCGTCATTCTTGTGGAATTCGCGCGACTCCGATCACTCAGCCATAACGTGATATGACTTGATATCTATGCACCGACCTAGTTTTATAGTTCATTGAATGCGTTTTCGCAATTGATAGCATAAGGTAGAGGGTAGTTTACCCCCTTAGGGTTGCTATTTGGAAAGAATGCAAAAATACCCCAACTAGATTTTTGTGTTACCATAAAAATAGAACAGGTTTCCTTCAATTAGATCCACCTCGTTCTCATAGAGGGTGGGGGAAAGATAAACACAAGGGTGGTTCGCTCCTTCATTTTTTGTTGGGGAGATGGCGAGGGCGGGGGTATTTACAAACATGCACAAAAACGTCAATAATGACGAGAATTTACCCCGGAATTCCATAATGCTAGCTGAGTATACGATGCACTTGCCTCAAAAATCGAAGCGTAGTTACAACCCCTTAATTGCGAGATATCGGAAAAACAAAAAACATGTATTCGGTAATTTCCCATCCTCCACGTGTATGCAAATTTACATCTCAATCGATTAAAAATTCTCGGAGGAATAACTCTCATACGTATAAAAACATTCGAATTTTGCAATAAACAATATGAAATTTATTGTTATTTGTATGGCTCTCATTTCCAATGTATAGTACGTAAAAAATAAGGGTTGTTGCAATGGGAATTTTTTTAATATCTCGTACTGTTAAAAAATTATCGCCGAAAAATGAAAAAAACCCCAATTTTTTAGGGTGTGTTTCACCCCCTAAAACCGTTTCTCCGCCGATAAAAAACAATACGTGTCGCTTAGTGTTCGATACACTATCACATACCAAAGTTTCAACAAAATCGGAGGGGGACACCTAAGTTATGTTCCTTGTTAGTGGAAGTTGAGCCCGTAATTTGTTTAATAACTGCGAGATAGAAAAAAATCCTGGGCAGACCAAAAGCTCTTGGTCTTGATTCTTGTCCAGGATTAGGAAGCAACGCCTCTAGATGAAGAGGATCGTTCTTCGGGGTAGACGCCACTGTTGTTAAATTGCGTGGTTTTGGCAGTCCTCCTCCGCTCGGTAGAACTGGCACTTGGCGCGGTGGGAGGACAGAATGTACTCGGGGAGGAACTCTCGGCCTTACGAATCCCGCAGTCTGCTCACCGGCCCGACAACTAAGCGGCGACCCCCACACCACGGCCAGTAAGCTCCCGACTACCGGCTTTGCCTCCACGGGGCCGGAAGCCGCTGGTCCGTACTTGAGCGGATCGTCGGACGATTCTGTCAGCGAGAGTTATGGCGCGGGCCTCTCGCATCCTCTCATAACCCGTGGATCGCGAAAACTGGCCTCGGGCCACAGCTATCGCACAATATGGTAAAAATACTTAGATTCCGCAACTTCGAGCCCAACGGCCCGTGATCCCGCTGACTCTTACTAATCACAGTTCTCACATAATACGGCAGAAATGCCGAGCTGTTGTAAAATCGGGCCTGACGGCCCGTGACCCCGATGATTCTTCCAGGTCAAGTCCTGGTGGAGGTCACCTACCGTGAGTTGTTGAATCTAGATACTTTTCTTTCGCCCTCTGGGCTAATTCCAAGTTGCCGAGGATTCGCATGGATCCGCCGATAGTAGTGACGATCCAAGGATTGATATCGTCGTCCAACAAGAACAAGCGTGTAGTATTGCCGTGTTTCGGTAAGTCTTACACTCCCCTGGGGCGCCCCTTAGTGGTGGCGTTCCGTGCGAGTCTAATACCTTATTGCAATAGTTAATCGTACTGATCTCGCTCATATACATCGCGTTTAATTTTCCGATCCGAAACCCACCCTAAGGGGTGGGGAGTTGTGACGTGATTTTACCAATATAAGGAAAAGTCGTTGTCCCAAAGTCGTTCTCGTTGGTCGCCCTCGCTCAATCACCCCGCTATCCGTTATGCACTCCCGGCTAGATTTTGGTACCGATTTCGTTATTGATATTATTATTGTTGATGTAAGTTTTGGAGTTAATGACGGTCGTGGCAGTCAACCCTGACGTGAAGAGTCGTACTCACCGTAACGAGTTACTCGTCAGATAAGAACGGCCGGCGAGTACGCCCGATAAGTTTCATGCAGGTCCAGCTATAGTCCCGGCGCTCTGCCGTAAGGTGCATCACGAAAGAGGACGAGCGGAGTTGTTTAAGATTACGGACGAGGGTGTGAACTCCTCGTACCGTTGACGAAAGTGCCCTCCTATGCGCGATGGCCATGGGGAAACGATTTTCGGTGTGCTCGCTAGATCTCATGCAATGTCGATAATCGCGATATCTTTGCAGTTAAGAATTTCACGGAGCGAGAGGGGAGGAGCTATCGGCTATAGATTTCAGGTACGATCCTGTGTGAATTCTCATTGGCAAAGAGTCTGGGTGATCTCTCCCTAGAACGAGAGGTCCGAGTTTACGTACGTGCTTTGGGGAATTCCGTGTGGATCCCGCTCTTTATGGATATTACAATTTCAGTGTGCTCTCGTCATATAAAAAAAAAGATGAAAAAGAAATTCAGTCGTTGATTTCGGACGGTGGTGTTTTGATCTCGGGGTATTTTTTAAGAGCGCTTGTTTGGATTCAGGTGATTCCGAAAGTGAATTTTCTTTGCCAGTGTTGGGTGAGCCGGCGATGCGAAAATTCAAGTTCTCGTTCTCCGATGCGTGATTTGTCTCTCCGAGAGAGAAAGTGCGATATTTCGCTATCCCGGGGTGACATAAACCGACCCTGCCTACCATGAACAGCAAACTGAGTAGCCTAGCGTTTCCGGTTTTGCCGATCCACGGGTGCAGCCAGATAACTCGGATCGTCACTTCCGGAGATTCAAAAAGGGACGCCGACCTCGACGCTGAGTCCGACGTCGGTTGCAAGGTAAGTAGTTTCCGCCTTTCTTGTCCCGATCCGTGGAGGTAGCTCGGCCGGGCTATAAGTTAATACTCCCCCCCCCCCCCCCCCCCGCCACGCGTCGTGCCTGTTGTCGATACTGGCGAAACCAAAAATCCACTGGCGCCCGCCGACAAAATTGCGGGTGCAAACGCGAGGGCGACAGCCGAAGGTGACAGTGGCGGAAGGATTCCGGAACTCCGTCACAATATACATGTATATGACCGAAGCTGTGAGATCAGTTCGCGCATACTCTATTGTTTTCGCTTCGTCACATTCTCTCCGAGAGGTGCTGTGGGGAAAACGCGAGCAGCCGCATATTGCTACGAGGTCTCGACGTTTGGCCCGTTTTGTTATACTGAGGTTTCATAGCATATGCGTGCCATTCCATCTAGCAGTAGTCGGTGGTGGCACTTAGCCAAATGCTACGAGTTCTGCATTACCGCGGTGAAAGCGAATGCATCAATTTTCTCACTTCATCACTTTTAACATTACTCATTAATTAATATCATCAATCGATATTAATATCAATATCCCATGAAAACTAAATTATAACAAAATACTCATCTGGTGATGAAAAATTATTGTTATGCACAATGTTTAGGTATAATTTCAAATCAATTTGGCCATTGGACATCGAGAAATGATTATACTGGTTTAAAGTGCTTCGTTTAAAAAACAAATATATTTAAAGTCTTACGAGTATTATTTTTAATGTAATTATGGCTTTCACATAATTTACATTCTGCGATTCTTACACTGCATAATGGATATTCCACTTCCATCTGAGTTATCTCTAAAGATGTCTCCACCGAGCGAGTTTATTCCCAGTTTGACCTATTTCGATGCCTCCAATCCTCAAGCTTCACTGATTGTGTTTTTATTTTAGTAGGTGTTTGCTCATACACATCTGAAAGTATTTTACATATTCTTTTTTTGTTCAGTCCACTTCTCCATTATTATAGAAAATCTAGGTAATGTAACAGGTAGAGAAATGTGAGCTTCTCTTCTATGCCATGCATCCGGTTCACGTTCACTTGCGCGCTTATTCAGTCCAAGTGCTATTACTTCAAAAATAAATTAAATATCGATGTGGGACATATGGTAAATAATTTTAAAGCTTCAAAGTATACTGTAAAACAAAAAAATGGTGTTCTCACATTTTGACGGCACGATAACTTTTTTAATAGACTAAAACATAATGAAGAAGTCAATACTGCATACGAAAATGCTATCGTCAAAGAGCACATAAAACATTAATAACTTTCACGTAGGTTTTTATAGGAGTGACGGACAAGGTTATAACTACATTTTTCAGTACAGGAATATGGATAAATAACTTTTCTTGTATCACAGAAATATTTTGTAGAATTTCTAATTATTTGTTAAAAGAATTTCTTTTACTTACCCAAAACTCGACCGACTGTGACGTTGTGTAGTCGAAATATTTATGTGTTTCGTATATGTAAGCTTTTGTACTATTTTGATATCAAATTTTCTCATGCGCACAAGGGCATGTGCATTTGCAGATGCAAATAACACCGATGTATATTTTAATCGTACAATAATCACGTGAACCTTTCTTTACATTACAGACAGAAAATTGCGGTATGTGTTGAGGACTAAAATGACGAGGAGCAATGAAACAGTCGTGAAATCATAATGACACGATGAAGAGCCTGGTGGGGATTATGTGGATAGTATTAGTACTAATATCAGGTACGTCTTTTATTTTCAGTCGCTTAATACATTTTCTCTTTAATTATTCTGTTCCTTTCGACATTCTAATACCATTTTTTTCTGGAGCCCGCTTTTCTTGCTGACACTAAAATAAGTTTTAAAATATATGGAAGTTCTATAGTGTAAATATAATATAGTATAAAGAAGTGATACTGTCTTATAAGGCTTACGTCATTAGATACTTGAGACCGCGTATTTACTATAATTTTCTGGATAATCCTACAAGCTGAATGACTTTCAGCGTAATAGATTTCGGAAAATAGTTCGAAAAGAAAAACTGGCTAATTTATGATATTCAAAGCTGAATATCAATAGTGGAATGCCGTTTGATGAAAAATGCGCGAATTTAAAAGTCATTTTCGACAGTCATATGGGATATTGTTAGGAAATCCTTTATTGCGGGACATTGAAAGAAACTGGGTAATAGAACCAAAAAGTTTATTAAGGAATTATTACAAACAGTGAAAAAAGTATTTCGTTTTGGCCTCGTTTATCTTTACTCGTTCATCTTCGAACTCGATCTGTCTTTGTCCAGGTGTGTTGTCGCATAAGGGCAATGGCGCCCCGATCCCCAATGCTCGCCTCGCGGAGCATGCATGTAAACAAGTAAGGTTATGCGGCACAATGAAAAAACCCTGTACTATGTTGCAGTCAAGCTCGTTTTACACTTATTTCATTTGATCCATTTTCTAATAAATGATTAGCAAAAATTATAAATAAATTATTGCGTTTTATTTCTAGAAGTAGTATGGGAATATCTTTTGTTAATTCCGTTGGCTGGGATAGAGAGGAGATATTCGAGATGAAGATGATAGTAAGGTGTTTATTAAAATATTAAAGAATACAAAAACATAAGAAATACGTCGTCTCTCGTCAACCGTCGCAACTCGACTCCGCAAGCCCCATTCCCCTACCGCGCCGCTCCTCTAACGCTCGAGGCCCCACTCGGCTGCCGAACGTTCTCGATCGTTCTCGACGCCACGCTCGAGCAACGGACGCTCTCGGGAGCGAACGCTCTACACGGCCGCGACTAAGGCCCCTACAGTAGGTTATTAGACTAACATCAAATTCTATTTGAAATTGTTAAAATATACGTGAAATTATATATTGATGTGCCAAAATAAGGATTAACTTACGCACTGTCATAATCATAGGATAGCGTACAGATAGGGTTTAAATGACTTCAGTACCTTTAAAATCGTTTCCCTTCAGATGTAACTAATATCAACAGTTAGAAAAAAATAAGTTGTTCTTACTTAACACGTTCACGCCGGGGCCGATTTTCATTGGTTTTGCTGTGGGGCGGCGCTTAAATTAATGCAATGTAATGCGGGCCACCGGTGGCCCACGCCGCCCGATGAGACAGTCTAGCGTGACCCACCGGTGGGTCACGCCGGCGTGAACGCGTTAGAATAAATGCAGTGACTACAGTAAATGAGATATTCGCTGTCATCATATTAAAACGACATTGAGAAGCGTAAAGGTCGGAAATCTTGATTTTGCATTAAAATTCTTTTAACTTATTTAACGCATAACGTGCGAGCTTTTTCGTCATACTTTACTATTTATTATTCGTAACAGGAAATCTTACTTGTGTTCGTAGTAAGTTAGATATGGAATTATTCATTGTACTTATTTATTTGGTATCAGTGTTGTTCGTTGGCCGAATTGTCAGGCCTCGACAAATGGATCTCAATCCTTTTTTAATCAGGACAATGCCCTTGCCTTTGTATGTATATGTATATGAATCCGTCACTGATCTCGGTGAAATGTGGAGTGTTGTAAAATAATAAGAAAGACTCTGGTTGCGGCAGGTTATCATCATATCTCGCCAATTTTATTACTTGTGATCATGTAATTTAGGGAATTTTACATGTTACGCAAATTTTTAATTTTTGACATCCGGCTCGAAAGACTTAAAATATTATCAAAATTTCTAGATCATCATTTAATATGAGTAGTTAAACAAGGCCGGTTCTGGACCAACGCGTGTTAGTGCACACGTACACGTCACACGTACACACCCACACATACACACCGACTTCCAAGGGGGGGGGGGGGGGGGCATTTAGAATATTCCACACCACCATCGAGCTGCGGGGGGGGGGGGGGGGCATCACGAATATTCCGCACCACCATCGAGGTGCGGGGTGGGGGGAGCATCAGGCGTGAGGTATGAGTTACCCCATATTTCTTAGCCGAATTGTTTATTTAAAGTGTCTGATAAATATTCTTTGGTATCACCCACTAATATCCTATTTCAATACAGGCAATCGTATTATTTATTCGATGGCCGAGTGTCGGATAAATAACTTATTCCGCGAAGGATGTAATAAATTAGAGGGGGGTTGATGGGGTGTGTCACGCGATTGACCAACGGATAAATAATTTTTGAAGCGACGCGTTACACGATATATTTCGTTGGATAAATAACAATTCTTTGATACCACCGACCGCCGGATTTTTTCAGAGAAAATTCGGGCATATCGAGACGATTCTCACGATGAGTTCCATAAGCGATGTTTTATTTTTTCATCGATAGCTCCGGTGCAGCCGCTCGAACGTTTGGGTGAGTGAGGCATGCGAGCGCTCGATATCTTTTAATGTTCGACGTGTTAGAACGTGTCGCTGTGACGGTACAGGTAGAGCGGTATGGTATCGAGTGACACTTCGCCAAAACGTTTTATGATAAACAATGACGACGGCCCAAAAATTAGCCATCCTTCTCTTTCGCAAACCTTAGGAAGAGAGACAGAGAGAGCGGCGGCATTGCCACATTATTTGATTGTCTCTCTTATAAAGAACCATGCAAGCAAAGGGCTTAGATCATTGTGTGTTCTATCCCCAAGCCTGAATAATATCTCACATGTAATTTTTTGCGTATAACATAATGAAGTCAAAAGAATGTCAGAGTTGATTCGAATTATGGAGAGAGCGTATGAATCTCTCAAAGACAAGTTCTCGGTGTGCGATAGTGAACAATGGTTAAACAATGGGTACACAAATATTAGACTTTTGAGCAACCTATTGAAAACGGCCACAACTCTGAGAGAGAAAAAACGTATTTCCGCGACAATCGGAATTCTCAAAACCATAAATGTGAAAATTAAATCTTTGCAAAAAGTTGGTGCAGGTGTTTCGCGACAACGTGATAGAGTTCAGTGGGAAGATTCCGTAACGGCTTTCGGATTAAGCATTCGTACCGGAATAGTGATCAATCTCGGACATAAAGATGTGAAACGTTTTCTCGTAGATTCACAAAATTTGATCGTCAGAAGATTGAAAAACATTATGTTAAAGGACAACAGTGTCAAAATGAATTGTGTTCTTGCATGCAAATTTTCAATTACGAAAAATGCTGACGTCATCGAGGAGATTAAATTTTTCAACGCGCGAAGCAATGAAATGTACCCAACGATAAATTTTAAACAGTGGCACACAGAACTAGTAGAAAAACTACTTGCGAAAGTCGAAGACTTTCAAGAAAAAGATTCGGGCTGGTCAATGGTAGAAATCATCAATTTGACCGTGAATATCAACAAACATGCACTATTACGCGGAGGATTGTCAACATTCATCGAACTTCCACGTGATATTCAAAATAAGAAAGCAGTTGTCAACATCCAAAACGACGACCGCTACTGTTTCCTGTGAGCCATCACCGCAGCTCTTCATCCAACCTCATCACATGCAACTCGTCCGACTTCATATCCTCACTTCGGCGCAGTATTAAAGTATGAAGGTATAGACTTTCCTATGCGATTGAAAGATATTGCGAAATCTGAAAAAATGAACAATTTGACAATCAATGTGTATGGACTTGAGCGCGATAAGGGTAAAAAGCGTCGTAATGAAGTAATACCCATTCACGTTAGCCGTAACAAACCCGATAGGCCTACGATTCACCTGTTCGTGGATGAAGCAAATACCGAAGATAGTCATGAAGAGCTAGGAATAAACATCAATACAGTTTATCATTTTGCTTGGATAAAAAATCTTTCACGTTCGGTAAGCTCGCAGATTTCCAAACCCGATCACCGTGCATGGCTCTGTGATCGTTGTTTGTCTCATTTTAACACGAAAAGTGGACTTGAAAAACATAGCGTTGATTGCACAGTTTTAAATAAGACGAGAATCATTATGCCAAGCGGTGAGGATTCAATTCTGAAATTCAAAAATTATAAACATAAAATAGACGTTCCATTCACAATTTACGCAGATCTTGAATGCATCTTGAATCCAATCACGCCGAAAGACTATGCAAATACGAATGCCTATCAGGAACATATCCCACACAGTATTGCATATTATTTAAAATGTAGTTTCGATGATTCTCTATAAAAATAAAAAATTTATCGTAACAAGGATTGTATTGAATGATTTGTCAACGAATTAAAAGAAATAGCTACACCGTTGAGCGCAAGCTTGAAATCGATCAAGCGAATGAATCCGATGAGTCACGATGAAAAAATCGACTTCCTTTTTGCGAAAAATTGTCATATTTGTGAAAAACTATTTGCTCCCGAAGATATCAAGCATCGTGATCATTGTCATTTTTCGGGTAAATATCAAGGTGCAGCGTATGAAGGGTGTAATTTAAATTTTAAAAACTCACATACCGTTCCAGTCGTGTTTCATAATTTATCAAGCTACGACTCACACTTTTTAATTAAAGCGCTTGCCAACCAATTTGAAGGGTCGATCAAACTTTTGCAGGTAAATATGGAAAATTACATATCATTCACGAAGAGTGTCAAGGGTACTGTCATAGATTATCGATTCGTAGATTCATTCAGATTTATGCCGTCGAGTGTCGAGAGCTTAGCGTCGCATCTTAGTAACGATGAAAAGCTAATCACGAGGAAGCATTGTGATTATGTACAAGAATTCGATTTATTAACGAGAAAAGGTGTTTTTCCTTATGATTAAGTTTACAGTTGGGAACGACTTGACGAGACTGAATTACCGACGAAACAAAATTTGTATTCACAGTTAAAGGGTGATGTTAGGTCGAAAGTCCTTCTTTATGAAGTTCCTTCGTGTTTTTGATCTGTCTAATGACAACTAACTCCTCTCTACTTTGTTTCGCGTACGCCTGCTCGTCGCTTCGTCAAGCGTTCCTTTTTTTTTATGAGCACCAGTCTCACTTGTTTTATCGTCTTTTCCTGAACTTAATCACGATAGCGCGGTACAATAAGTTATATACCTATTCACCAAACATCCTCCCGCCGTTGGGAGTTTAAACGAGCAAAAGAATTTGAAGTAGCAATACATGATTTGCATACCTAACATTGAACAATTTCACTACATGCGGTTTTGTTGCAGCCATCTTTAACTCAACCAATCTTGAAATCAAGATATAGTAACAACATTTTAATATAATGGTATGCTTTATGAAGCTAACGTTGAAAGTAATAATTATTTCACAACAACTAGACGACTTGTGAATTGCGTCTTGGAATAACAAAAAATCTTCCCTTTTTAAACATATTGAGTTTACTAAGTCAACGGAAACGCCTTTAATTCTTGGTGGGTAATATGCATAGCGATGTTGTATTTCTCTTGAAAGATCCTTGTATTGTTTTTACGGTGACGACTCGGACCACGCCATCGCCGCCGGAATGTAATTCGACCACTCGTCCTAATCGCCACTGCAAACACGGTTGACCTTTGTCGATCAGCAATACGACAGCATCTTGGGTAATGTTTTCCTTGGGATGAATCCATTTCTGTCGTTTTTGTAGTTCACTCAAATATTCAAGCTGCCATCTACGCCAAAATTCGTGACGCATTTTAGTTATTAATTGCCACGATGACAAGCGATTGTCTGCAACAGAAGAAAAATCATTTTCCGGCAGCATTGTGAGAGGTTTTCCGATAAGTAGATGTGCCGGTGTCAATGCAATTGGATCGTTTGGATCGTTAGACATAGAACACAATGGGCGTGAATTTAAAATCGCTTCGATCTCTATTGCTAGAGTACTGAGTTCCTCATATGTAAACAAAAGATCGCGCATGACGCGTTTGAGGTGGTGTTTGCATGACTTTACCGCTGCCTCCCAGATCCCTCCAAAATGAGGTGAAAGAGGTGGATTAAAATGCCACTGTATCTTTTTGTTTGATGTGAATTCGTAAAGTTGTGTACGGAACTCCTCGGATTCTCTTAAAGCGTAAAATTCGCGAAACCGACTATTTGCTCCTACAAAATTTGTCCCGTTATCGGAGTAGACATGAGTAGGCACACCGCGACGACCCACAAAGCGTCGCAAAGCTGCTAAAAACGCGTCTGTCGAAAGATCGCTCACGATTTCGATATGCATGGCCTTAGTTGACATGCAGATAAACACGCAACCGTAGACCTTGACTTTGTTATGGTTTCGATGTTTCTTCTCTTTGACAAACATGGGCCCAAAATAATCGACACCAGTATGGTAAAACGCCGGTGCGTTGTCAACTCTTGACTTGGGCAAATCAGCCATTTTATACGTGATGGGTGTGGGTCGAAAACGTATACATCTAACACAGCGTCGAACAATTTTTCGTACTTGATTTCGACCATCTAATATCCAAAATCTTTGTCGAATATTATACAACGTTGATTGTATTCCGGTATGGTAGAATGCTTCGTGTGTGTGTCGAATCAAAAGATCAGTTACGTGATGACGAGATGGAAGGAGTATTGGATGTTTTTGATCTGGACCTATTTGAGCTTGATTTATCCGACCACCGACGCGGAGCAAACCCCTTTCATCGATTATCGGATTCAAAGATCCGAGTTTCGCGCATTTTACTCTTCCCTTACTCGAAAGTTGATTGATTTCGTCGCGAAAATTCGATCGTTGTATTAGGCGAATCACGCATTGTTCTGCTGTGTCGATTTCTTTTATTGTTAAATCACCCTTACTTTTATTTATGCGCGAAGAAAACCGCAAACAGTATGCTATGACGCGAAGTAATCTCGTGTATGACGAAAACCTTTTGACGATTTCGTCTGACTTTAATTGCGACACCATGCAAAATGCCTTTTTTATCCCGGGTAAGGTATCCGGACTCTTCTCGACAAATTGAGGCCACAAAGATTCAGGTTGAGCCAGCCACGAAGGACCTCGGAACCACGAATCATTTTTCAAAAATTCGTGGGGTAATTGTCCTCTTGACAATGCATCGGCTGGGTTATCTTTGGACCGGATATGTCGCCATTCGGCGTCTTTACCATTTTCCTGTATTTCCGCGATCCGATTTGCTTCAAATACCTTCAATATACTCGGATGTTTCTTCAACCATTGCAAGACGATTGTTGAGTCAGACCAAAACATAGTTTTTGAAACGCGGAAAGTCAGTACTTTGCGAACTTCGCGATATAAACGCACGAGGATCAATGCCCCGCATAGTTCAAGTCGTGGAATTGTTTGTTCTTTGAGCGGCGCGACGCGACCCTTTGAGCATAATAATCGGACCCGAATTTCGCCTTCCTTGTCATAAGACCGGATGTATAAACAAGCCCCGTACCCTGTTTTGCTTGCATCACAAAATCCGTGTATTTGAATATCGATAGGGTCATTTATCGAGATGTAACGATCAATTTTCAGATTGTCGACTAGCGAAAGCTGTTCTGTAAATGACTTCCACGCAGAATATAATGTACTAGGTACAGATTCCTCCCAATTGGTTTTTGCCTTCCAACATTTTTGCATAAAACTCTTGGATACGAGAATAATTGGACCGTGTAGACCGAGGGGATCGAAAATTTTCGCGATCTCTGACAAAATATGGCGTTTGGTAACCCTTTCAGAGAGTGTGATCGGTTTGACGGTGTAGAGTAACTCGTCGTTACGCGCGTTCCATGAAATGCCTAGCGTTTTATGTATGGGATTTTCGTCCGTGAGAAATTCTATATTCGCAGTCTTTTCCTTTAAGCCGTTCAACGTTTTCAGGTGATTTGAAGCCCATTGACGAATCTCGAAACCACCGCGTCTCAAGATTTCGATAACTTCATCTCGCATCTGAATAATAGTTTCAATAGTGTCTGCTCCCGAAAGCAGATCGTCCACGTATAGATCGCGTATCAAGACTTTAGCACCGATCGGAAAGTCCACACTCTCATCATTTGCTAGTCTGTGGATGGTGCGTATTGCAAGAAATGGCGCTGAGGATACACCGAATGTTACTGTATTCAATTCGAACGCCCGTATTTTATCTTTGTAATACCAAAATATACGTTGATATCGGCGATCGTCGGGATGAATCCAGACTTGACGATACATTTTTGCAATGTCTGCGGTAATCACGTATTTATGGCTACGAAATCGCAAAAGATGTTCGACCAATTTCAGTTGAATCGTTGGGCCGACCATCAGGGTGTCATTTAACGATACTCCCTTACTTGTTTTCGCAGATGCGTCGAAAACGACTCGAAGTTTGGTTGTCGCGCTGGTTGATTTTATCACCGCGTGATGTGGAAGGTAATATCCAGTTGGTGTTTCGTCCGTGATTAACGACATGTGCCCTAAATTGATGTACTCATCTATGACGCGATGATACTCGTGCTTGAGGATCGGATTTGCATTCAATTTTCTTTGCAACGACGCGAATCGCCGCAAGGCCATTGATCGAGACTCACCGAGTTCGCGATCCGCGTTGCGAAACGGTAAACGCACAGTGTATCGTCCTGATGGTTCGCGAGTAGTGTTTTCGTTGAAATGAACTTCACAATTCGTTTTCTCTGACACTTCAACTTGGCTCTCATTTGCGTCGTCTAGTAACCAGAATTTCGCAATTTGTTCTTTTAATTCGATTAACCGACACGATACGCGATTCCCGACCTGACCGTTCCTGGTTCCGCCTGCAGCAACCCAACCGAGTCGAGTTTTTTGCAAAATTAACTCACAATCGTCACGAGATATATCACATTGTCCGATTGATAATAAAGATAATGTCACTCCTGACCCTAGGAGAATATCAACCCCTTGCGGTAAATGAAATTGCGGATCGGCTAATTTTATGTTTTTTGGTATATTCACCAATTCGCGAGGGAAAACTTCATTTGGTACGTTGTCAGCGATTTTTGGGATAATCAATAAAGTAAGCGTCTTGTTGAAGTTACTGTGGATTGAATAGAATGTACATTCGACTGCTCCATTTGAGATTGTGTTTGTGTCGTTTATCATTTCTACCGTGAGTGAACACGTGCGTATTGGTAATTTTAATTTTTTTACGAGATCTGCTGTTATAAAATGTGCCGTAGCACATGTATCCAATAAAGCGCGACATTTTCTGAATTGACCGTTTGAATCTTTGATGCGTACCTGAGCACTCAGCATTAATTGCGATTGTAAAACTCGCGATGTAAGACCATGTACGACCCCATCTAGTTCTGTCATATTTACCTTTGATTTTGAATTGTTTGCATTGTCCGATTTTGTCGAATCTAAGTTTACGATGGGAGACAAGGTCTCATTATGCAAACTCGTATGGTGAAATCTCGGACAATTTTTGCAGTGCGATGAATTACATTTGCCGCTGTATGCGCGTAAACAGTTTTTACACAAATTTGACCTTTTGACAAAGTTCCATCGTTGTTGTACAGTCATGGTTTGAAATTCACGACACTGATACACAAAATGTTTTTCCCTTTTGCAAATCGGACAATTAGCCGATGTACCAGTCATTAACGTACGCGCCCCGTCTTCCCCCTTTCGCGTCTTCGCACCGCCATGTTCTTTCCCGAAAAATGATCGCTTTCTACTGCCTTCTTGTTTTGAACGCGACGAGTCTTGTTCGATCATGAAAAGTCGGAACGCAGTTTCCGATATAAACGTAAATATTTGATCGAGCGACGGAGAAACATCTAGACTGAGAGTTTCCTCCCATTTAGTCCGAATGTTATGAGGTAGTGCGCGTTCCAGTATTCGAACTAACAAATGTTCCTCCGGTTTCACTTTCATCGACGCCAACATGTTTATGTGTTGACGCGTATCGTCGACGAGTCTCGTCAATCCTTGGTGTGTGGCCCTCGTTTGGACAGGTAACTCGAGAAGCGCATCGAGATGTTGCACGATCAGAATACGAACTTTATCGTACGAGTTTAACAATAAACCCCACGCTGTTTCGTAATTCTCGTCGCTTACGTTGTATATCAGGATTTTATTCAACGCGTCACCTTCGAGACAATTCTTTAAATAAAGAAATTTTTGCAAATTCGTAATATCTGCGCGAGAGTCGATCATCGTGAGAAATGTATTTTTAAATGACAACCATTTATCGAGACTACCGTTGAACCTTGGAAGATCCGCCACGGGCAGTTTGAGCCGACGCGTGCCATCGATTGGCAATGACGTTATATTCAAGGCACTATTTGATTCTGATGTTCTTGGTGAAACGATTGTTTCGATTTTTGTTACGATCGCATAAAATCGATCTTGTAACACATCGAATTCGGCGAGTTGTTCGTCATCGAGTTCAACTAACAACGCAAGTTCATCGTGTAACTCTTCATACGCCCGGAATTGTTCTTTTACGCGATCTAAACGCACTTTCACATTCGCGGGTTCTAAATTAGAGTCTTCCACAATTTTTTCGAGTTTGGTTAATTGGGATTTCAGCGTTACGCGTTTTTGATGAATATATTTCACGCGTTCCCCCATTTTGACCAATGGTCATGATATAAAAGTCACAAATTATTTCACCAAATATTTCACTGCGCGTCAAGATTAATGTGTTTAATAATACTTTGAAATGAGAGTAAATGCGTAATCGGATATTATTGCAAAATGAATTGGCAAAAATAACAAACTTTGTAATTGATGTGACCTTTACGGAGTCCAGATCAAGTCTGCCGATTAAACGAGAAACTCAATGTTACTAACCGTCGCATATACAACGCTTACAATTTGTTTCAAACAAAACCACTCGTTTGTTTTATCGATCGGCAAATAAATGATGATAACTTCATGTGACTTTCAATTTTTTTTAATTCAGCGGGAACTACACGGCTACGATATAAAAACCTCGCACACCGACCTCGCAGCTTTCAACTTTCGTCAATTTCTACATATATGACTATGGTTCTGTATGTATGTTATAGTAGTATACATACGGCGCGGTATCATACCGAGACCGTAAAGAATGGAAATAATGTTATGCACAACCAAGCAGTCTTATAACGTGACTAAGCAACTAATATATATATAAGTTATGATCAGTTGAATACTTAAATTTTTTAAGAAGATGACTATCTCCTGCAGATGACGAAGTGGCCATGGTGAATCCGGAGACGATGGCGAGCGGTCATAGAGTCGTTCTTCCGAGCGTCGCACTATTATTGTGAAAATGTATTTTTTCTGGTTCTATTTGTGGGCGTGGGTTCGAATCCCACTTCTGACACCATTTTGTTAGGTCGAAAGTCCTTCTTTATGAAGTTCCTTCGTGTTTTTGATCTGTCTAATGACAACTAACTCCTCTCTACTTTGTTTCGCGTACGCCTGCTCGTCGCTTCGTCAAGCGTTCCTTTTTCTTATGAGCACCAGTCTCACTTGTTTTATCGTATTTTCCTGAAGTTAATCACGATAGCGCGGTACAATAAGTTATATACCTATTCACCAAACAGGTGAAGACATATCGGACGCCGAGTATTCTCACGCATGCACAGTGTGGGAAGTTTTTAATGTGAAAACCTTGGGAGAATATTCGGATCTTTATGTAAAAACTGACGTTCTTCTTTTAGCTGACATTTTTGAAAATTTCCGGTTAAAATGTAAAATGACATATGACCTTGATCCGTTGCATTATTACACTGCTCCCGGATTGGCTTTTGATGCGGCGCTAAAATCTACGGGTGTGAAGCTCGAGCTCTTGACGGATGTGGATATGCTAATGTTTATAGAAAGAGGTATTCGAGGCGGATTGTCACAGTGTTCGAATCGATATGCAAAAGCAAATAATCGTTATATGGGAGCAGAATTCGATCCAAACAAGCCTGAAGCATATCTTATGTATTACGATGTGAATAATTTGTATGGTGCAGCAATGAGCCAATACCTTCCTACTGGGTATTTCGAGTGGGTGGGGGAAGAGGAAGAGTCGATAGATCCACGCGATATTCCCGATGACAATACCATAGGATATATTTTCGAAGTTGATTTAGAGTATCCGCAAGAATTACACGCACTGCACAAAGACTTACCTCTGGCGCCTGAACCCTATGTACCGCCTGGCAGTAAGCAAACAAAATTAATGACAACGCTATATCCGAAAAAACGATACATCATACACTATCAAAATTTGAAGCAATACGTGATTTTGGGCTTAAAACTCGTTAAAGTTTACAGAACTCTTAAATTTCAACAACATCCCTGGCTGCAGAAATACATTGATTTGAACAACAGCTTACGAAAAAAATCCACAAATAATTTTCAAAAAAATTTCTACAAACTCATGAATAACGCGGTTTTTGGTAAAACCATGGAAAATGTAAGGAACTCGATCGCTCATAGTAAAACCAACGTTTCATAGCTGCACCATACTCGACGAGGAGACTGTTATTATCGAATTGACACGTGCTCAAGTAAAATTTAACAAACCTATATATACTGGTTTTTGTATTCTCGATATGGCGAAAACATACATCTATGACTTTCATTACAATTATATAAAACAAACTTTTGACGATCAAGCTAAACTAATGTACACCGATACCGACAGTTTACTCTATCACATAGAAACTCCCGATATATACGAAATTATGAAACATGACATTCATAGGTTTGACACATCCGATTATTCGGCAGACAATGTGTATGGTATGCCGTTAGTTAATAAGAAAGTTTTGGGTCTCATGAAGGATGAAAATAATGGCCAAATTATGCAAGAATTTGTCGGATTAAGAGCCAAAATGTATAGTTTTAGAGTGCAAAACTCGACCAAAATGCGTGCGAAAGGTGTGAAGAGAGCTACGCTGAAAACGATAACATTTGACGATTATAAACGATGTCTCCGACAATCAAATTTTAATGAGAAATCAAAATTTAATTCGCAGCAAAAATCACAATGTCGAAACTGTGAGGCAGAAAAAAATAGCTCTAAGTTGGAATGATGATAAACGAATAATATGCCCAAATACGACTGATACTCTTCCATGGGGTATACAATTATAAAACGTATTATAGATGTGTAAATAGTTTATAAAATTTATCATTGTATATAAATAAAACTTATATTATCTTATTAATTATGTGGGGAAATAAATTATAAAACCACTTTTAAAAAATTCTTTTATTTCTATTGAATAAAACTTATAATATAAACAAAAATTACAAATCAGATTTATTTATCCAACTATTGTGCGAATTGTCAAAACCTAACCATTTTGCAAACATTTTATTTCCACGTTTTCGAATAACTTTTTCCACAAGGTAAGTATTTGGATATTTGACTGGTGCGAGTTCTTCCTGGTAGAAGCCGCCCTCGATCGGTTGGTCTTGATAATCTCGCAACTTGTACGTTACAGGATCGGTATGTATGACTTTGCTTATGACGAATATTTCCGCTGTCCAGTTTGGTGCACCTTTTTCGAAAACGTGCTTATACTTGCTTATTCGTACTTTATCACCAATTTTGAATTTTATCTTTCGCGTTCTATTGACTTTTGATTTTCGATAAATATGTAGCAAGATTTTTTTTTCATTTCGAGTAGTAACGTCGCGAGGTCTCATCTTTATGGTACGATGTTTAGAATTATTGTAATTGGTGATCAAATTTTTGAGTATATCGATCCACTTGTACGATCCACGTAGGGAAAATTCTTTCCACATTTTATCCTTGAGCGTGCGATTAAAACGTTCACATATCGATGCTTTCATATTACTGAAGGTGGAGTACAGTGTGATTCCGTAGCGTTGGAGCAGAGTCTTGAATTCACTGTTATAAAATTCTTTACCACGATCGACGTGCAATTTTTGGGGGGTACGACCAAGTTTAAGAATCGACGCCATGACACTCGACACGTCCTTACCACTTTTCGTCTTCGTTGGTACAACCCAAGCATACTTTGAAAAAATATCGATAATTGTCAGTAGGTATTTGCGGCCATTATTGTACTGCCCATACGCCGACATATCGACGAGATCAGCCTGCCACGTCTCGTCCAATCTGCGTATATCAACATGACGCCGGGGATAATTTTTCCGTGCTGGTTTATGGAGTTCATCGGCTATCCTCTGCTTTTCCATGATCTGTCGCAGTTAATCCAAGACGATCGGACAACATTTGCGAGTTACGTAAAGTAGATTTTTCGAGAGTCTCGATTCGCGTTTTCAGATTTTGTATAGCGTATGTCGCATTAAATTCGTGTGATCTCAGCTCCTCGTCCAAACGAGTAATAAGCTCAGAATCGCGCGCAACAAGTTCTTGTACCGATGCCTCATTCGCCCGCAGATGTTTCTCGTGTTCTTGAAATTTCGATTCGAGGACTTGAAGCATTGTTTCAGATTCATCGATACTATTTCGCATGGCGGATGTAACGTTGTAAATAAGTCTAAATTCCTCCTCGATAGCAGCATGCATCACTCTCACGGATACAGCATCGTGTTCCCCAGCGGGAGCACCTAAATTACATAATCTTCGATTAACCATATCATATTGACCATCGGCGGTGATTTTAAAGCCTTCTCCAGGAGGACCTCGACCGCCACCGGTATCAGCATTTCTACTCTTTCTCAAATGATGACCAAATACATCAACGCTCATTTTGACGGTTGTGATAAGACTGCGCTTGAATACTCGTTAATCGGCATTAATAAACGATCTCAGCATCGCGTAATTCCTCGATGATGGAGACGATCTCATTCGAATGACCAAAATTTCCGGCTGATTGGGAGGCAAAGAGGAGTCTTAACCTGTCGACTAATTCGTTGGGATCGTCCCAATAAACGTAATCCAGACTACTGTTTCTTCTAACAATTTTGGATCGCGGCAACCCTTTACCCAATCGTTCCGAGTGTCTCTTTGGTACAGATTTTCTCAATGGTGACGCGATAATTTGCGCAATTATATTTTTGAATTTCACTCTTTTATCCTCGCGAATTGCATGATCGCTGATGTAATGTTTTCTGTAAGCGTTCGTCGAGTTGAGGATTTTACCATAATTTTCCATATCATTCGCCGTTACGAGGGATTCATCGGGTGATTTTTTAAATATCAACTCGAGTAAGCCCTCACTTTGATCATAAGTCTTATCACCGACACGAATAATATTTTGCTCGAACGTAATTGGTGAATTTCCAATCATTAAACGATCTCCCTGTAACTTCCGCACTCCATACGACGTGCCCAATTCTTTCATATCCTTTGTCGCAAACATTCTCAAGTAATTTTGCGACAAATCCATATTAATATCCTCGCCGATACTGATATTCTCTTCCGAGGTATCCCCGTGAGCCGTTTCAAACGTTTGTTCAAACCGATCACCCTCATTATCTATATCTGACTGATCCACTAGTTTTTGCAACGGAGCTACTACCGGCCTAAAAACTTCCTCCATTTTTCTCTCAGCGGTTATTTTTCCCAATTTGAACATTCTATGCTTCCGACGAATCTCATCGCTCGTACTCGCGATTTGGCGCAAAATATGTTTCTCCTTGTTTAGCTCGGCTTTGTGCATATTGACGCTTTTAAGGCTAAACTGTAACTGCGCGATAATGTTGAAAACTACAAATTTATAAAGCAATCGAACCCCTTCCTGTAACGCCCCTTATTTAATTCTCTATCCTTGTCTATCACCACGAACCCATACTTATCGTCGTGCCAGCACTTTGAGCATAAACTTTTGAATTGCGCGTACGACATATCGGTATTTACGTGATCGTCATACACAGGCTTCAAATTCATTTCATCCTGCTTAAGAGTACCAATAGACTAGTATTATCGCGCACGAGATGTTTCGGAATGCATGCGTACGTTTGACACAAGTAAAAGCAGTCTACATCTCTGTGTCGTCCCATGCAGAAAAATGCTGTCACGTTGTCCTGTTTTTCACAGGCAATATCATCGAAAAATATGATCGAATTCGATCCAGCCTCCTCGGGTTTGATGACTTGCTCGTGGTCAGCGAAAGGAAAATATTTCACCCCTTTCACAGATTCGAGCAGATGTTTGACAAACATTCTCAAATCTCAAACCATTCGGATGGGTAATGGAAGGTAAGGAGTGCGTTAGTCTTTCCGCAATTGGATGGACCACAAAATACTGCGCGTACACTACATGGCAACAATTCCCCATGACGCCTTCTCCCTGCCCCCCTATCCTCATCTTGCACGAGATCATCAAAATTTTTTGTAGGTAATTTGATCGCTTGGTTGTGGAACCTCATCTCGAGAATAACTGACGTCTCGAGACACGGGCGAACCCTTTTATAAATATGATGGGCATCGAGAACGATTATCTCAGTATCAGTTTGTACGTTTTATGGGAATGACTACGCTGCTGAATAAAATAAAATTCGATTTTGAAAATCCGCGGAAGCACAATACTGATAAATAAGCTATTCAAAATAAAATTTCTCAGTCTACGACTATTCTTCATCGAGTAATGATCGTGCACGGGGATGGGCTCGTCAACAATCTCATCAATAAGCTTCCGATTGAACTGCATGTACCTGGTTATCAATATTGTGGTCCTGGCACTAAATTGAAAAAGAGACTCGAACGAGGTGATTCGGGAATAAACGCGCTCGACGCTACTTGTAAAGAGCACGGTATCGCGTATTCGAAAAATCGTGAAAACATCGACGCTCGGCACGCCGCGGATCGAGTTCTCGAGGATAAAGCTTGGAGACGTGTTTTTGCAAAAGACGCCAATTTTAGTGAAAAAGCTACAGCTTGGGGTGTTGCGAATTTGATGAAGACTAAAACTAAGCTCGGTATGGGTGCTGGGGGGAAGAGAAGGATGAAGAGGAAGCCTCGAGTGAAAAAAGTCTCGATAAAGAGTATTATCCGAGCAGCGAAAACATCGATGATTCCCGGTACGAACGCAGTGAAATCAGCTCTCACTGGCGCACGCGCCGCTGTAAAAAATGCTGGTGGCAAGAAAAACATCCAATCGCCGCGCATTTTGCCTGTACCTCCAAAAATTGGTGTTTTTTTGCCCTTTCTTATACCCATTTTCCCGGGTTCAGCGCTACCGGAGCTCTCGCTGGTGGCGCCGCGCCGCGGGCATTGCTACAGCTGTGAATGATGCCGAGGCCGCGAAACATGCTCTCGAAGAGAGTAAACGTCACAACAAGACGATGGAGAGTATAGCGTTGGGAAAGGGACTTTATCTTAAACCATACAAAAGCGGTATGAGTCTTCATGTAAAAAACGACTAAGGCTACCACACCGAGCGCTCACCGACGCTGATTTATCAAAGTTCGCTAGAGTCATGAAAATTCCACATTTTCGTGGCGTTTACATAAGAAATGCGCTACCCGAGCATGGGCCTCGAAAATACGAATCAGCTATCGTCAATCTTGATGATAAAGATGGTCCAGGCACACATTGGGTCGCATACGCGAAAAAGAACAAAAAAGTAATGTACTTCGGCAGTTTCGGTGATCTTCAACCACCACCCGATTTAATAAAATACCTCGGTGTTGGTAGCATTGTAAATTACAATTATCAAAAATATCAAGACTATGATACAGTAGTGTGCGAACATCTGTGTCTCAAGTTCCTCAACGGAGAGTTATAAAATGGCTGGTTATACGAATCGCGATATCAGTCGAGTGCTAGACGCGATGGATGAATCTTTTACATTGACATTGTCAGGCACATCTTCCATACTCGAAGCTCATTATTTTCCCTCCATCGAATTGTCACCACACAAACATTATACTCTGGGTCTCCTTGAACTGCTAACCTTCAATTCAATTCCCAATATAGACGAGACAAATAACAAATTTTACGTGGGCACGGAGATTATCACCATACCGATTGGGAGCTACGAAATTGAGGATATTGAGAACTATCTGCAAAAAGTACTCTCCGATAATAATATCGACGTCATTCTCAAGCCCAATAATAATACTCTGTGCAGTGAAATTAAAAGCAATCGTGAGATAAATTTCGAACCGAGTGATTCTATTGGTCGACTGCTGGGTTTTACACCACGCATCCTTCCCGCTAATATTACACATAAATCCGATTTACCGGTTACTATTCTCAAGATAAATTCTCTAAGAGTCGAGTGTAACATAACCTCGGGAGCATACATCAACGGGCAACGAGTTCACACGATTCACGAATTTTTTCCCTCTGTACCACCGGGGTATCAAATTATCGAAATACCCTCGCACATCGCCTATCTCCCAGTTACCGTTAAATCGATACACAATCTACAGTTGAAAATTGTCGATCAAGACGGTGAGTTGGTGAATTTCCGCGGCGAGTTAACGACGATCCGACTACACATAAAATCCTAAAAAATGGGAATTGTTTTCGGATCAAAGAGCGGACAAAGGTATAAATTTCAACGATCATGCCTCGAACGAAACATTTGTCGAGCACCTCGCAAGGAGCTAACACCTCAGAACATTCGATATCTCAAGAGTCTGGGTCTGTAACTTAAAAAAAATAACAAAAATAAGTTCTTGTTGCATCACAATTATTTGCTTTATACCATGGCGGAAATCTTAAAAATACAAAAACCCGTGATGTTTGATGATGCTATTGCGCATTACGAGATACACGGCCATCAGCCATTCGCCTCGGCGACTTTCAATAACAGCGATGAAATTCTTATCGCCGTGCAGCATCAGGATTTGTGTGTGTTGCCCAGCAAGAGCTCCCTGCACGTTAGCGGTAGATTGACGCGAGCCGATGGACAAACTCCAACCACGAGCACAACGTTGGTCACCAATGCCACCTGTCACTTATTCGAAGACATACGCTACGAGCTGAACGCCGTCGAGATTGACCGATGTAAAAATGTTGGTCTTACGAGCGTCATGAAAAATTATGTGTCTCAGAATCCTAGTCAAACATCGATAATGGAAAACGCTGGTTGGGTTTGGGTTTGGGAAGAAGAGCTACAAATAACTGACGCTTCTGGATACTTTGATATCTCGATACCGCTGAGTATGTTATTGGGTTTTGCCGAGGACTACCGCAAAATTATCATCAATGCCAAGCACGAGCTGATATTGACGAGAGCAAACACCGACACGAACGCAGTCATACGGACTCGACTGGAAGGGGCTGCTGCGCCGGAAGAATTTAAGATTATTTTATCGAAAATTGAATGGATGATACCGTATATCAAGGTCTCCGATGAACGAAAAATTCAGCTGCTAAATTACATAGCTAAAGATACACCCATCCCAATAAGTTTTCGCACGTGGGAACTGTACGAGTACCCTCTATTGCCGGCTTCCTCGAAACACGTTTGGGTAGTAAAAACTTCTACTCAACTCGAAAAACCTCGATACGTAATCGTCGGTTTTCAAACAGCGCGAAAAAATAATGCTCTTAAGAATGCGTGTCATTTTGATCATTGTCATGGTCGAGATGTTAAACTCTTTTTAAATTCACAGAGTTATCCGTATGGGAACTTGAATCTCGACATTAGTCGCAATCAGTATGCTTTGCTCTATGAAATGTATGCAAATTTCCAGTCTTCTTATTACGAGAAGGAGCCCGAACCACTCATAAATAAAGGTGACTTTTTGAAATACGCGCCGCTAATTGTTATCGATTGTTCGAAGGAGAACGAATCGTTGAAATCAGGCCCCGTCGATATTCGCCTCGAATTCGAATCTGTAAATCCTTTTCCCGCTCAAACCTCGGCTTATTGTTTAATTTTACACGACCGTATTGTTGAATATAACCCCATCAGCGGTAATGTTAAAAAAATAGTGTAAGAACGCGTTCGTTTGTAGAGTTATATATTCTTCTTTTTACTTTTTATAATTTTTATTATTACTATATATTCATAAGTTTTAGGGGGTCGGGGGGTGGGGGCATAATGAATATCCGAATAATCGGATGTGTCAAACCTATGAATGTCGCGTTTCATAATTTCGTATATATCGGGAGTCTCTATGTGATAGAGTAAACTGTCGGTATCGGTGTACATTAGTTTAGCTTGATCGTCAAAAGTTTGTTTTATATAATTGTAATGAAAGTCATAGATGTATGTTTTCGCCATATCGAGAATACAAAAACCAGTATATATAGGTTTGTTAAATTTTACTTGAGCACGTGTCAATTCGATAATAACAGTCTCCTCGTCGAGTATGGTGCAGCTATGAAACGTTGGTTTTGCTATGAACGATCGAGCTCCATACCTGCCATCCCATTTAGTAATAAGTCGTACATCGCGATGGTTTCTTACATTTTCCATGGTTTTACCAAAGACCGCGTTATTCATGAGTTTGTAGAAATTTTTTTGAAAATCATTTGTGGATTTTTTTCGTAAGTTGTTGTGACGGTGCTGAGCGGTAATGATGTAATAATTATACGCTTGTTTGCGGTGTAAAAGATAGGTGATTTATTAAATGGAGGAAAGGTCTAGTTGGTTAGGAAGTCGGAGGAGAACTGATTTAGATGATGGAAGATGCTGGGAGAAAGGGTTTGAAGAAAGAGTTTTAGGAGTGGAGGGGATGTCGCGTGAGGGTGATAAGGGACCGTGGGACTGTGGAGTCAGCGGAATTGGGAGTTAGCGGGAAAAGAGATTAGGAGTAGGTGAGAACAGTGGGAATAGAATGTGGGACCGTTACACTCCCCTTCTTGGGAAAAGAATGGATGCTCCTGCATCCGTTTTACAAAATTTTGTTTGTGTTATGTGCTTCTATATAATTTTAAGTAGTTTGTTTACAAAAAGAATTTTGATTTGAGTGTGCGATTTTATATAATTTGTTTTTTAAATAGTTTGTGGTGTTTGCGTGTGTGGTTGTATCTCCTTGTTTTTATATTGGTCGTTCTGTTGATTTCCGTAAAGGTTCCTGTAGAAATTGCTGTTTTTTATCTGTAACTTATAAAGATGCATTATTCTTTGGGTTAGTGGGTGGTGGTTTATTACGGTGAGAGGGTAGGTTTGTGTGGTTATATGTATGACGTATAAGTGTATGAAGTGGTTATTTGCCGTTTGGTTGATTGATCCTTGTTTCCTTTGAATTTTTTTTTTTGAATGGTGTATTTTATGTTTTGCCTTGGTTATGTGTTTTATTTTGAATATGTCCTTGATTATTCGTCCTGGTTATTGGCTTGTATTTGGTCTGGCTTGTGTATTTTATGTTTGGCCTTGATTATTATTATTTGTTTCCTTTTTGTTATTGTATTGTTCGTCGTGGTGAAGCTGCTAGAACATTCTAAGTCTTTTATTAGCTTGTTGGTTAGTAGAAGAGGTATGTTATCTAGGATTGGTTGGTTGGTTTATGTGGGTGTTTGTTTGTGGGTTGAATGGATAAAGTTTTAGGTATAATTAAAGTTTATTGTAAAAAGAAAGATAAGGTAAAGAAATTATAGGTATATATGTATGATTAAGTATATATGATTATATGATTAGATATATTTGGTTAATAATATATGGTTAGGTGTGTAGTTTGGTTATGTTCATAACTGTTTTAATGCTATTTCGTTTTTTTGGTTAGATCTTTGTTCATTGTGTTTGATTCCAAGGGCTATATAAATTTTCCCGTTTCTAGGAGAATTGCGGTGATATTTAGATTGTAGTTCTGGATTGAATTGTCTATTATTTTGTCAGATTGAGTATTAGGGTTGTAGAGAAATTCGTCTGGGTTGAGGATGTTATATCGATGGAAGGTGTTAGTTGGGTCGTACGGGTTTTTGCTTAGCATGGCGGGCTAATATTTAAGATGCCAGTATTTTTCATTGTGTGAATGGATGACTGATGGTTATCGCAGTTGACGTAGAGGTTTTCTGATTCTAGTGCTGCAAAGAGCCATGTGTTTGTATCTGGGATCCTGGACCAATAGGTGTGGCGGAGTGTTTTTAGCCGAATGTCGCATTCTGCTAGATTCTTAAATTGAGGGTTTGACAAGAGTTGAGTCTCGCATTGGGTATTTTGATCTATCTGTTGGACGGGGTTGACCTAGTTGCATACGTAGTACGACATTGTGATTTTACAATTTGCTAAGGTTTCAAGCTTAAAATATTTTTCGTAGTTTTCCGAGATTGCTGTATTACTGAATGCTGATTTGATGAAGGCAAAACGTGCCTGGGTTTTGTGCGAGTTGTGTAACTCTTATTAAGGGGTTACCGCTTAAGGCGTGTGAGTGGCATCTGTAACGTGTGCCATTTTTATTTTGTCTATGTGTACTATTTTCGTTTTATCGTCCTTAATTTCTAACTTAACATTATGTTTATCTAATACTTCTAAGATTTTAAATGGTCCTACATAATGGGGATCGAGTTTTCCTTTTCTTGGTTCCTTTATGAGGAATACTAGTTGTCCTTTTTCATATTTCGGTTCTATTACTCTTTTATCGTAATATCGTTTTGTTCTTTCTTTAAATTTGATTTGTTTTTCCCATGCGACTTGTCGTGTCTTTTTTAAGTTGTTCGTGAGGTTTGTCATGTAGTCGTCGTATGTTATTGTTGTTTCTGGAGGTGGAAATTCTGAAGGTGTACGGGCTGTTCTTCCGAAGACGAGTTCGTATGGTGTGAATCCGCTGCTTTCGTGTGTGCTTGTGTTGTGAGAGAATGTTGCGAGTGTAAGGAGTTCGTCCCAATTGCGATTGTCGTCAGTGAAATGTTTTAGGAATTCAGTGAGGCTGTGATGATATCGTTCTAATGCGCCATTTGATTGAGGATGGTACGCTGTTGTTTTGTATTGTCGAATTTGAAAGAGTTCGGCGAATTGTTTGAATGTGTCAGACATAAAGTTTCTTCCTTGGTCGGACAGTATCGCTCGAGGAGCACCAAATGTTGTTATTAAAGCTGTAGTAAGTGCTTTAGCGATATCCGTAGAAGTTTGATGTTTTAATGGAACTGCTATGGTGAATTTACTGAAGAGGTCTAAAATGGTCAAGATATATTCGTGTCCCTGTGTGGTTTTTGGTAAGGGTCCTACGATATCGATTGCGACCTTGTCGAACGGTTCTGCTGGAGAGTCGGTGATGATCATGGGTGCTTTATCTTTCACTCGTACCAGTTTGTTCTTTTGACAATCGAAACAGTATTTGATGAATTCTCGAATGTCGTTTTTGAGGTTTTTCCAGTAGTATTGTGATAGGATTCGATTATATGTTTTCGATAGTCCGTTATGTCCACCGATTGTTGAGCTGTGAAACTCTTGGATAATATCTTTCCTGCGTGGTTGTGGAGGTACTGACAGTAGACCATTGCATAATGTAATGTTTGTGCGTGAATTCGTTGATTTTTCTCGTACGAATGATTTGATGTATTCCCAAACGAACGGATTTAGAATTTTAGGGTCCTTTGGGATTGTACAAGTCTCTAGCTGCAATTTATTGAATACTTCGAATAGTGTTTTTAAGCAGTTTCGAAGTTCTGTGATGGACAGTGGATCTGTTGATTTCTGTTTACAGATGATTGTGAAATAGCAAGTGATTCCTCGGCGAGTAATTAGAATGTCGCCAGTTTGGGGGTTACAGTCCAAAAGTGATTGTTGGTTGATTCTGCCTTTTTCCTGTAGAATTTCTGATATCATCGTATTCATTGTACAGTCTGCTGATAGGAAGTATGCGATATTGTCTTTTTGTGCTAAGATATTTTTCTGTGTGGTGACAATTTTGTTTTTGTTTGTTACATCTTCTGTTATTTCTGTCCTTCTAGTTGCGGGGCGAGATTCTCTGTGTGTCATTTTCTTTCTGTAGTACTGTGATGGTACAAATGGAGTATCACTGTCGGCTTCTATTACGTTGTTTCCACTTGAGCTATTTTCGTCTGATATTGTTTTTGATGAATTGCTGTTTGGCTCTGCTTGTGTAGAGGTTTGCCTCGTGACTCGTTCAACATTTTCGGGTGGTGATCGAAATGTTGGCTCGATTGTTGCTTGTGTGTTGTGCAACTGTGGTACTTCTACTGGAAGGTTGATGTTATTTCCGATATTTCCTTCAGGAGATAGATTTACTTCGTCGTTGTTATTTGAAGGTGACTCTGCTAACGAATCGAAGTATTCGGGTGTCATTTCCGGTGAGTATGGTCCTATGTTCGTGATACGTTTTGGCTTCTTTATGGGCATTCGTGGTGGTGATGGTGATCTAAAATTCGGCTGCACTTGCGGCTGTGCATTTCGCTGTCGATTCTCTTCCTTTGAGGCGTTAATTTCTTCGCTGGTGAAGTTCGGTTGCGCTTGCGTCTGTGCATTTCGTTCCTTATTTTCTTCGTTTGATTCATTAATCTTTTTCTTGCTTAAGTTCGGTTGCATCTGCGCTTGTGCGTTTCGTTCTTCATTTTCTTCATTTGATTCATTAATGTTTTCCTCGTTAGGGTTCGGCTGCACTTGCCGTTGTGCATTTTGTTCTTCATTCTCTTCATTCAATTTGTTAATCTTTTTCTTGTTTTTGTTATATTTTTCCGTTGTTGCTTCATCTCGTGTCCTTGGTCGTTTGCGCCTGTTTTTCGTCTTTGCTTCCTTTTTCATATTGTTCCTTGTGCGTTTCCGGGTCGTTATATTTTTTGTGAGTTCCTCCTCCGTTGCTTCTGTTTCTGTGATGACGTCTGTGCTATCTTTTCCTATATTTGTTTCCTCTTCTGTTTGTGGAGATTCATCGTCGATTTTTGGGTCTGATTTAGATTGTGTGTTGTTTTCATGTTCGTTTTCACTTTCTGTTTTCTGTCCGTCTTGTTGTTTCTTTTTGGGTGTTGGGTTGCCTGATTCTTCGTCTGAATCAGAGCGTTGTCGTGTGTTTGGCTGGTGTGAGTGTTTCGGTCTTTTTGAGGTGTTTTCTTCTTTTGAAGAACTGTCTCTTTGTCTGATAGGCATGACGGCAATGGGGTTTCTGGATAGTGCATCTGCGACGTGGTTTAATTTTCCGGGTTGGTGTTGTATTTTAAAATCGTAATCGTTGAGGGTCATTTGCCAGCGCTGAAGCTGCTGTGGCAAGTCGGATTTGTTATTTAAATATGTTAAAGCTCTATTATCTGTAATCAATGTGAATTGTCTACCGTATAGATATGGGCGAAAATGTTCTACTGCGAAGACTACTGCTAACAATTCTTTTCTCATTGTGTCGTACGCTTGTTGTGGTTTCGAGAGTGTTTTTGAATAGAATGCTACGGGGTGGTTGAATTTATTATATTCCTGACTTAGGACTGCGCCTATGGCGTAGTCTGAAGCGTCTGTGGTAAGTGTGAATGGTTTTTCAAAATCGGGATAACGCAAAATTGGACGTTCTATAATTTTGTTTTTGAGTAATTCGAATGCTTTTTGGCATTCGTCTGTCCATTGGAATTTCACATCTTTTTTCAATTGTTTTGTTAGTGGTGCTGCGATCTTTGCGAAGTCTCTAATGAAACGTCTATAATAACCTGCAAGTGCTGTGAACTGTTTTATGCTTTTTTTATCAGTTGGTGGTGTGAATTCTGTTATGGATTTTACTATTGTGTTGTTGGGTTTTACGCCTTCTTCCGTAATTGTGTGTCCTAAATATGTGACTTCTGTTCGCAAAAATTGACATTTATCGGTTTGCAAGGTTAAACCTGCTTCGGTTAGGCGTTTCGCTAATCGCCGAAATTTTGTCGCATGTTCCTCGAGAGTGTTAGCGTAAATAACAATGTCGTCCAGATATACGAACAGGTCGTTACCCTGGAGTCCTGATAATACGACATCCATCAATCGTTGGAATGTTGCGGGCGCATTTTTCAACCCAAATGGCATACGGTTGAACTCAAAATGTCCGTTTGCCGTTGAAAATGCGGTTTTTTGTTTGTGGTCGGGATCCATTTCGATTTGATGGAAGCCGGACGCTAAGTCAAAAATCGAGAAGTATCGCGCTTTGCCCAATTGGTCCAGAATATCTACGATACTCGGTAATGGATAAGCATCGGATATTGTTTCCGCGTTTAATTTGCGAAAATCGATAACCATTCGCCATCTCTTTTTGCCCTGTGAGTCTGCCTTTTTGGGTACGACCCAAACTGGTGAGTTATAGGGTGAGAGGGAAGGTTGGATGATGTTTTTCTCCAATAAATTATTGACTTGCGTTTGGATCTCTTTTTTGTGTACAGGTGGAAATCGGTATTGTTTTGTGTTGATAGGTTTGTTGTCTGTCGTGGGAATTTTATGTTGTGTTATTGTTGTGTGACCAAGTTCGTCGTTGGGTAGGAAAAAGAGTTTTGGGTATTCAGAAACTAGTTGAAAAATATGTTCTTTCTCTTCGTTATTGAGGTGGTCTAAATGAAGCAATGATTTAAGATTTTGTAGTCGTTCTGTGTTATTTTTGGATACGTTGGTTGTATGAATTGATGCGTTATTGGCTTGAGGATTGTTGTTGAATGTTTTTAGCGCTCTAGTGATGGGTCTCGTGTCGCACTTTTCCGCGAGACGTTGTCTTAGTTTTTTAGGTCTACTTTTTCGAAAAGTGTATCAATGTGTTCTGTGCTGTTCGTTCTTGATTTTGTCGGGGTATTTCTACCGGGTGAATTATTTTGAGAATTTCGTTGCTCGGCATTTGAGTCCGTATTAGGTCGTTCTTGATATTCGTTTTGGTGTTGGTCAAATGAGTTGTTTCTGTATCGATTTTGGGAATTGTCTCTGTGTTTATCTCGGGAGTAGTTTTTGTGTCTGTCGTTCGAATTACTTCTGTTTGAATAATTGGTATGTCTGTCGTTCGAGTAATCTCTGTATCTGTCGTTTGAATAATTTCTGGATCTGTCGTTTGAGTATCTGTCGTTTGAACGATTTCTGTATCTGTCGTTAGAGTTATCTCTGTACCTGTCGTTTGAATATCTGTCGTTTGAACGATTTCTGTATCTGTCGTTTGAGTATCTCTCGTTTGAATAGTTTCTGTATCTGTCGCTAGAGTTATCTCTGTACCTGTCGTCTGAATAATTTCGGTATTCGTCGTTTGAGTATCTGTCGTTTGAATATCTGTCATTTGAACGATTTCTATATCTGTCGTTTGAGTATCTGTCGTTTGAATAGTTTCTGTATCTGTCGTTTGATCGGTTTCTCGAATGATTTCTATATTTGTCATTTGAGTAATTTCTGTATCTGCCGTTTGAGTCGTTTCTGTATTGGCCTCTAGAATTTCTGGTTTTGTTTTGAGAGTATCTGTCTCGTGAATTATTTCGGTATCGGTCGGATGTTTCTTGTGAGCGCCAAGAATTTTTACCTTCGCGCATGTTTTTTATTGTGAAGCAGTCTTTTGTGTCGTGTGTATGTGATTGATGAAGTTCGCAAAATTTTTCTGGGTTCTTGTGTTCTGTGAAATGTACTTTTGCGGTGTTTCTGATGTCGAGTGTTCCGCGCATTCGCTTTTGTTTCTCGATTTCGTATTCTATTGTCTGAGCTCGATCTATGATATTGTCAAATGTTTCTGCGTTATGGAGAATCAAATGAGAACCAATTGCAGGCATTAGTCCTCTAACGTAAGCTCTTTTTGCTCTAGCTGTTACTTCGTCAATTCGTGTATCTAAAAATGGTCTTTGTGCGGCTGTGTTGTATACATCTGACAATTTATCGATGATATTATTAAGTATGTCGCGCGTTCTCGCTGCGTATTCTATGACGGTTTCGTCGTAATTTTGTGGGGATGATTCTATTTCGTTTTCTAAGTCTGCCAAATCTTTATTTTTACTAAATGTTTTCTTTAATATTTTTAGGAGTGATTCTAGAGAATTTGGGGGATTTGCATCGATGACTGAACGTGCGATGCCGTTCAGTTTGAGTGGAATCATTTTTAATAATTTAGATCGTTCGCCATCTGAAAGGCATTCATTGACTCGTTTAATTGTTTTTGCGTACTCTTCTATTTTTATATTTTTCCCATCGTATACGGGGACAACTTTAAAAGCGTCTCTAAATGTAAATGTATTGTTATTTTCAGCCATTGTAATAATTTCGTGTTCAATGTTTGGGTAAAAATGTGGGGGTACTGAATTTCGTCTATTTGTTCTACGGGGTGGTCTGGTCGGTGGATTGGAGATTACGGCGCGATAAAATGACATGGAGACATGTTTATTAACTTTGAATTGTGGTTATTAAATGTACATTTTTGTTCGTTGATGGTTATATGTAAAAAAAAAAAATTTTCTGTCGAAAAGTTTTCGAGAGGGGGAGACAACAAAAAAAAATGTTTACATTTCGTGTGTAGTTATTAATGTTTGTGTGTGAGTTACTTCCACCATAAACGAATATGCGATTTTAGAGCTAGCATGCAAAAGATTTTTGAGTGGAGTGTACTTACAATGCCAGAAGAACGATGGTGAGCGTAAGCATCAGCTGATCCTTTATGCGCTGAGACGGTGGCTCACGCGTAGCGGCTGAGTCGTTGTGTGCGTGCGTCTTCGTTGTTCCGTCCGTGTGTTGGCGTAGTAGGGCTGGTGTGGCTGAGGTCGTGTCGTGTGTGGCTCGTTCGTTGTTCCTCGCTCGTTGCTTCGTTGTGTGTGTTATCGGTGATCGTTGCGTATGTGTTCTTTCTTCTTTCGTTGCTGCTTCGTTTCCGTGTACGTTGTGTAGAGTATAATGTATAGTGTGGTCTGTATTTGATGTGATTTGTCTCCAACCTTTTTTTTTTCACTTGTGTTAAATTATTATTATTTTATCTTTTTTTTTTCTTCGCTGTGTCGTTTGTGTAATTTATTGTTGTTATTAAAAAAAAACTTTTTTTTTGATGATTCGCGTGGGTCGAATCTACTTCTGACACCATGTGACGGTGCTGAGCGGTAATGATGTAATAATTATACGCTTGTTTGCGGTGTAAAAGATAGGTGATTTATTAAATGGAGGAAAGGTCTAGTTGGTTAGGAAGTCGGAGGAGAACTGATTTAGATGATGGAAGATGCTGGGAGAAAGGGTTTGAAGAAAGAGTTTTAGGAGTGGAGGGGATGTCGCGTGAGGGTGATAAGGGACCGTGGGACTGTGGAGTCAGCGGAATTGGGAGTTAGCGGGAAAAGAGATTAGGAGTAGGTGAGAACAGTGGGAATAGAATGTGGGACCGTTACATTGTTGTTCAAATCAATGTATTTCTGCAGCCAGGGATGTTGTTGAAATTTAAGAGTTCTGTAAACTTTAACGAGTTTTAAGCCCAAATTCCTGTATTGCTTCAAATTTTGATAGTGTATGATGTATCGATTTTTCGGATATAGCGTTGTCATTAATTTTGTTTGCTTACTGCCAGGCGGTACATAGGGTTCAGGCGCCAGAGGTAAGTCTTTGTGCAGTGCGTGTAATTCTTGCGGATAGTCTAAATCAACTTCGAAAATATATCCTATGGCATTGTCATCGGGAATATCGCGTGGATCTATCGACTCTTCCTCTTCCCCCACCCACTCGAAAGACCCAGTAGGAAGGTATTGGCTCATTGCTGCACCATACAAATTATTCACATCGTAATACATAAGATATGCTTCAGGCTTGTTTGGATCGAATTCTGATCCCATATAACGATTATTTGCTTTTGCATATCGATTCGAACACTGTGACAATCCGCCTCGAATACCTCTTTCTATAAACATTAGCATATCCACATCCGTCAAGAGCTCGAGCTTCACACCCGTAAATTTTAGCGCCGCATCAAAAGCCAATCCGGGAGCAGTGTAGTAATGCAACGGATCAAGGTCATATGTCATTTTACATTTTCGTCGGAAATTTTCAAAAATGTCAGCTAAAAGAAGAACATCAGTTTTTAAATAAAGATCCGAATATTCTCCCAAGGTTTTCACATTAAAAACTTCCCACACTGTGCATGCGTAAGAATACTCGGCGTCCGATATGTCTTCACCCTTTAACTGTGAATAAAAATTTTGTTTCGTCGGTAATCCAGTCTCGTCAAGTCGTTCCCAACTGTAAACTTAATCATAAGGAAAAACACCTTTTCTCGTTAATAAATCGAATTCTTGTACATAATCACAATGGTTCCTCGTGATTAGCTTTTCATCGTTACTAAGATGCGACGCTAAGCTCTCGACACTCGACGGCATAAATCTGAATGAATCTACGAATCGATAATCTATGACAGTACCCTTGACACTCTTCGTGAATGATATGTAATTTTCCATATTTACCGGCAAAAGTTTGATCGACCCTTCAAATTGGTTGGCAAGCGCTTTAATTAAAAAGTGTGAGTCGTAGCTTGATAAATTATGAAACACGACTGGAATGGTATGTGAGTTTTTAAAATTTAAATTACACCCTTCATGCGCTGCACCTTGATATTTACCCGAAAAATGACAATGATCACGATGCTTGATATCTTCGGGAGCAAATGGTTTTTCACAAATATGACAATTTTTCGCAAAAAGGAAGTCCATTTTTTCATCGTGACTCATCGGATTCATTCGCTTGATCGATTTCAAGCTTGCGCTCAACGATGTAGCTATTTCTTTTAATTCGTTGACAAACCATTCAATACAATCATTGTTACGATAAATTTTTTATTTTGATAGAGAATCATCGAAACTACATTTTAAATAATATGCAATACTATGTGGGATATGTTCCTGATAGGCATTCGTATTTGCATAGTCTTTCGGCGTGATTGGATTCAAGATGCATTCAAGATCTGCGTAAATTGTGAATGGAACATCTATTTTATGTTTATAATTTTTGAATTTCAGAATTGAATCCTCACCGCTTGGCATAATGATTCTCGTCTTATTTAAAACTGTGCAATCAACGCTATGTTTTTCAAGTCCACTTTTCGTGTTAAAATGAGACAAACAACGATCACAGAGCCATGCACGGTGATCGTGTTTGGAAATCTGCGAGCTTACCGAACGTGAAAGATTTTTTATCCAAGCAAAATGATAAACTGTATTGATGTTTATTCCTAGCTCTTCATGACTATCTTCGGTATTTGCTTCATCCACGAACAGGTGAATCGTAGGCCTATCGGGTTTGTTACGGCTAACGTGAATGGGTATTACTTCATTACGACGCTTTTTACCCTTATCGCGCTCAAGTCCATACACATTGATTGTCAAATTGTTCATTTTTTCAGATTTCGCAATATCTTTCAATCGCATAGGAAAGTCTATACCTTCATACTTTAATACTGCGCCGAAGTGAGGATATGAAGTCGGACGAGTTGCATGTGATGAGGTTGGATGAAGAGCTGCGGTGATGGCTCACAGGAAACAGTAGCGGTCGTCGTTTTGGATGTTGACAACTGCTTTCTTATTTTGAATATCACGTGGAAGTTCGATGAATGTTGACAATCCTCCGCGTAATAGTGCATGTTTGTTGATATTCACGGTCAAATTGATGATTTCTACCATTGACCAGCCCGAATCTTTTTCTTGAAAGTCTTCGACTTTCGCAAGTAGTTTTTCTACTAGTTCTGTGTGCCACTGTTTAAAATTTATCGTTGGGTACATTTCATTGCTTCGCGCGTTGAAAAATTTAATCTCCTCGATGACGTCAGCATTTTTCGTAATTGAAAATTTGCATGCAAGAACACAATTCATTTTGACACTGTTGTCCTTTAACATAATGTTTTTCAATCTTCTGACGATCAAATTTTGTGAATCTACGAGAAAACGTTTCACATCTTTATGTCCGAGATTGATCACTATTCCGGTACGAATGCTTAATCCGAAAGCCGTTACGGAATCTTCCCACTGAACTCTATCACGTTGTCGCGAAACACCTGCACCAACTTTTTGCAAAGATTTAATTTTCACATTTATGGTTTTGAGAATTCCGATTGTCGCGGAAATACGTTTTTTCTCTCTCAGAGTTGTGGCCGTTTTCAATAGGTTGCTCAAAAGTCTAATATTTGTGTACCCATTGTTTAACCATTGTTCACTATCGCACACCGAGAACTTGTCTTTGAGAGATTCATACGCTCTCTCCATAATTCGAATCAACTCTGACATTCTTTTGACTTCATTATGTTATACGCAAAAAATTACATGTGAGATATTATTCAGGCTTGGGGATAGAACACACAATGATCTAAGCCCTTTGCTTGCATGGTTCTTTATAAGAGAGACAATCAAATAATGTGGCAATGCCGCCGCTCTCTCTGTCTCTCTTCCTAAGGTTTGCGAAAGAGAAGGATGGCTAATTTTTGGGCCGTCGTCATTGTTTATCATAAAACGTTTTGGCGAAGTGTCACTCGATACCATACCGCTCTACCTGTACCGTCACAGCGACACGTTCTAACACGTCGAACATTAAAAGATATCGAGCGCTCGCATGCCTCACTCACCCAAACGTTCGAGCGGCTGCACCGGAGCTATCGATGAAAAAATAAAACATCGCTTATGGAACTCATCGTGAGAATCGTCTCGATATGCCCGAATTTTCTCTGAAAAAATCCGGCGGTCGGTGGTATCAAAGAATTGTTATTTATCCAACGAAATATATCGTGTAACGCGTCGCTTCAAAAATTATTTATCCGTTGGTCAATCGCGTGACACACCCCATCAACCCCCCCTCTAATTTATTACATCCTTCGCGGAATAAGTTATTTATCCGACACTCGGCCATCGAATAAATAATACGATTGCCTGTATTGAAATCGGATATTAGTCGGTGATACCAAAGAATATTTATTAGGCACTTTAAATAAACAATTCGGCTAAGAAATATGGGGTAACACATACCTCACGCCTGATGCCCCCCCCCCCCCCCCCCCCCCTCTACAAAGTTCGCATGGCACGCGTCTCGTGCTTGACCGGAACTGGTTTTTCAGCTATTCTCTCTAGCGAAAGATTATCATTAACACGCGTGTACCTAAAACTATTGAAGATTCTCCTTTTGTATATCGACGTTGGCTCAAACCCTGTTCTATTATCTTTTGATCGGCGCAAGAATAGTATGGCTCGGCTCTTTTAGTGATAATCGATTGCTGATGAACTTGTCGGCTCAGTTGATAGGAATCATTCTCGGGCGTACTTTAATTGTAAACACGAGTTTACCGACAAACTGTCGTTGAATTCTATGAACGTATCCCGACGTTGGCTCTTACATTTGTACATTCACTTTTGATCTTCACAGAATTAATATCGACACGACTCTCTTTTTTTCACAATCGAATAAGTTTATCACGGTCTGCTCTAGTATACACGAAGGTTTGCCCGGCTTGAGGCGGTTATCGTTGAGCGATTACGCCTCTTTGTGTCTATTGTCAAGATGACGATTAATAATAAAGTGACGACCAAACGTCTGTTGTACGGGAAGTGTGTTGTGGTTGTGGTTTTTTCATTTTTTCTCACTTCGCTCTACCTGCACACCAGATCCTCGCTCAAATACTAGGAAATATTTCTCGAAACACAACGCCTTTTATTTTAGTGTTAAAGATACGCCGCGACGTGGATCACACTATCGATGTGAATAGTGCACGAATTCATGCATACTTTTCGTAATTATACAAACGGGACGAATTTGAGCGAAAGAGTGGCCTTCTTGGGTTATAAACTGAGACTTACTCCGAAATTGCGTGATATTTTGCAGATTTTCGGAAACCTACGGGGAGCGGAGACGAGCGAAAATAAAAATTCACAGGTCGCACTGACATCGCTACCGAGCCGAGAATGTCTCAAGGCTAGGTGCGCCATGTTTACGTGGGGTCAACGAGACCGTAAGTCGCGAAATGGGGAGCTATAACATACTCGTATAATATGGCGTATGAAATATTACGCGCGCGACTAAATTATTCTATTCTCATTTAATCAAATTTGAACACACTTTCACCTCGACGCCGGTCAAAGGATATTTCGGTATGGATTTAAACACAGCTCTTGTATGGACCATAAGTATACTAAGTGATGTCTTAAGACGGTGTATTATATAAGTAGTGATGACTCCGTAATACGTATGGTGCAATATTTCAAAGAGTTCATGAGACAAAAAGCGCTATTGGTCCGTACGAACCGCAAGCGCTTCTCAACGCCGTTTAGCAAAAATCTCTCTTGATTAAAGATATCGTAGTGTAAATGTCTGCGGAGATCGATCGTTTTATTCTTATCTACAACTATCCGTCTGTTTACAAGACCAATAATAGTATCCTCTGCATCATCCACTTTGTTTGGCGAATGATTCTACCATAGAGTACTCGAGCGATGCGAAGGCTTAGCAGCAGGCCCACAATTCACGAGGGTTTCAATGTATGCATAAACATTTTTAGGAGTTGGTACAAGTTTCTAATTCAAACATACATCGACCTGATTGAAGATAGAGTGCCGTAGATTATTAACCGGTTCTACTTTCAGTTCTGGCACATTTGTTTTATTTCAGGTTTTCATTTTAACACGCATGCTCAGCATGGTGAGTGCAAGATTGATGTACCCAGCCCCCTGGCCCGGTATGACAATCTATATCGGTGAGTCATCCGTCAATGATGAAATCGGCTTGTAATACACTGCATGTGTTCCCTCAATTGTGATCTGGGTCGGTGGTAAGTAGGAGGGAGCGCACTATGGTGGATCTCACTCCTTTTCCCCTACTCCGCAGTGCCGAGTTTGCCGAGAGCTCGGGCTGCCGTGGGTGGGCGGGAAGAGGTGCGCAAAGGGTGGAGGGGGCTGGAGTGTTTCGGCACAGTGGCGTACTGTTTTTTACAGATAAAATCGCAATATAAAAAATGTTGTTGATGCCGGCGGGAATCTGACCCGGGCCCGGTGCGTGTGAGCCATGAGCGCTACAGCTCTACCGCCGTCACTTTAACTTTATCGTTATATGCTTAATTCTAAGCGTTACCTTTTTTTTCCTCTGTCTCTCTCTGCCTTTCTCTCTCTCTCTCTCTCTCTCTCTCTCTCTCTCTCTCTCTCTCTCTCTCTCTCTCTCTCTGTCTCTCGGTGTTTTACGTTCTTGTTATCTGCCGTCACTCTTGTTTCTCTCTCCCACTTTTGCGCACGCGCGCGTTTGGAAGATATGAGCACGCACGCATAAGCACACGAACATGCCCGCGCACACGCACGTACTCTCTTACTCACTATATTCATCGCCATCACTATCGCTTAAAAACTCCTGCGGTATATTCTTCCGTCCTTATCTAGCAGGTGTATGGTGGTTCTCCCCATCGTTCGATACACCACCTTGGCCATGGCGACGTGGACTGTTAATGCGTATACCACCTCTTCCGGCCGGTGAAATCGTGCTGGGTGTGTCAACCGGTATCGGGCGCGCCACATTTAACGCAGATATCGGTTTTCAGGGAGTGTATAGATGAAAAATGTCACTGAGTTCCTCATACTCATCACGGCTTTCGTCGATCAGTTCGAACGCCGTCCCCGACGAACGACGCAAAACATTTCCACCGTACAAACGGCTGAATTAAAGCGTTCACCACAATGTTCCTCGAGATAATAGATCCATAATAACGCACGAAGTTCGGTGTATATCTCCGTCATTACGGGCGTGCGTAGGTGTACCACGTCGAGACTGTTAAAGTCGACTACCTCGCATTCAAAAGGAGTTTCCCACAGGATATACATGATAGATATTTCGTGATTGAACAAGAACAACAGTAACAAGGAAGATAATAGCTATTTCGCGGTTGAGTTTTAACTGAAGTCTATCCAGCCATGAAATCTTTCAACCCCTCGGTGCAATCCCCCACCCGTTTATCTTTGGATCGTTTTTAATTTTGTCGCGATACTTTTGCGGGTGTATACGTCGCATCACCATCCGGGGAACGCTATAATCAATACCATATAATATGATTATTATTTAAAAGACGATTGTACGTTAATAATGTTTATTCCGCTCAAGTGATTGGCGCAGGGTCCAAATACACCAATACATTTAATATTGCAATAGTTATATTGCCCTGCCCCCGCTCTAATGTTGAGAGAACGAAAGTTGTGGAGTTGCTGGGATTGATTCCGCTGGAGTCCGGGTTTATCCTCCGCTGCTTTTCCGTATTGGAGTCGATATGGAACTGGCTCGGCATCTCTCCACGTGCGAATGAGAGTACATGTTGTGACAGAAGATTTGTCTCTCGACGTCACGAGAAAGCGTACATGCAGGCACAGAGGCATACGGGTAGGAGATCGACCAGTAATTCGACTCCTTATTTCCAGTCGATATTGGGAATTACTACGTGCATGTCAATAGGCTAATTTTCCCTCCTCCAAGCGTCGACCGTGCGAACGAAAAATTTCAGGTCTGGAGACGACACTCTGTGTCTGCCGGCCCTAGCGAAAGGTCCCATAGCAAGCAACTAGTAAAATAAATCACTGTGGTTGTAAGAAAGATTCTCGTTACAGAATTTGGATTTATATCGTTTCTTGATTTTGTGTGTATCGACTGTGATCGAATTGTGCGAGGAGAGAGGTAACGGGTGGCTAGAATTCGTCCAATCTACCAATCGACAAGGTAAGTCTCTTTCGAATTTTTCGGCGATGCGGTGGACCGTTCTCTCTCTCTCTCTCTCTCTCTCTCTGTCTAAAAAAAAGGTTCGTCCAGCGTCCCGACCTTGAGCAGGCTTAGCCGGCAATTGTTCCGCAAATTCATAAGAAGATTACTTTGCTAGTTTTGGAGAAACTAGCTGGCGCCAAATAGTTTAATTAAGTCGTTGCTAAATTCGTCCGTTGTAATTTTATAGGCCCGGACAGCCCTGACCCAGCCACGTTCGGTGACGATCTTCTCGCGTAAAGAGAAGTCACGGTCTTAATGTGAAAGGGCCCAACAATTATGCGATCCTTTGTGATCTGCCGTTTGGAAAAGAGTCCTGAGTTATGTGTGATTTTTTCGTCTTGTGAATTCCGGACTTTGCGGCAAGGTACCTCTGATCTCCTCAGAGTCCAGCATTCCAGTGATTGCATCTCGGCTCTGGAACACACACAAAGAGAGGGACAGAGGGAGAGAGAGAGGGAGGGAAAGAGAGAATGAATGAATGAATGAATGAATGAATTTATTATGCCTTAGCTAGCTGTGAGGCAATTACATTGAGTAGTGAAATGACAACAACATGTTACAATTTGGAATACAAATTAATACAATACTTAAAATAATAAAATAATAGTAAAATAATAATAATAATAATAATAATTTTGAACAATGTGCTTGGAGGTAAATGAAATAACAGTCGTGATAATGAAATATGAGTAATCCTTCCTAGTCATGTGAAGTGTAACGTGATATGATGCGTGTTGTGATCAAGGCTGCATGAGAGAATAGGAGAAAGAAAGAAAGGCGATACGGAACTCAGAACGAGTAGGGAAACCAATCTAAATCAGTTTAAATTCTTGCCTTCGATACTAAGCGGACAATTTTAGTGAACTCACTTAACTCTAGACAGCACTGTAGGAGGTGTGATACAATAATAGCATAAGTGGATCTAATATATAAAATAGTATATAAAATAGTAGCGCAGATAAAGTCTAATTGATAAGAAATCGTTACATAAAATGTTTAATCGCAGTGAAGGCCAACAACGAAGTTGATATGAACGCCGCATTACCCTTCATAAATTAGTTAATTTATGAGTGGTGTTTCTACACAAAATTTAGTCACCTACGTCTCCCCCTTCATGACACTCTAACTGCAGCAGGTAATTTCGTAATCCGATTTTGAATGACTCAAAGGACGATGCAGCTCGCAGTGATAGAGGCAATGAGTGCCAGTGCATCGCAGCCGACATTTGGAAGGATCGGTGGAAGGTCATAGTCCTATGATTATCAATATGGAATGTCTCATGAGTTGCTAGCCTGTCAGACCTTCTTACATTTTGCGATTCCCTTGGCAGTAAGTCACTTAGGTACTTAGGAACACTGCGGAAAAGTACACTATATGCCGCTATCCCCAGAAAATACAGCCGACGTCCCTTCACCGACAGCCACTTTAGTCTGTGACGATATGGTGTGATACGCGAATCGCGTTGTAGGTCAAACACGAAGCGTATGCACCAAATTTAGTAACCTGTCTAGCTTGGTATTTAGAGTTTGCGAGAGATCATGATAGACTAAGCAGCAATAGTCGAAATGAGGGATTATTAGAGTTTGAACGAACATCGTCCGAATATCTGTTGAGAGCGCCGATTTGTGAAATTTTAGTTTAAATAGAATCCCGTGAACTTTTTGCGAGATACTTCGTATGTGCGCATCCCAAGAGAGGTCGCTCGAAAAAATTACACCCAAATCGCGTGACTCGGTTACATACGGCAAAATGACTGTACCCAGGGAGATGGGCGGAAGATCAATAGTCTCTATGCTACTCACATATGCTCTAGTACCCATTATTAATGCTTTCGATTTGGTAATGTTAAGAGTGAGTCCATTTGCATTTGCATATTGAGCAATGTTGTTTACGTCACAAGTAACCTTGCATAATGTCTGATTAAGTTCTGATGGCATACATTGCAGATAGATTTGAGTATCGTCAGCAAAAATCATGTGCTTGCAAAACTGTAGGCTCGCTGCTATGTCATTAATGTAAAGTGCGAATAATAATGGTCCGAGGACGGATCCTTGTGGAACACCAGCAGATAAATATACTCGATCTGAGCTGCCTCCTCGACCGTCGGTAACTGTCTGGGATCCACCTGTCAGATAAGAGTAGAACCACCTAAGTACAGATTCGGACAGATTGAAAGATTTGAGCTTACGTAGCAGATTTAGGTGCGGGACCGTGTCAAAAGCTTTGGTAAAATCAAAAAGGACCAGTATAGTCAATCTCCTTTCATCGATACCACGCCGAACATCATCTGTTATTTTCAGTAGGGCTGTCTGCGTGCTGAAAGAGCGACGATATGCTGATTGCATAGGATCTAGCAGTTCGTGAGTTTCTAGGTAGTTTGAGAGTTGCTCGAATACGATCCTCTCAAATATTTTAGACAGTTCCGGTAAGATGGCAATGGGCCTTGTATCAGAAGGTGACTGAGGAGCCTTCTTTTTGAGAAGCGGACGTATGAGGGCTCGCTTCCACACGTTAGGAAAATGCGACAGCTGAGTAGAAAGATTGAAGATGCTTACTAACTGGTCTACTAGTAAAGACTGAGACTTCACAATTAGAAATGGCGAGATACTGTCCGTGCCTTCAGTGAGAGATGTAGACACTGAGCGATGAAGCTGCTTAAGTATATCTGCTGCGGAGATCGAACTAAAAGAAAAGGCGATGGAGTTGTCGACGCACTGCGCTTCCTGTAACATTGCCTTGAATGAGACATCAGTAACAGGTTGTACGGACGATGAGATGGAGACGTAGAATGTATTAAGCTCATTAGACGAGAAGAAATTCAGCGGAGATGAAAAGGAAGTTCTGACTAAGCCGAGGCGCCTAAGCGCCGGCCACATATGTTTTGAGTCTTTTATCGAATTTAGCTTCGCCAATATAAAGTCGCTCCTTGCCTTTCTGATGTTCGCTGTCACTTTATCGCGCATAACCCGGTACATGACGAAGCAAAGAGCATTATTAGTCCTTTTGGCGCGCTTGTAAAGGTTGTTTCTGATTTTGATATCTTCTTTAAGCTCATCAGTTAGCCAGGGAGTAGTGGGCTTTGTAGGCTTGAAGGTAACCAGGGGTGCTAGCTCGTCTAGTGCAGCATGGAGCACTTGAGTAATTGCAGCTAGATGAGCGTCTAGCTGCACGCTTGTTGTGGTAGCAAGCGGGATACTAATGTCTGCCGCAGAAAATCGAGAGGCGATAATGGCCAGAAACTCTCGATCAGTAAAATTGACCAGATTGCGTCGTGTAATGAGGCGAACAGAGTTAGAAGGAACACCAATCTTGTATTTGATTGTCACTATGTCATGCCCCGCAATGAAGGGTGCGGATGATTTCTCGAGCGAACCAAGTTTATCTTCATTGTCTACTATGAATAAGTCAAGCCACGAGTTATTGTGAGCCGTATGGTGCGTAGCATCAGAAGGAACCAAAAATAGTGAGTGAGAGACAATAAAATTCATTAGATATTTAGCTGGGTAATCGTTTTGCCGCATATTGCAGTTCAAGTCCCCTGCTATGATAACATTTTTGTAACGATGAACAAAACGATTAAAACTTGCTTCGAAAACATGGAGAAGCTGACCCTTCGGCCTTCGATACATAGAGGAGAATAGAATAGATTCTCCATGAGGAAGATCAACATGTAATAAAATAAATTCAGGCGCATTCGAGAATCGATTAGGGGAAGTGTCTAGAATTTTAGCAGTTAGTGCATTTTGTATAAAGCAAGCAACCCCTCCTCCTTTTTTTCCTTCACGGTCATTTCTGATAAGGAAATAGCCCTCAATATTGACTAGATTATCCTCTATGTTCGTATGAAGCCACGTCTCGGAGACTGCTAAAATATGACACGGGTTTTCCTGAACGTGCAACCGCACCTGATCAATGTGCACTAATAGTGAATTCGCATTCAAATGACTGACTGTAAGAGCATGAGGGAGGGATAGACGCGGTTCTGCATTAGATAAGGACGGAGGCAATTGAAGCAGTCACGACATCTTCGAGAAATCTGCTGCAGAATTTATGGCTAATACCGGATCGCCATCCCGCTTTCTGGCAAAGATCTTGAGAGAGAGGGAGAGAGGGAGAGAGAGAGGGAGAGAGGGAGAGAGAGAGGGAGAGAGAGACAGCAGAGAGAGAGAGAGAGAGAGAGAGAGAGAGAGAGAGAGAGAGAGAGAGAGAGAGAGAGAGAGAGAGAGAGAGAGAGAGAGAGAGAGAGAGAGAGAGAGAGAGAGAGAGAGAGAGAGATTGATTGATTGAAGTTTATTTAGCTTCCTCGGCTATTATGTGTTACATTGTACGTATACTTTAAGTTCTTAATACTTACTCTTATATATTAAATTTACCTACTATAAATATCCTCCATTAGCATTCGCTTGAACACATCCATTCTATCACAGGCTCTTATTTCCGTTGGTAGCGCATTGTACAATTGCATGCCCTCATAGTACATGCTGTTTTGCGCACTTCTCGTTCTACAGAATTTTATCGCCATAGTTCCCTCTTGCCTTGTATGTCTCCCACTCACATTCCTAATTATTTGCAACTTACTTCTTATTGTTAGTTCATGTGGCGCCAAATGGTGTAGAATCTTAAATATAAATATGCATGAATTGTAGTGTAGCCTTTGTTTGATGGACATAAATTGGAGCATTTGTAACATAAGCTCAATTTTGGTATATATATTGCATTGCAATATTACCCGCATCACCCGATTCTGTGCTATTTGTACATTTTGTAGTTGCGTCTCTCCCATTTCAACTAGTAACGTTTCACAGTACTCGAAGTGCGGAGCTATTATCGACTTATCCACAGGGTGGTCCACGCGACGCGTGCACCTCTTTTACGACCAAAATATGTGTTGTACGGAAAAATGTTATATACAAAAGTTACATGGTTTATAAGGCTACATCATGTGGCGCATTTATTTTTCTTCTAGGTGGAAGCCCTTCAGAGATTTCAAGGTCAACTTTGTTTTTTTAAAGGGAATGCTATATTGTGTATAGCGTAATATAGTAGAGTATCGAATTATGAGTAAAAAGTATAGACCTTTATCAGCCCTAAAATTAATATGTATAATTTAAATGTAATGAAACTCGATAGCTGAAATCTAAAACCTTTTCGTTCGGTTGTTGTTTAAAATTTGCAAATTCTGTAAACCACTCCTCAACATCTTTTTTTAGCCTGTAGTGTTTTGAGAAAAATTCAATAAGATCGTCTACTGTTGCTACATCCGCTTGACCTGCCCGCATCAAAGGTTCACCCTTGCATTTATTTATTAATGTTCTTACTACGAGTGATTCGTTTATTCCTTGTGCCAGCTCTTTCGCTAGTTTGCAATCGCGTAAAAATGAATCTATTGAATATCCGTCTGTCCCGTTATGGAAATACGGGATTGTTTTAAAAAATTCTCGGAAATTTTGTTCCGTCCTATATACTAATGGTGGGTCTATTGACATGTTCATTATCGATGCGTTTTCGTTTGCGGTAACCATTATTATGCAAAAAAAAGGAAACGCTTACTACTTGAGAAGATTTATGCGGGCTGGATACAGTTGTTTGGTCGTCGAACTCCGATGTCGTTGACGAGATTTAACCCTTAAATGCATGATTTTTCCTTTTTAAATACAAAAAATTGAAACAGGTAGATAATTAAACATAGATTAGATAGAGAAACAAGGAAGAAAACACAGATGTACATATACATCATCATGCATTTAAGGGTTAAGGCGTTGCTGGTCGTTGGCAGATGTCTTGGTGTCAGTCACGATGGGTCTCTTGCGGTGCGTTTATGGGTTTTTGATGTCCTTGGAGTTGCGGCTCTACCTGCTGCGGTGGTGGAAGCCGATGTCCCTCGAATTGTCGTCGTCAGAAGCAGTTGGTTTATTATTGTTTTATGCGATTTGGTTATCGCGTCGTTGTTCTGACTTTTGATGGGTCAGGATGAAATGGGAAACAATATTTTTCCACATTTTCGTGTTGTATATGATGTCTTCCGGTCGCATCCCGTTCGCTGCCGCCAAATTTATTTATAAACTAAGCTGTTACGTCCCCGATATTGAATTGGAGCAGGTTGATAACATAGTTCCGTTTACTCTGCCGATACACTGTTACGTCCCAAAGTGGAGAGAGTTTGAAGCTCCGTCGATAATGCGATGTGCGCGCGATATTTGAATTAGATTGCGCTATTCGGCTGGACGTGAGCTCGCCGCCTTGGACTTACTTGTGCTCAATGTACCAACTCAACGATTTAGGATTAATCGTCGAGGATGATTCCTCTTCGAAGACGTATTGTTGATTGATGATGTTTCCCAGAGTTCTCGATTGAACCGAGAAGATGTATTTTCTTGGGAAAATTATTATTGATTGCAACACCAACACTTTACATACAATTAACAAAAACAACTGTACTTTATTCAAGTTTGACATTGTACTTTGAAATTACAACACAAATTGGACTTAGAGTGATTTTTCAAATGTCGGAGATTTGTTAGCTTAAGATGCTTTCGATTTCGAGGTTGAGTCGATTCTACTTCTCTTGTCGAAGTTGGTTGACCGATTTCGTCTCGGTTCGAGCGGAGTTACAAAATTATATAAATCTGATTGGTCGGATTCTTTAGCGATATTTTGAGTTTTCCTATCGGAGGGGTTGTTTTAAAGATATGGGGGTGTCCTGAGAGCGTCGTTTGTTTGGACGTCGATCGTGAGAAAGAAAAGTGTGTTCTCTGATTATGGTTCTGAGAAATACAGCATTTGGTTTTCATCTGATTTTACGAGCGGTGATATCGAACGAGGCGCTCGTAAAAATGTGACATAAATGAGGAGAGCAGGGAAAAGTTTTTCGTGCCTGATAATTATGAATTCATATATGGTCCGCTTTTAAAACTAGGAGTAAATAATATCGTTATCAACTAGGTTTTCGAGCTACAAAATCGCGCAAGAGGTTGGTGGAAAAGACATAAAAAAGCATGTTTGCCAGAGAGGGTGTTTATGAATGGATGGGATGTTTTGGTTATGGTTTTAAGTTCCCTGGTATATGTATGCGATAAGAGCTTGGTGCTCTGGTAATCTTAGCTGGGATCTTTCCCCTAATCTGTTTAGTTTCTACGGATAAATGGTATAGTTTATAAATGCAATAGTAAAATAATAAGAAGAGAAAAAAAGATGTACATACTGTTTAAATTTTACCGGCAGGCTGCATTGGTTTACAGGTAGGTAAGATAGTAGTCTAATTTATCGACCGGAGATGTGCGTCACCCATGCTGGGACGTAACAATACTTTGTTGGCGCGAGATGTGGACGTACGCTCAGTGACATCAGAATGAATAGATATTCTGATCGTACTGAGATTCGGAGATTCGAAGATTCGGAGGTTCGGAGGTTCGGTATGAAATTCAACCCCTGCTGTGCGCAGTTGAAGCGAACAACACGATGAATAATTGTAAATTGTTGAGTTTATTCGCACTGAATATATGATAGTGATTTACAGTTGGTTTCGGTCGTTTTAGATGGAACGAACGTCCTGCTTGGCGTCTTACAGAATTTGTCGTAACTGTTAACTAATTGAGAACTCGATTTGTGTAAAAAGGACAAGAATTTGGGTTAGAGCGTCCTTTTTATAGGTGCTCTAGTTTTGGGTGAAAGAGATTTAGTTTAGGGTGGAGTTGCGATTGTCCCTTAGAAGACGGTTGGAAAGTTCTTGTGATAGGCTGGGTTTTCCGTACCATTTCTTCGTACTAGGTTAGTTAGTACTATTTACTTGCTGAAAGGAAATATCTGCTATGTCGCTTGGTCATTGGTAAGTTCTGAAAATTGACTGGACTTTGAACGTCGGCTCGTACGTAACCCTACGACCCAGTCAACTAGCAGCAAAAATTGGAAGGGTATAGGCTAGGCGAACCCAGAGCACCAGAGTCGACGACAGCGGTGCTAGAAACATTAGAAACAAACGCAGATCCAATTGACGAGGAATGGTGAGAGGACCTGGAGACTTTAATCCTACAAGACGACGAGGACGAAGAAGTAACGGAGGAGGAACAGTTCAGATGGCTATGGGTCTACGCAGACGACCTGCGAAGACGAAAAAAAAAGAAAAAAACAACTGATAAACCAGCAAGTAGAAAAAAAAATAATATTTTTATATAATCATTCGCGCAATCAAATTTAATTTTTGTAAGAAAAAACTTAGGGTTTTGATTCGTTCAATCAAAATGCAAATTGTCGCTAGGCACATACAGTCAGTGACGAAATTGAGTGGACACTTTCTAGTATAAAGTGCCGGAACTGTTTTTTATGTCATTTCGCCGGTAATTGGCCTAGGCCAATTTAACCAGCGTCATTTTAAAAAGGAGCAATTCACCTTCATTTCGGCTATATTAAAAAAATTTTACGATTTTTTTTTTACAATTGGCACCCAGTTTTGAAAAAAAATTTTTTTGCCGTTTTCTTGTTTTTCTTTGAGTGGACACCTTCCGTAATAAAATTTGTTTAGCCCATTTCTTTAACCGTGATCGTAAAGGGAGCAATCCAAGCTTCAATTTCTTTTTTTAGAAAACATGCCACGATTTTTTTTTCAAAGATATTTCATTTTTTGAGAAAAAATAGACGATTTGAAAATTGCTCTGCAGGACGAAAACGATGAGGTTTACAACAAAATCTCAAGATGTTAAAAAGTTGTATCACTTTTTGGTGAGTTCACGAGACTTTTTTCAGATTTTTTTTTCGAAATTTGTTTTCCAACTATTTCCCGTCAGTTCGATTGATGCGAATACCATGAAATCAATAGAATTAAATTTTTTACTTACATATTAAACTTTGGTCTCTTCGGAGGTTTATTCGACGACACCAAAGTTTATTTGGTATGTAAAAAATTTCATTCTATTATTTTCATGGTATTTAGATCAATCGAGCTTCGATCGAAAATAGACGGAAAACAAATTTCGAAAAAAAAATCTGAAAACATTCTCGTAAACTCATCAAGAAGTATTACAACTTTTTACCGTCTTGAGGTTTTGTTGTAAACCTCATCGTTTTCGTCCTGCGCAGCAATTTTCAAATCGTCTATTTTTTCTCTAAAAATGCAATATCTTTGGAAAAAAAAATCGTACAATTTTATCTAAAAAAAAGAAATTGAAGGTTAGATTGCTCTCTTTACGATCACGGTTAAAGAAATGTGCTAAAAAAATTTTACTACAAAAGGTGTCCACTCAAAGAAAAACAAGAAAACGGCAAAAAATTTTTTTTTCAAAACTGGGTGCCAATTGTAAAAAAAAAATCGTAAAATTTTTTAAAACAGCCAAAATGAAGTTAAATTGCTCCTCTTTAAAATGACGCTGGTTAAATTGGTCTAGGCCAATTACCTGCGAAATGACATAAAAAACCGTTCCGGCACTTTATACTAGAAAGTGTCCACTCAATTTCGTCACTGACTGTATATATCAAAATCAATTTTGTTAGAAAAATTTGTATTATTATTTTTTTGTTATTATTATATATTTGCTTTTGATTCCCTCAATCAAATTCAAATTTTAATATTGTAAGAATTTGATGCTGTTTTTTTTTTCAAATCAAGACTACTGTTATGCCGCACGATTTCGCACTGCACTTTAATATTTAGGGATCTACTAGTAAAGGGTTAGAACCCAAATGAAAGACAAAAGTAAAATATAAATAGTTTATTGACACTTTGAATAAGAGAAAGGAAACAAGGATTCCTTGCGCGAATCCGTCGTGCCGCACGTACAGGTTAAAGATTAATTTCAGACTGGTTTCCAGATGGTTTTGGAGATCTGTGGATATTTCGCATTAGTCTCTAATGGATTCATTTTTATTAATCTCTAATGGGTATTTTGCATTTATCTCACCAAGGGCCGGGGAAGGGGGACGCCGAGATTTGCCTCTTACTCCTCACTTTTCTAACGTTTATGAGAAACTTGTTTTCTATACGCGCACGGGTAAATACTTTTTCCACTTACTTTCTTTAATGCGATTATTTCTTTCATTTAGGTAAAGAAAAAAATGCACACTTAGAGATGCATTCCCAGTGTTTATATTAGACGTTTGCGGCATTCTTGTGTGATTTGTGCGACTCCGATCGCTCAGCCATCCCGTGACATGACTTGATATCTACGCAGCGACCTAATTGTAGTTTATTAAATGCGTTTGTGCAAATGATATCGTAGCGCGGGGGATTCTTTTTTCTTTTTCCATGCTTCCCGACTAGAAATTTTCATAGGGACAACCCTATATGGCATAAGGACCCTATCAGGTTAACTCTAAATAGGGAATCCCTCATAAGGTCCTGATAAAGATAGTATAGGTACAACCCTGCGACGGGAAGTACTGATAACATCCTTATAACGTTTTGACAGGATCGTCCCAAGTAGGGTTTGATTAGAGTAATGAAATAAGGTCCCAATAATGTTTATTTAGGGGTAACCCCATAAGTCATAGGTGAACATTTATTTTTAAACTTTATATACTTCCCAATAATAAATGAATATACAAATACATTTTTGATAGGTACTGCAATAAGTAGACATATTATGAGATTTTTTCTTCATTGTAGAACTTGTTTTATTTTTTTATTCGGATCTTAACTTTTCATTTTTTTTATTGTGCGGTATTTTGTTTTAAAAGTAAACAATACCTTGAATATTTATCTTCGCCGTTTATTAGCAAAAAAAACAATCACTTATCAAAGGAAACATCCACATAATTGGGAGATTGAAGAATTTTGAATTAGATGTATAAGTGTCGCACTAGCAATACCGCCAGACTCCGACAGATGGCTACGATTCTCGTGAACGGTATAGCGACCATAATTGTATATAACCGAGGTAATCAGTCTAAATGACTATGGGACTCTTGTGCGGTCGCTCGGCGAGTCTAGTCGTGCAGGATTCGTTTCGAGTTGGAGATTCGGAGTGATCATTCACAGTGAATTATAGCTCCACGCTTGTACGGATATAAAGCTAATTCTCGCTACTCGAAAATAATCTCTAAGAGTGATAAAACAAAACAAAGCTAAAACGGAAAATAACCCGAACAAATTAAAGAACTACAATGTCATCTTAAATAAAGGTTGTTACACATTACGCGACATGGGCAGTCGCGTGACGTAGCGGGACGTAGCGACAGCGACCGATAATTTTTTCGCGTACGTTCACGTTGCATGTGACACAATCCGTCGCGTAACGGAGCGGGACGTAGCGAGAGCGACCGACAATTTTATGCATATGTTCAGATTGCTCCGGCAGGCATTCTTCAGTTATTTTTAAACATTCATCAATGGCAATGAATCCATCGTTGAGCGACGAGAAACTGGCTCTCATAGCCTTACTTTTAGATGAAGAAGAAGAAAAAAAATCTAAAAAACGTAAACGAATGTGGGTGTACCCAATATTAACACGTTGAGCGCCACGTCAGCCATCGGTGGCTGACACTAGACTTTCCGTTTAGGCCGCGTCAGCCATCGGTGGCTGACACTAGATTTTCTGTTTAGGTCGCGTCAACCATCGGTGGCTGACAGCGTGTAACATGAGAACTATAAAATTTTACACTATTTTGCGGAGTTACACAAAATTTATTTAAAATTTACTTAATTTGGTATTATTACAGTATTAATGGGTTTCATTGTAACATGGCAAACATAAAAATAGTTTTCCTTTACAATTGTTACAAAATATTACAACACGCTTGGTCTTTCTCCTTGCCATCACTCTGCCATCTTTTCTTACATTTTTGTGATAACATAATTTGCAATACTTTCGAACTTCAGAGACTTTTCCCGATTTTATTTCGAGTTCGTGTTTTTTTATGGATCTTCTTGTAATTTGGCTCGGTTGAATGTTTTCTTTGTCACAACTTGTAAGATGAACTGCTAATTTTTTCCGAAATTCGGTAATGCTAATTTTCTGCTTCGTAATATTTTTATATAAAATGTAACTATTTACAACCGTAGTATTTAATAACAATTCGAAAGCTAGTTTCCTATACCATTTTAGGGACTTGCATAATGGATTGTTGTAGGCGTTCATTTGGTCGGATAAATCTACAGCTGACTTTTGTTTATTGCAGTCTACTATAATTTGTGGCTTGATCTGGCGTCCTGATCGGCGTTCAACATTCACCATTTCTGACGAGTGCTTTGTCGATAGAACTAGGATGTCTTTCTTATCTTTCCACTTCAAAATGGTAATCCCGTGGTTATTTACCTTTGCTATGATTTGTTCTCGTTTTAATTTTGTTGAAAGCACTTGGTGCGAATTTCCTCTTCGATTTGTGCGTAACGTTCCCACTAAATGGGTGTTTTTTCTAATTAGTTTTTCGGCTAATTCTAAACTTGTATACCAGTTGTCCGTATACAGCGTGTGCCCCATATCAAACAAATCTTCGCAAAGAGACATTACAATATTAGTTGGCGTAGTTTTTTCTTTTTCTACGGTTTTCCCTGTGTATACGCGGAAAGCATAGGTGTATCCCGATCCGCAGCACAACTTAAATATTTTAATTCCATATTTGTGGCGCTTTTGTTTTAAATATTGTCTAAATACAATGCGGCCACGAAATGGAATCAAGGATTCGTCAATACATATGTCCTCGGTCGGATTGTAATATCTTTTGTAATTTGTCTCCAAAATGTCTATAATTGGTTGTAATTTATATAAACGATTGGAACCATTATCTTTTTCGTTGTCTACAAAATGTAGCATTCTTAGTAATAATTCAAATCGGTTCCTTGACATGACCGTTTTTGGGAACGTTTGCAAATAGGCAGGATCATTAGACCAACAATGGTGTATGGCCGGCAATTTTACTAATCCCATCCATAGGACGAGTCCAAATAATCTCCTAATTTCAGACTTACTTGTTTCTGTCCACTTTGCCAAGCGCTGCGTGTATCCAGCTTCTATTTTCTGTGCTGCATATAAGTTGGTTTGTTCGGCAATTTCTTCGAACAGTTCATCCGGTACAAATAATTGATAGCTGGTTTCTACGGCTATGTCTGATCCCATATGCTCTCTTACAAACCCCGAAGGATGTGTAAATGGCACAATCTTTGGCTGATTGCCCCTCGGGTCATGCCATTCTTCAACAATCTCCTCCTCTTCGTCAGAGGATAAAAATACATCCACTCTAGGCCGTTTTTTAGCAAAAATAATTTCACTGCTGCTGTCGCTTTCACACTCTCGGACTGACGTTTTGACGCTCAGGGCTAAAGAAAATTTTTGTTTGCAGGGAGACAAGAACTGTAATGAACTGATTTGTCGCAAAAAGAATAACGGTCACGAATCCATTTCGAAGAAATTTTATCTGAGCGGGCTAAGCGGTAAGAAAAACAAAACAGACTTGGCGCGTAACGTGTTGAAACCATAGACTTATAAGATAGACTGAGCGCTCCCATGAGAGGCACTGAATCAGTATATAAAGGACAGAGATGTATCGGGAGTATTCTTCTCTCATTTCAATCGGTGTAGTGGTGGGAGTGAACGGAGCAGGGGAAGTGGAACACATTCATAACGCAAACGCGTGATTTCTCCTCACTCTCCTCTGCTGCCTCATCCCCACCACAAGTATTCTGAGACAGAGAGAAGAGTACTCCCGATATATTGGCATCCTTTACATGTTGACTTCAAACGGCCAATGAGAGCGCTCAGTCTATCTTATATGTCTATGGTTGAAACAAAGCCTATAGGTATAACGTTAAAAATGTAAACTATCTTGTACTGCGATCGGAAACACCGGCCCTTCAATACCAGTGCGTATAAGCGGCGCTCGTGGCCTGAACGGGATTGTCTTAGAAATACGCGTGGCGCTCAACGTGTTAAAGAAAAGAAAGACAGAGGGAGAATATTGGACTTTGTTTAAATATTTATTGAAATTTGATAAGTTTTACCTATATTTTCGAATGCCGCAATCCAAATTTAACGATTTATTGGAATTGATAAAACCAATGATTTTGAAAGAAAATACGCAGTTCCGTGAAGCAATTTCACCAACAGAAAAGCTTGCAGTTTGTTTAAGGTACAGAATTTATCAGGTCAGAAATATTAAACAGGGGAGACTTCCACTTTTCGTGTGACCGGAGTAACATTTTATTTAACTATACAAATATCGGCCATTAAATATTAAAATCTACAGTTTCTGGTACTCATTATAAATTTGTTCCTCATGGGTTTGAGTTTGGATCACTGGGAGACTGATGGAAAAAGGTGATGCTGTGCTTGGAGTTGCGCTCGTTGGTGGCGTAGGACTCGGAGTTGAAATCGGCGATCCTAATGTGGGATATGTATAGTTCTTCCCAGTTTGGTACGCTTGACGAGGATGTTGCGGTGCATTCGTCATGGGTGCAGAATATAATCTTTGTGCCAGTTGATTTGGGACCGAAAATTGTTGTTGTTGCATCATAATTTGCTGCGTTTCCAAATCATTTACAATATTAAATACTTTAGATTTTGCTATATTTTAAAAATATGGGGAGAAATTTTCCACTGTTTTTCCAATACTTGAAAAAAATATTTCAATTGCGCCTGGTTCTTTGGTGGGTACTTCTTTCGTGGGTACGGTTGCTGTGTCAGCTGAATTTTTTTCCATCAAGTATCTCATCACCAGTGCTGATGGCGTTTCCGATTGTACCCGATAATTTTTTGCTTCTCTATTTTTACGCACCTTAGTAATAGTATTTCTGTCAATTTTGGATTGTCGTTTGATTTTCTCGTTCCCAGAACTTGATTGATTGTTATCGACGTCACCATTTTTTTTTTTTTTTTTTTTTATCGTAAAAACGTAGGGGAAATCTTTTATAGACCGTAGGCGGTTCCGCTACGCCCGGAGTTGGGGGTTGCCCTCCAATTCCAGGAGGAGCGTCCGCGCCCGTGTGCTGGACTCTCATCCCGCTCCACTGGGCAGAGCGGAGGGATGGTAGCCCCCGCTCGATCCGATGAAGTAGGATGCCTACCAGCTAAACCCTCCCTCCCCTGACCGGTTGATCAGGCGAGAGAAATCCACTTCTGTTCGCTTCCCGTCCGTGTACTGCTTTCGCATGCGTCCGTCGGGTAGTCCTGTCCAAGTCAAACTTGTCTGTTACGTGGTCTCTTGTCGGGTCTAGGCTGCTGAAGAGTCACCCTCTCAGTTGCTCAGTCATTCAAGCATCCGCCTTCATTTTTGCTCCTAAGAACAGTTTCGATGTAGGTGGCCACGAGGGTCCACCGTTCGTCATTTTGGGCCATCACGCTGACAATGTTGTCTGGCGTGATGGTTCCAACTGTCGCGTCTAGTCTTCGTCTCGTCTGTGTCCATCGGTCACATGTAAAAAACGTGTGATCCACGTCGTCTTGGTCGTGTCCACAGTACTTGCAGTCTGTAGTCCGTACCCTCCCCATTTTGTGTAGGTAACATCTAAAGTATCACGTGTGTGAAGTTAGCATCTCAAGTGTCAGCATCTCATAAATAAACTGCGTACAAAGTAGCATCTCACATAGTTCTACAGTTATTGATAAGTTTTAACAATAGTTCCATCGATTTTACTATCGAAACCGCATTTTGAAAAAATGAGATGCTAACTTCGCAAACCGGATCCTAGCATCTCACCGGATTTCATAAATTTGAGGGTACTAGAGCTTAAATTCAAAGAGTTCTACAACCTAAACTTATTTCCCACATAGTTATACCGTTTTAAAGTAGTCAGAATCGCTAATAATCGTAATGAACAAATTACTCATAAAGAAGTGAGACGCTGCAGTATACTCGCGGAATATCAGTTCTCTAAAGGATTTGGATGATAACTAAAAGTATATTACGTAAGTTCCGAAAGAGTTCTGTTCCTCAAACGCGTTAAAAAAATTACAGTTCATTGTTAATAATAAATATTCATAGGTAAGTGAGATGCTGCAGTATACTCGCGGAATATCAGTTCTCTAAAGGATTTGGATGATAACTAAAGGTATATTACGTAAGTTCCGAAAGAGTTCTGTTCCTCAAACGCGTTAAAAAAATTACAGTTCATTGTTAATAATAAATATTCATACGTAAGTGAGATGCTGCAGTATACTCGGGGAATATACGTTCTCTAAAGGATTTGGATGATAACTAAATGTATATTACGTAAGTTCCGAAAGAGTTCTGTCACTCAAAACCGTTAAAAAAATTACAGTTCATTGTTAATAATAAATATTCATACGTAAGGGAGATGCCGTAATCCAAGTAGAACCTCTCATGTCAGACGTATGTAGGTTTTAAATGTTTGACCTAAAGTCCATTATTCACATTACGGAAGAGTTATTAGGTTTTAGTTATTCTCAATAATGATAAGCCATTGTTATAAGTAAGATAACCTTATACGATATTGTGAATGCGATCCTATAATATGTTCGATTATAAACTGCGCTCAAGCTTACATCGGTTTTGATTATTCGTATAATTTGTTTTATGGCTATTCATGTGGAGCCGTTTCTGGGGCTGTAAAGAAATTTATCTGATTCGCCGTATTGTGCTTCTATACGGATGCAAGATCGAGGTTTTATCACGTTTCTACATTATAAGTTGAATTATTTAACATAAGGTATTTCTTATTCTTAACGTTACCCGGAACCAACGACAAGGGCGTGGTAAGATCTGGCTCCATATTTTTTTGTTTTTTATTTCGTTTTTTTTCTTATGGTTAAAAAACCATAAGAAAAAAGCTCGGAAACAACAAACAAATTTTAAAAAGCAAACTTTTATTTGCTTTTTAAAATTTGTTTATTGTTTATTTCACTTTTTTCGTATCCTGTTTTTGTTTTCCTTTTGTATTAATCTGTTTTTATCAATTGCCCATTTTTCTATGTTTGATTATTGTAATCTTTCGGTTTTCTTGTTTTTCAAACATATAATATATATTTTCTTTGGTATCATATTTTTTATGACATATTTTATCTCATTATGAAAGCATCCTTTTTATCACATTGCTGAGCAAGAAAGTCGTAGGAAATGAGGTATGACTGAACCTTTACATTCCCTTGAACTTAAAAGACATTAACTTGTTTAAAAATCATAACTCGCAAAAAAGCAACTTATTAAACAAATACGCTATTATTATTGCGGCGCGTATTGAAATGTTACCATACCTTAAAAAAAATAACTTGACTAAGAAATCAAATAAGATAAATAAACCGAGTGGGAATTTTTTTTAAAATTAATCTGCGATCGAACATTGCCAATCTTTATTCGTTTATCGCGTCCTCCTCATTTTTCACTCTTTTTATCTGTCAAAGTGTACAGACCTAATTTTTTGAAAAAAGGAATAAACAGGATCGTCCTTAATTATTCATAATGCATATGAGGCATTTCGCATGAAGTCATCCAGCCTAAAACATAAAAGTTGTTTAATCGTCTTGAAATTTTTATGGTCTATAGTCCTATTGATAGTGAAGCTTCAGCAAAAATTTTAAGGCTCTAGCTCAAATAGTTGCCTAGCAATAGGGGCTCAAAGTTGTACCATATTGGCCGTCGTGGCAACATTCCCAGGTTTGTATCTTCTCGAAAAATATAGCAATTTTAAAAAGTCAGGAGTGATTTTTAAAGCATTTTCTGCGTACTTTAAGAATATATTTTTTATTTTTAACAAAATTAATAAGTTCATAACAATTTTTTAAGGTTAATGTTAAAAATGACTTTTTCTCAAAGATCGACATCTTCGATTTTTATAAAAAAAATTTATAAAATAGTAGGGTTCTTTCCGAACAAAAAAGTATATAATGTCCAAGATGGACCGGATCTTTGTTTTGGAGATACAGTAGGATTTACCAACGAGCGGGCGCTTCACGTAGCACTCACGTAGAGCTCAAGCCCGAACGTAGCCTGGAGGGTCGCCGCGCGACACTACGTGAAGCGCCCGCTCGCTGGTAAATCCTACTATATCTCCGAAACTAAGGTCCGGCCCATCTTGAACATTATATACTTTTTTGTTCAGAAAGAACCCTACGATTTTATAAATTTTTTTGATAAAAATCGAAGATGTCGATCTTTGAGAAAAAGTCATTTTTAACATTAACCTTAAAAAATTGTTATGAACTTATTAATTTTATTAAAAATAAAAAATATATTCTTAAAGTACGCAGAAAATGCTTTAAAAATCACTCCTGACTTTTTAAAATCGCTATATTTTTCGAGAAGATACAAACCTGGGAATGTTGCCACGACGGCCAATATGGTACAAATTTGAGCCCCTATTGCTAGGCAGCTATTTGAGCTAGAGCCTTAAAATTGTTGGTGAAGCTTCACTATCAATAGGACTATAGACCATAAAAATTTCAAGACGATTAAAAAACTTTTATGTTTTAGGCTGGATGACTTCATGCGAAATGCCTCATATATTTAATGATTAAAAAATTTAAACAATACTGTCTTCGATTTTTTGGTGTAACGTCTATTTAATATGGGATTAAATAGTGCATTGTTGAGTATACTTATTATAGACAAGCAATTTCTTGCACTTGGCATCAATTCGTTTTCGAAGATTTATTTCTTCCTTTTCCAACAAGACAGTGCTGTTTGAAATTGTTAACCATCATATGCATTATAAACAATTAAGAATGATGCTATTTATTCCTCTTTTGAGAAAATTAGGCCGGATTCATATACGCGTAACGCGCGGTGCGATGAAGTAATACCCGTGGCTGCCGCACCGAATGCCGATTTTTCACGCGTACAGAAATTAAACAATTATTTTCGCGATAACGAAGCAAAACACATTGAAAAAATTTTGTTGTAGTATATTGGGAGGTTGAAAGTTTCCGACAACGTTTTCTTATTATTTTTCCATTAACTCCCTGACAGTTAAAAATCTTATTGAAAATATTAAATAAATAGTAAAAAATAATTTTTTTTTCAATATCAGATCTTCATACAGAGTAGATAGATCTGAAGAGCAAAATGTAAATTCAGTATTTTGATTGTTTTAACCAATATCGAGGAATTTCGGAATGGTCAATTGTCTTTTTACACGAATATTGCCCCATTTTCTTGTAGTGTAATTTCTCGTGTGTCGGCTCATATACGTGTGTGTGCGAGAGCTGTGTTTGTGAGGGATTAGCCGTGAAGAAGAAAGGATCGTATAAAGGAACGATCCGTGTGCAAGAAAAGACAGAGAAAGACAGAGCGAGTTCAAGTGCGAGTGCGAAGAGAGGGGGAAAGCTCCTTACAAAGGATCGAAAACGCGACAATTTTGAATTCTTAGCCACAAAGGGTAGATACGAATGAGACGTGGAGTTGTGCATAAGTGAAAAGATAGAGTTGAGCGAGATATCGAGTTGTGAAGTTGTTGTTAGGAAGAGTTGTGAAGACGTTATCAGGAAGTGTTGTGAAGACGTTATTACGAAGTGTTGTGAAGACGTTGTGTTGTTAAGACGTTATATACGAAAAAACGACGGCGTAGCATATATTCATTATATTGTATTCTTTATTACCAAGCTATCGTACTATATTACACAGCGTGTTTCACCTAACTTGACCACCTTAAATATCTCGATAATTATCGACGTCACAAAAAAATGTCCCAGTCGAAAGTTGTACGGTGCGAAAGGGACCATGAAATGCAACCACTTTTTTTTATTTCGGTGGAGGCGTTTACGCACACTGAAGGTCACCTTCACTTTTTTAAGTGTAATGGTATTCTTTCTTTCAACCATCGTGTAGATCACCTCAATCCGCATAAAAATAATGAGGAGATGAAAACCATTCAAGGTCATTCAAGATCAGTATCGATGATACAAATCTAAATATTTCGGATCATTATCAAATATTTTGTAGTCTTATAAAGACGTCACAAGAATGTTCCAAACAAAAATTGTACTGTTTTAAGGGGGCCATCAAATGCGACCAATTTTCTTTGTAAAAGTAAAGGTGACTTTCACGGTGCATCAACGCCTCCACCGGAATAAAAAGAATTGGTCGCATTTGATAGTCCCCTTCAAACAGTACAATTTTTGTTTGGAACATCTTTTTGTGACTTTTTTATGAGACTACCAAATATTTGATAATGATCCGAAATATTTAGATTTGTATCATCGATACTGATCTTGAATGACCTTGAATGGCTTTCATCCCCTTAATGTCTTTATGCGGATAGAGGTGATCTACAAGATGGTTGAAAGAAAGAATACCATTACACTTAAAAAAGTGAAGGTGACCTTCAGTGTGCCGAAACGCCTCCACCGAAATAAAAAAAAAGTGGTTGCATTTCATGGTCCCTTTCGCACCGTACAACTTTTGTCTGGAACATTTTTTTGTAACGTCGATTATTACCGACATATTTACGGTGACCAAGTTAGGTGAAACACCCGGTATATTGCCAAGTTTCCTATGTTTTTTAGTTCAGGGTAATCGTGCAGTGTAAAAATGCCGTACAATAAGGACATATTGCAGGAAATTTTGCTACGGCAAGATTGCTGTACTTTAGATACGTATGGCAAAATTTTACCACCGACAAATTCGGCATATATACGTGTGGCCAACCGTATGGCATTACGCGGATCACTTATACAGCCGCGCCACGTGTACACCATCGTCAACGAGGATCGTAACGGATTCCGAGCAATGATCATGAAGAGTATCGAAATAAAACCAGGAAATATGGATAGAGCCGATACCAGCTCTTCAAGCGCAGCTCTGGAAAATTCGAATTACGATAAGAATGCGTCTTTGTCGGTAAGTGTATTCTCGAGACAAATAAAATTAGTTTTGTCTTCTAACAAGTGGTTAGAAATGGCTCCAAAAAAAAAGTTTCCGGTGGACGTATATACTGGAAATTGCAAGAAGAATGGGGTGACATAATTGCCGAACGAATATGCCAACAGCATGGATCGATTGACTGCGTCTTTTCGTTCAAAAATAATTTAGTAACACCGTCGGCTACTGCAGCATACTACGCCAAATTTATTGGCCACTGCGTCGAGTGCGAAGCAAAAATAACCGGTCGAATCCAAAAAATACCAGCAAAGGATGTCGACGTGATATTTTCATGTGATATTGAAAATATTCGACCTGCTCTGCACGAAGGCAAGAAGAAAAGGCAATTAAGAGGTAAGCGTCGAGAAAAAGTAGCCAATCAACTAATCGAAGAAAGAAAAGACGCTGTCATTTTTCAACGAGAGGCGGCCCAACGAATTAAAAAATTCGGGGGTAAAAATCTACCGATCATACCGCATGCAGCCACGCTTCGAAAAGCAAAAGAACAACAACTATTGAAATTGCAGGGGTTGGAGACAGCAAATCCGCCTCTCAATTTATTGAACGAAGCAACGAATGGCAAATTCGCGGGTTCCATACATACCATAAGTTTGCTAACTTTCCATTGCATATATTGGTTGCCTGAACAGCAACAAATGTACACAGCACGGTGCCGACAAAATACAGATTGCATTATGACGATTGACGCAACTGGAGGAATTGCAAAACGTTTAAATACGCACGATCCTCACATATTTTTATATCAATGTATGGTGGTAACGAAAGAGGGCAGTGTCCCCGTGTTCCAAATGGTGTCAGCTGATCAACGATCGTTTATAATAGCGCACTTTTTAAAATTCATTCTCACCAAAGGTGTGCCTCGGCCGCCTATTGTCGTTTGAGATTTCGGGCGAGCCTTAGTTAATGCCATTGCGCAAGAATTTGGCAAATGCACCGATTTGCAAGAATATTTGCAAAAATGCTATGATTGTGTTGCGCCACGAGTTTCGGAAGTTCCAGCAACATATATGCGACTGGATGTCAGCCACTTCGTGGCAATGGTGGCTCGACGAAAATGCCTGAACGTGGCAGTAATTGCAGCACGCAGATTTTATATGCGTTGCATTTGCCAAATTTATCAAATGGACGATTTCGAAAATGTAACAGCTTACATCGAATCATTGCTCGCTGTAGCATTAAGCGAATCGATTGGATTCGCCGTCGAGGGACAAATAGTACCATCCGAAATACATATGCAAGCCTTGACCAATCTTATAAAAGGAGTCAACTTGAAAGAAATTGATAATGATGTTGATGATACTGGTATGGAGACGACCGAGGATAGCGATGACAAAAATGATATCGATACGGATTGGAACGCGTGGGCGAAGTCCCGATATTTAAAGGCAGAAGCCATTGGTAAAATATCGAAAGACGGAAATATGTCATCAATGCGCTATTCAATCCTGCGTTCGCGCAACGAGTCAAAAAACAATTGCTTCCTTTTTTGCCACTTTGGACGAATATCATGCGACGTCATTTCGGCAAAGCCGAAAAAGTTGCAACGTCTTCGTCGGTAGAAGCAGAGTTTGCCGACTTGAAAGGTCGTGCCTTTAAAGAACAATTACCGATGCGCATCGACAAGTTCGTACTGCACCATTTAAACTACCTCGATGGCAAAATTAAATTTGCTTCTGTCCCAAGTGATTTGCCACCGATTTTTAAAAAAGATACAAAAGACGAAGGAACCATCTATGAGGATGTAACTGACGTAGGTAATCAACGTACTGAAGAATTAGAAACCGATGGCATCAACGAATGTCCATCTTCCCCCGATGAGCAAAATTCGTCGCACGATAACGGTAACTATACCGATGATGATAACAACAATAAAAATGTCCATTCAGGCATAACCGACGAATGCAGAATTTGAAATTCGCGCGAGGATTGGCGCGGAAAAGCAGAGAAGGAACCAAAAGCGATCACAGAATTAGAAGAATCCCCGGCGAAGAAAAGAATACGAAAGTCCTCGTATATGGGCAAATGCCCAGAATGGGATTACTTAAAAAATACAAAGGTTCAAAAACTTCCCTTGTTTAAAAACGGTCTGTTCTGCAAACCGGTGATTATGGGCGATCTCCGGCTGAATGTAAAAAGAACATGCGCTTTCGATACTCTTTTTCATTTACTAATGAGCGCAATGGCAGCGAACCAAGTATATTTTCAATCATTGGAAACTTGTACGAATAGAACTGCCCAACTGTCTCGCAAAATATTAATGGAAAACGAGAAAATCTCAGCTTCACATTGCCGAGACCGAGCAGAGATATTGTCGAGAACAGGACTCTTCGACATGCACTCATTTACGAGAAAAATCAAACAAATAGATAGCGAGTGCAACGTAGCTCACTTGGCTCAATATATTTTCACTGATATACCGAGCTACAAAACCACAGTTGCCTGTGAATGTGGATATGAGGTGAAAAATCAAAATATCATTTTCGGCATCAATATAGACGTTATTTTGTGGCACGGTTTGAGTTCGATGCAGCAAGCGGTTGATGACGGCCACGAAACACATCGAACGTGTCGAAATTGCAAAAATCGCATCGAGGACAATATCGAATATGGACCGCATTTGATTATCGATACAAGTGTGTTAACTGACGATCGATACACAAATAGGAATGAACATCTACATCACACGCTAGAGTCAATAGAAAATTATGTGACCATCAACGCCAAGATCTATTGTCTAGCAGGTGCCGCTCATTGGTCGGCGGGACATTATACGGCATTCGTGAAGTCTGGCATGTTTTGGCACGAGTACAATGATATGGGACCAACTCGTGACCGTGTCAACGCCAAAACAACAATCCAACCACACCTCGTGTTATACGTTTTGACCGATAGAAAAAGTTAAAAATGAGGAAGACGCGATAAACGAACAAAGATTCGAAATGTTCGATTTCAGATTTATTTAAAAAAAAACAGACTCGTTTTATTTATTTTATTTGATTTTTTATTCACGTTATTTTTTTCAAAGTATGGTAACATTTAAATACGCATGGCAATAATAATAGCGTATTATTTTATACTAATTGTAAGATGATTTTTAAACAAGTTAGAGTTTTTAAGTTTAAGAAAATGTAAAGGTGCAGTCAAACCTCATTTTGTACGACGTCCTTGCTCAGCAACGTGATAAAAAGGATCTTTTCGTAATAAGATGAAATATATCATAAAAAATATGATACGGGCCCAAAGAAAATATATATTATGTTTGAAAAACGTTACGTTAATATATTATATGTTTGAAAAATGTTATGCATATATATTAAGTTTCAAACATGTTAAGTATATACATTATATGTTTGAAAAACAAGTAAACAGAAAGATTACAATAATCAAACATGGAAAAAAGTAAAATTGACAAAAACAAATTAATACAAAAATAAAACAAAACGAGATAAGAAAAAAGTGAAGTAAACAACAAACACACTTCAAAAAACAAAAACTACGTAAGAAAAAAGCGAAATAAAAAACAAAAAAAATAAAGAACAAAAAAAAATGGAGCCAGATCTTACCACGTCCTCGTCGTTGGTTCCGGGTAACGCCAAGAGTAAGAAATGCCTTATGTTAGATGATTCAACTTATAATGTAAAAATTTTATAAAATCTCGAACTTGCATCACTACAGTGATGCAAGTTCGTATTGTGCATCTACAGATGCACAATACGGCGTATCACATAAATTGCTTTATGTCCACAGAAAGAACTCTAAATTGACAGCCATAAAACAAATTATAAAAAAATGATCAAAACCGATGTAAGCTTGAGCGCAGTTGCAAGATTTATGATCGAACATATCACAGCATTGCATTCATAATATCGTATAAGGATATTTTAATTATAACAATGGCTTATCATTATTGAGAATAACTAAAATATAACTCTTCCGTATCGTGAATAAAAGACCTTTGGTCAACATTAAACACCTATGTACAACCCAGACGTTCTACTTTGATCACGGCATCTCATGTATGGATATTTATTATTAACAATGAACTGTAATTTTTTTAACGCGTTTGAGGAACAGAACTCTTTCGGAACTTACGTAATATACCTTTAGTTATCATCCAAATCCTTTAGAGAACTGATATTCCGCGAGTATACTGCAGCATCTCGCTTACGTATGAATATTTATTATTAACAATGAACTGTAATTTTTTTAACGCGTTTGAGGAACAGAACTCTTTCGAAACTTACGTAATATACCTTTAGTTATCATCCAAATCCTTTAGAGAACTGATATTCCGCGAGTATACTGCAGCGTCTCACTTCTTTATGAGTAATTTGTTCATTACGATTATTAGCGATTCTGACTACTTTAAAACGGTAGAACTATGTGGGAAATAAGTTTAGGGTGTAGAACTCTTTGAATTTAAGCTCTAGTACCCTCAAATTTATGAAATCCGGTGAGATGCTAGGATCCGGTTTGCGAAGTTAGCATCTCATTTTTTCAAAATGCGGTTTCGATAGTAAAATCGATGGAACTATTGTTAAAACTTGTCAAGAACTGTAGAACTATGTGGGATGCCACTTTGTACGCAGTTTATTTGTGAGATGCTGACATTTGAGATGCTAACTTCACACACGTTAAAGTATCCGTGTCTCGTCAGGAACTGCGTAAGGTAAAAATTTACATCCCCGCCGCTCCTTCCGATCCACGGTTTTAGTTCGGTATCAGTCGTCTTGTCCATGCTCTGGTTGTCTCGTTTGTCCATCGTGTTTGCCATTCTTGGATGGTCATGTCCCTTTCCCTTATTGCCGTGTCCGCCCGTCCGTCCGTCCTGCTTCGGGCATAGATCATCGTACGCTCGCGCGCAAGAAGGTCCATCGGAACCACGCCCGCCACGACCAGGACCGCCCCTGCGGAGACAGTCCTGTAGGCGCACGCAATCCTGAGTGACCCGCGTCTCTGTACCGTTGTCATTGCGGTTCTGTACTTTTTGACGTTCAATGTGTCGGGCCATATTACTGCCCCGTATAAGAGGATCGAGTGAGTCGTCGACATAATAGTCTGTGTTTACTCGGTCTCGGTCCATTTGTGTTTGCCATCAGGCGACTTAAAGCAGCTACCCTTTCAGCCGCCCTTTCGGCCGTCCGTTTTATGTGAGGCCAGAAGGTCATCTTCGTATCCAGGGTGACCCCTAAGTACTTGATTTCCCCCCTGGTCGTCGTCATTTGTGTCCCAACTGTCATAGGAATGATCGTCGGTATCCGTTTCGTCGACAAAATCATGAATTCCGTTTTGTGTGTAGCCAGTCGGAGTCGGTAGTCCGTCATCCATCCTTCTACCCGTCTCATCACCTGGTTTAGTCGGAGCTGGGCCAGAGATGTATCGCTTTCGACGATCACGGCCGTCGTCACCGTAAGCGACCAAGAAAGTCCCCGGCGGCATCTCCAGCCGCAGTAGGCTGTCATACATTCCGTTCTAAAAGTCCGGTCCCAGTTTTGATCCTTGGGCGACCCCCGCCGTGGTCCTCCGGGTCCTAAGTCCTTTTGTTGTTTCGTATGTGAGCCGTCTGTCTCGTAGGTAGTCGGTCATCACTCTCATCAGATATTTCGGTACCGCGAAGTCTCCTTTGAGAGCTTTTAGGATGTCAGTCCACCTTGCCGAGTTAAAGGCATTTTGTACGTCCAGTGTCACCAGGAGTACGATCGAGCGAGCCCCGTGACATTGGCCTTCAAGCTGGTTGAAGGCCGCCACCACGTCTTGTATCGCGCTGATCGTCGATCGTCCTTTTCGAAAGCCGTACTGTCTGTCCGATAGTCCTCCAGCTTCTGCAATTGCACTCGTCAGTCTCGGTCTCAGTAGCTGTTCATACAGCTTTCCTGTCGTGTCAAGTAGGCTCAGCGCGCGATAGGCCGATGGCGAGTGAGGGTCCCCCTTTCCTTTAGGAATGAGGACCAGCCTAGCCACTTTCCACCAATCGCCGAAGCCCCTGTCGTCAAGCATGTGTTATACATGTCTAGGAGAATCTGCGGCCTCAGGTTGCCCATCATCCGCAAGATTTCTCCCGGCGTGCCGTCTGGTCCCGGGGCCTTCCCGGCCTTCATCGAGGCGGTTGCCCTTTCGAGCTCGGTCTCGGTGAAGAGCGGTATCTCCCCTGGGTATTCTTCGTCCTCTGTTTCTGGCCTGGTCTCGTGTGTCGGAAAGAGTCCGTCGATAATTGTCTGTGCTGTTTGAGGGTCCATTACGCCGGGCGGAGTTCGGGATCCAAGTCTCCCGGTTACAATCTTGTAACCGGTACCCCATGGGTCTCTATCCACCTCGTCGCAAAGCCTTCTCCAACACCTCTGTTTACTGGCTTTGATTGTCGTCGTAAGTTTTTTCCTTGCCGTCCTGTAGGCTGTTCTAAGCGTCTCCGACTCCGGTCCTCCCCTTGCCCGAGTGAGTTTCCTCCTGCATCCAACGCAGGCCTTCCTCAGATCTGCTATCTCGTCTGTCCACCAGTATTGTTGTTTTTGATTTCGTCCGTAGCGTTTTAGCGGCATTGTGTTTTTGCACAGTTGCTGGACCAGTTTCGTTGTCTCGTCGATTAGCCTTTCGGCCTTTTGTCGTCCAGTAAGTTCGTCAGGTATGGTTCTCAGCGGAGCCGGTGCTGCCATCAGTTCCTTTGCGAACCTGTCCTCGTCGAGTTTTCGGAGATTCCACCGCGGGAGCCGCCGCGTCTGTTGCGGTCGCGTTTTGGTCTTCTCCTCCACTTCAAAGGCAATGTACTGATGGTCGCTGGCATTATAGCCCTCGACCACCCGCCACCGCCCAATCCGTGGGAGGATTCCTTCGGACGTCAGCGTTACGTCTGGGATGGAGTCTCCAAAGCCCGGTCTTCTATATGTCGGTGTATTTCCGGTGTTGGCGACTGCTAGGTCGAGCCTTGCGGCCATCTCCAGCAGTAACCGTCCTCGTTTGTTCGTCATGGTCATTCCCCACTCGATCGCTCTAGCGTTGAAATCCCCCGCGACCACTATGTGTCCCGTCGTCTGTCTGAGGTGATCCTCGAGGCCAGAAAGCCTCCGCCCGTACTCCTCAACGGTGCAGTTTGGCGTCAGGTAGACGCTGACATAAGTGACATCGTCCACCCTAGCCCAGACGAAATCGTCTGCTACACCGCGAGATGATAACCGGGAAGCGGCCTGCCCTCTCACTCAGATGGCAGAAGTGCCTCGGTTGTTTGAGAGCCATGCCGGGGTTGTCATTGTTCTGTAGTGTTCTGAGAGTATCAGTACCGTAGCGTCAAGTTCGTCGGCTACTTGGGGTAGTAGCATCTGTGCCGTTTGACTCCGGTTCAGGTTTCCCTGTAGTACCTTTGTCATGTCTTTGTCCTTTTCTTGGCCTCCTCCAACGCTTCTCTGAATACGGCGCACAGCCCGGTGCCCGGTTTGTGCGCCGCCTCCGGCCTTTCAGCCTCCACGCATAGGAAGCAGGTCGGTCGGTCGTTACACGTCTTGCCGGCATGGCCCGTGTGTCCGCATTTCCAGCAAGAGTTCGTCCTGTCTGGTCCCTTGCAGTCTCGTCTCGTGTGGCCGTAGCCAAGGCACCGGTAGCACCTTGTAACCGTCGTCCTTAGTCTGACGCGGCAATTTACCCACCCGATCTTTATTCGTCCTTTGTCCAGTAGTGCCCTGGCCTTGTGTGCGTCCAGTTGGCACACTGCCATACACTGTCCTGTTCTGTTTGGGCCGAAAACATGTACTTTCGTGTCCCCTTTCTGTCCAGTTTCTTGTTCGAGGGCAGCCGCAACCTCCTCGGCAGTCGCGATGCAGTCCAGATCCATGATGTCCAGCGAGGTACTGGGTATCAGGGCCCGGACGCATCCCTCCTGTCCGATAGCGCTCTGGAGGGAGCGCTGGAAGCTTTGGCTCTCCTTAGGTCCCGTCTTCAGTTGGAGCAGCAGACTAGGTCAGCGTACGTATTCCCTTGTTTGGGTTTGACAAGGACGGCCGTCCCCCGAGGCGCGGAGCGCTGTCTGTCTCGTTTCTCCGGTTCCTTGTTTTCGTTTGTCCGTTTCGCCGTATCTGTCTGTTGTTTCCCTTCTTTCCGTTTCTTTTTATTCGTCTGTGTTTGCCAGCCTCCCTCTCGCTGCAGCGTATCTGTCCGTTTTACGTTTTCAGTCACTGTCGGTTCTTTTGCTGCTTGCTGCGAAGGGCTAATGCTGGCCGCGTCGCGTTTTCGTTAGGAGTTCTGATCCGTGGATGTTTTTTCGTTTTGTCCGACTGTCCTTAGGTTCCTCAGCTTTCCGCAGTTACTCAGGGCGACCTCACCAGCCTCCAAAACTATTTTGATACCGCCCTTTGTCTCTTTATTCACGTTTTTCTGTATGACTGTCCTTTCCTGCATCATCCTGACGCGCTCGAGGTTTCTCGTTAGTTGATTCCTGAGCTCGTCAATGATCCGCAGGTCCGTTTGTTCCGGTTTCGTGGTCGCGTCCGTGGATTGTCCTTTGTCGATAGCGGTCCGAAAGCTGACGAAGGCCGCAACGCTTGGTGCGCTGTTGAGCCTCGGTCTCCCTACGCCAAACTGTTGTTTAGTTTGTCCTCCGACCGTCTTTTTCTCGTTCGTCTTTGGTCCGTCCGAGTTTGTTGTGTGGCATGTCCTGCCGCCCCCAGAATCCGTGCTGCTGCCTTGAGGCACCGGGGCTTGCACCCGATCGGAACTCAGGGTAAATTCCCCCTGTGTAGGGGTTACCACCTGGGGTAGTTTGTTTTGTCCATGTCCGTTCATATTTATTTCATTGTTTGTGTTCGCCTAGGTGGACCTCCATTGGGCATATGCCCGACTTCAGTTCACCTAGACTTACTGGGTGTCCATGGGGTCGTCACTTCCCGACGAGAAGAGTTTTTACACCCTCCTGCACCCTGCGCCCCCCCCCCCCCGTGTGTAGTGTTCCTTATTTGTGCTGTGTGCGTGAGTATGAGTGCCCATATGAGAGACAGGTACATTCTCTCCTCGAGAGAGCCCGTTTATAGGGATCCCAGTCATTCGCTTTCTCAGGGCCCCGTTTATAGGGTTCCTGATCATTCACATCCCCGGTGTCTCTCGAGCGTGTTTGTGTACGTGTCTGTGTATGTATGTGTGTAGTGTGTTTTTGGTCCACCCCGAGATTCTCGGTACCCTCCATATCTGGAGGGCTTCCCCCTATCCGCCACCTGGGGAGGCGCCCGATGCGGGATACAGCAACCCGGCACGGGATCGATATCATCATTATTATCATCAGTCTTACCATCATAGTCCTCTCTATCATCGTCGTTTTCATTATCTTCGTCTATATTGTGTTCGTCTTCATTGTCGCCATCGCTCACTTCTAATAAATTTGTACATGTGCCCCTCTCTTGAATGTAGGGTATTAGGAAGGACATTTCTTTCTCAAATTTCCATTTTCTAGCTTTGGAAGCCATCTGTCCACTTTTCGTTTCCCGCTGTTTTTTTCATAGCTCTTCTATATGCGTCTCGAAGATTCTTCCACATTTTTTTACAGGCGGAGGCTAAAAAAAATCAAATGATATTTATGCATATTAATATAATTGTTTCTTACACAATTGATATTGAATGCTATTGATTGTAATATTGTTGATATGAGTCATTCTTTTACAAACCGTACACCAAACTAACCTTGACATTTTAGAATCGTATAAAAATTTGTTCCCAATTTATATTCATAAAATGACTTGACCCGTATTTAAGGATTTTGATGAAAAAAATTTTACTTCGAAAATATCTACATATGAATTTTTGACAATTCGGTGAATTTACTCCAACCATCGCATACATGATATTTATTATCTCCAGTTGTACTGATCGGATCGATGTTTTTCTTTTACAGTTTTATACTCTATTTCATAAACTTTCAAAGAATATTTTGAACTAATTTTTAATTGTCAATAAATATATAATAATAACAATTTCATTATTTAAATAATTGTAACATGCCCGCCCCCACCTTAAATCGATTGAAAAAAATAGCATTTTGTTCTTTATTCTCTTATCTACAAAATCCAGTTTGTAAAAAAGTGGAGTCCCTGTTATATTGGTAGATATTAAATATTTTCGAGCGCTAGTCACGCAGCTCGCTCCGCACGCGTCAGAGATCTCAGGTGCTCGCACCTATTTTCCAATTTTTTAATATTTACCATATTGCATTGCAGTTTAAAAATATTTGTTGATTTCGTTTAGAAATCGAAAACAATGCAGATAATTCAAAAAAAGTGATTTCGGGTACGAAAGTAAATATTCAAATGTGAACTACAGAAGCATCTTCAAAACAAAAGCATATAATATCTTGGAAAGGTAAGGAATTGTTATGAATGGTATAGAGTATATTAAAATGCATAGAAATAAATACGTAAAAATAAATTTGAATCTTTAATTTATTAAATCATTATTAAGCACATATTTTTTTCGTCGATGTATCACAATATGCTCATATTATTTCATAACTGTAATTATATTAGAATCACTATCTTCTTGCAAAGAAAAGTGTTTGACTCGCACTTTGTTTTTTGGCATAGGTATAATACAATGGAATTGCAATGTCCCTTTCACGGTTATAGCCTTTTTAAATCGGGCATCTAATTTTTGCGCTTCCTCAACATATTCTATGTTCGTTATATATTTTGATATGATATTAGGGAGAGATTGATTTGCCCATTCAAATAATTCTTTCGGTGTTTGGATCGGATTGGATGTTCTTTGAAGGCTAGCTCTTGTAGCTAGCCTTTTCAAAGTCCCACCCAATCCATCGCACGCGCCCTTACCATGAGCCGTAGGAAAAAAGTGCCACTCTGCAGCTAAGCCAAAATCTTTTTTATGGTAAATTAAATTCATAAAATTTTTCTTGTTTTTATATTGAGCATCCGACTCATCGGAAAAATATATAATTTTTGAATTTTTTCGCAATTCTTTCTTTAAAAAATGTATTAAATGTCTTTGAAACACATGAACGGCTATAGTGTCATGGTGCAAACATTCTGATATAATAACCAAACTTTTTACTTGAATGTTGCCGTCATTATCTCTGAAATAAATTGCAAATGGGTGCACTGTAGCCTGATAATTATTCCAGTGGAAGCTTTGTGCAGCATTTTGTAAAACAAAAGCATAATTTTCGGAAAAATCACAGACTACAATGCACTCATTTTCTGTTAGTTCTTGCTTCTTATTTTTCATAAATTCATTTTGTTTGTTTACCAAGAATGAATGGAGAACTAATTTTTCCAAGCCGGTCTTCAATTTCTGTAAATAATCGTCAACTGGAGATACCATTAATTGTAAAGTAGTTCTGTCAACGTTAGTCCACTGTCTGTACGTAATTTCGTCAATTAAATTTTCTTCAAAAATTTTTTCCAGTTCGTTAATCAGATGTTCTGCACCCGAACACTCGGAGCACATTCCAAAATAACAATTATTTGTGGGTTCAGCGCAAATCATATATTTTATGCAGTCATGATAACTGCCCAATAGATTGGGGGTGTGGGCTGTAAGTTTTTTCATATTAGATCCTTCAATCAGTAATTTAACATTTTCATGAATCGGGCAAACGCAAAGTAAATGTGTGCCACTTGACCCCGCGAGCACGCAATGTTTTGGTCGTAAAGATGCAAATTTAGAGAAACTACACTTAGCTTCTGCGTGAGTTTCCTTAAACAATTGATAAAGTTTTTTCAAATTTATTAGTAATAACCTTTTCTGCATTTGAACGCGCTTACCATCAATATTAACGGAAACAAAATCCTTCTTACCCGGCATTACACGACTATTCTCATCCATTTCATAAAAAGTAGTTATTAAATTGACTACTCCTTTATCTAAAGACGGGTGGCTCTTTGGCGTAGGATCGGACAAAATCCCTTTTTCTTTAGCAATTTTTTTCGCAATTTTAATCATATGAGAAGTTGCCAAAGGAAAATGGCGTTGGATTTCTCGAAAAGACCAGTCCTTCAAAATAGTAAAAATTTTTTTTTTTGAACGTTCTGTGGTTGCGATAAATTCGTCTTTCAAAATTTGTAATAAACTATTTTCATTATCTTCGTTAACGCTATTATTATTGTCATCATCAAGATGAAAGATTTTTTTAGACAATGAGTCTGATATGTTTTTTAATTTTTCATTAGAATAACCCTGTTGGGACAATTTTTTTTTTTGATGGTTGAGACTCCTATTAAATCCAGACCCTGGTTGATAGAATGAACAGCTTCACATACAGCTACTTGGTCTTCCTCGAACGATACACCGGGACTTGGTGTATTACGTTCCACGTTAACATCACTTTCCATCGCTTCAAAATCAGAATCATCAATTTCCTCGTTCTGAAATTTTTTTTATTTATTCGTAAAATAGTACTCAGGAAATACAGATCGCACATAAATTGCACAATTAATGATCAGTTGAATTGAGCGAAAATAGTAATTTGCATTTATAGTACTATTTATAGTAATATTTACCTTATTTTCACGAGCCTTGTTTAATTTACAAATCTTGAGGCGACAAGTATTGCAGATGTTTTGTTGAAGAGACTCTTCCGTTACCGGTAATTTAAGAGACACTAAATGTTGTTTCGAAACTGGTCGAAGGTTTCGTAGTTTCCGATGAGAAGTAAAAACGAACGGATTAAAACATCGATCCGTTCGAATTTCCGAACCACTTAAAAATTTTGTTGGTCTTGGCATTTTATGAAAACTCTACGGTTTTTGTTAACATTAGATAGAAACAGTAATTCTAAACGACAAAAGGAACTTACAAATGTTGGGGATCACGATAAGTTTTATTTACGGTTTTCTTTCTGCGGAGCTCAGACTGATTCTGGTCTTCCCGACCAAGCAAATACGGTTGCTAGGCTGCGTTGCGTGTACAATTTGTTTTTAAACAGAGCCTGCATTTATTTTTATTGATCAATAACAGATGCCGATAAAATCCTATGATTTTCACTTTTCTTTTTTCTTTATGTCAAATTATTATTTCCTTATGTCAGCTATGCAAATCTGTGCTCTAGCCAAAACGGCCACGATTCAGCTCGTCAGCTTCCTCGCGCACGCTGGACCTTCATTACAAGGCATATCTATAACTGAACGAGGTCAAACAACCTCAGGGAGAACGATTCTTCCCTAGCTGAGGGCTACACGGCCGTGAGACGTAAGTCTCACACACAGAGCTCAGATCTTGTCATTTTTACCTTCGAAATTTCATTTTTATTTTATCATAATTTTATCGGCATCTGTCGGCCACAGTAATCTTACAATAATGACATGCATACGTTACGCTGTCCAAAAGACCGAATGATTCACAGTGCGGCGTGCTCGATTGCAAGTTCTGACAGGCTTCAACGCGTCGGACGCTGTTGCGTCAACTAGTCGCTCGCCGCGCACTTCGAGCCTTCGCGCCCTGCGCGACTTGCGCTCGAAAATATTTAATAACTACCAATCTAACAGGGACTCCACTTTTTCGCAAACTGGATTTTGTAGATAAGAGAATAAAGAACAAAATGCTATTTTTTTCAATCGATTTAAGGTGGGGGGCGGGCATGTTACAATTATTTAAATAATCAAATTGTTATTATTTTATATTTATTTACAATTAAAAATTAGTTCAAAATACTCTTTGAAAGTTTACGAAATAGAGTGTAAAACTGTAAAAGAAAAACATCGATCCGATCAGTACAACTGGAGATAATAAATATCATGTACGCGGTGGTTGAAGTAAATTCACCGAATTGTCAAAAATTTATATGTGGATATTTTCGAAGAAAATTTTTTTCCAGCAAAATCCTTAAATACGTGTCAAGTCATTTTATGAATATAAGTTGGGGAAAAATTTGTATACGATTCTAAAATGTCAAGTTTTGTTTTTCATGAAATCTGTGCGATATGTAAAAGAATGGCTCATATATGAATTGATATAGATGATTGAAATTGATATTCAATTTCCTAGGTTCTTAGCTACTGGTGATTCGTTTGGAACAATAGCTATGAGTTACCGACTTGGGTTATCAACGGTCCAGTCAATTGTCATAAAAGTATGCGAAGCAATCATCGAAAAATTGATGCCCCTAACAATGCCAATACCTACAGTCCAGCAATGGAAACAAATTTCTGACGAATTTTGGGATATTTGGAACTTTCCAAATTGCATAGGTGCTCTTGATAGCAAACACGTCGTCATTCAAGCACCCGCAAATAGTGGATCGCAATTTTTTAATTATAAAAAAACGTTTTTCATTGTCCTCTTGGCATTATTAGATGCCCATTACAAATTCATTGCCGTTGACATTGGCGGGTATGGCAAGAATAGCGATGGAGGCTTATTTGCACACTCAACATTGGGCGAAGCTCTTGATAAAAACAAATTGAAAATTCCAGAAGACAATATACTTCCTAATACGCAGACTGTTATGCCTTATGTCATTATCGGTGATGAGGCATTTCCGTTAAAAAAATATTTACTCCGCCCATATCCTGGTTCGCAAATTCAGGGGGACATATCGAAAAGAATGTTTAACTACCGGCTGTCACGTGCGCGTAGAGTTTCGGAATATGTATTCGGGATATTGAGCCAAAAATTCCAGTTATATAATCGCAGACGGAAGTTAAAACCGGCAAATGTGGATAAAATTATTTTGACTACGTGCATTGTACACAATTATGTCCGAGACATTGATATTAATATAAGAGATGATGTAAGTAATCCCAACACTTATAATGTTTTTCAAAATTTACCACAAGGTGGGGGCAGTGCAGCCAATACCGCATTTAATATTAGAGACACATTCAGAGAATTTTTTCTGATAGACCACGGTCGTGTTCAATGGCAAGATACAATATTGTAAAAATTGTTCTTGAAATAATAAATGATTTATCTTACCTGACTGGTTGATTTCTTTTGCAATCTCTCTCCAAGCATTTTCCTTGTATGTACTATCGATATATCGCCAATCACTCATTACATATAGTCCTTCCCATGATTTCACGCTTTCAATTAATTTCTCCTGATCCATGTTTGCTTCGCTCCGTGGTTTGTCTATCGTTTTCTATTTCAGATTGACATGTAAGCATCGACATGTACCGTCAAAACATTTGAAAGGCCGGTGTACACTTGTGTACACCGGCAAGTGTAAATGAGTACACTTTGTATCCTTATAACGGAGCTCCCTCCTCAACGGTTGACTTAACTGTACACAAAAATGTACCAAATGTAATAAAAATAGTAATAATAGACGAGTTAAACTCTGATCGCAAACCGGTCCTAGTTGAACTAGGACAAGGAATGCATTATGGACATAGAAATAAAAATAAATTCCTAAACTACAAAAAGGCCGACTGGATTAAATTCAGGAAAATGATAACCGAAAATATTAACAAAAATAACTCACATATAATTGACATAGATCCTAGCATCAATAAACTAACTAGATATATCCAAATGGCTATGAAAACAACCATACCAAAAAGTAACACAAATACTCAAAGACAAGAACTACCAACAAGCATCAAAACCCTAATTAACATTAGAAACAGAATAAGAAGAATATATCAACTGTTTGTTGTGCGCGGCTACGGTGCGACACGACTGGAAATGCGTGTCAGCCAGCGTCGTAAATCCTGACACCAAATTGTTAAAGAAAATTTGACACCGTTGCTTTTTTAATTTTCACACACTCCCGCACCGCAAATTAGGGATGAGGGTCGTTATTAGTGATTACTCAAATTATATAAGTTGAACAATATTTAATCACTATAAAGAGAACTTGATTTTACAGAATTTAACAGTCTAATAAGATGAATACAAATTTGTTATGTTTGGCCACTTGAGTTTTGGTTCACGTGATTACGAGTCTTATTTCGAGTGAATCTTTGGATTTCGGAAGAACTGTTCCGGATGGAGTTGGACTCGTAACTGTCTACAAAAATTGAACGACGAATAGTATACAAGAGACGCTATTGGAAGTTGACTGACATGTGCAGGGTTTTTTACGTGCACTAAATGATTGGAAAAAACTCTGGCAGTCGACGAAGTTAAAATTTGAGAATTGCCTTATTGAACATCTAAAGGACTACCCTGCTTCTCACAATATGATAATAGAAAAAGAATATTCTTTTGTCCTTAAAATACACCGTTCCGTGCGTAGCTCTAAACAATCTACGAATAAAGAAATGTGACTACGCGACGGAACACCAACAAACCAGACATGATGCAACCTGCATACTCTTTAAACAGTTAGCAGAAAAAGTTAAAAAAGAAATAAGAGAATATAACAACAGAACATGGGAAACCAAAATCGAAAAATTAACAAAAAAAAAATAACTCCCTCTGGCACATGACCAAAGCATTAGCTAAAAGAAGGGAAAATAATCTCCCAGCCCTTATTACACTCTACGATCTAAAAGTTACACATAAACAAAAACTAGAAATCCTTGGTGATAGTTTCTGCAATATCCACAAAATACATGAGCGACCAAGAAACAAATACCGATATTAACACCCAATACAACTGTATTAAGGCCAAAAAAGTAGACTATGTACAAGTTAAGCGCACTAAAAATAGAAAAATCAAATATTTTATCAATAAAGCCAAACCTAGGAATGCCCCAGGCCCGGACAATATACAAAATATTATATTAAAAACCTTACCCGGCCCAGCTATCACAATGCTAACTAACATCTTTAATAAATGTCTAGACACTAGTTCGTCTCCAACGGCGTGGAAACACGCAAATGTACTCGCAATACATAAACCGGGTAAAAAAGCTAATCTTCCAGAGAGCTATAGGCCAATAAGTCTACTCTTCACAATTGCAAACTTACTAGAAGGAATTATACTAAGAAGAATCCAAACATTTGAAGCCCAAAATAACATTATTATAAAAGAACAATTCGGTTTTAGAATAGGGCATAGTACAGTCTACCAATTAGCCAGAATAACTGGACACATCTCTAAGAATTTCAACCTAAATAAATCTACAGTAGCAATCTTGCTGGATATCGAAAAAGCTTTCGATACCATCTGGCAAGAAGCCCTGGTAGTAAAGCAAGAAAAACAAAACTTCCCAATTTAGATACTAAAAATCATCCAAACTACCTCTGGGATAGAACTTCTACAGTAACGGATAAACAAACTGTTTCAAGTATCAAAACCATAGAGGCGTTTTTCTTTATTACATTAACAATTTACCAAAAACTCAAGAAACCAACATCGCAATCTACGCGGATGATACCGCAATATTTTCCAGTTCTTGCAAGATAAAAAACGCTCAAGATAAAGTTATCAAACACACAGAAAAAATTATTAACTATTTGAACAAGTGGAAAATTAAGCTTAATAATACTAAAACCGAATTAGACTTCCGTTTCCGGCGAGAGTGTGGAACGACGTGTGTGACAGGTGAACGAAAGAAAAGTGAGGAAAAGTGCGATAAGAAGGGAAAAAAGTGAAGAAAGGGTGTAGTGAGGAAGGAGGGGGAAGGGAAGAAGGCAGGGGAAGTGTAAAACAGGTGAAAATAGGAAAATAAGGTAGGAAAAGGACGGAAGGGAGAAAGGCGAAAATCGAAAAGAGGTTAGGAGTGAATAGGAGAAAACGAGGCAGACGGGCACGAGAAAGAAAAGTGGGGAGAGGAACGAGCGAGCGGCGTCGCGGTGTAGCGCCGACGGCGGAAGGCAGAGGTAACTAGAGAGAGAGGGAAGGTAGAGAGACGGTAGGTAAAGAAGGGAGTAGCGGTAAAGAAGAAAAGGTAAAATAAAACACAATAAAATAATAAAGTGAATAAATAGATGAAACGAAGGTAGGGAAAATAAAGTAAAAAAGAGATAAATAGGTAAATAGGAAAAGAAGGGCAAAGAAGTGTAAATAAATAAACATAAGGAAAAAAAAAAAAAAAAAAAAAAAAAAAATGGAGGCAGAAGAAGGTAGGGGAGAGGAAGAGGAGGAGAAGAGGAGGGGACGAAACACAAATGCGGAAAGGCTAGTTAAGGAAAGAAGCGCGAGTGCAGGGGACTTAATAGGAGTAAAGGAATGGTGGAAAAGGAAAAGAGAACACATGGAGGAGAAGGAACAGGAGGAACAGGAGGAAGGAAGAACGGCATTTCAAAAAAACAGGAAGGTGCACCGATCACCGGAGAATAAGGTAGGGGAAGAGGAGAACATAGGGACGATGATAAGAGGAATGAGAGACGAGATAAAGGAAGAGTTGCAGGGGGTTAAACAAGAGATAAAGGGGCAGAGGGGAGAAATGAGAGAAATGAAAGAAGAGATGGAAAAGATAAAAGACGAAATAAAAAAGGGAGAAGAAAGATGGAGAAGGGAGAAGGAAGGAATGGAGAAAAGAATAGTACAATCAGAGAGGAGGTTGGAAGAAAAGGAAAACGAGAGAGGAAGAGTGGAAGAGATAGAAAGGAGAGTAAGAGAGATAGAATTAGTGGGGGGAAAAGCAAGAGAGGGGGGAGACGGAGAGCGGTCAGGAGAGGAAAGGAGCAGGGAGCTAGAAGAAAGAATAAAGGAGATGGAGAGGAAAGTAGAAAGGAAAGAGAAGGAGGAAAGACGAAGGAGGATAATAATAAAAAGGGTAGAAATGAGGGGGACAGTGGAAGAAACGGCGAGGGGGATACTAGGAAAAATAGGAGTGCAGGCAAGAATAGCAGGAGTGAAAGAGATAGGAAAAGCAGGCGCAGGGAGAAGAGACTCGATGGTGGAAGTGACAATGATGGAAGAGGAAGGGAAAAGAGAGGTGATGAGAAAGAAAGCGAACCTAAGAGGAAGGAGAGAGATAATACAGGAAGACTTGACATGGAGGGAGAGAAGGATGCAGTGGAAAATAAAGGAAATAGGGGAACAAGAAAAGAGGAAGGGTAAAATAGTAAAGGTGAGACATGGAAAATTATGGGTAAATGGGAAATGGTGGTTTTGGGATGAGGAGAAGGAAAACATGAAGGATGGAAAAGGAAGAGAGTGGGGGATGGAGACGGGGAAGGGAGAAGAAGGCAGGAGAGAAGAGTGGCGAAAAAAGGAGGAAGAGTTAGGGGGAGAAAAAGAAGGGCCAAAAAACGGGAGATAGGCGGGAAAGAAAAGAGAGGAGAAAGAAGAGAGGAATGGAAAATAGCGTACTGGAATGTGGCAGGATTAGGGAACAAGGACGAGGACTTTTGGAAAGAAATGGAAGAATGGGAAGTAATAGCGGTAACGGAAACGTGGGTAGAGGAAAAGAACTGGGAGAAAATAAGGCGTAAGTTGCCGAAGGGATATAAGTGGACAAGACAAGGGGCGAAGAAGAGGAATAGGAAAGGCAGGGCGATAGGAGGAATGCTGATGGGAGTCAGAGAAGGGATGGCGATGGAGAGCGAAGAGGGGGAGCAGGAGGAGGAAGAGGGAATGATGTATAGGAAGGTGAGAGCAGGGGAAGAGATATGGACGATCGTAGCGGTATACATAAATGGGGATATGGGAAGGAAATTAGAAAAAATGAGAGGGTGGATGGAAGGGCAAAATGAAAAGGAAAGAGTGATAATAGGAGGGGACTTCAATGCGAGGACGGGAGCAAAAGGAGGTAGGGCAGGAACAGAAGAGGAAGAGAAGGAAGGAGGAAGAAAATCAAAGGACGAAAAGGTAAATGAGGACGGGAGAAAGCTGGTGAGTAGGCTAGGTGAGGTGGGGTGGGAGATTATGAACGGGAATATAGAGGGGGATGAAGAAGGAGAATACACGTATGTAGGAACGAGAGGAGAGACGGTAATTGACTACATACTGGGAGACGAGAACACGAGGAAGGCAATAAAAAGCGTAAAGGTAGAAGACAGGGTGGAATCGGACCATCAGCCACTGGTGGTGACGATCAAAAGAGGAAGGCGAGAGAAGAAGGAAAAGGAAAGGAGAAAAAAAAACGGGGCCGAGAAGAGGCAAATGGTCGGAAGAAAGGAAGGAGGAATATAAGAAAGGAATACAGGGAATTAAAGTAGGAGAGGAGACACAAGGAGCGATAAGGGAAGCAATAGAGACGATAAGAGGGGCGGTTAAGAAAAGTGAGGAAAAGGCAGGAGAAGAGGAGAAGGGGGACGGAGAGAGGGGTGGTGGGATGAAGAGTGCAAAGAGAAGAAAGCGGAGGTGAGAAAGGAATTAAGGAAGGGAAGGAGAGAAGGGAGCTCGAAAGAAAAGTATAGACAGAAAAAGAGAGAGTATAAGGAGCTATGTGAGAAGAAAAAGGAGGAGGAGAGAGAGAGAATAATCAGAGAAATAGCACAGGCGAAAACGGAGGAGAGCGTGTGGAGGATAGTAAATAGAGGAAGGAAAAGCAGGAAGAGGGTAACGGAGGACATAGGAAAAGAGGAATGGAAGGAATACTTTATGAGGCTGTTAGGGGGGATAGAGGAAAGAATAAGGATGGGGACGGAAAAAGAAGAGAGAACAGGAGAAGAAGAAGAGATAAGCATAGAAGAAATAAGGAAAGTAATTAAGGGAATGAAAGAAGAGAAGGCGGCGGGGGCAGATGAGCTACCGAATGAAGCATGGATGTGGGGAGGAGTAGAAGCGGTGGAAGTGGCATGGGAAATATGCAGAAGGGTGTGGAAAGGGGAAGGTTGGCCACAGGAATGGAAAGTAGGGATAATAGCACCGATAGTAAAAAAGGGAGAAGGGAGAAAAGTGGAGGAATACAGAGGAGTAACGCTGATGCCAACAATTTATAAAATATATACCACAGTACTAGCGAGGAGATTAGAAGAGGAGGTGGAGAGAAAGAGAATAATCCCACCGAATCAAACAGGGTTTAGGAGGGGGATGGGGACAGTAGACAACATTTACGTGCTGAATTATATTGTAAATAAGAAAATAGCGGAAGAAAAAGGAAAGGTAATAGGATTATTTGTGGACTTGAAGGCAGCGTTTGATATGGTGGATAGAAGGATACTGATAGAGGCAATGGAAAAGAAAGGGGTAAGAATAGAGTTAAGAGAGAGAGTGGAAGAGGTATACAGAGAGACAATGAGCAGGGTGAAAGTAGGAGGGGAGATAGGCGAGGAGTTTTGGACAGGAAGAGGCGTAAGGCAAGGGTGCCCGATGAGCCCGGCACTGTTTAATATCTTAACAGCAGACATGGAAGAGGAATTAAGGAAGGGAAGGTGGGGAGGAGTGAGAGTCGGGCAAAGGAGAATATGCTCCTTAGCATATGCAGACGACGTGGTGGTGTTGGCAGAAAGAGAGGAAGAGATGGAAAGCATGATAAGGAGAATGGAAGGTTATTTTGGAAAGAAAAACATGGAGGTCAATGTGAACAAAACGAAAATTATGAGGTTCAGGAAGGGAGGAGGAAAGAGTAAGGTAATGGAATGGAAGTGAAAAGGGAAGAGGATAGAAGAAGTGAAAGAATTCAAGTACCTAGGGTACGTATTCAAAAAGAACGGGGGGCAAGAGGGACAATTACGGGACAGGATCAGGAAAGCGGGAGCGGTAATGAAGCAGGTGTGGGGCATAGGAAAGAGGAAATTTGGAAAAGATTTTAAAAGGAAAATGTGGTTGTTCGACACATTAGTGTGGACAGTAATGGGATATGGGGTAGAAATTTGGGGATGGGAGGAGAGGAAAGGAATAGAGAGCATGCAGGAGAGATACATAAGGTGGACACTGGGAGTAGAATGGAGGACGCCGGGATATATGGTGAGAGAGGAAGTAAAAAGGGAAAAGCTAAAGACAAGAGCGGGAAGGAGGGCGTGGAGTTATGAGGAAAAGTTGAAAAGAGGTGGAGGAAGTGAAATAGCGAGAGATTGCTTAAAAGAAATGGAAGAAAGGGAGATAGAAAGTGAGGAAAAGTTGTCGAAATGGGAAAAGGAGAGAAAAGGGCTGAAAGAGAAAGGTAGATAGAAATAGAGGAGGAGGAGAGGAAACAGAGACGGAAGGATACGAAAAGGTAGAGAAGGAGGATAAAAAGGAGCAGGAAGAAGAGAGATGGGAGAAAATCAGGGAGTCGAGATACAACAGATGGTATAGAGAAATACGGACGGAAGAGATTCCGAAATATTTGAAGGCGGGATGGGCAGAAGAAAGGTGTAAGAGGATAGCACGATATAGATTAGGCAACGAAATGAGAGAAGGAAGATATTGGGAGGAGGAGGAAGAAAGGAGATGCAGAGTATGCGGGGGGGAGGAAGAAACGTGGGAGCATGTATTAGAGAGGTGTGAGGGAGAGCAGGAAGAAAGGAAGGGGACGGGAGAGAGGATAAGGGAAATACTGGAAGAAACCGGGGGAGGAGAAGAGTGGATGAAAAAACTGGAAGAAACAAGGAAGCGCAAGAGAAGGGGGGAGCAAGAAAATGAAGAAGGGGATAAGTAAGGAAAGGTGTGAAAGAAGGAATGGAATGAATGGAAAGGAAACGGAAGTCGGAAGAAGGAGGAAGGAGAGGAAAGAAAGGCAATAGATAATAACAAAATGTAATAAGGAATTAAGAAAGAGAGAGAACGGTAGCGAATAAGAGACACTAAGGCGAGCGAGCGGCGGAGGAAAAAATAGAGAAAAAAAAAAAAAAAAAAAAAAGAGCGAGCGTGCGAGCGGTGGCAGAGGCGATAGAAATAAGAAGTAACATAAGGAAATGTAAATAGATGTAAAAAAAAAAAAAAAGAAAAGCGTATTAGGATAAGGAAATGTAAATAGGATAAGAGATGAGAATGTAAAGGAGAAACGGAAGCCTTGTAACCCCAAGGGGAACAATAAAGAATTACATACATACTAAAACCGAATTAATTTATTTCACAAAGAAAAGAAAGGCTGAAACAATCCGAAATGAATAATTAAAGGGATGCATATCAAACCCACTAAGGCAGTAAAGTACCTAGAAATGATCCTAGACGACAAACTCACATATACAACAAATTGTAAATATAGAAGAGAAAAGGCAAGCAATATTAGATCTAGTTTATACCATCTCCTCTGCCATAATAGCCCCTTAAAACTAAAATATAAAATAATCATTGTCAATGCGATTATCATACCCATACTTACATATGCTGATCCAATATGAAGTAATACTGCTAAAAGTAACTTAAATTACCTAGAGAGCTTCCTAAATAAGACAATAAGAATGATTTCAAAATCTAAGCCAAACATCTCTAACATAAAAATTAGAAAAATAGTAAAAATCACGTAGCTCAAAAAAATAATTCGCAATCTCACGAACAAATTTTATGAAGAACAAATTATAGATAATGACCTGCTCAATGAATTCAAAATAAAAAATCTCGAACACCTAAACTTTAGAATAAAATACAAATTACCACAACATATCTTGATGAAATGACAACTGTCATAACTAAACTAAGTCAAATAAAATTATAAGATAAATTAAACAAAAACTGTGATTGTAAAGAACTAAACCCTGTGATACTACCTACCTTCTTTCTTCAACAGAAAAATAAATAGGGTTTTTATAAAAAAAATTTACGTAATACTAAAATAAAAAATGAAGCGAATATATGAGATCTATAATTATAAATAGGTTAGTTAGTATAATATAGCAATATAATACAGGTATAACCTCTCTTTGTACAAATGAATGTATGTATGTATATATGCTCACAAATCTGAAAAATAAAATATTCTTTAAATCGTAAATGAGTATGGCACATTGTTATATATGCTGATGACGATTTTGTACTAACGTAGCTTGCTTAAGGAAGTTGACTCGTTACATCAAAATAGAGATATTTTAATGAAATTTGGCAAGCAATTACATCTTCGTGAAAAAAAAATGCTTACCAAATTACAATAAATTTAGGAGAATCGTTTAGAAGTTATTCAATTTCCAATTTAACACGTGTTCTTATGAGGTTACTTCAAATTTCATAGTATCGCAACAGAAGAATGCAAAATTTATGTGGATGCAACAGAAAGAATTGAATAAAAGTTGGACGATCAACTCTTCAGTTGTTAAAGATGATATGTGCCAAATTTCAAAAAGATTAAGGGTCGCAATTTTATTGAAAAAATTATTGAAGTATCGAGAACAATCGATCTGTCGAGTAAGCGGCAACGGTAATGGCAACGTCATATGGAAGAATTAGCACGGGAGAATCTGAATATTTGAAATTAAGGATATCCATAAATCTAATTTCGTTGCTACAAATTATATTTGGGATCTGATTCGTATTGAGCTAAATTTCAAAATAATAAGTTTGTGAAAACACATATTTTCGAAAAAAAACATGACACTTTTTATTTAGAACATCGATATGTGTTATGAATATACGATTATATACAGGAAATTGAAATACAAACAAATTTGTTTATTTACTTATTTTTTTTAAATCAAATACGCGTAGTATTTTTATTAAAAGAAACAATATCAATTTTTCATATAAACAATGTTTAAAAATAAAAAATAAACCAAGTATTATTGAAACGAACAAAAATTATTTTTACGTACATTTTGGTATACTTGCATTCTTATAACAACGGCAACTCTAAAAAACATTGTATTTTCAATGGCATTTTTTCGATTTCATTATCGAAGAGAACATTTATAGCAGATTAATATTATTTGCTGCGTATGCTTGTGGATGCATATCACATATAATATTTGTAGCAATAATTTGTTTTTCATTAATAAAATACAAAAATAAAAATACATAAAGAGTTTTTTAAACGAACAAAGATAATATCCTTTTAATAAATCTTTGGTAAAGTTGCATTCTCACGTTGACGACAACTTTAAAAAATTTTAATTTTCGATAATACTTTTTCGGATTTCGTTACCGAAGAAAGTAGCTCTCGCAATCCGATAATATTATTTGCTGTGTACGCTTGTGAAATCATATCACATGAGATTTTCGCAGCAATAATTTTCTTTTTCATGCTAAGTGAAATAGAATCACCAAACGCACTGAATTTGTTCAATTCACCAGGAATTCTTTTTTCTTCATTCTGTTTTTTCAAGTTTTCCTCCCAACTTGAGTATTGTGCGGTAATATCTTCGTCTGTGATATTCAGTTTTATAAGAATTTACCGTAATATTTCAACATCATTAATGGCATTGTGCACTTCAACATTCCTTATGTTCAAAGAACTCGTTAGTCCTACGATCGAATTTTCTCATTTACCTTTTTTCCCCATTTTTTTTTCTTACAATAGGTAAGGTATCACAGAATCCATGGATCACAAATCGGAAATGATCACTCATTTTCGTGGCGTCGATGGAGCGTAGCAAATGACCTTTGTCAAAATTGCAATTGTGTGCCGTTAATATGCATTTTTTTATTTATTTCGACTAGCAAATAATACAATTTCTTTAGACTTGAATGAAGCGAAACCGAGTTGACGCGAACATCATTCAATAGTGAAGAGCCTTCGTGTGAAGTAATACCGTGAATTGCTGACGCATGTTCGGATATTCGGCGCTCAGGATTGATATAGACGGACAAAGTGGAATTATCATTGTTGGATATTTGCGCGAGGAATGTATTTATCCTTATTCTTTTATATCGTGTGACTGCAAGTGTGATGGATAGGAAGTAACGTGAGGTTCTTTACTTGTATTTCGATGCTTTTATTTCGTAAACTCATAGAACAATTAAATATTAAATGCGTAGAATAAATTTCACGTCCGACCCCTGGTCGATCGCAGGAACTAGTGGTGGAAGAGGTAGACGGCAGTGATGCCAACTCTTACAGAATGTTCCCCCTAGGACCAGCTTCAAATCCCCCTACACATCGATCAAAAACCCCTAAAGTTTTTGTTGTACACAGTGTTTGAGAGGTAATTTCAAATATAAATTTAAAATGCATTAGAGTAGTATAAAATAGCTGTTGTATTTATATGGGTGCATTTTACACATTTGAATACATTAATTAATGATGAAAATAATGAAATTAAACGATTTTTATTTTTTATTTCTTAACTTTCTTTTCTCAAATTTAGTTTTTCTTAACTTTTCTTGGCACACATTTTTTCGCTTCTTCCTCATTTTCTTTTCATACATTATTTTTAGGTTTTTATACTTTTCTTTTTTATTTGTTCTGTTACAGTTAAACGAGAAAGAATTCAAATTAAAAAGAAGACATTGCAGCAATTCGTTTTCAATTTTAAATGTATCTCGTTTAATTGTAACAGAACAAATAACAAAAGAAAAGTATAAAAATTTAAAAACAATGTATGAAAAGAAAATGAGGAAGAAGTAAAAATGTGTTAAATACGTATCCCGATAATATTTAATTGTTATTAAATATCATCGAGATACGTATTTAATATTTCATCGAAGGCATCGGTCTGGCTATCACGCTGCGTTTTGCTGTTGCTGATATTTTTAAAATCATACATGTCGACGTTAAATGATTTGATCATACGGGCAGAAGGAACCAATTTCACGCATGAACCACCGTCTCTTTGCAAAGTGAATCTCACCATCATTATGCTTTGCAGCACTTCGAGCGATAGTTTATTCCGTAATTTATTTTTGATTATGTTATAAGTGGAAAAAGCTCGTTCGACACTTGCGTTTGAAATAGGAAGTGTGAGAAGAGCCATTGCAAATTTGGCGGTATTTTGAAAACGTTTGTTTCCAGCAGAATCGCAATCTTCGAAAACGTCTGAATACAATTCAACAGAATTATTCACGTTTGGCCACGGTTTGTTTGGCAATTGATACCACTCTGACTCTATATAATTCTTGTCACCGTACAAATGATCTCGATGGAATTGTGTCGAAACGTTAGTTAAACTTGGCTTAACTTGTGATAACGCGATTTTGGGATGAAGATTGGTCATCATTCGCAGAACTGATAAATTATCTGGCAACCTTTTCTGAATTTCCTGAGCCAAAATACACAAGAATTTCTTACACCTCTCTTTGACATCAAGCAAGTCTCTCGCGTCAATATTTTCTGCGATGGACTGAAACTCGTAACCAAAATACATAGCTGAGGTATGCATCAAATGCGATTGAAAGTCGAAAACCGCTAATTCGCTATTTGGCAATTTCTGGAAACTTGATGGCACGACGAGTTTTTGAAGTAAACTTTTAAATACCATAAAAAGGTCTTCGAGCAACTTAGTTGGTTCCACATAATCGCTTTGGAACATTAAATTCAACTGAGTGATGATTTTCAGTTCATATTTTAAAAAAACTAAAAGAGCTTTGAATGGCAATCGTTTCATAATGTCGTACAACTGCTCAGCCATATAACATTTGTCTTCCGATTTAGCAATCGAAAATAGTAAATGCAATTCTTCCCACTGATCAAGTATAATGTTAATAGCTTCAGATCGTGCGAGCCAGCGAGTTCCAATTAGTCCTTGAATTTTTTTTGGTATTCCTTTGCCATTTATAGTTTCGTACAGCGTCCGATATTTCTCTATCCGTTTAGGGCTGTACGAAAAGCAATTGTGCGTTTCTCGCACTAAAAATTCCAATTGACGGGGCAACGTCTCCGATGCTTTTTCGGCGCACATATGAAGAGAGTGGCAAACGCACTTCACGACGATTAGGTCCTCTATTTCTTCCCTGAACAAAGTGGACACGGAATGACGTTTCCCAACCATGACGCTCGCTCCATCAACGCCAATCCCAACCATATTCCGAATGCTCAAACCATCTTCTTCCATCTGAACTTTAATAGCGCCGTGCACGCTTTTAGCATCAGCATCTATTATTTTAATTAATCTGTAGAAAGCTGTAATCACTTGTCTTTTTTTGACAGAAAAAAATCGCAACATGATGCAGAGTACTTTCTGCATACACAGATCCGTACTCTCGTCGATTATAATTGAGTATGGACTATCGCCAATTTCTTCTATTAGTTCTTGCAGCATGCAAGGACCGAGCACATTTTTAATCAGCATTGAACATTTTGTGCGATGAAGCTTGAGATTTGCAATCGCCTGGGATGAAGGGTCGAACTGCGGCAGTATTTCGACCATATGGTTTACAGATTTTAATGAACTGTGCTCTGCGATAAATGCAGCGATTTTCAATTCTGCAATTTTTGTTTTTTCCGTAAAAACAGGCTTAAATACCGACGTCAACGGTTTGCAGGTCTTCGCAGATTTGTCTGATGCAACAGCCTTTTTATGTTTCTCCGTATTTGCGTGACTCAGGAGATCCTTTTTGTGTGCTTTCAATGACACGTGGCAATACTTGCACGTGGCAGAATACGCATCGATCGGATCAGGCGCTAACCAACCTGTAATGCAAATACCAATTTTCAATGATACTACATAGTATTTTCAATACAAATTAAAACACATTGGCAAGCACAAGAATTATTTTCAATTTGATAGTAACAGCACCACAATTAAATACATAGTGAAATGTTAATGAAGGTCATGCGAAATTCCATAAGAGACAACATCAAACGTAATGCACAAAACATATCGAGCGAGTATCGAGTGTCATGCTGCACTGACAATGAGTTGGAAAATTGATCGGATTCAACGTGACAGTTTGGTAGTATAGAAATTCGCTTTCAATGCGATAAGAATGAGAAGAATACTTAAAAGCACGGTATAACTTTTCCAACTTAGCGCGAGAAATCCACAACCAGCGTATATTTGTATTTTTTTATATAAGAATATCTCGATGATAGCTGTGCGAACAAATCAGCGTAACGAAAATATATAGTAAAACGAGTATGCCAAGTAGGTTTAAATTAGACCAAGTTAACATTAAACGCCTGAAAATGGAAATTAACTGCCGCCAAAGCAAGCTGCGGATCCACGAAGCAAACTGAAACATATTGAGTCATTAATCTAAGTTACCTTTATCAAGAAAAATGTTCTGCAAACGCCGAAACCTTGGTTGATCTGAAAAAATTCTTACATTATGCCTATTTGTTTAAGGTAGTTCAGTCACAAAACCATTTTTTTAGAAAAGTCTTGAAAGAAATGTACACAGAGTGTATCGGTAATCGACTGACACGTATATAAAATTTTACAAAGTTATATATTATGTACTGCTGCAAAGTGATATGATTAATAATGTAAACAAATTTATAACCTAAAAGCTAAAATCATTTTTCCTTCAACTTCGTTTTTTACTTTCAATATAGATTATGCGTGTTTACATTTCCTTATTTTTTGCCCAAACACAGCATAATAATTTTGAAAAATAACATTCAATATCTACAATTTCATATATTTACGAATTGAACTTCGATTAAAAGAATTATTCTTTTAGGCCATTTTTACTAACCTTGAAGTTTGGGATCGGTCTCCCAACACTTGGTATATTTTTGCAGGTATCTTTTGTTTTTTTCTTTTGGCATTCTGAAAAAGATTTGAACACGAACAATTAATTATTATTCATCTTTTTTGTTATTACTTTGCACCACAGATAAACATAAGCGACTTACTTTGCAGCCCAATAAAACTCGCGAGTATACGAACGGACACAACGTCACAAGTCACAACCTCAACGTATCAACGTGAAAACGTAAAAAAAGAGTATAAATAGTAAAAGAGTAAAAGAAGGTTCTCTTGACCAGCAAGTTGTTATTGGCAACGAATGTCTGAGTTCGTTGTTATTGGTCATAGTGCGAGATTGAGCCACCAGCGCTACCTGGGTGTTGCTAAAACATGAAGTATGGCATGAGTGTAAACATTTTATCATTTTATTTTTTCAAAATATACACTTTCATTTCACGCCCAAAAAAAATTGTCTTGAATAATGTACCCCCTAAAAAATCCCCCTAAATAAATGTAACCTCTAAAAAAAACCTTGTACGTCTTGATTCCCCCTAAATTTGGGGGGGAAACCCCCAAGTTGGCATCACTGGGTAGACGCCGCTCCTCGCGCGCGTCTCGCCGCTCTCTCATTGGCTGATTGGCCCCGGCCAATCAGCGCATCCGTCGTCTCCTATCGCCGATTCCCCTGTATCGCGTGACTCGACGACTCTGACGGCGAATCCGCCTCGAACTACTCCAACAATCATACGTAGCTGCAATCTGAATTATTTCGGCATTTTTACCGAATCCCGTTGTTTCCAAATAAAACATTATAACAACTAGTGTATCGAGTAGTAGTAGTAGTATCTTCCAATATCCTTATTGCATCGATCCCAGGCATATCTGTTGCTTGTTCGCAATTGTTAAGTCCCATATTAGACTCGTAAACTACTCTTTCCCATTGTTGTTTCTTATTTCAAAGTTCGCTTTTTCGTTTTTTCCAAAACAAACGGCGTCTTTTGAATGCAGGTTCTTTAGATGTATCTGACCGTGATTTTGTAGTTCTACTGACGCTTTCCACATGTTTCAGCGTATGTTTTCCGGGTGACATTTTTAGTTTTTTGGCTATATCACTGATATATACCTCACCGATGTTTTTTTGGCAGACTGAGTAAGCATAACGAAAGGAAACAGATTCCGATGTGCTATAACTGCGGGATTTTGTCGCTTTACTAGCCATAGTAGCATTCAAACTTTCATTTGCTTAACTTGAAGCGACCGAAACAAATTTTTGGGAATTATCTGCGAACTTATTGAATAAAACTTTCAAATCTTTCAATAAGGTTTCATCTTTGAAGCCATCGCCTATAATTTTGTATTTATAAGCCGGATTTTTATGATAATCACACCAATCTCAGCAATTAGTACGATTATTAAAACAGTGATCCGGTATGTTTCGAATCGCTGCTGACATTTCTTCAATTAATCCCTGATTTTGTGATAGTGCGTAGGTGAAACAGCGATGAAGATACTGAATGCTATCTTTTTTTAATTCTTTGTGGCTTGGTTTCAATTTGTAAAGTTCTTTAGTGAGACCTTTACTAATATGATTTTTGTCGGAAAACTTTACAATTTCATGATTAGTGGCGTGACGAACTGTAGCTATTGTAGACGTGTCTTCATCTCCTATCAATATCCCGATCTCCATGTTAAATTTTTTTACAATCGAGCTATTCGCGGTTACAGCGACAGCTGCTGAAGGCTCCATTGCTTCAGCGCTTCCGGTAAAATTTCGTCTACAATCGTGATTTCCGCGGGCGTGCCCGAAATCGCATTTTCGGCACATACGTTGTTTTGTACTAAAGTCCAAAACATGACAGTTGATCCGATGGTCTATTGACAAAGTATCGCAAAGTAAATTTTTCCCTCTTAGGCAAATATTTAGACGGGAGGGTTGTAATAGTAGATCTGAATGGAGGGTTGATATCGAAACAAAAATGTTGAGAGAGGTAATATTTAGACGACATATTTAATGAAGAGGCCCACAATTTATAACACTCAGACACGAATTTAATAAAGAAGCTGTGAGGGATAGGAAGATCAATCCACAATTCAAAGGATGTTAATCCACAAATGATTTTAACTAGTCGTTTGAGGTCTCGCACACTTGAAGCCTCTTCTATCCAGCAACTGATTTCTAACTGTTCCTTAAAACAAACTGTGCATGCACAATTAATTTCGGGATCCAATGGAATCATGATGGCAAAGACAATCACAGGTCGTTCCTGTATGATAACCAATCAAAGATCCAAATCTATTAAGGCTATCGTAATTCCTTCCTGCTCCTCTTGTACTCCAACCCAAATCCCAAAAAGCAGCGAAGCGAATGGCAGATTTTCAATGTGGAAAGGATCAGGAATTATGTAATTTAAATTCAAATGATTGGGTCTGGGGAAGAGTAAAGAATAAAACTAATTGAAATGAAGAATAAAATACGGAAATTGTGTAAAATATGTAAATCTGGGAATCTGTCTTATATGTATATTGTCTTATATATGTTGTCACGCCGTTGGGAGGGGAGTCGGGGAGTTTGGTTGAAGAACACAAAATTAATAATGTAAATAAACTTTTATTATTTAATTTTATTCTCAATGATACGGCGGACTATCTCCGGGGTAAACGCAAAACACAAAAAAAACTCTGTATAATCTATTAGCAATCTTTGGGCGCCAGTTAATTTTTAAAAACAAAAAAAAAATAACAAAAATAATAATCGAAAAATCTGTAACTGGACTGAAGGGAAGGGCTAGCGTGAAGGTAAGGGAAAGGGTCAAGCAGGAAAGGTTCTCAGGGTGAGGTTCGCTGACTCAACGGCCTCTTAATTATTACCACTGGCTGTACTTCGTATTCGCGATCTTGTCTTACTTTTAATAGTAATTCGGTCTGTCGCAGGGAGAGGCGTATGCGGCGAAAGGGGAGTTGTTGTGATTCGGGAGCCGGCTGTGCCGAGGAAGGTGCGACTCGCGCGATCGAATGTTTTCGCTCGTTCGACGATGGTAGTAGGTAAGGATGGGAGGGGGGTCAGGCGGGAAGGAATAACCGTTACTCGTATTATCTTGATTTCGCGCTTTCAATTCCTCTAATTTTCACAGGCGTCCTACACGACGTTTCAACAGTAATAAAATCTCTGGCAAAAAAAACAAGGGGTAGACGCACGCAAAAGAGGGGGGGGGGGGGGTACTCTATATAAATCAACGTAAAAAGGGAGATGGATTTTTTTTATATTGTGATGTCGCGAGTTATTTATTAATTTATGTATTGTGATTGGGGCTGCCGACTCGGCTACGGAACGCGGTGGTTGAGAATTAAAACGCGGTAGACACTTAATCGAGAAGCACAAGACTTTATTTTCAGTGTTACAACGGACAGCGTAACGTTACTGCTTGGGTGATCGGAAAACTACTAACTAGCTAGCCTAAGGAGAGGGTGGTTTTTATAACATTGACTCGTGGGAAAGTCGCAGTTTGGTAGGGAGAGAATTTGGGAGTTAGAACATTCTGTAGGCGGAAATGTCTTGGAAGATTCTAGGAATGGCAGCTGTTTCGGGCTTGAGGCGGGTCAGGCCATAAAGATAGATGTTTTATGGCGGGATCGTGAAAAATGGAAAAGATGTAGTTTTGGGTCTTTATCGGGAAACAGAGATTATTTGTATTTCGAAGGCGAGATGCCCCTGCGATAGCGAGGGTGCAGCTGCAGGAAGTCACGTAGGCAAAAAGGAATGCGAGAGACGCGTGGGAAAGAGAAAAAAAGGTGGATGAAAGTTGACCATCGTCATAATATGTAAGTGTGCCAGTAATGATGACCTGTGCAAACGCTTACGGCTTGGTGACGGGTTTTCCTTCTCGTCATCCTCTCCTTTCTCGTCTTTCCTTGTCTCGTACTCCTTTTCTCGATCTTCCTCGATTCGCACGCTCGCACTCGCACTCTTACAAATTTTCTTTTCTCTAACTTTTTGCTCGCTCAACTCTCCAATTCTCTATCCTTCACTCTTATTTCCTTTTTCGCTAACTTTCGCTAATGGGTTGGCTATCCGCCAGCTCGCCGCAAAGTAACCGTTCTCGTCCTTTGCTGATTCTTGGTGTCGATCATTAGTGCAGGAGCGTCACGGGTCGGTATAGATGGGTCAGGCGTATGATCGATATTTGATCGTCGCGGGCGGGATCTATCGGGACAGACAAGTAAGTAGGTTGGTCGGTAATTTAGGGTATTTGCGGACGGGAGTTTATGATTGTGGGTAATTGGGAGTTTTTGGGGATCGCCGTGCGCTGCTGCCATCTTCGTCGTCTCTTATCGCCGGTCAGCCGATGGAGGGCGTCGGGGCGGGGACGGACAGATAAATTTCCTCGATCGATGACGGATGACTGATTGTGGTGTGTGCGAGTTTCTGACTGGAGTGTGATGATGATGATGGCGATGCATTGGCGATGTCTTCGGAGTTGGCGCGGTCAGTCCTCTTCTTAATAAGCGTTGCACAGGCCTTACAATTTTTAGGGAAAATGGAAGGGAAAATAAAATAATATTTCACTACTTGCCTTGTTTTGGGCCTTTCCGTGGGACGGCTGCCTTTGGGACGAGCCGGGTGCAGGGACTGCAGGGGAGATATTGTACAACGTTGCAATGTAAATATACATACTGTCTTATCTTATAATTTATGCTTGTATAATAGTATATTGTAGTTTCTCGTAGAAATACATTCGGTAAAATTCATTATGGTAATTCTATTAGTATAGTCAAATCAAACAGTATTTTTCTCAGTTTAATTTTTACAATTATAAACGTCCTCGTTGAAAATTTTCAACTTTCCATACATTTTTCAAGGAAATGTATAAATCTTCTTGTAGAAGCAATTATTAATTCGGAAAACTTTTGAATAAGATACGCCAGCTACGTCAGCTTTCCTTTCGTGGAGTTTGAAAACATTGCTTCGCACTGAAGGAATGTTCATCGCAGCGGACAACTTGCTGACTTACATATTACCCAAGCCGCTGTGAAGTGAACCTGCAAATTGAAATGATTGGAGATCAAATAATACATGTCGGAGATAACGTTTATTACCAAAACAAACTTCAAGTACTTACCAATTGCAAGTTTGGTGTTCACGTCAAAATGAAGTTTGCCTATAGAGGCTAAATATTGCTTGTCAGAAGGGACATGGTTTATTTGCATACATTTGCGACACTTGATAATAAAACTTGCAGCTGCTCCTTAAGATTTACTATGAATACGATCTTGCAAGGAAAGGGCGAAATTGGTTTAATTATAAAATATAATACAGTTTTGTAATCAAATTTCAGTTAATAATTTTGTAAATAATACACTATAATAAATGAGATTTCGCAAAAAATACTTTCGTTATATGTTTGGCCCCATTACATGTACTATTTTATTTGGCACGATAATATAACAATGCAAAATGTTGAATATTACGATGCGTAAAATATTGCAATGAAAATTACGATGCAAAAATTATTATCAGCGACTTTCAATCGAGACGTGCAACAATACTGAAGATTTTTCATTTTCAATAGCATATTCGAGTTGAGGGAAAAAAAATACATTGGTTAAAGAAAAATTGTTCAACGTCAATTTTTAAGGAAGTTATATAAATTGTTGAGTAAGCGCTCGAGAAGAGCCACGGGGCAAGGAGCGCGACCCACACCACGCCGCCCGACCGCGTCAACGACGGCGGGTGCAGATAAGCGCGCGGCCGATTAAAATGACTCGGCCACTGCAACAAAATTAACGCTCGGGAGAGTTTGCATCCAATCGGATATTATGTAGAAAAGCGCGTAGAAAGCTGTAAGACTTGAATTTTGCAAAAATGTTGTTTAGAATAATATTAAAATTGAGTAAACGTATAAATATCCATATCTTTGCTTTTAATTGAGATATTGAGACGTTTTTTTAAAACTGCGCGTCTCGCAAATATGCATACGATCCCTGAAAATTTTTCTACTTACCTCAACGGATTAAGGAGTTATTCCTATTTGTTTATAAGTAAAAATTTTAAATCGTCCGAAAACGAATATTTTTATTAGCGATTTTTTTCTAGTCGATTGATTCCTCAAAATACTTGGTGAATCGAACCACCTGAACTTTTTTCGCCGCCGTGCGCCTTCTGGGAAAGACGGGAAAGGCAAGTCCTTTTTTTTCGCAGGTCGAAAGTTGTTGCTAAAGTTTGCGACGCACGTCGATAAACTTTACGTGACTCTCTTGGGAGTGGCGTTATCCACACGATAAACTACTTTAAAAATCGAAATGTTTATTATAATATGGTGAATTGTTGCAAACGTGAAACCGAAAGAATTGCAATTTACTGTTAAACTAACAATCTCACGTAATTTTTCCATAGAACTGATTTTGTAGAGGGCACGATAACGCACAACTTTTATTGTAAAATTTAAAAAAAAAAAAAAAAAAACCGGTTCCAACCAAGAAAACTCGAAAAACCCGATTATTGTTTGTTTAAATAATTTTCCTGGCTGCAAAACACGGGTTCTGTCGAGGACAAATTGAGGGCATATTCGTGGGGGTCCATACTACCTAGCAAAAAATTGGCTAAGCGCTGGGCTCTTAGAATAGAACTTGGTCGAAATTATGTCTATTCCGACTGGACGCCGAGTGATGTTCCTTGTTAGTAAAATTATTAGATCCGGTGCAGCGGTACAACGTCCCATTAGGTTAAGTATTGGAGGAGGACTGACTGGTTATAGAGGATAGTAATGAGGGGATATCGCGTGAAGGTGATAAGGAACCATGAGACTATGGAGTCAACGAAGTTGGGAGTTAGCGGAAAAAGAGATTAGGAGTAGATGAGAGCGGTGGGAAAGGAATGTGGAACCGTTACACCTTCTCTGCTTTTCCACGCCAATAGTCACGCGAATTCCAAATGCTGCATTCGTCGGTTATGTCCGAATGGACATTTTTATAGTTTTTCTCATCATCGGTATAGTTGTCGTTATCATGCAACGAGTTTTGTTCATCGAGGAAAGATAAAAATTCGTTAATGGCATCGGTTTTTGATTCTTCGGTATATTGGTTACCTGCGTCAGTTATATTCTCATAGATGGTGCCTTCGTCTTCTGCATCTTTTCTTAACATCGACGGTAAATTACTTGGGTTAGATGCAAATTTAATTTTGCCATCGAGGTAGTCTAATTGATGTAGTACGAATTTGTCGAGGCGCATCGGCAATTATCCTTTAAATGCACAACCTTTCAAGTCGGCAAACTCAGCTTCTACCGACGAAGACGCTGCAACTTTTTCGCCTTTGTCGAAATGACGTCGCATGATATTCGTCCAAAGTGGCAAAAAAGGAAGCAATCGTTTTTTTACTCGTTGGGCGAAAGCAGGATTGAATAACGCATTGATGCCACTTCCGTCTTTCGATATTTTACCAATGGCTTCTGCTTTTAAATATCGAGACTTCGCCGACATGTTCCAATCCGTATCGATGATGTAATTTTCCTCATCGCTATCTTCGGTCGTCTCCATACCAGCATTTTCAACATCGCTATCAATTTCTTTCAAGTTGACTCTGTAGGGAATATTATTTAACAATAATAATAATCTCTTCTTCATTATTTTGGACCATACATTTATTTCCCACTCAGTACTGTGTACGCTCGTGCTAACGGCTCGCACTTCACTCTCGCCGGTCGGCGATGCCGGGTCCCAGTCCCATTTACCTCGCTCACCAGCGCTGTGACGGCTCGGCCCGAACCACGACGCTGGACGAAACGGCGCGCAAAGCTGCTTATTTAAAAATGGCTTACAACTTCTTTTATAAGATCGGTCAAGGCTTGGATATGCATTTCGGGTGGTACTACTTGTCCCTCGATGGGGAATCCAATCGATTTGCTTAATACTACAGCAAGCAATGATTCAATGTAAGCCGTTACATTTCCGAAATCGACCATTTGATAAATTGGGTAAATGCAATGCGTATAAGATCTGCGTGCTGCAATTACTACCATGTTCAGGTATTCTCATCGAGCCACCTTGCCACAAAGTGGCTCACATCCAGTCGGATATATGTTGCCGGAACTTCAGAAAATCCTTGCGCAACACAATCGTAGTATTTTTACAAATATTCTTGCATATCGTTGCATTTGCCAAACTCTTGCGCAATGGCATTAACTAAGGCTCACCCGAAATCACAAACGGCAATAGGCGGCCGAGGCACACCTTTGGTAAGAATGAATGTTAAAAAGTGCCCTATTATAAATGAGTTGATAAGCTGACACCATTTGGAACACGGGGACACTGACCTCTTTCATTACCACCATACATTGATACAAAGATATGTGAGGATCGTGCGCATTTAAACGTTTTGCAATTCCTGCAGTTGCGTCAATCGTCATAATGCAATCTGCATTTTGTCGGTACCATGCAGTGTACATCAGCTGTTGTTCAGGCAACCAATATCTGCAGTAGCAAGTTAGTAACCTTATGCTATGTATGGAACCTGCGAATTTGCTATTCTTTCACTTCGTTCAATAAATTAAGAGGTAGATTTGCTATCTCCAACCGCTGCAATTTCAATAGTTGCTGCTCTTTTGCTTTTCGAAGCCTGGCTGCATGTGGTACGATCGGTAGATTTTTACCCCCGAATTTTTGTATTCGTTGGGCCGCCTCGCGTTAAAAAATGACAGCGTCTTTTCTTTGTTCAATTAGTTGATTGGCTACTTTTTCACGACGTCTGCCTCTTAATTGCCTTTTTTTCTTGCCTTCGTGCAGAGCAGGTCGAATATTTTCAATATCACATGAAAATATGACGTAAACATTCTTTGCTGGTATTTTTTGGACTCGACCGGTTATTTTTGCTTCGCACTCAATGCGATGACCAATAAATGTTGCGTAGCATGCTGCAGTAGCCGATGGTATTATTAAATTATTTTTAAATGAAAAGACGAAGTCAAAGGACCCATGCTGTTGACATATTGGTTTGGCAATTATGTCACCCCATCCTTCTTCCAATTTCCAGTGTATACGAATAGGTCCACCGGAAACTTTTTTTTTGGGGTCATTTCTAACCACTTGTAAAAAGACAAAACTAATTTTATTTTGTCTCGAGAATACACTTACCGATAAAGACGCATTCTTAGCGCAATTCGAATTTTCTAGAGCTGCGCTTGAAGAGTAGTATCGGCACTATCCAGATTTCCTGGTTCTATTTCGATACTCCTCATTATCATTGCTCGGAGTCCGTTACGATCCTCGCTGACGATGGTGTACACGTGGCGCGGCTGTATAAGTGATCCACGTAGCGCTATACGGTTGGCCACACGTGTATATGCCAAATTTGTCGGTGGTACAATTTTGCCATACGTATCTAAAGTACAGCAATCTTGCTGTAGCAAAAATTCCTGCAATATGTCCTTATTGTACGGCATTGTTACACTGCACGATTAACCTGAACTAAAAAATATAGGAAACTTGGCAATATACCGGATGTTTCACCTAACTTGACCACCTTAAATATTTCGGTAATAATCGACGTCACAAAACAATGTTCCAGACTAAAGTTGTACGGTGCGAAAGGGGTCATTAGGTACGACCTTTCTTTTATTTCGGTGGAGGCGTTGAGGCACCGTGAAACTCACCTTTACTTTTACAAACAAAATTGGTCGCATTTGATGGCCCCCATAAAACATTACAATTTTTGTTTGGTACATTTTCTGTGACGTCTTTATAAGATTACCAAATATTTGATAATGATTCGAAATATTTAGATTGGTATTATCGATACTGACCTTGAATGATCTTGAATGGCGTTGACTCCCTTAATATTTTTATGCGGATTGAGGTGATCTACAAGATGGTTGAAAGAAAGAATACCATTACACTTAAAAAAGTGAAGGTGACCTTCAGTGTGCGTAAACGCCTCCATCGAAATAAAAAAAAAGTGGTTGCATTTGAAGGCCCCCTTCACACCGTACACCTTTTGACTGGGACATTTGTTTGTGACGTCGATAATGACCGACATATTTAAGGTGGTCAAGTTAGGCGAAACACGCTGTGTAATATAGTACAATAGCTTGGTTATAAAGAATACAATATAATGAATATATGCCACGCGGTCGTCTTTTCGTATATAACGTCTTAACAACACAACGTCTTCACAACACTTCGTAATAACGTCTTCACAACACTTCCTGATAACGTCTTCACAACTCTTCCTAACAACAACTTCACAACTCGATATCTCGCTCAACTCTATCTATTCACGTATTCACAACTCCAAGTTATATTCGCATCTATCCTTTGTGGCTACGAATCGATAATTGTCGCGTTTTCGATCCTTTGTAACAACGAATTCAGACGACTATAGAAGGAATATGCTTATAGCCCGATTGAAGCTAAGTTTTCGCCGCCCAAACTGCCGCTTGGCGTCGCGGCGGTCGACGTGTGTGACGGCACTCGAGAGTGCAGACGCCCCGGGGGCGGAGTCACGAAGACATATAGTAGTGTAGCTGCCGAAGGCACCGTCGCGAAACTTCGATCGCGCTCGGCTTTTTCCGAAGATGTTCGAACGTCGCTCGCTCTCGGACACGCGCTACTATGATTGTGGCGCGTAAGACACTGGACAGAGGGTAACTTTTACGCGCGTTCTGACAGCTCTAACTCTGTTGTCTCTAAGTTCGCAATTCCTAGAGTCGGCCGATCGAATCACCCTCAAACAATTGTTGCTTTTATTTTTTTTTATTGTGTTCTCATTGCTTACATATACAGGAATTTTATTTGACATAAATATCAATAAAAAACGGATTAAGAATTAAGTTTGGAGCTTTTATTTACGTATTCGTGCCCACTCTTAGCTAATTTTAGTTCACGCCTTGCCATAAAATTATAATATCGTGCTACTGAGACAGCAATTTAAACAACGTGCGTGAGCTAAAATTATTCAATGGAAACCACGCGAAGGTGGTGGACGTCTTCCATCAGGAGAGGAAGGATGTGTGGGGAGCAGGAGGATTGGAAATAGGGTTATAGCAAAATTAAAGAAGCTTATTTAAATGCCTGATAAGCATGCAAAATTGAGGATAAATGTTTTGTTAAGTAATCATGGATGAATTAGTAACTGCATGCACTAAATTGTTTATATTATCTGCAGTATACACACTTGAAAAGCAGTAAGTAATTTTAATCATGAAAAATATTAGTTTGAATTAAAAGCATTTATATATAATCTGTTATAAAAAAACACGATCATTTATTGGAACATTATCCTCTCCAATATTTAACTAATATTTAATAATATTAAAGAAAAATCATATTAACAGCATATACGCGCATGCATGCACGTCACACGTAAAGTCAAGGACCCTGTGGTGCGTCACTTCCACAGTATTTTCGGACTCCAAACCCTGTCTATTACGTGTGTGTGAATGCATGCGCGCTTCTTTTTTTATGGTGCACCACTTATTGATGGGTGATTTTTAATAATTTCCTATTTGGTTGAGTCGCGTTACCCTTCAACGAATGCTTGCGATTCACTGCGTCGCGAATATCTCGGGATTTCCATTTTAAATAAGCAAACAAATGTACCCGAACGAAAAATTTAAAAATATATTCTCGGTGAAGTGCGCAGTCTCCGACAATAGACCAAAAGTCGGCGTGTTTTTGAAACACAGCATTGCTGATGATGGTTTCGAGGTGCTTCGATACGTTATTCATGTGGGAAACTTTGTGAAATACTGAATTAAAAATTTTGTACGCTGTGATCACTACGTTAAGAAAATTATCGGATGGGACTTGCAAACAGCCGAGCTCGTCATTCGCAAGATTTTTATACGCTTTCCAAAAAATGAGGAGATCATTTGTTTCTTCAAAATATTGATGACCCTTCGTTAACAAGGCATCGCAATATTGGCAGTTGAATTTAATTTTGGACTTATGGATGAGGTACCCTGCAACGTACTTCATCGAGCATTCTTCAAGACGATTTTTTGTTGGGAGTTGACTATCGATGCTATAAATTTGCCTCGTCTCATCCCGTTTGTTAAGCACGTCGACTTCTGTTCCATTTTTAATTACTTCGATATCTCGAGAAGCGTCGGATGTTTCTCGGATTCGAGTAATTTCGAACTGCTTGTCTATCTCGATAGCGAGCAATGCGATCGAATCATCGGGTTCGCAGTTCGTTGCTGCCTGTGGTTTCATCAGATGCGCCGTCATCGCATACTGAAGATTGCGACGAAAGCACATTGACGATGGGTTGTCGTTATGACCGGCGCGATTTGGGATCACAGCAAAAAGATTTTCTATCGGATCTTGATTTAATCTGGAAGAGATTAAATAAAGATCTCCACGATTCCTCATATCGTCCCACAATCCAAGCACGCTCTTAATGGTCAATCGGAAACCCTCAAAACACGGTGGGTTCTTTCCGATTGAAACGGTCCATTTTTCGAGCCACTGGAGGGACGTATGCAGAAAATCTTCAACCTGTGGCTGCGCACTCGATAAAGCGCGTCTGAACGGATTAGGATCGGTACAACACCGGCTATTTAAACAGTCGAACAAATCGTTGACTCTTTGAATGAAATTCGCGGTGGCAATGCAGTCCGAATGCAGCAGTTCGCCCGTGATGTTACCGACATTAATCGCGGCCGAATCCGAACGGCTGAAAACTTGGGTCGCGAGGCTTACCTTAATTTTTTGAAATGCATTTGGTTCGACATGCATATCTGACAACTTTTGCGCGGCTTTACACATTCGATGACGTTCCACGTTACGCAGTTCGCTAATTACTTGCCATGAAGCGCGATCATTATTAATTACAAAATCTCTCGCGAGAAAATTATTCCGGACGCTTTTTATTAAGTGTGGTACATCGTACCCGAAAAAGATTTTATGCCCGGCGCGTTCAATATAAGGTTTGTTTTCAGTCACCCCCATGGATGCTATCGCCGTACGATTACTTGATCCCTGGTCGCATACCATGTAGCGAACATGGAAACCAAATGAAAAAAGAGAATTGAAAAACATTTCCAGAAGGGATTTTAAATCAATGTTGCCCACGTTTCCATGTGGCACGACATACGAAAGCGGCTGCTTCCATGAAAATTTAAGACCACGAATCATAAAAACTGGCGTGTAATTCGCGATTTCCGTACTTCTACCGAGTTCGCCGAGGTCTTGGAAACCTTCGACCAAATCATCTTTCGAATTATATTCGAGAAGCCGCTCGATCGCTATCTCGTCCCATATTAAAACGCACTCTGTTTCGAATCCGGTCATCGCTTTAGCTTTCGTTGCTAACTTTGCGAAAAGTCCGGGACTGATTCCGGGCGACAGGTGAAGGTTATTCACCCACGTCCGAATCGCTTGAACGCACGGCAATGCAAAACTGTAATTGTCTTTCAAATGAGAGTATGCATTCGGCGATTTGTAGAATAAAGATAAAGCAAATTGCTTTTCATCTTCCGTCCATGGCAGTTTCTTTATGTGATTCAATTGCATTTTGAAAAAATTGCGCTGGGTATCTGTTAAGGAATTTAATGATTTAACGAACGCGGCGGTTTCTGTAACTTTTTTCAAGGCTGCCTGTAATCGCCGAATTTTTTGATTTTTATTTTTTATTTGAGAACGCAAAGTGATCAATAACCGTCGCAGCTTTTTTTCCACTGGGGTACAGTATTTGCCTTTTAATTTTGTGTGCTTAGGCCGTTTCGCGTGCAATGGTCGGCGGATGAGATTCGCGGTCGCGATATTGTTCGGTACAAATTCGTCAGTCCCGAGGGTGCTTTTCGGATTAATTATTTCATTTACTATCGCGATACCTGCATCGATAGGTAGTGCACCGTGCTTTATTCGAAGTCTACCTTTCACACCATACGCAATTTTATCATTCTCGGAAAAGTGATTGCCACAAATCCTGACATCATTCAATTGGTTTGGTGTCAGCTGTGCTAAGGAAGGGTTTCGGGTTCGAGTGATCCATAGCCATTGACTGTTAAACGAGTAAACAAGATAACAACTGAATAAAGTCAAAGCCACACCAAAATGCAAAAACACAATTTGTTTTCTGTTAGAAAATAAGTCAGGGTCATATTCACGAGCATCGCGTACAACGTTGCAAGATGCACATAAAGACGACTTACATGTTCTCCTCTCGTGGAAATCGATGAAACGTTATATTTCCATATTTCCCTTTCGACACTGAACACCTACTGTACACACACACATTTGTTACCGGCATTCTTACTTCCTTGCAAAAAACCGCAGTACGTAAACAAAACAAGCGGCGCGTGGCGTATGACGGCTCGGACTGGGGAATTAAGCCAAGAGAAAGAGAGAGATAGAAGGACACCCAGCGCCTCTAGTTATTGAGGTAAACACTCGAGTATCGCTGCGTAACTCGCACGGTTGTGCGAGTTCTATAGATATTCATCTAAGCATGCAACACATATTTGCAGGGACGCCGGTGACTGATGTACTGCCTCGTGTCTTCTTTTCGTTACGTTATTAAAACTGTCTTCGTTATTTACGAACCGAGTATGCAGATCTCGGCATTAAAAATCACCGGATCTCACGATCCAATTTATTTCTGTATATTATTTTCAATATTTTCTATGAAACAATACACATTGCTCAACAATAATTGAAGATTTTTTTCCCTGAACAACATTGACAATATTTTATAACACGTAACTTTGGTTGTATTCGTTGTATGGGGATGGAAACAAGCAATTTGAAAATTGATTGATCTCTTCTTTAACATCCTTCGAGGGTTTTTTTTTGTAATTGAGAGCCTACATAATTACATGTCAAAAAGTAGTAGAAAAAATATTCCTATATTTTCTTCGTCCACGTTATGGCTCACTTTTTATAAACATTTTTGTGCGGGAATTGTTTGATTGAATTAAAGATTATAGAGACTTGGCTACATTTTTTTTTTCATAGCTCCAATACGATTTCTTTTATTGATGTGAGTTATGCCTACTTCAATTAAAACTTGTGCTTTTTACTTCAGAGTTCAATGTCTTTTAAACTCTGAAATAGACTTATACGAATGTTCAATAAAGAAAAATGAAATTGAAACACTAATCTTTTGAATGACGCATACTTTGTTTGTTAATTGTTTTATATTTGCACCGGACTGTAACAAAGGAAAGAAAATTTGTCATCTATTCCAACAAAACCAGTTCAAAGCTTAGTATTACAGCTTCCTTTCGAGTTTTTTAAATTTCTATAAGATCATTTCTTCAGGAGATATGAAACTTTACAACAAAAAGTACAACTTTTGATTCAAGTAGTCATAACTCAATGAAAACAAAATTTCTTACAGGTATCAAAAATCACTTTTATAGCCGAATCTCTAAACCTTTTACTGAAACCAAACAATTCGGGCTACACAACTTTTATAAAAAGTATTAGCCAAAGTTAGACAAAAAAAGTTTAAGGTATTTCCTTTGCCATTATTTTTTGACATACGACTCATGTAGGATCTCAATGAAAAAAAAATATCTCGAAGGATGTTAAAGAAGAGACTTTAAGCTTCAAATTGCTTTTCGTCCCCGTGCAATAACCACTGCCAAACTTACGTACATTATCGCATATTGGCAATTTTATTGAGGAAATACAAAAGCCCTGTAATTTTGTTGAGCCGTATATATATTTTTTTAGTTTATTAATTCGTAATTCAAATAGTAATGATCACATAGTTTTTACAATTCGTTGAAATTATGCTTATTTAAAGTATGATCTACCGAGTTAAGATTGATATTGCGTACTTAGTGTTTTAAGAATATTTACTTACTACGTGATATCGTTTATTCTTTAAAACATTACATTCTCCACGTGCAAAAATGAACAACATATTAGGGAAAAAGGAAGGAGGGACTTTTACCCAAAGTATCTAATATAAAACATTATCAGACATTAGCTAAGTTGATAGAGTTCTGCGTTTAAAATCACAAGGTTGTGCGATCGAAACCTCTTGTGTGTCATTCCTTTTTTTATTTTCTCTGATGTACAAAATGAATATTTATTGCTTATTATTTTATAATTCAAATTCAATTAAAAGAGAGAGTCGGCATAACCACCCCACTGTATACCTCGCATTAGAAGAAGCGAGAAGGAGCTACTGTCGGGCCAGCTCGGGAAACGAGAGAGTCGGCACGAGAACCCCACTGTATACCTCGCATTAGACAAAGCGAGAAGGAGCTACTACCGTGCCAGCATAGAGAAAGAAGGAATCGGCATGACCACCCCACTGCATACCTCACACTAGAGAAAGTGAGAAGGAGCGCTTGCTCGGTCGTGATTAGTCAGAGAAGAGGCGGAGCTATGCCATGAAGTTGTGTGAGGTATACGTGAATGTGTCTGTGTGACCCAACACAATCTTGTAGCGACGACAGCACCGCCAATCATTGGGGTGGTGAAGCTCAGCGGGGTGATCCGTTTCTGGCCTCAATCGAAAGCATGGGCATATTCCTTCTATAGTTGTCTGAATTCGTTGTTTGTAAGGAGCTTTCCCCCTCTCTTCGCACTATCACTTGCACTCGCTCTGTCTCTCTCTCTTTTCTTGCACACGGATCGTTCCTTTATATGGCCCTTTCTTCTTCACGGCTAATCCCTCACACACACAGCTCTCGCACACACACGTACAAGAGCCGACACACGAGAAATTATACTTCAAGAAAATAAGGAAATATTGGTATAAAAAGGAAATCGACCATTCCGAAATTCCTCGATATTGGTCAAAACAATCAAAATACTGAATCCAAATTTTGTTCTTCAGATTTATCTAGTCTGTATGAACACCTGATATTGAAAAAAAAAATTATTATGTACTATTTATTTAACAAAGGATTTTTCAATAAGTTTTTTAACTGTCAGGGAGTCGATGGAAAAATAATAAAAAAATGTTGTCGGAAACTTTCGGCCTTCCAATATACTACTACAACAAAATTCCATCAATGTGTTTTGCTTCGTTATCGCGAAAATAATTGTTTAATTTCTATACGCGTGAAACATCGGTACTCGGTGCGGCAACCACGGGTATTACTTCAGCGCACCGAGCGTTACGCGTATATGAATCCAACCTAATTTTCTCAAAAAAGGAATAAATAGCATCATTCTTCATTGTTTATAATGCATATGATGGTTAACAATTTTAACACGTTCACGCCGGCGCGGGCCACCGGTGGTCTGCGCTAGACTGTCTTATCGGGCGGGGTGGGCCACCGGTCGCCCGCATTAGATTGCATTAATTTAAGCGCCGCCTCACAGCAAAACCCATGAAAATCGGCCCCGGCGTGAACGTGTTAAACAACACTGTCTTGTTGGAAAAGGAAGAAATAAATCTTCGAAAATGAATTTATGCCAAATGCAAGAAATCGTTTGTCTATAATAAGTATACTTAACGACGCACTATTTAATCCCGTATTGAATAGACGTTACAACAAAAAATCGAAGACAGTATTGTTTGAATTTTTTAATCATTACATACATGCATTATGAATAATTAAGAACGATCTTATTTATTCCTTTTTCAGAAAATTAGGTCTTGTTAAATCCGTATCTAGCGCAATGCGATAAATACATTCCGCATCGGCGCTTAAGCCTCGTATGTGCAAACCGCCAACGCTCTGAATCGACAACATAGTTTGCCTTCAAGGAAAACACCTTCCGACCACCGGCCCCTGGGTTTCTTCTCGAAATGCAATTGCCGACTGCAAAGTCAACCTGATTACGACAGATCAACTTCCCGATCGACGACCGAAATATTCTCTCAGTAACCCCCACGACACCTTCGAACACCTTCAGCCCAGGGTAACGAGGATTCGGATCGACCCATCCATCCTCAGTTTTAATATATTTCTACATCCTAACAGATGCACCGATCGGTCGACCGACGCTCGTTCCCTAGCGGCAAATACATTTCGCATGTTTAGACTCTCGTGGGTAATACTAGCGTTTCGGAAAACCTTGCGAGTGTAATTAAGAACTCTTCGCCTTGAACTATCCTTAGCGGGGTTCAACGCAACTCAATATATTCTCGTACCGCGATAATTACGCTAGCGACATTACGCGTCGGAAGTATTGAGACAATTCTTAATTCTAAAAATACAAATTATTCGAGAACGATCAAATCGCACTAGCCGAGCAATACGTTTTACATTCAGACAGTTTGTTCCTATCGACTCAACTACCGCGAGCACAACCATCGCCGTATTCATGTATGCGCGCTATAGTGCGAATAAGAAATGGGTGTGTGTGTGTAAAATAAAAAATAAACGAACCGCCGAATACCTGGGGAGTCGTATTCAAGAAATACCGAGGATCTTACTTATAACAATGGCTTATCATTATTGAGAATAACTAAAACCTAATAATTCTTCCGTAATGTGAATAAAGGACCTTTGGTCAACATTTAACACCTACATACGACTGAGAGGTTCTACTTGGATCACGGCATCTCACTCACGTATGAATATTTACTAATAAGAGGCAGTGTTACTGGCGACGTACGCTTCGAAATTTCGATCAGTAGTCCTGCGAGCACTAAACAATCAATCAGCTTAAAAATTGGCAGGTACATAGAGAATTATGGCAAAATTGGGCACTTGGTATTTTTTTATCGAAATATTTAAACAAAATTTGCAGTTTTGTATTATCACGGGAGTAATCACAGATTTACGTATGATGCACGGATCGGATCGCAATTTCAAGAGCAAGAGCCACTCCGCAATTAAAAAACACACATTTCGGGCTTTATTTCATTAGATTTTATGCAAAATTGAATGAATAAAGGCTGATCGAAATTTTTGACAAGAAGATATCTACAATTTAACCGACATACGAAAAAAATAGTGTAGCGAAATTCGAAGAGAAGGCGCTGGCGAAATTTTCTGAAGAAACTCGTATGGTAAGCGGTGAAAGCGGAGACAAATGACGGAAAGCTTTGCCGCTATATATATGAAGGAACCCTCTCGCTTAGAGTCCCTTACGAAATAACGGTGAACGGGAAATACCAAATGAAATCTTTATTTACACTTTTCACTTACACTTACGGTTTACAATATAGGTTGGCGGACAAAGGTGTGTCTTCTCGACTGTCTCGGGCGACAGGTGACGGACGACTGCCTCACGTTTGATTACGCGCTAGAGTGGGGAGCGCGTATTAGAATTTTCTCGCATTTATCGGTACGCGTGCTATGTGGCGTTCGCCACATGTCTCCCCTTCTTGGGAAAAATACTGTACAGTTCGTAAGAGATTTGCAGTATTTCAGGTTCGATGAGTAGCTGAAAGAGGCAAAAAGAAAAAAAAATCGATATGTTATTTTGCGCTCCGATTTGTGTTTTTCTTCTTAGCGCGCGCAGGCGGAGGTTCGCTCGTGCTTGTGGTGCGCTGATGCAGTCTCGATGTTGACGGTTCAGCTGCGTTGTTTCGGCCTTGCGGTAGTTCGTCGCGCAGTAGGTACGCGGGTTTTAGCCGGTCTATTGAAATTGACGTGTTTTTCCCGCGTTGCTGTACCGTGTAGTATTTCTCGCGCCTGGCGATGACTGGGTATGGGCCGTCGTATGGTGCGGAGAATGACGGACGTACTTGGTCGTTTCGAACGAAGACGTGCGTTGCGGTGGCGAGATCTTTATGTACGAAGATGCGGTGGTTTCCATGGCGCGAAGTTTGCGCTGGTGATAGATCTTGAAAGTTTTTTCTCAGCATTTGTACCAGTTCTGGCGCGGTCGCATCTTGTTTAGACGGCGTAAGGAATTCACCTGGCAAGCGTATCGGTTCGCCGAGGACGAGTTCAGCGGGTGTCGCTTCGATGTCTTCTTTGTACGCGGCTCGTAGACCGAGTAGCACGGCAGGTAGCGCATCGTACCAAGTGTCGTTGTGACAGAGCAATGAAGCTTTTAGCTGGCGGTGGAGGCGCTCTACGAGTCCGTTCGATTGCGGATGGTGGCTCGTGGTGCATTCGTGTTTGAAACCTAGGAGTTCTGCGAGTTTTTTGAAGAGGTTTGACTGAAATTGTCCTCCTAGGTCGGATGTAATTCGTAACGGAATGCCAAAGTGTGCGATCCACGAAAGCATTAGTGCGTGAGCGACTTTGTCGGTTGATCCGTCTTCGAGCGGCACGGCAACTGGGTAGCGCGTGAATCGGTCCACGATTGTGAGGCATCTGGTGAAACCTCGCGACGGTGGCAGTGTAACCAGGTCGATGTGGATGTGCTCGAAGCGTTGAGACGGCGGTTTGAAATTGGCGATGGGCGCAACGGTGTGTAGCGAAGTCTTGTTTCGCTGACATGGCACGCAGCATCGGGCCCATTCGTTGCAATCTTTGTTCATCGACGGCCACACGTAGCGCTGTGCTATGAGTCGTCGAGACGCACGTTGTCCAGGGTGTGCGGCAGAGTGGAGTGAGTCGAACACTTGCTTTCTGAGGGGTTGAGGCACGTACGGGCGCACCGTACTCGACGAGGTATCGCAGTACAGTGTTACGTCCGGTTCCTGGTAGTGGAGGCGCTTCAGGGTGAGCGCATGGTCTTTCTGTTTCAACAGTTGGCGAAGTTCGTCGTCCTCGCGTTGGGCCTGCGCGAGCTCCTGCGGCGACACCGCTGACGCGATGGCGTCGACACGCGAGAGCATATCTGCGACAATGTTGTCGGAGCCTGAGACATGTCTGATGTCTGAGGTGAATTGGCCGATGAGGTCGAGTCGTCTGAATTGCCAGGGTGAGGCGCGCTCAGGCCGCTGTTTGAAGGCGTGAATGAGCGGCTTGTGGTCTGTGTAGATAGCAATCGGTCTGCTCTCGAATAAGTATCGAAAACGCTTGACGGCTTCGTAGATTGCGTCAAGTTCGCGGTCGTACGTTGACATCTTCTGCGCGGTAGTTGATAATTTTTTGCTAAAGAATGCGAGTGGTTCCCACCGACCACGGCGGTGTTGTTGGAGCGCCGCGCCGATTGCTCGTTCGGATGCGTCTGTGAAAATTGCCCATTCGGCGTTCGTATCCGGGTGCACGAGGAGCGTTGCCTCGGCGAGTGCGAGTTTCGATTTTGTAAACGCTTCTTCGAGTTCTGCGTCCCATACGATGGGCGTCTTGCCTTTGACCTCAGACCCTTCCAAGAGGCGGTTGAGAGGCGCGAGCGTTTCTGCTGCGCGTTTAATGAACTTTCGGTAAAAATTTACCGTCCCGAGGAAGTTGCGCAGTGCTTTGATGTTTTGAGGTTTTTCGAGGTTCATAATTGCTTCGACGCGTTCGGGCAGTGGCTTGATGCCTTGTGCGTTGACCCGATGACCGAGGAATGTTACTTCTGCTTTTCCGAGGCACGATTTTGCGGCGTTTATGACGAGACCGTAGTGTTGAAGGCGCTCGAAGATGGCGCGAAGGTGTTCTCGGTGTTCTTGTGCGTTTCGTGACGCGACGAAAATGTCGTCGATGTATACGAAAACAAATGGGAGATCGCGTGTGACCTCGTCCATGAACCGTTGGAACGTTTGCGCGGCATTTCGGAGCCCGAATGTCATGAACGGGAATTCGTACAGGCCGAATGGCGTAATGATCGCGGTTTTTGGAATATCTTCCGGTGCAACGGGTATTTGGTTAAACGCGCGTACGAGGTCGATGACAGAAAATATTTGGCAACTGTGGCAGTTCGCGCAAAAATCTTCCAAGTAGCGTACGGGATAGTTGTCGGGCGTCGTTCGAGCGTTGAGACGCCGATAATCTCCGCACGGGCGCCATTCGCCGGATTTTTTTGTTGCGAGGTGGAGAGGAGATGACCAAGGGCTGTTGGAGCGCCGAGCGATGCCTAGTTTAACCATTCTCTCGAATTCGTCTTTCGCGATTTTAAGTCGGTCCGGCGCGAGACGGCGCGCTTTGCTTGCGACGGGAGGTCCGTCCGTAGTTTTTATGTAGTGACGCGTATTGTGTTGCACGTCACGGAGAGCTCCGTCGGGTTTTGTAACATTCGGAAATTCGGCGAGTATGTTTTCGAATTGCGACGTGTTGTCGCTAGTAATGACCTTGACCGACGCGTGGTTGAGGCGTGTGACTGAGCCTTGCGATGCGCGTGTTGACGCTGTGTCGATTATGCGGCGTTTGTTTAGATCTATCGTGAGCCCGAAGTGACTCAGTAAATCCGCGCCGATTATGGGACGTGAAACGTTTGCTATGACGAAGCGCCACGGGAGATCTCTTTGCAGGCCGAGGTCAAGCGTCATTGTTGTCCAGCCGAAGGTATCGATGGTTGAGCCATTGGCGGCGTATAATTGATACCCCGTTCTTTCTTTTTGCGCGGCGGTTCCACGAGAGGGGATTACCGAGAGGTCAGATCCAGTGTCCACCAAAAATTGTGTCCCAGTGGATCTGTCTGTAACGAAAAGGCGGCTGGATTTTTCGCGGGAATCGGCTTCAGCCGTTAGCGGCTCCCGTTTGCGTTTCCCGGGAATTTGCATCCCGCGGGGAAACACGTTCTCGCGCTGTTTCCGAATTGTTTGTGGTACCAACATATCCCTGATGTTGGTGAGAGTTCACGCGTTCTCGGTCCGTTCCGACTGCTTGGTCGTCGTTTGTTTTGATCGTCGCGTTTGTTTTGGTCGGAGTGCCTGTTTTTGCGCGCTAGCTGTTCGACTTGCTGTGTGAGCGCGGCGATTTGTGTTTCAAGACTCGACGCGACTGAGACGTTGTTGCTGCTGCTATTTACTTGTTCGTAAACACGATCAGCTGCTTCGCTTAGCTCGGTGAGCGGTAGACTATGTGCCACAAGGCAAATTCGAACGCCTTCCGGAAGGTGTGATAGCCAACGCGCTCTGAGAATTTCCTCATCTATGTCCGGTACGAGGTTGCGCAGATGGCGCAAATGCGCGGATGGGGTGCGATCACCGCGGCTCTCTCGGTCGAGCAGCTGTGCGATCCTTGTTTCTCTCGATTTCGAAAAGCACGCGAGCAATGATTTTTTTAACGTCTGATACGGGATGGTTACAGGCGGCGTGATGATGAGGCTTTCTACCTCCGCGGCGTAGCGCGTTTCGATATTCGAGACCGCGTGATAAAACTGGTCGATTTCGGTTACAATACCTTGCGTCCGGAACTGCGCTTCGAGCTGCGCAAACCATAGGGCCGGTCTCTCGGGAGAAAATGGCGGCACTCTTACTCTCGCGTTTGGCGAGGCTGACGGCACGGCGGCTCCGGGCCCTGTGGTGGCTTGCATCTTCGTCGGGTTTTGGCAACGTTTTTTTTTTTTTTTTGTGTATTAACGTTCACCAAAATTGGCACGCGGCTGTTTCACTCACTGTATGCGCGCGAGGCGTCCGTGTATTCACTCACGCAGCACAACGTCTTTGGGAGCTCAGCAGTGCGCGAGCGGCGGTGAAACACGCGGTCACTCGTAGCGCGTCGCGACGAAAGAAAAATTTTGGAAAAATTTGGCGCAAACGGTTAGGTGTAAGTAGCTCGCGACTGGAAAAGCTTCCCGATCACGTCGGGGTCACCACTGAAGGAACCCTCTCGCTTAGAGTCCCTTACGAAATAACGGTGAACGGGAAATACCAAATGAAATCTTTATTTACACTTTTCACTTACACTTACGGTTTACAATATAGGTTGGCGGACAAAGGTGTGTCTTCTCGACTGTCTCGGGCGACAGGTGACGGACGACTGCCTCACGTTTGATTACGCGCTAGAGTGGGGAGCGCGTATTAGAATTTTCTCGCATTTATCGGTACGCGTGCTATGTGGCGTTCGCCACATATATACTTATATATGTTTAGCCCGCAAGGCCTTGCCTCCTCCGTCACCGACTGTCGCCCGGGCGGCCTACCGCACGGATCGCGCGTATACATATACATAAAAGTTACGACAGCGCACGCTACATATTAGGCCAACGTCAGGCGCGTATGGGTGAGACTCGCGTATCTGCTCGGGAACCGACGGCCGCGCGAACAAATGATACTCATTCATTTCCTCCCCGAATGCAATGAAATAAAATGCAAAATGTGCGTATTTTGATTACGCGTTAGCTGTCTATTCAAGAGCTATGATAATGTCAATACAACTATCGGAAATATTCGTCGTATATTTATTTATATATAAGTGTTACAGGCAACGTACGCTTCGAAATTTGGATCAGTAGTCCAGCAAGCAGTAAACAACCGATTAAAAATTTGAAAATACACAGAGCATGATAGCAAAAGTGTATGTTGGTATTTTTTCCCCAAAATTGTTACCATAATTCTCTACGTACTCTCAAAACCGCTTAGTGCCGAAGTAAGTGCAGCTGGTGTTTTCGAATCGCTGGTTGCCTGCAACTGCAATGGAACTATCAGGAATATGCATCGTATATATATATATTGAAACGTATTGACTGTGTTTCATTAATAGTTTGGTTCGGGATCTCGAGCGGAGAATAAATAAATATGGTACTCTGGGTAGAATTCTCTTTTTCGTTTATTCTGATGCCTCGGGTACATGCGTAGATAATGTCGCTGAACTGTTTTATCTTCGACTTTAATTAGCGTGATTGGTAGTACATAGATGTTGTTATGATCTCGATCGTTGATATTGGCGCGGTATGCGTTGGTCGAATGTTTCAAGTTTCGGTGTGTTATGGTCTATCGGTATTAGATCAATATGGCGCTTGCCATGAAGTGAGGGTTCGCGTGTTTACGTTTTTCGACGTTTGTTCCTCGTCAGGTTTATCACTTATTTTTCTGTGTATGTTTGTGATGCGTGACTTCCAAGACTTAGGTAAGTATTAGATTTATTGGTCTTCTTTTTCCTTCACGCCGCAGAGAGATTTTCTACATTTTTCTTTTAGATCCCTGACGGTCTTTTTCTTTTACTGAGAGTACTACACCTTCGTGTCGGTGCTCGCTGTAGTACCCCTTTCTCACCTGCTCGATCACGGAATCTTTGGATCGTATGATTTTAACCATACGCAAGGTAAGCTTTAATTCTGCCCGAAACTCTGATGCTAATTCTTGCTTCGCAGGTCACGGGTTAGGCTTATCGTGGTTTTACCGGTTATCGGTCGAGATTCCCTCCTTGTTGCTTGTGGCAGTAATTCGGGCGTCGAAGGATATTGGTTGTTCCCGTGCTAACGGTGAGGATTTGAAGCGTGTCTGGTTGGTAACTGGGTCGCTTATTTATATTGTTATTCCTGACTATTTGTTTATGAGAAGCGTAGCCCTCTGACGACTGTTTATTTAACTAATGTTATAATTTTCTGTTCCAGGTTTGTTCGTCTCAATATATATATATATATATATATGCGTGCGTGCGCGTGCGTGTGTGTGTACAATGAATATTCACGATAGTTGCATTGACGTTCCCATAACATATACACCTAGCGCGCGATGCGGCTATGGGTACGCGTGTAAGAGTATATGCCGATTCCAACGGCCGCTCTCGTCGAGAGACGCGAAGCTACAATTCAAACAAAGCTTACGCCCGCTATGAGAAACCGATCGAGCTGAAATTTTGACCCTGCATAGACAAAGGTGCCAGAGAGTGGACCTTGGTATTTTTTCCTATAATTTAGACCTAGAAAACCCATTTTTCCGGACTACCGTTGAGAACAAACATGTATTTTATATATAAATGACTAAATAAATGAAGAAATGAATATATATACAGTACCGTCCGAAAGTTTCCGGACAAAAGTTAAAAACAATGCCGGAACGTTTTTTTATGCCATTTCGCCGGTAGTTGACCTAGGCCAATTTAACCCACGCCATTTTAAAGAGCAGAGATTTCCCTTCATTTTGGCATTTTAAAAAAAAATTACGATTTTTTTTACAATTGGCACAGTTTTGAAAACGACAATTTTTGGTCGTTTTTTTGTTCTTTTGCAAGTGGACCCCGTTTACAGTAAAAAAATTTTAATCAATTTCTTTCACAATACTCATGAAGGGGGAAGTCTAAGCTTCAAGTTCGTTTTTTAGAAAATTGTCTACGATTTTTTTTTTCAAAGATATGTCGTTTTTTGAGAAAAAATGGACAATTTGAAAATTGCTCCATAGGACGAAAACAATGAGGTTTACAATAAAATCTCAAGATGACAAAAAGTTGTATTACTTCTTGCTGAGTTAAGGAGAATTTTTTCAGATTTTTTTTTTCGAAATTTTGTTTTCACCTATTTCCGGTCAGCTCGATTGATCTGAATACTCTGAAAATAATAGAATTAAATTTTTTACTTACATATTAAACTTTGGTCCCATCGTTATCCCATTATCCAACTAGTCTTAAAAGGTGTGGAATAACTGACAGTTTTTTACAAAAAAAATTCAAGAAAATCGATCAGTACGTGTTTTTTGCAAATCAACAATGTAGACTTGAAACTTGAAAATCTTATAGAAATACGGTTTGAAAATTGATATTCGATATTTGTTTATGAAAAGTGCGTTCAATAAGAAAAATCAAAAAAAAATTTCCAGTTTGGCCCATTTTTCGCAAAGTTATGGACGTTCAAAAAAAGAGTAACGTAATTTTTGAAAAATCGATATCTTGAAAACGGTTCGACAAAAAAAATTGAAAAAATCATGGAGGCCTCTTTCAACCAATACTAGAGCATAACAAATTTTCAAAAAAATCGGAGATGGTAAGGCAAAATGGTGTTTGATCTGGCGTGGAATCCCTCCTATGTATGTATAGATACATACGTACATATTTCTGTATACATATGTATATCTGAATATATTCAGATCAGAAATCATATATATATAAAATTATATATATATATACATACATACATATTTCTGAATGGGTTTATATATATGGTGGATGATATCAATATATATATATATATATATCAATCATGTGTATACAGTATATATATATATTCGGACAGATGTATGTATCTATACATATATTCTGCCTCTATATATATATGATTTCTGACCTGAATGTATTCATATATATATATATTGTCACGCCGTTGTGAGGGGGTATGGGGAATTTGGGGGAAAGAAAAAGAAATAACTAAGACTCGAATGATAACTTTTATTGTCGATATCTTAACGGCGGACTATCTCCGGGGCAAATAACAATACAACAATTCTTTCAAATTTTTGGGCGCCAGTTAATTTTCAGGTAAATAAAATTAACAAAATTAATAACAGTAGATAAACAAGGCCGGTTCTGGATCAACGCGTGTTAGTGCACACGTACACGTCACACGTACACACCCACACATACACACCGACTTCTACAGCGAGGGGCGAGGGTGGGGGGGGGGCAGCTCGAATACTTCACGGCACCATGGCGGCGAGGGGGGGGGGGGGGGGGGGGCATCTCGAATACTTCACGGCACCATGGCGGCGAGGGGGGGGGGGGGGGGTCAACCGCGCGTTACTCCATATTTCTTAGCCGATTGTTTATTTAAATTGTTTATTTAAATGTGTCTAATAAATATTCTTGATATGAGATATGAGGTGTGAGTTATCCGATCTTGCTTAGCCGTACTGTTTATTTAAAAAGTGTCATTTCTTAGCCGAATTGCTTATTTAAATTGTTTATTTAAATGTGTCCAATAAATATTCTTGATATGAGATATGAGGTGTGAGTTATCCGATCTTGCTTAGCCGTACTGTTTATTTAAAAAGTGTCGGATAAATATTCTTTCACACCGATGACCAATATCGGATATCAACAACAGCGGCCATATTGTTTAGTCAACAGCCGAATGTCAGATAAATAATGTTTTAACGCTATGTGTTACGCGATATATTTCATCGCATAAATATTCTTTGATACCACCGAACAGCAAATTTTTTTCAGAGAAGGTAGGGGGTGGGTTTATGGCTACATACCGATGACGGGGTCTCATCGAGATAATTCTCACGACGAGTTTTAATTAACATAATTTTTCTCATCTATAGTTCCGGTGGAGCTGCATATGAGTAGCCCATATCTTTTAATGTTCGACGTGTTAGAACGTGTCGCTGCGACGGAACAAGCAGAGCAGTATGAATGCTACGAGTTACCCAATATTTCTTAATTGCGTTATTTATTCAACGTGCGCTCGAACTCTTTGGGGTGATGTCCGATATGTTACAACGCACCGCGGTGACGTCACCGTCAGAGCAGAGCGTTCGCTGCAACGAGCGAGCTGTGATATCTAGGATATCGGTTAACACTTCGCCAAGTGTTTATCCAAAGTGCACTCGAACGCTTTGGGGTGGCGTTCGATGACGACGGCCTAAAAATTGGCTATCCTTCTCTTTCACAAACCTTAGAAAGAAAGAGAGAGCAACAATATTACCACATTATTTGATGATCTCACATCTCGCGTACAAATAATTTTATTGTATTGGAAGAATGGAACAGAGAAGCATCGGAAGAACATTGATTGAGAGCATTAACAATGGATATACGCGATCGCGATAGAATCGATTTTCTTTGCAAATATATTATTTTGAAAATACAAATGTGTGCGGTGTTACCAGTTTTAATTAAACTCAAGGTCTTCAATGACGATGATGTAAATTTGCCGATTTGGAGAGTAAGTATAAATAATATTCTTCTTTATTTTAAAATTTTCTTTGTTACATTTTATGATTGTTTTCAGAGGAGGATACACTGTAAATCCACAGCGCAAGATATCGTACTAACGATAAAGACACGAGGACCATACGCATACGACAAATTTATACAAGCATTACGTCAAACGGGTCACAATGATGAAGCCAAACTTCTTGAAAATGCCAGACTTATAGATGATATCAAATCATTTAAATTATTAATACAATTGCTCCCAATCGCAATTAATTGGATCGTGGAAATCATTAGTGATCAGAACAGGTTAGAAGCTCATATATATCCCGCAAATTCAATCTATTTAGTTTTTTGAATGTTTTCAATCATGAATATAATTTATCCGTTTTTTTAATGTTGGTTCCAGGTTACTATGAAATAATCGCAAAGGTTTTCATTCTGTGGGAGTGGATGATAACACACACCCGAGTCCAAATCATGCCCGCTATAAATACGACGTTGACTGCAACAGCTTTGGATCTCGACAGCACAATGATGATTATTACATTAGGATGAATAATGTGGCAACTCAACTTCATTGACGACTGAACCATCTTAATTGATATTAACATGAACGCGAGATGCAACATAAAATTTTAGCATTTCTATATATATATATACTTACATATTTTTTCTTATGTATTTTCATATGTACTCATTCCAAGCAAATTTTCTCTCGAATAAAAATAAAAACATGTTACAAATATCTATGGTTTTATACAATTTTTATTCAATATCGTGGTTTCATCTATTTGATATTACACTCAGTATTACATTCGTTATTACTTATAAAATTACTACATTTGAACAAATTCAATGTGATTATATACAGTGCCATGAGAGCGCAGTGCTAATCCATTTTCATGAGATGCACGAACCATCTCCTTGAACAGATATTCATTTGACAGAATCGGTGCAGTCATCCGGGCTGGTAGAAAAACCGTCCAAGTTTTTTCCAAATCCATGACGATTCTATCGCCATACTTGGTTTTTGCAATTCGTATATCGGTAACTGGATACACCTCCTGCGGTGACAATTCGGACAGCTTTTTGATTGGGAGAAAATCAGCCAACAGACCCACTTTGTTGATTTCATGTAAATCCATGTTGATCTGAAAAATACATTTTTTCCATAAAATTGTTTATCGTTAACACTCGAAATTATGAGAACACATAATTCACGGGACAAAACGTTTAATACAAACCTGCGATTTTTTTCACGTTGATGCGTCAAAATTTATTTGTCCAAATTTGGCTACCATCGATTGAGTTCGTGATCGTGCGATAATTATTTTTTACCCGTTGAATATTTCGTAATAATTGTTTAATGTGGATTAGCAATTCACGTCTCCACAGCTGTAACTTTGGATGTAACTTCAGATTCGATGACTTTTGACTGTGCTGTATGAAGACTGATGCAACGACTGATTTGAACAGTCGTGAACGCATCTCATTTATACTGAATTTGATCTTCCATCTCATTTTAGTGACTAATTCTTAATTATTATTATTTCACTATGTGAATGCTATGAGGGAATAAAGTTATGACAAGTTGAAACGAGTCGAGACGAGTCGAAACAAGTCGAGACGTTTCCATCGTGGTGAGCCATCGAACATACTTCGAATCGTTTTCGTTGGTGTATAGGGTATTCAAAATATAGCAAACACACATGATATATATATATTGAAATCTTTTATTTTCATGGAAAATATATATACTTAATTCTCGGGCAATTTTGGGCGAAGCCAATATTTTAGAGCTAGAACATTTTTGCTTGCGCAATTGAACTTTGATGAATACTTGTGATATGAACAATCAGTGCGTATGCTTTTCCGCAATTTCTGTAACGATGGACATTCGAGATTATCAAGATTGATTATGAGCCCCGCCCAACTATCCAAAAAATTCGTTAACCATTCTCTCTTCTCCGGACCCTTAACGTAAATTGCTCGTGCATCGCGCAAAATGTTTTGAAGAATTCCGTTTATAGCATTATAGGGTATGGCTCCATAGTTCCATGGTAAGCCATGATAATTATTTGTCAACCAAGCATTTGTACATCTATATTTGACCGGCAAATCAATCCATACGCATGGTGGTTCGAAGAAAAGCGTTGACGGTGTTCGATTGGAATCCGTTAAAGAAATAACAGAAAATTCTTTTAACACAAATTCGTTCGAGGGTTTTTTGAAACCTTGCAAGTCAACCACGTACTCCATCTCGGATACAACTGATTCCAATAACCGTCGCGTCCGATTTATAATAAATATCCAATACGCCCCCCCCCTCCCTCCCACACCAAAAAAAACTTATGAATATATAGTAATAATAAAAAACTATAAGAAGTAAAAAGAAAAATATATAACTCTACAGATGAACGTGTCCTTACACTATTTTTTTAACATTACCACTGATGGGATTATATTCAACAATACGGTCGTGTAAAATTAAACAATAAGCCGAGGTTTCAGCAGGAAAGGGATTTACAGATTCGAATTCGAGGCGAATATCGACGGGGCCTGATTTCAACGATTCATTCTGCTTTGAGCAATCGATAACAATTAGCGGCGCGTATTTCAAAAAGTCACCTTTGTTTATGAGTGGTTCGGGCTTCTTCTCGTAATAAGAAGACTGGAAATTTGCATACATTTCATAGAGCAAAGCATACTGATTGCGACTAATGTCGAGGTTCAAGTTCCCATACGGATAACTCTGTGAATTTAAAAAGAGTTTAACATCTCGAACATGACAATGATCAAAATGACTCGCATTCTTAAGAGCATTATTTTTTCGTGCTGTTTGAAAACCTACGATTACATATCGGGGTTTTTCGAGTTGAGAAGAAGTTTTTACTACCCAAACGTGTTTCGATGAAGCAGGCAATAGAGGGTACTCATACAGTTCCCACGTGCGAAAACTTATTGGGATGGGTGTATCTTTGGCTATGTAATTTAGCATTTGAATTTTTCTCTCATCGGAGACCTTGATATACGGTATCATCCATTCAATTTTCGATAGAATGATCTTAAATTCTTCCGGTGCAGCAGCCCCTTCTGGTCGAGTCCGTATGACTGCGTTCGTGTCGGTGTTTGCTCTCGTCAATATTAGCTCGTGCTTGGCATTGATGATAATTTTGCGATAGTCCTCGGCAAAACCCAATAACATACTCAGCGGTATCGAGATATCGAAGTATCCAGAAGCATCAGTTATTTGCAGCTCTTCTTCACTGGGTACCCAACCAGCGTTTTCCATTATCGATGTTTGACTAGGATTCTGAGACACATAATTTTTCATCACGCTCGTTAAACCAACATTTTTACATCGGTCAATCTCAATGGCGTTCAGCTCGTAGCGTATGTCCTCGAATAAGTGACAGATGGCATTGGTGACCAACGTTGTGTTTGTCGTCGGAGTGCGGCCATCGGCTCTCGTCAATCTACCGCTAACGTGCAGCGAGCTCTTACTAGGCAATAGACACAAATCTTGATGTTGCACGGCAATACGAATTTCATCGCTGTTATTGAAGGTTGCCGAGGCGAATGGTTGATGACCGTGTATCTCGTAATGCGCAATAGCATCATCAAACATCACGGGTTTTTGTATTGTTAAGATTTCCGCCATGGTATAAAGCAAGTAATTGTGATGCAACAAGAACTTATTTTTGTTATTTTTTTCGAAGTTTCAGACCTAGACTCTGGAGATATCGAATATTCTGAGGTGTTAGCTCCTTGCGGGGTGTTCGACGAATGTTTCGTTCGAGGCATGGTCGTTGAAATTTATACCCCTGTCCGCTCTTCGATCCGAAAACAATTCCCATTTTTTTTTTTTAGGATTTTATGTGTAGCCTGATCGTTGTTAGCTCGCCGCGGAAATTCACCAACTCACCGTCTTGATCGACAATTTTCAACTGTAGATTGTGTATCGATTTAACGGTAACTGGGAGATAGGCGATGTGCGAGGGTATTTCGATAATTTTATACCCCGGCGGTACAGAGGGAAAAAATTCGTGAATCGTATGAACTCGTTGCCCGTTGATGTATGCTCCCGAGGTTATGTTACACTCGACTCGTAGAGAATTTATCTTGAGAATAGTAACCGGTAAATCGGATTTATGTGTGATATTAGCGGGAAGGATGCGTGGTGTGAACCCCAGCAGTCGACCAATAGAATCACTCGGATCGAAATTTATCTCACGATTGCTTTTAATTTCACTGCACAGAGTATTATTATTGGGCTTGAGAATGACATCGATATTACTATCGGAGAGTACTTTTTGCAGATAGCTCTCAATATCCTCAATTTCGTAGCTCCCAATCGGTATGGTGATAATCTCCGCACCCACGTAAAATTTGTTATTTGTCTCGTCTATATTGGGAATTGAATTGAAGGTTAGCAGTTCAAGGAGACCCAGAGTATAATGTTTGTGTGGTGACAATTCGATGGGGGGAAAATAATGAGCTTCGAGTATGGAAGATGTGCCTGACAATGTCAATGTAAAAGATTCATCCATCGCGTCTAGCACTCGACTGATACCGCGATTCGTATAACCATCCATTTTATAACTCTCCGTTGAGGAACTTGAGACACAGATGTCCGCACACTACCGTATCATAGTCTTGATATTTTTGATAATTGTAATTTACAATGCTACCAACACCGAGGTATTTTATTAAATCGGACGGTGGTTGAAGATCACCGAAACTGTCGAAGTACATTACTTTTTTATTCTTTTTCGCGTATGCGACCCAATGTGTGCCTGGACCATCTTTATCATCAAGATTAACGATAGCTGATTCGTATTTTCGAGGTCCATCCTCGGGTAGCGCATTTCTCATGTAAACACCACGAAAATGTGGAATTTTCATGACTGTAGCGAACTTTGATAAATCAGCGTCGGTGAGCGCTCGATGTGGTAGCCTTAGTCGTTTTTTATAACATGAAGACCCATACCGCTTTTGTATGGTTTAAGATAAAGTCCCTTTCCCAACGCTATACTCTCCATCGTCTTGTTGTGACGTTTACTCTCTTCGAGAGCATGTTTCGCGGCCTCGGCATCATTAACAGCTTTAGCAATGCCCGCGGCGCCACCAGCGAGAGCTCCGGTAGCGCTCAACCCCGCGAAAATGGGTATAAGAAAGGGCAAAAAACCACCAATTTTTGGAGGTACAGGCAAAATGCGCGGCGATTTGATGTTTTTCTTGCCACCAGCATTTTTTACAGCTGCGCGTGCGCCAGTGAGAGCTGATTTCACTGCGTCCGTACCGGGAATCATCGATGTTTTTGCTGCTCGGATAATACTCTTTATCGAGACTTTTTTCACTCGAGGCTTCCTCTTCATCCTTGTCTTCCCCCCAGCACCCATACCGAGCTTAGTTTTAGTCTTCATCAAATTCGCAACACCCCAAGCTGTAGCTTTTTCACTAAAATTGGCGTCTTTTGCAAAAACACGTCTCCAAGCTTTATCAGCGAGAACTCGATCCGCGGCGTGTCGAGCGTCGATGTTTTCACGATTTTTCGAATATGCGATATCGTGCTCTTTACAAGCAGCGTCGAGCGCGTTTATTCCCGAATCCCCTCGTTCGAGTCTCTTTTTCAATTTAGTGCCAGGACCACAATATTGATAACCAGGTACATGCAGTTCAATCGGAAGCTTATTGATGAGATTGTTGACGAGCCCTTCCCCGTGCACGATCATTACTCGATGAAGAATAGTCGTAGACTGAGAAATTTTATTTTTGAATAGCTTATTTATCAGTATTGTGCTTCCGCGGATTTTCAAAAATCGAATTTTATTTTATTCAGCAGCGTAGTCATTCCCCATAAAACGTACAAACTGATACTGAGATAATCGTTCACGATGCCCATCATATTTATAAAAGGGTTCGCCCGTGTCTCGAGACGTCAGTTATTCTCGAGATGAGGTTCCACAACCAATCGATCAAATTACCTACAAAAAATTTTGATGATCTCGTGCAAGATGAGGATAGGGGGGCAGGGAGGAGGCGTCATGGGGAATTGTTGCCATGTAGTGTACGCGCAGTATTTTGCGGTCCATCCAATTGCGGAAAGACTAACGCACTCCTTACCCTCATTACCCATCCGAATGGTTTGAGATTTGAGAATGTTTATGTGTATTCAAAATCTTTGAATCAACCAAAGTACACATTTCTCAAACGTCTGCTCGAATCTGTGAAAGGGGTGAAATATTTTCCTTTCGCTGATCACGAGCAGGTCATCAAACCCGAGGAGGCTGGATCGAATTCGATCATGATTTTCGATGACATTGCCTGTGAAAAACAGGATAACGTGAGAGCATTTTTCTGCATGGGGCGACACAGAGATGTGGACTGCTTTTACTTGTGTCAAACGTACGCACGTATTCCGAAACATCTCGTGCGTGATAATACTAACCTATTGGTACTCTTTAAGCAGGATGAAATGAATTTGAAGCATGTATATGACGATCATGTAAATACCGATATGTCGTACGCGCAATTCAAAAGTTTATGCTCAAAGTGCTGGAACAACGATAAGTATGGGTTCGTGGTGATAGACAAAGATAGAGAATTAAACAAGGGTCGTTACAGGAAGGGGTTCGATTGCTTTATAAATTTGTAGTTTTCAACATTATCGCGCAGTTACAGTTTAGCCTTAAAAGCGTCAATATGCATAGAGCGGAGCTAAACAAGGAGAAACATATTTTGCGTCAAATCGCGACTGCAAGCAATGCGATCCGTCGCAAGCATAGAATGTTAAAATTGGGAAAAATGACCTCTGAGAGAGAAATGGAAGAAGTTTTTAGACCGGTGGTAGCTCCACTGCAAAAACTAGTTGATCAGTCATCGTCACAATCGTCGGTAAAACAGGAATCAGCTATCAAGAAAGAGCCAAATGTCGAATCACCCAAGAAAAACGAGGATGAATATAGCGATAATGAGGATGATCGATTTGAACAAACGTTTGAAACAGCTCACGGGGATACCTCGGAACGGAATATTAGTATTGAAGACGATATTAATGTTGATTTGTCGCAAAATTACTTGAAAATGTTCGCCACGAAGGATAAGAAAGAATTGGACACATCGTATGGAGTGCGGAAATTACAGGGAGATCGTTTAATGATTGGGAATTCACCAATTACGTTCGAGCAAAATATTATTCGTGTCGGTGATAAGACTTATGATCAAAGTGAAGGTTTACTGGAGTTGATATTTAAAAAATCACCCGATGAATCTCTCGTAACGGCGAATGATATGGAAAATTATGGTAAAATCCTTAACTCGACGAACGCTTACAGAAAACATTACATCAGCGATCACGCAATTCGCGAGGATAAAAGCATGAAATTCAAAAGTATAATTGCACAAATTATCGCATCTCCGTTGAGAAAACCTGTGTCAAAGAGACACTCGGAACGATTGGGTAAAGGGTTGCCGCGATCCAAAATTGTTAGAAGAAACAGTAGTCTGGATTACGTTTATTGGGACGATCCCAACGAATTAGTCGATAGGTTAAGGCTCCTCCATGCATCCCAATCAGCCGGAAATTTTAGTCATGCGAACGAGATCGTTTCCATCATCGAGGAATTACGTGAAGCTGAAATCGTTTATTAATGCTGATTAACGAGTATGCGAGCGCAGTCTTCTCGCAACCGTCAAAATGAGCGTTGATGTGTTTGGTCATCATTTGAGAAAGAGTAGGAATGCTGATACCGGTGGCAATCGAGGCCCTCGCGGAGAAGGATTTAAAATCACCGACGATGGTCAATACGACATGGTTAATCGAAGATTATGTAATTTAGGTGCTCCCACTGGGGAACACGATGCTGTATCCGTGAGAGTGATGCATGCTGCTATCGAGGAGGAATTTAGACTTATTTACAACGTTACATCCGCCATGCGAAATAGTATCGATGAATCTGAAACAATGCTTCAAGTCCTCGAATCGAAATTTCAAGAACACGAGAAACATCTGCGGGCGAATGAGGCATCAGTACAAGAACTTGTTGCGCGCGATTCAGAGCTTATTACTCGTTTGGACGAGCAGCTGAGATCACACGAAATTAATGCGACATACGCTATACAAAATCTGAAAACGCGAATCGAGACTCTCGAAAAATCGACTTTACGTAACTCGCAAATGTTGTCCGATCGTCTTGGATTAACTGTGACAGATCATGGAAAAGCAGACGATAGCCGATGAACTCCATAAACCAGCACGGAAAAATTATCCCAGGCGTCATGTTGATATACGTGGATTGGACGAGACGTGGCAAGCTGATCTCGTTGATATGTCGGCGTATGGGCGGTACAATAATGGTTACAAATACCTACTGACAATTATCGATATTTTTTCAAAGTATGCTTGGGTCGTACCAACGAAGACGAAAAGTGGTAAAGATGTGTCGAGTGCCATGGCATCGATTCTTAAACTCGGTCGTACGCCAAAAAAACTGCACGTTGATCGCGGTAAAGAATTTTATAACAGCGAATTTAAGACTGTGCTCCAGCGGTACGGAATCACCATATACTCCACATTCAGTAATATGAAAGCATCGATATGCGAACGTTTTAATCGCACTCTTAAGGATAAAATGTGGAAAGAATTTTCCCTACGTGGATCGTACAAGTGGATCGATATACTCAAAAATTTGATCACCAATTACAATAATTCTAAACATCGTACCATAAAGATGAGACCTCGCGACGTTACTACTCAAAATGAAAAAAAAATCTTGCTACATATTTATCGAAAATCAAAAGTCAATAGAACGCGAAAGATAAAATTAAAAATTGGTGATAAAGTACGAATAAGCAAGTATAAGCACGTTTTTGAAAAAGGTTATACACCAAACTGGACAGCTGAAATATTCGTCATAAGCAAAGTCATACATAGCGACCCTGTAACGTACAAGTTGCGAGATTATCAAGACCAACCGATCGAGGGCGGCTTCTACCAGGAAGAACTCGCACCAGTCAAATATCCAAATACTTACCTTGTGGAAAAAGTTATTCGGAAGCATGGAAATAAATTACTTGTAAAATGGTTAGGTTTTGATAGTTCGCACAATAGCTGGATAAACAAATCTGATTTGTAATTTTTTTTATTTATATCATAAAATTTTTTATGAATAAAAATAATAAACGAATTTAAAAAATGGTTTTATAATTCATTTTCAAACATGATTAGTATAGTGAAAATATATAAAGTTTATTCACTTTTGACATTATGTCGATGAACTATTTGTTCGTAGTTACACATTTTCTTCACATTTATCCATCCCTTCCGCTCCATACATGGACATATTTTCACGGTGGTATCACAATTGAGATATGTCATCGAGGCGATGGTTTCAGCGATTGGATAATACCATGGATGTCGTATTATTTTTTTGACCTTACTCTGCGTTGACGGACGTGGCGTAACGAATCCAAGCTCTCGTCTCGCGATCCATTTCTCAAGCTCACCACTTCTAATGCCATGAGTATGATCGGCTGCCCAGGCTTCTCGTGATCCACAGAATTTGGTGGAATTTCCATATTCCCACTCCTCGGGTTGACAATGGGGGCAGGCACCCTCATAATCCTCAGCATCGAAGACGTGTATGAATTTGTGTCGATTTTTATTGTCGCACTTTCTAGCCCAAATTAGCCAAGTATTAGCGTAACAGTAGGGATGAGGTCGCGACATACTACCTTTCAAATACGGGTAAAGTCTCAAATTGAAATTGAACTGAATGCTGCAGCGCGTTTAAATATTCTTTTCTCTGCTGTAGTGGGAGATGTATCATATAAACAAAACTCCGTAGTCGTGTCGATTGTGCATGAAAACAGGGTATCGTATTGCACTTCTGTTTATGCGATGTGATCCTAGAAAAGGTTAGCTAAGGAAATCTCAACAAATGCTTGCGCTCAAGTGATACATAAGCCGAGTGTGTTTAGAAAATATATATAATATATATATATATATATACACATATACACATAAGTTTTATATACAGTGATACATTTTTTTTTTTATAAACTATTATAAGTAATAACGAATGTAATACTGAGTGTAATATCAAATAGATGAAACCATGATATTGAATAAAAATTGTATAAAACCATACATATTTGTAACATGTTTTTATTTTTATTCGAGAGAAAATTTACTTGCAATGAGTACATATGAAAATACATAAGAAAAAATATGTAAGTATATATATATATAAATGAATTATAAAAGAGAACGGTTTATAAAAATGCTAAAATTTTATGTTGCATCTCGCGTTCATGTTAATATCAATTAAGATGGTTCAGTCGTCAATGAAGTTGAGTTGCCACATTATTCATCCTAATGTAATAATCATCATTGTGCTGTCGAGATCCAAAGCTGTTGCAGTCAACGTCGTATTTATAGCGGGCATGATTTGGACTCGGGTGTGTATTATTATCCACTCCCATGGAATGAAAACCTTTGCGATTATTTCATAGTAACCTGGAACCAACATTAAAAAACGGATAAATTATATTCATGATTGAAAACATTCAAAAAACTAAATAGATTGAATTTGCGGGATATATATTTGAGTTTAACAGCTTCTAACCTGTTCTGATCACTAATGATTTCCACGATCCAATTAATTGCGATTGGGAGCAATTGTATTAATAATTTAAATGATTTGATATCATCTATAAGTCTGGCATTTTCAAGAAGTTTGGCTTCATCATTGTGACCCGTTTGACGTAATGCTTGTATAAATTTGTCGTATGCGTATGGTCCTCGTGTCTTTATCGTTAGTACGATATCTTGCGCTGTGGATTTACAGTGTATCCTCCTCTGAAAACAATCATAAAATGTAACAAAGAAAATTTTAAAATAAAGAAGAATATTATTTATACTTACTCTCCAAATCGGCAAATTTACATCATCGTCATTGAAGACCTTGAGTTTAATTAAAACTGGTAACACCGCACACATTTGTATTTTCAAAATAATATATTTGCAAAGAAAATCGATTCTATCGCGATCGCGTATATCCATTGTTAATGCTCTCAATCAATGTTCTTCCGATGCTTCTCTGTTCCCTTCTTCCAATACAATAAAATTATTTGTACGCGAGATGTGAGATCATCAAATAATGTGGTAATATTGTTGCTCTCTCTTTCTTTCTAAGGTTTGTGAAAGAGAAGGATAGCCAATTTTTAGGCCGTCGTCATCGAACGCCACCCCAAAGCGTTCGAGTGCACTTTGGATAAACACTTGGCGAAGTGTTAACCGATATCCTAGATATCACAGCTCGCTCGTTGCAGCGAACGCTCTGCTCTGACGGTGACGTCACCGCGGTGCGTTGTAACATATCGGACATCACCCCAAAGAGTTCGAGCGCACGTTGAATAAATAACGCAATTAAGAAATATTGGGTAACTCGTAGCATTCATACTGCTCTGCTTCTTCCGTCGCAGCGACACGTTCTAACACGTCGAACATTAAAAGATATGGGCTACTCATATGCAGCTCCACCGGAACTATAGATGAGAAAAATTATGTTAATTAAAACTCATCGTGAGAATTATCTCGATGAGACCCCGTCATCGGTATGTAGCCATAAACCCACCCCCTACCTTCTCTGAAAAAAATTTGCTGTTCGGTGGTATCAAAGAATATTTATGCGATGAAATATATCGCGTAACACATAGCGTTAAAACATTATTTATCTGACATTCGGCTGTTGACTAAACAATATGGCCGCTGTTGTTGATATCCGATATTGGTCATCGGTGTGAAAGAATATTTATCCGACACTTTTTAAATAAACAGTACGGCTAAGCAAGATCGGATAACTCACACCTCATATCTCATATCAAGAATATTTATTGGACACATTTAAATAAACAATTTAAATAAGCAATTCGGCTAAGAAATGACACTTTTTAAATAAACAGTACGGCTAAGCAAGATCGGATAACTCACACCTCATATCTCATATCAAGAATATTTATTAGACACATTTAAATAAACAATTTAAATAAACAATCGGCTAAGAAATATGGAGTAACGCGCGGTTGAACCCCCCCCCTCGCCGCCATGGTGCCGTGAAGTATTCGAGATGCCCCCCCCCCCCTCGCCGCCATGGTGCCGTGAAGTATTCGAGCTGCCCCCCCCCCCCCCGCTGTGGAAGTCGGTGTGTATGTGTGGGTGTGTACGTGTGACGTGTACGTGTGCACTAACACGCGTTGATCCAGAACCGGCCTTGTTTATCTACTAATAACCTAATGAACCAATTCAATACTGGACTGAAGGGAAGGGCTAGCGCATAGACAAGGGAAAGGGTCAATCGGAATGTATCTCAGGGAGAGGATTCCCCGACTCAACGGCCTCTTAATAATTACCACTGGCTGTAATTTATTTTCAGATACGTATTCGCTATCTTGTACTCGGAGTAACTCGGCCTGTCGTAGGGAGAGGGGTAGGTGGGGGAAGGGGGAGTTGTTTGGGTTTGGGAAGTCGGCTGTGCCGAGGAAGGTCGGTCGAGGTGTGGTTGATCGCACGATCGAGCGTTCTCGATCTTCTATTGTGCGAGGTACGGACGGGAGGGGGTCAGGCGGGAGATGACCGTTACTCGTATAATTGTGATATTCGCTACTCTTCTTCGATAATTGATACAGCCGTCCCACACAACTTTTTAAGTGAACAAAACTCTGGCCAAATGCAAGGGTGGACGCACGCAATAAGAAGGGGGGGGGGGATGCTCTATACAAATCGGCGCAAAAAGGGGAGATGGATTTTTATAAGTGTGCCGGTAATGATGGCCTGTGCAAACACTTACGTTCTGATGACAGATTTTCCTCCTCGTTGTCCTGGCTCTCGTTTCCTTATTCCTCTGCTTTCGGGTTTCTCCAGTTTGTCCTTTCCTCTATCTCTCTCGATCCACACACACACACTCCACTCGCACTCTTCTTCCTACACTCGATAATTTTCTCTCGCTATCTCTTTCCTCGATTTCTCAATTGTTCGTTCGCTAAATTTCCGCTAAATCTTTCCTATTCGGTGGCTCGTCGCAAAGTGAATTTTCCTTCTTCTTCGCTTGTCCTCGGGGTCGATCATTGGTCAGCAGCGTCACGGATTGGTAGGGGAAGGGTCAAGCGTATCGATCCATATTTGATCGTCGCTATTGGGATTTATCGGGACGGGCAGGTAAGTAGGTCGGTCGGTAAGTGGGGAATAATTTTGGACGGGGTTTGGTAATTACGGGTAATCGTAATTTTGGGATTGCCGTGCGCTGCTGCCATCTGCACTTCTTCGTCGCCGCTCAGCCGATGAATGGCTGTGGTGCGGGGACGGACGGATGAATTCTCTCGATAGATGACGGAGGCTTGAGTGTGGTGTGTGCGAGTATGACGAGGTGGACGGGCTTGACGGTGGTGATTTCTTCGGGCCTGGCGGGCCGGTCCTCTTCTTGAAGTGTTGCACAGGCCTTACAATACTTGGGGAAAGGAAGGGAAAATATAATAATAATTTCTACTTACCTTGTTTTGGGCCTGTCCGTGGGGACGGTTGCCTTTGGGACGAGCCGGGTGCAGGGGAGATATTGTACAACGTTACAATATATATATACATATATTCATTATATATATATATATGCACATATATATACATATTGCTGAATGGGTTTGTATGTACAAATACCCAGATATCTATTCCGAGAATCATATTATTTTGTGAACAGTTTTTATAAACAGCAATTCTCATAATATGCATGACCAAAGCTGCGAGATTAGTCGCGCGACTCGATTGTTTTCACTCCGTCTCATTCCCTCCGCGGGGAGGTGCGGGGGAAACGCGGGCGGCTGGCTATCGCTAAGAGGCCTCGGCGCTTGGCCCGTCTTGTCAAGTGTCATACTGGGGCTTCGTAGCATGTGGCGACTCCACAACTCGCGCGTCGGCGCATCCTCAATGCGCGACTGAATCTTCAGCCTTACTCGTCCGAGCGTCGGGCCAATGAGAAGCGAAGCCTTCCCCCACGCCCAGTGGCGTTTTCCCGGGATTTAGTCTTTTGTTGTTACACCAAAGGAGCGTACCTTAGAAGCGTCATATTCCGCCATTACGGCCTGAAAGATTATCCTAATTGTTTGTTCATTAAATAAAAAGTATTTGTAGTATGGAAAGAGAATTCATTAATAACCTTTGAGACCCCTACAAGCATACGCGCGCCATGCCATCTAGCGGTAGGCAGCGGTAGCGCTTAGCAAAATGTTACGAGCTCTGCACTACCGAAGCCGTCTGAAATTTCCGCTGACTAACACTGCCTCTTAACCATGAATTGTAATTTTTTTAACAGGTTTGAAGAACAGAACTCTTTCGAAACTTATGTAATAGACCTTTAGTTATCATGCAAATCCTTTAAACAACTGATAAGCAGTGAGTATACTGCAGTATTTCACTTACGTATGGATATTTATTATTAACTGTGAAAGGGGCAGACCGGGGATCTGGTTTTAGGGGGGTACGGAGAAGGAAAAACATAATGAAATTGAGAAGGGCACCGAAATGAAGGGTACACTGCAACACTGGCACTTAACAAAAATATACCAACGATTTTATTTTAGGATTCATTACAGTGTCGCGAACAAGCGTATAATGGCGTCGGCGTCACACACGCGACCGCGCGGCCGTTAAAAACTATCCGTGAAAAAGCCGTTGTCGTTATAATAGAAAGCGTCGATAGGTCACCACAATCGAATAGAAGAAATAATGTACATTAGCCGGTTCGAAATAATCCATAGAGTCAGAAAGAATACTACCGAAGATAGCCGAAATCGAATTATAGATTTAAGGGAACTGATTAGAAGCACGTGTGAATGATTGGTTTTCACAAGAAGCCGTGATCCAAGTGAAGAAGCCGGAAACCCATCTCGCTGGTTAATTACTTGGTGAGGGGAAGTCTCGGCACGCACGAGTACGGCCGAGTCCAAGCGAAAGTTAAAGGCGAAGACCTGCTGACCTCTCGCATGGACTCCCGACACTAGGCACGTTTCCGAACATACTCCTTGCCTTCGTCTACTGTGTTGACGAAGAATCCACTGGAAGAACCGCTAATTTGGAAGTTGGCCGCTTGAAGGTCGAAGAGGCCGTGCGGAGTGTCACGACTCGAGTGAGGCCGTCGGATCCGGGATGAACTTCGGTCACTCGAGCCAGCTGCTATTGTGAAGGTGGAGTCTCTCATCCGTGAGCAGCATGAGAGAGCCGACTCGAATCTCGTGCGAAGGGTGATGCTATTTAGAAGTTGATAGACTTCGCTGAAGGTATTCCGAAGACGAACGTTGCCAGAAGTGCTGAAATGCCGCTTGGAGGAGTTGCCACCGTGCAAGTCTTGAATCCGGAAGAGAAGTGAGGGATGATTCTGGCACAGTGGTTAATGCCTCTCCAATGCTGAAGTAACTCGGTGTGAGGGGAGTTGCGTCCTCAGGGTCGTCCGACAAAGGACAAAGTGGCCTTGAATTTAGGATTGCCTCCGCCTGCGTAAGAAGAGTCGTAAATTCTTCATACGTGAGTGAAGTGTCTCCGATTATCCGGCGAAGGTAGTATTTCGCGGATTTTACAGCGGCCTCGCACTTCCCTCCCATGTGAGGCGCTGCCGGATGGTTGAAGGACCACTTATGTTAGTCCCAAGGTTGGTAAGAGAGATGATTGTAGAGTTCATCTCCGCTGAACCAGTCTTGAATCGCTCTCGAAGTGCCACGTGTGCCCCGATGAAGTTCGTTCCACAGTCACTGTAGAGGGTGTGGCAGATGCTTCGTCTGGCCGAAATGCTGCTATGAAGGCTTCCGAAGTATAATCCGTCATGAGTTGCAGGTGGATCGCTGATGTCGAAATACAGACAAAAAGTGCGAGGTATCTCTTGTAAGTTTTAGTTCGTCGTCCACGCCACGTCTTGATGATGAATGGGCCAGCGTAATCAAGACCTGTGTGGAAGAAGGGTCGTGAAAGGGTGACGTGTGTGGACGGAAGTTGGCCCATAAGCTGTTGTGCCTGAAGTCCGCGGTGTCTCGCACACGTCATGCAGCAAAGAATAAACGATGGTACTGGTGCTCGGCCTCCTGGTATCCATTACGAGCGTCGAAGGAAGGGAGAGTGGTTTGCGTGCCTCCATGAAGGGTGCGAAAGTGTGCATCCGAGATGACTAAGGAAGTAAGTCGGGAAACTTGAGACAGAATCGGTGGGTGTTTCACCTCGGGTTGGAGAAGTGAATGCTTTAGCCGTCCTCCGACACAAAGAGTCCCTTGATTGTCAATGTAGGGTGTGGGGGCGTTTAAAGGATTCCCTTTATGAAGCGTCAATCCAGTTGCAAGAAGTCTCAGTTCTGTGGCGAAGTACGCTCTCTGTATGTGCCGAATCCAAAACGCTTTTGCTGCTTACAAGTCTCCAGGTGTTAACGGAAGGGTCGGCGAAGAGGTGGGAAGTCACTTGAAGCGAGCTAATGCTCGTCGACACACTGCTGTGGCCGTCAGCCATCGCGTTAAAGAAGAGTATCTCTCGAGGAGATCCCAGACTTGTGGACACCGTTCTGAAGTGGCAATGAAGGCGATCCCCGGGCGTTAGGGCGCAAGGTCACTTGCTGACGGAACTTCAGCAGAGAAGTCTGGTCACGGCTGAGAAGGAAGTAGCAGCAAAGGCCACCCGTGCCACCATAGAAGGTGTTTGGATAACTGTCGGGACGTAAGCCCGCGTGAAGCACAGTCTGCCGTATTTTCCTTGCCCGCAATAAACCGCCATCTTGCGATCGAAGTAAGTTCTTGTATGGAAGTTGCCCGGTTCCGTACGAAGTCCTTCCATTTGGCGGGATGTGAAGTAATCCATGTCAATGCCACTGAAGAATCTGTCCAAAGGAAAGCCGAAGCATCCCCTAGGTCGAGCGTTTTCTGAACATACGCCAGAAGTCGTTAATATAAATACTAATGTTAATATAATGTTAATGTTAATATAAATTCAGATATAAATATATAGAAATTTGTCGGACGACCTAAGTGTTACTCTGATCTAAGTCTAGCAGGAAAGAGCGTAACGCAGGTTTGAACACCGCCAGTGACGTTGCAGATGTCAGCGAGGTCGAAAGAGTATTCCAGAACCTAAATCCCGAAATCCTTAAGGACTTCGCAAACGCTTCCGTGCGGTGCAGCGGAATAAAAAGCGTGCTAGAGGATTGGGCAAGCCTTGCCGGCTGTCGAAGCTGGGGGGCTGGTCGAAACAGTAGCAACGATAAATAGCCGGGGGCTAGGTTGTTCAAAACCTTATACAGAAGAATGCCGAGAAAGTATTTTCGCCTGGATCGAACCGCCAACCATCCCAGCTGACAACGGAACAGAGAAATATGATTGTTTTATGAGGTACGTCCTCTTTAATGAAAAAGAGACCGCGTAATTTTCTGAATTGATATTAAACTAAAAACGAAATAAATTAACACATTTGTTGAGCCATATATTTTCAAGTTTATTATGGCTCCAAGAGGAAAATCTCCGAGGTCTGAACCTCAGAGAAAAAACCCCTCGCAAGAATGAATTTACAGTCAATATAATCTTAGAATTATCGAATACATTTTTTGAGAATAATTATTGTGGCGATGAAATCTGCAATTAGAGTGGGGTTTTATTGTTTATGTATTGTATCGTTAAATGTACCATTCCTGTACTAGTCGCTGGAAACTCCGTAAGCATTGCGCTTTGATAGATAAATCGGTATACGACTTATTGTCAAGCGTTGCGCTTACTTGATTATACAACCGGGTCGTGTCGGTGTATTTGACGGAATGTACCTACGCTATTTGTTGTACTCAACGTTAATTTTCAACGTCCTTGTATGCAGCCAATTTGCCAACCTATTGATGAGCCAAAGCTCCTAAGGCTACTGAATCACGATGCAATGATACTAACAAACCTTTTTCTTTATTTCGTATATATGGGCAACGTACAGAGAAAAACGACTGTGTTCCATTTTCACCACCGCTCGATCCGAGATATATCCAAAAGGCGACGATCGGCCGCGCGAAACATGTGTTCGTATACATATGTGAGCGACCGTTGGTACTGATACCAACATTTGATGCTTGGGCATCTTTATCTATTAGTTCGACCGAACAATGAGCGTCACGACGGAACTCGAAGATGAACCGAATTGCGTTGTTTTGTAGCTTCGTAAGCTTGGTGTTCAGCTCGTCCGAAATGCCGCCATAGACCAAGCAACAATAATCTAAGTGAGGTTGGATAAGGGCGTTGACCAGCTTGATGCGTAGATCGGTCGGTAAGGAGATCCGATGAAATTTTAAGGAGTATAAAGTGCGACTCACTTTTTGAGGGATGAGCGAAACATGGCGGGTCCAGGATAGGCTCGAGTCAACGATGACCCCTAGGTTACGTGCCTCAGAGACGAATGGCAGAGACACACAATCTATCTGGATGGGACTTAGTCTGCTCAGATCAACAGATACAACCATCGCTTTGCTGCCCAACAGCATAATCTTGGTCTTACTGAGGTTGAGACAGAGACTATTGGCAGAAGCGTATCGAGCGATGGCCTCTGCATATTGGGCTATTGCTCCGGGGCCCAGCTCCAACTCCGAAGGATCTACGCTCAGGAAGATTTGCGTGTCGGCTGCAAAGATCAGATGCTCAGAGAACTTAAGGCATTTGCTGAGATCGTTGATAAATAGGATAAAAATCAAAGGACCAAGTACAGAGCCTTGCGGAACTCCCGAAGAAACTGGAAGTCAGCTAGACGCTACATTCTCATCATCGATAACTGCTTGGAACCTGTCCGATAAGTAATGATAAAGAAGGGATAGAGCCGTCGATGATAAACTTATATGCTTTAGCTTTGAAAGAAGAAGCAAATGTGATACCCCATTGCTGAAGTCCGGCTTTGCTGAAGTCAAACAAGACGAGGAGCGTAACTTTTCGTTGGTCGATGGCTGCTCGAACATGATCAATGAAACTCAGGAGAAGCGTTTGCGAGCTGCAATTAGCTCTATAGCCCGATTGTCGCGGATCCAAACAGTTGCAAGTGTCCAAAAAAGTCAAAAACTGCTCATGTATTATCCTTTCGAAGACCTTTGAAATTTCGCAGAGATTTGCAATAGGGCGTGTGTCAGAGGGAGTAGAAGGAGTACAGATTTTGGACAAGGCCCTAATATACGCTCGCTTTCAAAGGCGAGGAAAGTATCCATGCTCAATGCATGCGATGAAGATGCGTAGCAGTAGGGGAGCAATAGCCAGAAAAGAAGCAGCTAGACAGTAAGGTGGAATTCTATCTGGTCCAAAAGTAAGAGAAGATTTCCTCTTCCTCTTGCTTATCTGAGCAAGAGGAAATGAAGACTCGACGGAGAGACTCAAGAGTAATAGGATGAAAGGAGAAGGATCTTTTCTGAAGTGAGGTAGGAGTAGGAGAGAAAGCAAGCAGCGCTTCGAATTCATTGGGAGCACAGGAAGGAGAGAAATTCGCGATGAACGAGAAGTGGGAGTTTAGCTCACCTCTGGAAAAGAATTGTAATGGAGATACAGTTGCTGTCTTTACAAGCCCCAGCTGCCCAAGTTCCTTCCAAAGACACGATGGATCGGTAATGCGACTTAGCGACATAAATACATGGGCGCTCCTGGCGCTCCTTATCTTGATTATGAGCGAATTTCGTAAATCACCATATAATTGATAGCTCAAAATATATTTGTTCCGCCTGGCCTATTTAAAAGGCATATTGCGCCTGCGAATAGCATTTCTGAGCTCATCAGTTATCCAGGGGGTTGGAGGTCTTCGGGCTACAAAAGAACGAAACGGAGCAACCGTGTTGAAAACTTCCAATACTGCTTCAGAAAAACTTGAAATGACAGAGTCTACATCGACGCCGTTATTCATGGCAGCGTTATTTAGTGACACAGGAACGATTCTGCTTCTTAGCAAAACCAGGAACTCATCACCGCCGAAGTTTTGTAACGAGCGACGCATGATAGGTTTCGGCTTGGTAGGTTCTTCTCCCAACCTATAACACATTTTGATCAACTCATGCCCTGCGATGAACGGACAATCAATCTTTTTATACTCTAGGACTTTGTCCATGGAATCGACAATGAAAAGATCAAGCCACGAGTCCACTGTAGCCGTGTGATAGATCGATTCCGACGGCAAAATCGCTAGCGCATGTGACGCTGTAATGTTTGTCAAATAGCGACATTCAAAGCCGTCTAGCAATAAGTTGCAATTGAAGTCTCCTGCTAGGACTACATGGTTGTATCGAGGAGTTACGCTCGCCAGTTTCTTAAAAAGATCATTAAATAGTTTGGCTTTGGGCCGCCTATACACAGAGACAAAAGAATAGGACATACATTCGATAGTCTGAGCTCTAACATTAAAAATTCAGGATAATTCGAATACTCACTCGGAGAGGCTAGCAGCAGTTTTGCTTTTATTGAATTACCGACATAGCAGGCAACACCTCCACCTCGTTTGCCCTCATGATCGTCCCTGATTATAAAATAGCCTTTTAGATTGACTATAGCGTCGGCTATTGTAGAATGCAGCCATGTTTCTAATACGGAAACCACATGAAAGTCTGAGGACTCAGAAAGGATTCTGAGAAGCTAAACTCAGTGGTACGCTTGGGGAAGTTGGAGCTAGTCATTTGATTTTGTCCAAGTCTGCTGCCGAGTTGATGAAAATGACCCCAGAGCCTTCTGCTCTACGAAGGCGAGTCCCATCTTGCCACCAGACGTATTTGTGGTGAATTTCAATAGTTTTCTCCTTTGCTTGCCGATGTAGATGGTAAAGTTCAGCCGGAATGGGTTGACATAGAGGTTGCCTGGACGATCGATCAAAAACATTTCACGCAATGAGACAGACTTCTTCGTACGCTTCTTCATAATTATAAAATCCCGAGTGGCCATCGATTTGAGCTTGACGAAGAACGATATGGTCTTGGGTCGCGAAGACGCTGAATGCACACTATGGTTCGCAGAATCTCTGACGGCCCCGAGCATGCTGCTATTAGAGCTGTTTTTAATCCCGCCGCGAATCTCAAGCACATCAGCTGTGAGTTGAGGCGCTGACAGTGCAGTAAAGATTTTCGCAATCACTGTTTGCCTATTCAATGCCAGATCGGAGGGAATCCCGCTCACTACTAGTTCAGTGGATGAAGCCAACAATGAGGTTGGGATCGAGGTTGCAAGCCCATTCGAGGAGTTGGCAGAGCGCAAGGACTTGATATTGCTTTTAAGGTCAAGTATTTCTGCGTACGATGCCGTTTTCCCCTCTTCTAACTTACTGACATGGTTCGAAAGGGTTTTTCTTGAATTCGCAATCTTCGCATGCGGCGGTACTAACGGCCTCTTCCAAACTGTTAAGGCGATCGGCAAATATCTGGTACGCCTCAGACAGATCATTGAGTTTTTTACCAATCTCTTGAAAGTTGCTATTTATGCATTGCACAACATTTTCGAATTTGTTATCAATCTTTTCATCTATTTTGGCATCTAGCTGTTTAATCTGATTCGCGATAGCTTCCAGTGTAATCCGAATTGGGGGATTCGATTCGATTAGAGTTTACGTTATGTTTACGTCGGAGAATTTGTTGGCACAAGATAAATGGAATAGCTTTTTGCACCTACTCGAGCAGATTAACGTATTTTCTTCGTGCGAAAATCTAATATCGCATAACGAACATACTGCTGGCATCATACGAAGTTAAGTAATAGTTAAATGGATTATAGATGACGTAGTGATAATTAGTATGAGAATTGTAAGCCACTTAATAAAATAGTACGCAAGATAGAAATAAGATAAAATGACTAATCAGGATTGTTAATTACTTAAAATGTAGTACGCAAGATAAAATAAAATAAAATAAAATAAAATGGTTAGTAACAATTGTTAGATACATGATGATACGGTACCCAAAATGAATATAAAATACTAAGATTACTAACAATATCAATAGCAATGTGGTGACAATTTAAATATCAGTACTTGCTGCGAGACCATGAAAGTAAGAAGCGATCGAGCGATGTGAATTCTACATAGCAAGCTGAAGTCCGTGGGTGAAGAGCAAGGTTTCGAAGTCAGTTTATAAAAGCAGATCCCCGTTGGGAGGCAATTGATCAACTGGATAGGTCGATAGGTGAGAGCTCCTTTGGAAAAGCCCTACGCTCTCTGAATTGATCGATAGATCCAAGAAGTCGATAATCAATATTAGCGCTTAACGACTTTGCGAGCGATGATAAAGTAGGGCGTGGCACATGATCCACTCAGCAGTCGATCGATGCTCTTAATAATTTGCGCGATGTACGATGTTCAACAGCTCACCAGATGAGGGCGAAGAATCGATCCGCTGCACAGACATATAAAAGGGCCACACCGACGAGCGCCGAAAATTTCTAGGTTAGGCCGAGTCCATGTGTAAAAATGATGATATAATGATGTAGAGTCCAAAGGGCCTAGGGGGATAAGCACATGAAATCTGCCCCCGCACATAATAAATCTAGATTGACACTTTAGATTGGCATCTATATAACTAACAAGTCCTATAAATATCAACCTTTAAATTGCGTTTTTGTAGAAGTTATTGAGGGGGAAAGCAAAATAAAAAACATAATTTTTCTCGAAAACGGCTTGACCGATATTGATAAATAAAAAATATGTTATACTCGTCAATAAAACCATTAAAAAAAATTGTTTAATTCTGAAAAAAAATACGGGTAGAAAAAATTTTTTGAATTCTTCAACAAATATTTTTAAGGTTATGTTTCAGAGTTACATCTCCAATTCTTTTTCTAAAGACAACCTTAAAATGTCTACTTTAACATATATTTTTTTTCAAATTTTTCGTAGAGGTAGTTCATAGCGAAAAATGATGAAAATCATGCACGCGGCGCGACATCACGCTTTCCCACAGCACGCTCTCGCTCCAGCCGCGCACGTATACTAGCCTGGTTTTTATGCTAGATTCTTGAATTATTTCACGACAAAGTTACTTTTAAGTTTTATTTTACTTGTACATTTATTTTATGCGCCTTTCCAGAAAGTTAAGCTTTAGTGAAATTACGATTGTTATGACAATACGTGATAATCGAATAAAATAATTGAAAATCTATTTCGTGAAAAACAGAATCGTTTACAAATATTTATATAATTAATATTCTATTTCTGTAAAGTATTTGATTAAGGATCGTCTGCAGTTAACCTGATAAAAATATGAGTTCACCTCGAGGAGATTGCAATACGATTTTGAATTCCTTATCGGGGAGCTTTTTTCATGTGAGTCCCCTCGCCTCCCACAAAACGGGGTGCTTTTTTCGTGTGAGTCCCCTCGCCTCTCACAAAACAGGGTGCTTTTTTCATGTGAGTCCCCTCATAAAACGATGTACTTTTGATGTAAATTCAGATTGTTTAATATTCCTAGCTATGACTTTCAATTACTGGAATGTAATTGTTTTTCTTAAATACTTACTGTGTCTTTCTGCTGGTTTGAAAATTTTTGCTAAGTACCTAGCATGTGACAAATAATACACTATTGCAGCAACATGTGAGCAAGAGCCAACTGTACGTTTTTCATTGGCACATCCACATGTATAATGTGTGAAACCAGACACGCCAACGCTACTAGGCTTATATTTTAAGAAGCACTGTATATGCAGTACAAGAAATATGACGTGATGGAACTTTCAATTTGAGTACATTTGATTGATCTTTAACGACTCAATTTTTAGCTTACCATCTTGATCAACCATTTCTGGTAAATATGATAGGGCTTGAGAGAGTTGGTATGATCCAGTGAATAAAATTTTTAAATCTCTTCCCGTCATTTCTGGGAAATCTAATATGTCATCTGACGTAACACTTTTAAAAGGTAGCTTTCGACGAAGCCAACCATTTTCTTCGACCTCAGCCGACGAAGTATTCTGCACATTTTTTTGACTATGCATTCGCTGTAGAATATCATCAAAAGTGTCTACATCAGAATGAAACGTTTTTCCAAAAATGTTGTTAAGAAACGACGCAATTCTGAAGTAAATTCCAATTTTCGGTATCAACTTATTGTCAATTTTGTGATCCAAAATGCGATATTTTTGTTTTAGCACACCATGAACAGATTCAACTACACAGCGGATTTTAGTGACAAAACGTGACTCATTGGACTCTTCCGGGGATAGTTGTTTCTTTTTTCCTTTCAAAGCAGGCATCAAAACTCTGTAATTTTCTTTTTCTAAGAAATCTTTTACATCACGAAAACCGCGAACAAGGACAAAAATATCACCTTCATTTAATAACTTATGAGACCGTGGCTTCTCTTGGCGTGAGAAGACCACCACCGGACGCGGCTGGGTCAGGGCTGTCCGGGCCCATGAAATTACAACAGACGAATTCAAACTCGTCAACTGATTTGGGCGCCAGCTAGTTTTTCTAAAACTAGCAAATCTATCGTCTATTTGCGCAATAATTGCCGGCTAAGCCCGCTCAAGGTCGGGGACGCTGGACGACCCTTCGTTTTAACAGAGAGAGAGAGAGAGAGAGAGAGAGAGCAGTTCACCGCATCGGCGAAGAAATTTGTGAGAGACCTACCTTGTCTGTCGATTGAACGAACTCGAACCGCCGATTTCTCTCTCCTCGGATTCCTTTTTCCTTGGTCCAGTCGATTCACTTTAACACTTATTTCGACCACAGTCGATACAAACAAAATCTAATACAATATTACGCTAATTTCCGTCACAGGGATTTTTTTAAATACGGTATTTTATTCAACTAGTCGCTTCCTAAGGGACTTCTCGCTAGGGTCGGCAGACACAGAGTGTCGTCTCCTGGCCCGGGATGATCGCTGACACGGTCGACGCCTGGAGGGGGGAAAATTAGCCTATTAGGGTACGTGTAATAGTCCCCAATATCGACTGGCAATAACGAGTCGAGTTATTGGTCGATCTACCCGTATGCCTCTGTGTCTGCACTCTTTCTCGTGACGTCGAGAGACAATTCTCCTGTCACACTCTCCTCCCTCGAACCTTGACGTCACGGTATCGGAGTCTCACCCGAACTTCTCCGTCTGTCTGATGCCTAGGTGCTCGCTAGCTGATTAAACATGCAAAAGCATCATTGATACGGTCGCTCTCGCTCTCTCTCCGTATCAAAAGGGGTAAGGACGGATGAATAACAACATGACAGGCAGATAACAATTCGTAGTATCAAAAAAGTGGTGCTTCTATTAGCTGATTGTTCTGCTCGGTGTGGCCCGGTTCAGAAGTTCTGATCGTCGGGTGGCACATTACACCAAAATCAAAATTTTCGACGATGGTCGATACAAAAAAAACAAAAGAGTTACAAACAGAGATAGTCGATTCTATACTGAAGATAATAAAACAAAACGAAAATAATTCGACTTCTCTCAAGAAACGTGGATATACAGTTTACAAAAAAAAACAAAAGAATTACAAACAGAGAGTAGTCGATTCTATACGGAAGATAATAAAACAAAACGAAAATAATTCGACTCCTCTCAAAAAAAACGTGGATAAGCAGTTGGTTTGGCCGCAGTTTTAGTTTGAGGGGGTGTTTCCTTCGGCTTCAGCTTGTATTTCGTTGGTATAATGACATGGACCTCTCCTCCGTCGTCTAATTCTGGCCTCGCGGCCATAATTTCGTCCAGGGATTTATGGATCGCTGGGCGGAGGAGAGCCTGGAAGGCTAGACGACGTTTTTCCTCCGACAACTGATACGTTGTGGGGATTTTATGAGGAGTCACCTTTGCCGCTTCCTCGAGACCATTTTCTCTGATGAGGAAGCTCCGTATTTCATTCGGTAAATCTTCCTCCAGCCCGAAGTCGTACTTCAGTCGTCTCTTCAGGATCCGTTCTTCCTCGTCCACTAGATACTTGTGACCGTCCGGGATTAGCCAGGTTGGCCAGGTGGCATAATTAAGCCGTAGCCAGTCGACGATTCCGGCGTACCGAATATTACAGTCTGGGCATTCTGGACAATACAGGCTGCTGTCGAATCCACAGCCCGCACATCGATGGAGAGTCCATTCATGTTCGATTCCGTGAGGGTATATACAGTCCTCGGTATCGAAGCCGTCTGCACCGCACTCTAGACAAAATCCGGGGCGGATTGGCAGTCGACAGTCCTTCACCCGGTGGCCTGCGCAGCGACAGTTTACGCAGCCAACTGGTCGTCGCTTGGCAGCTTGGGTCACGTACGTCTGAGTGCCTCGTGACACCTTCTTTTCGTCATCTTTGGCGACGAGCATCTTCGCTCTCCGCATGAGTGCTTTGAGTTCGTCCTCTGTCAACGCACGATAATCGGCCAAGTAGGCGAATGGTCTTCCTCCGGCGTTCGTTGGTCTCGCCGGGATCCCCAACTCAGACAACAATGTCTCAAATGATGTCTAGGTCACTCGACAGTTTCTGTCGATTGCCCTTCGGAGTTGTTTCCCGAGCACGAAGTCCGAGAGAATAACGCCATCGACTGGAATTATCCTTCTTCAGGTCGTACTTCTTCAGTACGATCACTTTGTTAGGTACCAGTCGAGGAGCTGGTTTGTTTCGTACGGCGTCGATTAATTTCTGTACGCTGCCTTTGTCTGCTCCGGAAGCTACTGCCTCGGTGGTGTCTTCAGTCGAGGCAGCCGGTTCCCTCGGTACGACTTCCCTGACCGTTTGCATGGAGCTGCCTGAACCCGAAGAGTCGGAGGGCTCAGAGGGCTCCGTGGGAACTTCCTCCGTTTCTCTCAAGTTCTCCATTTCCAATCTTATTTGGGCGAGGTGCTCTTCGGCCTCCTTGGCCTTGAGTTCCAGAGTCTGGCGATGAATCTGGTCGGCGTTGGAAGTGTACGGCGTCCGTGCTCCGTTGCCTGACATCTTCTTTTAGTCGAATTCAAATCTGTGGAAGTACATCGGGGCTTATACGCGTGCTGCGTCGAGGTATTTTTAAATCAGTAACATAATATTTGCCGACAATCTTCCCCTTCTTATCAGCTAACTCGACTGTCATTGGGCCCAAAATCCTTTTTATAGTGGCAGGTCCCAAAAAACGATGGGCTAGCTTTGCGTTATACCCTCCGGCTTTATTACTTAACTTTGTATTGGGGTAGAATACCTCCATACCAGGTGTCAGTTTTATTTTGGAGACTTTGTCAGGGTTTGCCCTCCCAAGGCGTTCGTCTGAGTATTTCTTTAAATTCATTTCTATTTTGTGCCTTAACTCATCTATTTTATTTATGTGTTCCAACCATTCGGTTGTAACTGGTGTTATTTCCGCGTCAGAGACATCGGATGGTCGATCGTGCTTCGCACTAGCTTCTCGGCCGTGATTCAAATAAAAAGGAGAAATTCGACTACCGGAATGTGGGACGGTGTTATAGGCGAATTGAAGTTTTGGTAAGAATGTATCCCACTCATCTTGATTATCTTTAATGAATGCCGTAATCATTGGTTTGATGGTGCGGTTCGCGCGTTCGACAGGATTCGCTTGCGGGTGAGCCAAGGGCGTCGTCATATGTGTCACGCCCCTCGCGATCAAATAATTTTTAACGTCGTGGTTTATATATTCAGTACCATTGTCTGTGAGAACCGATTTTGGCGCCCCCCACCTATCGAATACGGAATCTAACACGCGGACGATTGTATCCCCCTTTTTATTTCTCGTTGGGAATAGCTCTATGTATTTAGTATAAATATCTAGCACGATAACGATATTCACGTTTCCTTTTTTTCGATCTCGTAGTCATGTCGACTGTATCGACTGATATTATAGACCATGGACTTTGCAACGGTCGAGAGTTTAAAAGGCCTTTCACAGGGTGTTGATTGTTTTTAACCCGTATACAGACATCGCATTCGTCAACATATCTTTTTATGTCCGTCGTCATTCCTGGCCAATGATATTTTTGGCGTACGCGATCGAGGGTTTTATCGCGTCCCAGGTGGCCTGCTGAGGGCACGGCGTGATTTTCTCGCATTATCTCGAGTACTCTACCTGATTTTATTACGGTTTTCCACGGATTCTCACCGTTGATATATAATTTCGCATAATCGGGTCGATGGTATATAAGCTCGTTGTTCTCTATTTTCCAGTCGGGAAATCGGTCGGAACATTTTTTTACTAATCGCCATTTGGTTTCGTACCAATTTGGGCCAAAGATGGAATTTAATTGGACCCTACTTTCTCGCGCCTCGTCGATCACCTTTTCCCACCCTGTAGAATCTACGTCGATGTCAAACATTCGCGAGAGTGCGTCTGGCGCTTCGTTAGTCGTTCCTCGTCGATGTTCTATCTCGACATTATGTTGTAAGAGATAAATAGCCCACCTAGCTAGACGACTAATAGGATTTTTCAGCCCGTGTAGCCAGCGAAGGGCTTGATGGTCAGTAACGACTTTGAACGGCATCCCTTCCAAATAACAACGTAATTTCTCGACTGACCAGACTACCGCGAGACATTCTTTCTCCGTTGTGGTGTAATGTATTGCAGCACCACGCAACGGTCGACTTAACACTTCAATGAGAAGTTCTTTGTCTGATTCTGGGTCCTTTTGAACCAATATAGCTCCCAGGCCGAAATCGCTTGCATCTCTATACAAGATGAATTGCTGACCAGGTATCGGGATGCAAAGGCGTGGAGCGTTCTTCAGCGCTTCCTTTACTTCCTCGAACGATTTCTGTTCGACCTCGGTCCATCGCCACGGGATCTTTGGACTCGTCAACTTATTCAGAGCCCCTTGAATACGTGCAATGTTCTTAAGGTGGCGATGGTACCAATTCACTAGACCGTTGAATTGGCGCAGTTGCGTGCGGTCTTTTGGCACAGGAAATTCAATTATCGGTTTGATTTTTTCGGGATTTGGTCGCATGCCTTTTTCGTCGATGATATAGCCGAGGTATTTAACTTCTTTACAAGCGAAGCTACTTTTTTCTCGATTAATTTTTAAGTTAGCGGCGCGTAATGTCTCGAATAGAATTGACAGGAGGAGCAAATGCTCATCGGACTCATCGCTAACGACAATCCAATCGTCTAAGTAGACGAATATTTGGTCAATTAGTCGAGCAGGAAGTTTGCGATCGATTATCACTTGTCTTATGCGTGATTTTAATTGGTCCATCATACGTTGGAACGTCTCTGGAGCACCGGTCAGACCGTAAGGCATTCGCAGCCATTCTAATAGTCCGATATCTTCGACAACAAAAGCTGTGTACTTCCTGCTTTCTGCATCCATTGGGATCTGGTGAAATGCTTCACTCATATCCAAGGTCAAAATAAATTTAGCCCTATGTAGTTGGCTTAGAATGGACCCCATTTGCGGTAAAGGATAAGCGGGTTTTTCCGTTTTGGAATTGAGTACTCGATAGTCGATGCAAAATCTCAACCCACCGTTAGCCTTAGGGGCTACGACGGGAGAGCTCGCCCAATCGCTGTAACTTTCCTGTACATGCCCCTTTTGCTTCAACCGGTCGACTTCCTCACGGATAAATTCGCGCACGGTTTCACTACAGCGGTATGGTTTTTGCCTATGGGGTGTTGTGTCGGATAACTCGATAACTTGTTTGATCAGGTTGGTCATGCCTGCCCGTATTGTCGCGAACTTGGCGAACTCTTCATCTAAAAAAGATCTGAGCGTATCTTCCTGTTTGACTGATAACAAACTCAAATTTGTTGGAAAGCCGAATCGCTGCGACAATGGGTGGGAGTATCTACTACTGGCCAACGTCCATGTTCAGTTACTCGGGTCTAACATGACTTTAAACGACAGCCAAAAATCCATACCCAAAATGAAATCACCTGATAATCCGGGGAAGATACTAAACCATTCCGGCCCATACACGTCACCTACGTCGATAACAAAACACGTTCCACCCTCGGTTTTCACAATCGAACTATCGCCAATGCGTACCCCGGTTGTCGACGTTGAGTCTGGTTCAACGTCTTTAACTTGTTTATCCTTTACTTGTTCGTATGCGCTCTTGCTAATATACGAGCGATCACTACCGCTGTCGATGATCCCTTTTATTGTTTCGCCAAAGATTGAAATTTCGATTGGGATTTTAACCGCCTTTTCCGGTTCCGTTACCCCGTTTCCTGGGCAGAAAATGCGTCGTTGGGCTAGTCGGTGGACGAATTGTTGAGGAACGCTTGTTGCCCTCCAATTTTTAAGAGATTCGACATGCGTGGTTACAACAGAGCTGTTGTTAGTAACCAGATTTTTCTCGGAGGGTTCAATGACTCTCAGACTGAACTCCTCTCGTTCTACGTTTGAGGGGGTTTTTTCAGTGGTCGTTTCATTCTCGGAGAGTTCCATTTCCTCACCAGATTCGTCGGGTTCTAACAAAATTATTTCATTAACCCTCGACAATTGTTCTTTCTGTTTTAAAGGATTCTGCCTCTCATTTTCTTTTGCGGTTCTATCGAGATCTTTTACCCGGTTGATCTTGGTTTCGCGATTTTCTAGTTTGGTGGATTCGAGATCACACTCGACAATTTTACTTTCCTCGGTTTTGCCCCTCATTACAGTCACTCGAGGTTCGGTGACTGTGGGCTTTTCTCGTTTCCCGACAAAGTACTGCAATCTATGTTTACATGACCCTTTTGTCTGCAAATATGGCAGATGTCTTGCCGTTTATCCCTACAGGTACGCGATAAATGTCCTAGATTCCCGCAGTTATAGCAGAGTATCCGACTAAGATCACGTGGTTCGGTTTGATGCCTCCGATCCGAAGGGTTGTTTTGTCGAAACGGTTCATTATTCGCGTCGTTGGAACGTCGCTCCAAATTCTTTTCTAATCGTTGTCGGGTCATTGACTTGGAGTCATTTACCATTCCATTTTTGTTGTTGTTATTATTTGACCGGTTTTAAAACGCGTAAAGATCTGTAACTTCCACATTTGCCACATCTGACTCGTCCTGTTCATCAGAGTAGTCGATCACGTCGTCCTTATGTCCGGTTATTTCTGGTTGAAGTAAATTTAATGCATTACCGCGATTTGAATTTCCGTGGGGATTTGCCTCTATTGAGCGTCGATACAAATAGCTCCTTTCATTTAAATAATGTAAGAGTTCGTTGTAATCGCGTAGGGACAGATTTAAAATTTCCCGCGCGGTATTGGGGTTAAATCTACTCACTATCTGCTTTAGTTGTTCTTTAAATGCAGGCGGATGTTGCATACGTTCGAAAAGAAAGCGCGCGCGGCAGGTAAATTCGGCGAGGCTTTCACCTCTGTCGAGCTTTAAATCTCGAATTTCAACGTAGAGATCGCCATCGGCTTTTCGTATACCCCATTGGTATCGGAAGTCTCACGAAAAATCTTTCCATGTTCGCCAGTTTCCCTTGTTCAGTAAGTACCACTGTCTATATGGTCCATCAAAGACAGTCGACAAACAGGGGACAAACATATCTTTGTCTATTCCGCTGGTACTTAAGAGATCTTTTAAAACAAGCAGAAACTGATGCGGATCTTTTTCGGTTTTCGGAAAATTGATTTTCCATCCACTGACGATTCTTCCTATTTTTATAGCCGGTATGTCAGGGCGGTGCCTGTTTTCGCCTATCTCCCTCCCCCCTCTAGCGCGAGACGTATATGGATGTTCCGTATATGATTCGCGATAATAGGATGGGCGAGATCCTTCACCGGAGCGCGACAGATTTCTATTTCGATCATGGCTGTATTGCGGTCGGAATTCGTCTTCTGAGTACGGACGACTTCTTCGCATTCGATCATCTAATAGTCGAAGCTCGTCATCCGAATCCTCTGACTCACTCGACATCCATGCCAACGTACCTCGTCTCACAGGGTTAGTCCTGTGGTGGCGCCTTTGATCGCGTGGATCGTGTGTATTATAATCGAGTCTACCGCCTTCCCGATAGTTATGTGTATTCTGTCGACTTGACCTTTCCCCGTTGTTTCGAGAAAAATAATCATTTTCGGGGTCACGCCTATCGAGTGTCGAGAAACGGTTTGTCTCGCGCATGAAGTTTGTTTCATTTATTGGAAAATGATTTTCTTCTTCGCTTCGTTTTTCGCGATATAATTGTTTATCCCCTCGGGAATTATACTGTGTTTTTTCCATATTAAATTGCACGTTATGAATTTTTTTTCTCGGGTTACTCATCCCGGTATCAATTTCATAATTATTTTCAAATAAATTTTCATATTCAAGCCGCGAGTCGAGATTTCCTATCCGACTTTCCCTTGTGGCATCGATTTTATCAGGTGAGGGCCCCCTGGATCCCCCCTGATCACGTTCGTTAAAAAAATCAATATCTCCCTTACTTCCGAGCTGTGCTTCCAACGGCGTTGTTCGGTTTCTCGCAAGAGATAGTCGATCGTAATTATCCCTGGAGTGCGTGTTCCACAACCCACTCCGATTTTCGTTTTCCAAATTATTGCTTGGCCCGGCGGATTCCCTTTCCGACCGTGCAACATGCGACTTGTCTCCCTCCCTTACACTTGGGATGGAGCGCGGCAAAAAATTTAACGATTTTTCGCGAGAATTCTTTCTATTCGCGATTCCGTGTATCAATTCAATTTCTTCCGAATTCCTTTCAGACGAATTTTTACCTTGACTCTGTGTACCGAACCCTTCTAATAATCTTCTTATTGCTTTCATCTGTTCTTTTAAATCTTCCGTTTCCCTACGGAGTGATTCCGCGATCCTGTCGAAATTTCGTACCCCCGAGTCGCTCGGAGAGGCAGACCTTCTGCCGTTCCCCCCACCCGTGGTCTTTGGTATCGCCCCTCTCCTCTCCGCGGGAGGGCCTGGCGACACCTCGAACGCTACACCGGGCTGAGCACGCGCGCCTTCGATAGGGACGCTCGCCGCATTCATTGTCGACGCTCCCTCCGGATCACTTCCGGTTCGATCTTGCGCATGCCCAGTATCAGGCTCGTGGCGAACATTAGGACTGTCGTCGCGTTCAAAATTCCAATCACCGAGATTGCTATTCAACACTGTCGTTTTATCAAGAAGGGGTTGAGCCTCACTGGGCGATCCTCTTCCCTGTTCTTTATTTCTATTTGACCTCAAATTTACTTTCGATATTTCCGATTTCTTTGGTAGAGTTTTAAACATTTATTTAATCTTTATTCTTTTTACCTGACGAACGCTTGGGCAGAACAACTTTTTAATACTTATAATTTCTCCGAATTTATTTGTCGTACTGTTTCAAGACCTTTCCCGAATAATAATTCCCTGAATTCTTTTAAGTTTCCGTTAATCTGCCGAGACAACAACGGCTATAAATTCATTGAATATTCGAATAATTTTAACAATAACAACGATCGAATAAATAATCAAATAAATAAATAAATAAGGACTCTAGATTCACAATGGACAATTTTAACCGAATAATTTATTCGAGAGAGAAAAAAAAATTTGATCTATCTCTCTGATAATTTTAATTCTCGAAATAAATACCGTTAGTTTGTCTCCTGACAATATGATTCAGTAAAAGAAATTATTTGTAGATTGCTTCTTATGGTTTACAGCGCACAGTAATATTCTATATTCTTTGTTTCTTTCGACCCGTGTATCTATGTATGCATATACGGTCGGCACGCTCGAACGGGATCGACAGTCGAGCTAGCTGTTTACATCTGGTGTTTACAATTTAGCGCTTATACCTAAACAAGCATAGTGTGAAAGGAAAGATGAAGCATAGAGAGAAAGAAGCATACACAGGCAAGCTTAATACAAAGGATCGTCCGTTTTCTTTCGACCAACGGATTTTCGATTTCGACTAAGACGAAATATTTTCAAATAATTTCGGCTTCTACTTTTCACAATTTTATCTCATCGAAAAATTTCCTTTCACTTTTGTCTTCCCAGTTTATTCGCAAATTCCTTCTTTTTCTTTTAGAGGAATGTTACTGTTCAGTCTCAAAATTCACACATGAAATTTTCGGAATTACAGACGACAATTTTCGATTTAACGACGCAAAATTTTATCATGAATTCTCACTGATTTTTCTCAATCGATTTAACACAAGTTTTCAATTTTAACACAATTTTCTCAACATCTATTTCATACAAATTTCCAACGCGGCCCCACGTTGGGCGCCAAATGAGACCGTGGCTTCTCTTGGCGTGAGAAGATCACCACCGGACGCGGCTGGGTCAGGGCTGTCCGGGCCCATGAAATTACAACAGACGAATTCAAACTCGTCAACCGATTTGGGCGCCAGCTAGTTTTTCTAAAACTAGCAAATCTTTCGTCTATTTGCGCAATAATTGCCGGCTAAGCCCGCTCAAGGTCGGGGACGCTGGACGACCCTTCGTTTTAACAGAGAGAGAGAGAGAGAGAGAGAGCAGTTCACCGCATCGGCGAAGAAATTCGTGAGAGACCTACCTTGTCTGTCGATTGAACGAACTCGAACCGCCGATTTCTCTCTCCTCGGATTCCTTTTTCCTTGGTCCAGTCGATTCACTTTAACACTTATTTCGACCACAGTCGATACAAACAAAAGCAAATACAATATTACGCTAGTTTCCGTCACAGGGATTTTTTTAAATACGGTCTTTTATTCAACTAGTCGCTTCCTAAGGGACTTCTCGCTAGGGCCGGCAGACACAGAGTGTCGTCTCCTGGCCCGGGATGATCGCTGATACGGTCGACGCCTGGAGGGGGAAAAATTAGCCTATTAGGGTACATGTAATAGTCCCCAATATCGACTGGCAATAACGAGTCGAGTTATTGGTCGATCTACCCGTATGCCCCTGTGTCTGCACTCTTTCTCGTGACGTCGAGAGACAATTCTCCTGTCACACTTACATAAGAGGCATTTTGCATGGAGTCATCCAGCCTAAAACATAAAAGTTTTTTAATCGTCTTGAAATTTTATGATCGATAGTCCTACTGATAGTGAAGCCTCAGTAAAAATTTGAAGACTCTAGCTTAAGGGGTTGCCTAGCAATAGGGGTTCAAATTTCTACCATGTTGGCCGTCGTGACTACATTCCGAAGTATTTATCTTCCCGATAAATACACCGATTTAAAAAAATCAAGAGTGATTTTGAAAGCATTTTTTGCGTACTGTAAGACTATATTATTGATTTTTAACCAAATTAATAAGTTCATAAAAATTTTTTAAGGTTTATATAAAAAACGAGTGTTTCTCAAAGATCGAGCCCTTCGACTTTCATAAAAAAAATTTTTTAAATAGTAGGGTTTTTTCTGAATTAAAAAGTATAGGACGACCAAGATGGGCCGGGTCATAGTTTTCCAAATACAGCACGATTTATCAGTGAGCGGCTGCTACGTTCGAACTTGAGCTCGAGCGTACCCAGTAAGTTTACGGCATGACGCGGCGCGGAGCAGTCGCTTACTGTTAAATTACATTGTATCTCGAAAACTATGGCCCGGCCCATCTTGGTCGTCCTATACTTTTTTATTCAAAAAGAATCCTACTATTTTATACATTTTTTTTATGACAATCAAAGGGGCCGATCTTTGAGAAAAAGTCGTTTTTAACATTAATCGTACACATTTGTTATGAACTTATTAATTTTGTTAGAAATAAATAACATATTCTTAAAGTACGCAGAAAATCCTTTCAAAATCAGTCCTGACTTTTTAAAATTGGTGTATTTCTTGGCTGCATTCACCGTGCCGCGCTGCGCGGAGCGACCGCTCGATGATAAATCGTTCCGTATCTCAGAAACTAAGGCGCGGCCCATCTTGGTCGTTCTATACTTTTATATTCAGAAAAGAACCCTACTATTTAAAAAAATTTTTTTATAAAAATCGAAGGGGTCGAAGGGAAAAATCGAAGGGGTCTTTGAGAAAAAGTCGTTTTTAACATAAACCTTACAAATTTTGTATGAACTTATTAATTTGGTTAAACATCAATAATATATTCTTAAAGTAAGTAAAAAATGCTTTCAAAATCACTCCTAATTTTTAAAAATCGGTGTATTTATCGGGAAGATAAATACTTCGGAATGTAGTCAAGACGGCCAACATGGTAGAAATTTGAACCCCTATTGCTAGGCAACCCCTTAAGCTAGAGTCTTCAAATTTTTACTGAGGCTTCACTATCAGTAGGACTATCGATTATACAAATTTCAAGACGATTAAAAGACTTTCATGTTTAGGCTGGATGATTTCATGCGAAGTGCCTCATAAACTATTTGAATTCTCAATAATACTTTTTAAAATCTCTGCATCATTTTGATTGGCAAGGTATGGGCCAAGCATGTCAACACTGTAGCCATCAGTTATGCATATAGTGAAAGGTTTGCACAGAGGAACTTTTTTCTGCCCAGAAAAAGATTTTCTCTGATATTCATTATTACTGCTTTTTTGATCACGTGCGTACGTCCCATCACAAATCAAAAATAAATTGTCATTAACATTGAATAATTTTTTTGCCATTTCAGTTGTGTGATTCTGAATAAGTTTATCCCTATTGAGAGAATTTATGCCGAAACGAAGTGGCAAAACATCAACTTCGAAAGACTTTATTATACTGTTTGAATAATCTGAAACATCGTGCTCATTTTTTAATTGTAAAATAGAAGCTATTATTGTATTAGAGTTCCCTGTCCTTAACTTAAATAGGGACCGAGCCGCTAGACTGTCACGCCAACTGGTAACAGAAATGTACAAGAATCGGGCAAAAAAGTAACGCAAAGTAACACGTTATTTTTAATTTAGTTAATGTTATTTCAATCAATATTGAAAAATTATTCGAAATGTGCCCATCAGTAAAATCTTATTGTATCAAAGGATGTACAGAAAAATCTCGTCATAAGTGGCAAGTTGATTTGCCTGTGAAATTTTATTGTTTTCCCTCGAGTAACTACGGTGCCTCATGGAAGGATGATAAACGTATAAAGTGGATAAATGCAGTAAAAAATTATGTGTAAGTAAGAAATTATTATTAACAGTAGTGGCATTGTAATTTAAATATTACAAAATCAAACCGAGTAGTATATTTTATTTGAATAAAAAACTACAAATAATAATTAAATTACAATTTATGTAATAGTATAAATCTAACCTTCAAATTTCGTTGTTTTTCAGTAAAAATCCGAAAGAATGGGAGCCAAATCAACATACAAGAATTTGTAGTGCTCATTTTATAAATAATAGTAAATCAGACAACTCACATTACCCATCTTATGTTCCTTCGATTTTTCCTGGAAAAGAACATACAAGAAATTCCATTGAACGTCTGCAACGATTTGAACGGTCAAGAACACGTCAATTAAATAAGGAAATCAACGTGAATAAATCAATATTAATTGACAGTATCGACAGTAGTGTAAACAGTAATAATTCTATTGAAGATAAGAATATTAATAATTCAAGTGACATTAAAATAGAGCAAAACGCAGGAGGAATGATAACCGAAGCTCAGAACGACTGTCGTAGGGATGTGAATGTTATGAATGTTTGGAAACTGAGGAATTTATTCCTGATATTTCAACTGATAATTGTACGTACTTTTTTTGTAATATGAATAATCAGGATGATATCAGTACCGCAGCAGTCCAAGTCAATATATATGTAAAAAAAACTGCAGATAAAATTTGTGAAGCTTCGATGCGGTCAATGAAAAGAAACGTTCAAGATTCCAGTTGCGATCCAATCAATTTCGAGTCTCTACAATCTCACTGCAAAGGATTCCATGGATTTTTATCTATTACAAGTAATGAAACTATGAGTAGCTTAACAGGTGTTACATTATCTATCTTTTTATGGCTTTTGAATAAACTCCTAGAATGTATAAGTTCTAACATTGACAAAAAAACAAAATTATTAATTACATTAGTGAAGCTAAAAACCGGTTGATATTTACTGCGATTTCAGTCTTATTTAATATACATCGGACTACTGTTAATCGAATATTCGTAAAGAATGTGCAACAGTTAAATATTTTATTGAAAAACTTTATATCCTGGTCATCTAAAGTCGCTGTTCAAGCAACCTTACCAGAATCATTTAAGCTACATTATCTAAACACTCGTGTTATCATTGACTGCACCGAAGTAAACACAGAAGTTCTACCAGCAGTTAAACATCGAGTTTTAATGTATTCAGATTATAAGCATCATCACACAATAAAATTTTTAGTAGGATGTACTCCAAGTGGATTTATAAGTTTTCTGTCAAAGTGTTATGGTGGTCGTGCTGGTGATTGTTTCATTACAAATGATTGTGGTTTAATAGATTTAATTGAACCTGGTGATGTGTTACGTCCCAGCATGGGCGACGCGCACCTCCAGTCAATAAATTAGACTACTACCTTACCTACCTGTAAACCAATGCAGCCTGCCGGTAAAATTTAAACAGTATGTACAACTTTTTTCTCTCTTATTGCTATCTTATTATTGCATTTATAAACTATATCATTTATCCGTAGAAACTAAACAGATTAGGGGAAAGATCCCATCTAAGATTAAATACATGCACCAAGCAACACAAAATCATAACCAAAACACTCCATCCAGTCGTAAACACCCTCTCTGGCAAACATCTTTTTTTTATGTCTTTTCCACGAATGCCTTGCACGATTCCGTAGCTCGACTCATTAATTTAAAAGCGAACCATATACGAATTTATAATTATCAAGCACGGAAAAACTTTTCCCTGCTCTCCTTATTTATGTTCACATTTTTACGAGCGCCTCGTTCGATATCACCGCTCGAAAAAACTGACGAAAACCAAACTCGGTATTTCTCAGAACCATAATCAGAAAACACACTTTTCTTTCCCACGATCGCCGTTGAAAAATCGACGCTCTCAAAACACCCCCACATCTTCGAAACAACCCCTCTGATAGGGAAAACTCAAAATCTCGCTAAAGAATCCGACCAATCAATTATGTATAATTTTGTAACTCCGCCCGAACCGAGGCGAAATCGTCAACCAACTTCGACAAGAGAATCAGAATCGACTCAACCTCGAAATCGAAAGCATCTTAAGCTAACAAATCTCCGACATTGTGTAAAATCATTCTAAGTCTAATTTGTGTTGTAATTTCAAAGTACAATTTCAAACTTGAATAAAGTACAGTTGTTATTGTTAATTGTATGAGAAGTGTTGGTGTTGCAATTAATAACAATCTTCCCAAGATAAAATACATCTTCCCGGTTCAATCGAGAACTCTGGGAAACATCATTCATCAACAATACGTCTTCGAAGAGGAATCATCCTCGACGATTAATCATAAATCGTTGAGTTGGTACATTGAGCACAAGTAAGTCCCAGGCGGCGAGCTCACGTCCAGCAAATTCTCTCCACCTTGGGACGTAACAATGTCGTGCTGGCAGATAAAGGTTTCCCGCAAATACAAACAAAAGTTCAAGAAAAAAATGCGATTTTTGTTATGCCTCCGTTTTGCAACAAAAATCAATTTACACCTGAGGAAGGTGATGAGACTTACAATATCGCTTCAGTGAGAATACACATTGAACGAGTAAATCAAAAAATAAAAGACTTTAATATTCTTTCCAAAGTACCAGTGTCACTTTTGCCTCATGTTGATGAAATTGTTTTTGTCATATGTGCTATCATAAATATTCAAAAGCCCCTGTTTAAACAGGAAAAATCAATGACAGAATGATAAAAAAATATGATTAAATTGTAAATTTAGAGGATACAATGTAATACATAATTGTAATTAAATGTAATTTTTATTACATTTAATATTATGATATTTAATTATTATGATATCATAGTTTATGTAACTCTGATACATAAGTTTACTCTGATACATAAACTATGATATCATAATAATTTGAATACAAAGCTTTTACAAAACTATAATTAAATTATTCATTTTATGATTACAAAATGACGCACACAAATATTTGGTATTTTTATTTTGGCCTTATTATGTATGTATGTATGTATGTATGTGTTTATTGGTTCCCCTTGGGGTTACAAGTTCTTCCGTCTCCTTCTCCCTTACATTTCCTTCCATTTCCGCCTTACATTATTACTTTCTGTGCCGTTTACATTCTTTCTTACATTCCTCTTAACCTATTCTTACATTCTATTTATCTCTATCTTATGCTCTATTTACACTCCTTTTCTTTCTATTGTGTTAACTTCCTATATCTTACTTTCTATTGTCTTTCTTTTCGCGTTGCCCGTGTCGCCTGTGCCCTTTTCTTTGTTTCTTTATTCGCTTTTACTCGCTTTTACACATTTCGTACATTTCTCCCTGTTCTCTCCGTTTCCCTTCTTGCTCTCTCTCTCTCTCTCTCGCCACCTGCTCTTAACCTGCGTCTTTTATCTTCTATGTTATTATTCTTACGCCTTTCCTCTCCTTCCTTCCTTCCTCCGACTTCCGTTTCCGCTTCATCCTCTCCAATCCCTCTTTCATTCTTGCCATTCTCGCTGCGTTTCCCCTCTGTCTCTTTCTGTTTCTTTTCCTTTTCTCCTCTCTTCCATACTTTTTAGCCACTTCTCTCCCCCTCCCTTCTCGTCTAGTATCTCTCTTATCCTTTCTCCTATCCCTCTCTGCTCTTCTCTCTCTCCTCCGCATCTATCCAAAACATGTTCCCATGTTTCTTCCTCCTCCCCGCACATTCTGCATCTTTTCTCATCCTCCGTCCCCCAATATTGTCCTCCCCTCATTTCATTCCCCAGCCTGTACCTTGCTATTCTTCCGTACCTTTCTTCCCTCCATCCTGCTTTCAGATACCCCGGTATGCCCTTCGCGGCTACTTCTCTATACCACCTGTTATATTTGGAGTTCACTATTCTCTCCCATCTCTCCTGTGCTTGACCTTCTTTATCTCTCCTTTCTACCTCCTCGTACGTTTCCTGTCCTTGTTCCCCTTCCTCTCGTTCCTCCCCTTTCTTCATCTTTCTCCTTCCCTTTTCCCATCTCGTTATTCCTTCTTCCCCTTCCCTTCTTTCCCTCTACTTTATCTCCTTTAGGCACAGCCTCGCGAGTTCGCTCCCCTTTCCTGCTTCCAGTTTTTCCTCATATCGCCACGCTCTTCTCCCTGCCCTTATTCTCATTTTCTCCCTTTTGGTCTCCTCCCTTACCATATACCCTGGTGTCCGCCAGTCGACTCCCAGCGTCCATCTCAGGTATCTATCTTGCATCCTTTCTATTTCCTTTCTTTCTTCCCATCCCCATATCTCTGCCCCATATCCCATTACCGTCCATACTAGTGTATCGAAAAGCCATACCCTTGTTGCCCATTTCGTTTCAAACTTCCTTTTCCCTATTCCCCATACCTGCTTCATCGCCATCCCTGCCCTTCTTACCCTGTCCTTTATATGTGCTTCGTGCTCCCCGTTCTTTCTGAATACGTACCCCAAATATTTGAACTCTTTAACTTCCTCTATTCGCTCTCCTCTCCATTTCCATTCTTCTTTTTTCTGCCTTCCGCCCCCTTTCCTAAACCTTATCACCTTCGTCTTCTCTACATTCACTTCTAACTTCTTTCCGTCTATATATTTTTCCATTCTTCTTATCATTTCCTTCATCCTCTCCTCGTCCTCTACCAGCATCACTACGTCGTCTGCGTACGCTAACGTACATATTCTTTTCCCCCCTACTTTAACGCCTCCCCGACCCCCTATCAGCATCTTTTCCTCCATATCCGCCGTCAAGATGTTGAAGAGCGTCGGACTTAGCGGACATCCTTGCCTCACTCCTTTTGCCGTCCAAAACCTTTCTTCTATCCCTTCCCCTGCACTCACTGCACTTATTGTCTCCCTATATATTTCCTCTATCCTTGTCCTTAGCCCCTCTCTCACTCCTCTTTCTTTCATTGCCTCACTCAATATCTTCCTATCTACCCTGTCGAATGCCGCTTTTAGGTCTATGAACGTCGCGACCATTTTCCCTTTCCTTCTACTAATTCTTTTTCCTATTAAGTAGTTTAGTACGTATATATTGTCTATCGTCCCTACTCCTTTTCTAAATCCCGTTTGATTTGCCGGTATTATGCCTTTCCTTTCTATCTCTTCTTCTAGCTTCCTCCCTAGTATCGTCGTGTATATCTTATATAGCGATGGCATCAGCGTCACCCCTCTATAGTCTTCTACCTTCGTCCCTTCTCCTTTTTTTACAATCGGCCTTATCATCCCCTCTTTCCATCCCTCTGGCCATCCTTCCCCTTTCCATACCCTGTTACATATCTCCCATGCCATCTCTGCTGCTACTCCTCCTCCATATTTCCATGCTTCATTCGGTATCCCGTCGCTTCCCATTGCCTTTCCTTCTTTCATTTTTTTGATCGTTTCTCTCACTTCCTCTTTCGTTATTTCCTCTTCCTCGTCTTCCTTTCTCCTTGTCTCTGTCCCTGTTCTTATTCTTCCTTCTATCCCTCCCAGCAGTCTCATGAAGTGCTCTTTCCATTCCTTTCTTCCTATATTGTCGTTAATACTCTTCCTGGTTTTCCTCCCTCTGTTTACTATCTCCCATACTTTGGCTTCTGTCTTTGCTTCCGCTGCTTCCTTTTTTATTCTTTCTCTCTCCTCCTCTTTCTTCTCTTCACACCATACTTTGTATCTTCGTTTTCTCTCCCTGTACCTTTCTCTCGATCCCTCCCCCTTTCTCCACCTTCTCAACTCTTGCCTTACCTCCGCTTTTCTCGCTTTCCCCTCTTCGTCGTCCCACCATCCTGTTCTTTTTTCCCGCTTTCTTTCTCCACTCTTTTCTCCTTCCTTTATTGCTTCCATTATCCTTTCTTCTACCTCTCTCATTGTCCAACCTTCCCTCTCTTCCGTCCTTTCTTGTAATCCTCTCTTGTATTCTTCCTTCATCCTGTCTGTCCACTGTCCACTTCCCGGTTTCCTTTCCCTTCTCTTCTCCGCTTTCCTTTCTACTTTTCCACTTTTCATCGTCACGACTAGAGGGTGGTGGTCTGATTCTATCCTTTCTCCTATCACCATTTCTTTTATCCCCTCTCTCGTTCTTTCGTCTCCTATTATGTAGTCTATCACCGTCTCCCCCACCCCTCCTGTAAACGTGTATTCTCCCTGTCTATCTCCTTCTATGCTTCCATTTAAAATCTCCCATCCGACCTCCTCTAGCATTCTTATTAATTTCGTTCCTTCTCCGTTTATTTTCTTATCTTTTGACTTCCTTTCCTCTTCCCCTTCCTCTCCCATTCCTTTTACCCCTCCTCCTTTCGTCCCTGTCCACGCGTTGAAATCCCCTCCTATTATTACTCTTTCCTCCCTATTTTGCTTCTCTGTCCATTCCCTCATTCGTTCTATCTTTCTATCTATGTCTCCGTTTACGTATATCGCTATCACTTCCCATATTTCTCTTCCTACTTTTATTCTCTTCGTCATTATCCCTTCTTCCTCTCTTCCCTTCTTTGTCTCTATCATTTCTATCCCTTCTCTTACTCCTATTATCATCCCTCCCATGGCTCTTCCTCTTTTATTTTTCCTTCTCGCCCATTGTTTCTCCCACATGTATCCTTTCGGCAGCCTTCCCCTTATTCTTTCCCACCCCCTTTCTTCCACCCATGTCTCCATTAATATTATTACATCCCACTTTTCTATTGCTTTCCAAAATTCCTCGTCCTTATTCGTCATTCCTGCCACATTCCAGAACGTCACTTTCCACCCCATTCCTTCTTCTATCCGTCCTTCTCTTCTTTCTTTCTCTTTCCCTCTTTCCTCTTCTCCTTTTCCTCTTCGTCCCTCTATTCCTATCTCTTCTCCCCTCCTCCTTCCCCCTCTCCGTTTTTTTGTTCTCTTTGTCCTGTTCTTATGTCTCCCTCTTCTCCCTCTGCTTCCTTCGTCCTCCTCCTCTCGCCTGCTGGTTTCCATCTTTCCCTCCCTTTTTCGTCTCTTAATTCTTGTATCTCCTCGTCCCATCTCCACCACACCCCCTGCATCATTATCCTTCCTTTTGCTACTATTCTCTCTCTCCTTTCTTCTCTTCCTCTATTGCTATTTCTCTTAGCCTCCACTGTTTTTTCTTTTCTTTCATCGTCATTTCGCTCTCTATTATCTCTCTCCTTCCTCTTAGTCTCTTCTTCTTATCCATTACCTCCCTTTTCCCTTCTACATTTTCCATTTCCGCCTTTATCACCCCCTCTTTTCCTTGTTCCCATCTACCTATCGCCGTGGCCTTCTCGATTCTAGCTTCTATCCCCATTTGTTCTATCATCCTCTTCGCCGTTTCTAGTGGTCCGTCCTTTCCCGCCCTTATTCTTTTCACTATTATGTTCTTCTTTATCTCTTCTCTCTCCTTTGCATCCATTTTCCTTTCTATTTCCCTTATTCTCTCTTCTATTTCCTCTCCCGTTTCTCTCCCGTACCGTCTCCCCTTTTCCATCCTCGCTTCCATTGCCTCCATTTTTTCGACCCTTTTCTCTAGTTCCGCTTTTTCCCTGTCTCTCTCTTTTATGGACTTTTCTATCTTCACTATTTCCCCCCATATTTCTGCTTTTTCTTTCCTCCATCTTTCTTCTCCTTTTTCTAATTGTCCCTTTATTTGCTCGTTTGATCTCTTTATCTCTTTCATTTCTTCTTCTAATCTGTTTCCCTGTGCTTTCGCTTCCTCTCTTCCCCTCCCTATCTCTTCTTTCAGCCCCCTTATAATTTCGTATAACCTATTTCCCCCTTTTTCCCCTCCCTCCCGTTCATCTTCTGTTTTCCTGGTTTTGCTTCCTGCAACTCTCTCCTCCTCTTCCCTCTCTCTCTCCTCAGCCTCCACTCTCTTCCTTTTCCATAGCTCGCCTATGTCCCCCACGCTTCCTACGCTTCCCGAGCTGTCTCTTCTCTCCCTTCCTAACCGTTCAGCATTCGTTTTCCTTCCTCTTCTTACCCCCTCCTCCGCGCTCTCCTCGCCAGCCTCACACTTCTTCATCGTTCCTTAACTTCTCCCACTCTTTTCTCCCGTCTGCGTCTTCTCTTTCCCTCTTACCTCTCCCACTCTTATCTTTCCCTCCTGCCTTGCCTCTCGTCGTTACCTCTACTATCTTTGCTCTCTGCCTTGCCTCTAGCACCGTCCACTGCCTCTCTTTCTCTCCGTCCAATGTCAGCACCTACCGCTCTCGTCCGTTCTGTCTCCTCTGTCCCCTCTTCCTACCTCTATTTTCTCTCTCTCACTCTTTCACCTTTTCTGTCCCGTCGTGTTTCCTAACCTCTTTCTCCTGCCCTTTCTTTCCTACCTTTTCCTGCCTTTCCTACCTTCCCCTTTCCTCTCCCCGCTCTATCCGCCGTCCCTTGCACTCACCCCTCGCCTTTCTGTGGCCCTTGCCTTTTATCCGTCGCTTCCCTGCTTTTTTTTCGGCCTTTTCCCTTCCACTCAATCCTCACACTTTCACTCACTATCACGCCGGAAACGGAAGTCCTATTTTGGTCTTATTATATATCATTATTATATTCCGCTTAATAGCGTTTGTATATCTAGTTATATAGAAGAAACAAAAATTTAACATTTCTTAAAAATTTCCATTTGTTAAAACAAATTAGCATATAATTGTTTACAAGTATGTCTGTACTTCATTTACTTTTACCATACTTAATAAATACAGTTTGAACATAATGCACAAAATAAAATTTTTCTATTTTAGAAACTACTTTACGTAAAAAAATGTTATCAAAACACAGCCCCGAGGTGAGTATACGAATAAATCGCAAAAACCGATATTTGTAACGTACATTTGCAGTTGTATCTGAGTGCAAATGGAATGAGTTGTACTTAGGTATAATCAATTTTCATCTGATTTAAAATATTGCACATTACATTTTCCATTCTCAGCATCATATATCGGTATTTTCTTGCACGTATAAGGACACTTTATTTCGACTAATTTTGTTTGCCAAATAGCAGAACCGTAAATCAAAATAGCATCAGGCGAGCAGCATAACCAGGGTTGACTAATGTTAACGACCACACCGACTTGAACAATTTCGAAATTTTGGTCCATAAGCTTTTTGTATTCTTTTAGAGCTACACTTTCCATTTTCTTACCGTACGCCATGGCTTGGGTCTCAACCTTACTTGGTGTTAATAGGCCAGTGATTGCTTTTTCAATATCAAAACGATCCCCCTTTAACTTGTGACCATTACTCGCTGTTATTCGGAAGATACGCTGTTTGTACCACTCGTCTGTCTTAGACTGGAGAATATTTTGAATGCAAATATTTATAGCTTTCGTATTATCACAACACACTTCTTTCAAATAAAACCCATAAACATCACTTGCTACTAAAATTTTTTGAGAATGCATCTCATTCAGTAATTGGAGCTGAAGCACTTCCTGGATAACTTTATTCGCCTTTGTTTCTACATCACGCTTATCAATTACTTTTACTAAAGTAACAAGTGATTCAGCTGCAATAATTTCACTCTCATTTCTTTTGTCTATGTTTATCATTGTACAAAGAGGACACCCGGACATATCCTCTGGAAAGACGAGCAATTCCAACTTTAATGGTACCACTTTTGAATTCTTATCGGTGTAAGGAAGTGGAATAAATAATTTACTTATTTTTACTCCTTTTTCATACTCCAAGAGCTGACGACGAGATGGCTTTCCCCATTCTGGACCATGGTTTGTTTAGGAATCAGTAGAATCAGGTGAGTTTACGTAATAGACGACAGAACAAATATGCTTACTTTTACCAGCTAATCCGGCTTTGCACGTACACATAGCATCGGCTGTATTGCGCTGATCATCTAGCTAAAAACAAAAATTTTCTGATTAACATTATTTTTTATATTTTTTAATTATGATATAAAGTTTAAAAAAGGAAGAGATATAGATACTTACTGTAATTTTAACATCATATATTTTAGATCCCCTTATCTGAGCAACAACATCAGCGGTTATGGTTACGAGACCATTTAATAATTTTTTTTCAACCACATCAAAGACATGTCCAGATTCATGTAATTTTTTGCCTTTTATGTCGTTTTGACCTCGAATACGTGTATTATTTATTGGTTGAAAACCATGTTTTATTATTTTTTCCATTATTAACTACAAACACATAAGCTACTGTTATACTTTTTACCCATTTTTTGCCTGTATTAAACACCAGGACGCGCTACTTCCGACAGAAGTGCTGCCTCTACAGTTAGTGCTCGGTCCCCATAGGAAGACAACGAGTGCTTGGATCACTGAACGCGATCGACTATTTCGCAGTGAAATCAACATATCTTTTATGAGATTAAGATTTTCCCAATTGAATCCTGTAATAATTTCTAACTGTTTTTCTGAAATACTATATTCACCCACTTTATCTAATAATGACGAATCACATTTGATAGAAAGAGTTTCCATCACTTTGGATAACTCTAACGCTGTACTCGCGTACCGTAACGATTCGCGTACCAACCGACACACTTCAAGTTTATATTTGTCGTCAAAGCCATTCTCAAATAAAAGAAAAACAGAAGCGTTAAGATGTAAGCAATACAAATCGAAGGAACAATACGATTAATCAAAGAAAATGAATTTCAGTTTTTGTTTGAGATTGAATGTTTAGACGGTTGAAATACTGCTGGAAATAAATGGTCGTGCACACGGTGGAAAATGCAGTCGAGGAATACACAAGATATGAGTGCGGGATTCGATTGTCAATTTTATTTAGTCGTCAGAACTTACAACACAATGTTAAAGCGGGTGAACTAGCGGTATTGCGGTGTTGATAGCGGTGTAAACACAGTTGGGGATTGCACACTGACTTAAACAATCTCGTTGTACAAATTCCAACTGCCAAAGATGGCCGAGGTTGTGGAACTTTTAACGACACACGCGGTCTTGGCCAGGCCACGCGGTGAGCTTAAACTTACAAACAGCGATATAACTTAGCGGTTGGCGATTGCGTCTAGTACGCCAATCACGCGGTAATGAGTGCACTATGCACTTATTTTATTAATCTTACTAAATTAAAGCGGTGCGGGGTCTACAAAGCGGGAAATTGATCGAGATCAACGATGCGGTGTTTTGCGCAGTAGCGAAACTATAACTGATGAAGCAATCATGGTAGGGATGGGCGATCTCGATCCGATTCTCCCAAGATCGATCCATGAGGTCTAAAAAATCGATCTTTTGAATCGATTCTTTATTGTCTCGATCTTCCATGAATCGATCTTTCATGCTTAGAATCGAATCGCCTAGTGGGCTGGGGCCTCTAGGCCTATAGGCGTATTTTCGATTTTGCGGCTGCGCGCGCCGCGCTGTAGTTATGTCCGGTTCTTGCACTTTGCGAGTTTCCACCGTCTAGGAATAAATAGGAGGATTGAAACAAGACTGGAATTGAACCACGTTTATGCATTTACCTTCGTGTCCTTTCTTCTTTAGTTCTTGGTTCTTGGTTCAATTTCAATTTTGTTTCACACTCACACCTTTCGATTCCCTCAACGGATCAACGGCCTCACATTTAACAAGTTTTTCTTTAACGCCGAAACTTAAATTTTTGTGTGTTGTTCAGTACACCATTACTTAAAATATTAGGTACGTATAGAATTATAAGACTGTGTGTTTGATATTGCAATAAGATATTGTGTTTGATATGCATTGGCGTGGTACTTTTATGTTCATCTCATGCACTTGCATTTACTTCCCCTAACAGCATTTTTCCCGTTACCTGCTCTTGCTTGCAACCCTTGAATGTTCATAGGTGAATTCGTTGTGAGAAGTGAAAAAAAGTAGGTATATTTTTTACATTCACCATTAATTTCGTAAACATCGAACATAACCTCACCTAACCTAATTTTTTTCCAAAATCATATTTCTATATTCGAAATTTCTTTATAAAAAGGCAACTTATGTTTCGATATTTTATTATAGTGGCAGCGACAAGAAAATCAAGTACTGTATGGCAGTTTTTCATAAAAAATTCGACTGGGGGCATTTGTAAAATTTGTTCGGTCGAAGTAAAATCTGGTGGATGCGGTGGCAACACTACAAATTTGAAAAATCACCTGATACGGAAACACTCACATAATCTTGAAATTAAAAAAAAAATCATCAAAAGTATGACTGGCGCAACTGATAAGACGCAACAAACAAATAATTCGGTAAGTGAATACCTTAAGATGTTTATTTGGACGTAAGGTTTATTATTTATTTTGTCGTATTTTGTTTTAATCTGTTTTTATATCAGGATCCTGCAATTGATACTTATTTGACTTTGGCATCGACCTCAGAATCAATGTCATCAATTCTGCCATCATCGCCAGCATCAATGATGTTTTCATCAGAAGCGATGGAATCAAATTCAGTGACCCGTAATATCACGCTTTCTTCACCAGCACCTTCAGTGGTAGAGTCCCAAGTATCCGGGAGCTTTTCTTTATTGGATAGACAAGTCTGCATTCAACCACGAATTGACTGCACGTTTAAAAATATGAAATCGTTTGAAGGTATCATATTTAAAAATATTCTTATTACTCTCTATGAATCTTTTATCAAGAGATGCAGCAGTGTCTCGACACCAAGTCAAAATTAAAAGATTTTAAAAGCAAGGCGCGAGACTGCCACACTCTTATACAGGGTGTCCCATTTTAATCTTACACCTGATTTTTCTCGGAAAATACTGCTCCGATCAAAAATTGTGTATAATGAAACTTTTAGGGTTCGAAGGGGGACGTTCAAAAAAAATTTTTTTTTTGTATCATAATTCAAAATGGCGGCTGTAAGATGGCCGACATGTTTTTTTTAAATAGAAACAGGCCATTTCTTTGTTACTAAAAAATTTGTCGGATCAAAACTAACAACTTTTATAGGAACATTTTTTTGATAAAGTCCATAATTTTTGGAGTAGAACACCATTTTTGACTATTTTAGCGTTATCCAGGATGTACCACGAGGAGGTAAAGTCTTTAACATCCGAAGTGTAAGTGTGTGTGTGTGTGTGTGTGTGTGTATGTGTGTGTTTGCGCGCGTGTGAGTGTGAGTGTGAGTGTGAGTGTGTGAAACACTCACAAGGATTAGGTCTCTGCGACTCGTCACTTCCGCAGTATTTACCGACTCCAAACCCTTCTTGTGAGTGTGAGTGTGAGTGTGAGTGTGAGAAACACTCACAAGGATTAGGTCTCTGCGGCTCGTCACATCCGCAGTATTTTTCGACTTCAAAACCACCTCTGAACTCTTAAAGGTGTTCGAAGATTCCCCCATTCATGTTTAAGCATGCCCGAACTCTCCTCTCAAAACCATCGACTGTTCGCAAGAGAACAACTCTCGGGATTGCACGGCAGGCAGCTCTTATCCGCACCCTCATATCCTCTTGTGTGGTTGGAGCTTGACGGTAGACAGCGTCTTTAAGATAACCCCACAAGAAAAAGTCGGGAGAGGTAAGATCAGGTGATCTTGGAGGTCAATGGACAGGTCCATCTCGTCCGATCCACCTTTGACCGAATGTTGCGTCCAGGTGATTTCGAACAACACGAGCCCAGTGAGCGGGTGCACCGTCTTGCTGAAACCACATCTGTTGACGTGTCACCAAATCAATGTCTTCCATCAAAAGCGGCAATTCATTTTGCAGAAAGTAAAAATAACGGGCTCCCGTCACAGTTCCCTCGAAGAAGTGAGGACCTATTAATTGCCCGTTAATGATTCCACACCAAACATTCAAACTCCACCGATGCTGGTGATCGATCTGTCGCACCCATCGTGGATTGTGATCAGTCCAATACCGAAAGTTCCATCGATTTACCTGACCTCGGTTGTTGAATGTGGATTCATCACTGAACATAACAAACCTAAAAAAATCTGGGAATTGCTCGATTCGTTTCAATGCCCACCGACAAAACTCCATCCTTCGCAACGGATCAGGATTAGGCGTATCTTGGTGGAATTGTATCCTGTACGGGTGGAGCCTTGCACCTCTCAGTACTCGGTGCACTGTGGATCCGGGAAACCCCAGTCGCTCCGAGATCACTCGAACACTCAAATGAGGATCGATTGCTATCATCGCTAAAATAGCCATGTTTCGAGCCTCATGCGGGCCACCAAAATCATTGTTCACGTTTTGGCGACGTTGGCGGTGGCGGGTTATTCGGCCTGCCCTCGCTCTCCTCTCGAGGGTTCGGATTGTCTGCCGCGATGGATGACGACGATCAGGATATTCGCGTCGGTACAAATTTTCTGCTCGTAAATAATTGCCCCGGCATCTTCCTAAAATAAGGAGCATATCAACGATTTCGTTGGGACTGAAATCAGCCATTGTTGAATTACCGTCAGTAAACGGTTAACAAATCCGCGTCTATTGTAGGCGTTCAACGTGAGATTTCGTTTTCTTATTTCGATCAGAAGCGAAGCGAACTTGAAACGCTCAAATGATATGGGGTACCATGAAAATTCGTATTGTCCTGCCGTATCCAGTTAACAGAAAAATTTCAACAGCGACACATTCCAGAGAAAATTTTCATGGTACCCCATATCATTTGAGCTGCCTGCCGTGCAATCCCGAGAGTTGTTCTCTTGCGAACAGTCGATGGTTTTGAGAGGAGAGTTCGGGCATGCTTAAACATGAATGGGGGAATCTTCGAACACCTTTAAGAGTTCAGAGAACACTCATAAGGAGGTGGTTTTGGAGTCGGTAAATACTGCGGAATTGACGAGCCGCAGAGACCTAATCCTTGTGAGTGTTTCACACACTCACACTCACACTCACACTCACACGCGCGCAAACACACACATACACACACACACACACACACACACTTACACTTGGGATGTTAAAGACTTTACCTCCTCGTGGTACATCCTGGATAACGCTAAAATAGTCAAAAATGGTGTTCTACTCCAAAAATTATGGACTTTATCAAAAAAATGTTCCTATAAAAGTTGTTAGTTTTGATCCGACAAATTTTTTAGTAACAAAGAAATGGCCTGTTTCTATTTAAAAAAACATGTCGGCCATCTTACAGCCGCCATTTTGAATTATGATACAAAAAAAAAAATTTTTTTGAACGTCCCCCTTCGAACCCTAAAAGTTTCATTATACACAATTTTTGATCGGAGCAGTATTTTCCGAGAAAAATCAGGTGTAAGATTAAAATGGGACATCCTGTATAAGCAAAATTGACAAAAAAGCCGTTAATATATTGTTATGACCCTATTTAGGGCCTAATGTTTTATATTAAGTTGTTATTTAAAGTCGAGGGTCAGGGGCCTCGACTTGTGGGTTCCGTCACTTCTTAAAGCGGCGTAACGCACCTCACCTGGTTCTGTGCGTGTGCGTCTCCGATCTGCTGACGTCGGCGGATTGCTGGGATCGTTGGGAAGGTCGGTTGCGCCGGCCTTCTAGGCAGTAGAAATAACGCTCAAGATGGCTTCAATGGTTTATTACTCGCACAAGCAACCGCGCTCGTAGTGGCGTACACAGATTAACGCTCGTCGCTGCCACTACGATGCCGAGGTTTCGCTGAGTCGGCAGAAGTCGAGCGGGTAGAGTACAATTGGACTCGCCGGACTCATACACGCACACACCGTTACAACAATATTACGATTCTCGGTTAATACTACAATGGCTCTCCGGAACCTCACGGTTACGCTCACGAGGCTCTAAGTACGTGAAGCGTACACACCACTAAGGCACTGGTACCGGTTGACCACTGTCTGTTAAGACTGAGAGATTCGTTATGACTGATTAAAGTTTGGTCTGTCCGGACCCTCGTTGCCTTGGGGAAGGAGCTCGTGGGGGTTACCGGGAACGATATGTCGGTCGTCGATTGGGAAGTTGATTTGTCAATCGGGTCAACTTCCCAATCGGCAGTTGTATTTCGAGAAGGGCGCTCGGGGCCGCTGAGTTTCGGGAAGAATTCGCGGGGCCGTTGCATTAGGAGAAATTATTGTGGGCCGCGCTGACCGGGTGGCGCGTGGCCGGTGTTGCGGCGATCGCTTCGGTGAAGCCGAAGTGTGCTGCTGAGGCGGCGATTTGGGCGATTTCCACACGGAGTGCACCGCCGGCGTGGAAGGCGCTCATCGCGCTGTGGAAAAGTACGGGTTGCGAAATCTGGCCGTTGCCAGGTCGATCGGTCCGTAACAGCCCTCCCTTCCTAGATGGAACGTGGTACCCGTGGTCCACGCTTCCCGTGCTCTTGTGGAAACTGGGTTGATGCGGCAGAGATGAAGCTTTTCGGTGGTGAAATCAAAATTATATCGGCTGATCTTTGGAAAGAAAATTTTGAATAAAGAACAAAAATAAGGATGGTAACATTTTTTTTTTTTTTTTTTTTTTTTTTTTCATTTCCAGGCTGGCCTGGCCTTGGGCGGTCGGCCTCGTTTTTTCGGTGGCACCGGGGTGGGTATGGTGCTCCCTTCTACATGGGCCGGTTTCAGCTTGTCCATGTGTGTTAGGTCTAGGCGACCGTTGCCCTTGTCGATCAGCGCGGTATTTCCATCGAGGACCTTTGCGACACGGTAGGGCCCGTTGTAGTAAGGTTCGAACGTTTGCTGCTTCGGTTCACGCAGAGCGTAGACGAGGTCCTCGGGGTGGTAGGGTACTGCGTTTAAGGTTTTGTCGTGTCGCACCTTTGCTGCGTTTTTGCTTTTGTTGAGATTGTTGCCACCTATCTCGGCCAATTCATCGAGCCTTCTTGCCAAGTTTGCCACGTATCCTGTCGCTGTTGGTAGGTCTTGTTTCAGCGGTGGCGTGGACGGCGTCTTCATGAGTTTGCCGTACGCCATCTCGTATGGCGTGAATTTCGTTGTCTCATGCACGGTGACATTGTGCGATTGTACGGCGTACGGAAGAAGGTCGTCCCACTCAGTGTCCTTGCCGATGTAATGTTTTATATAATCAGCGATTCCTTGGTGGCTGCGCTCCAAGGATCCATTGCTCTGCGGATGATAGGTGGTGGCATTCACATGGTGAATGTTTTTTTCCATTAGGAAGTCTTCCATTCGAGTGCTGACGAAGCACTTGCCGTTATCGCTGAGAAGGTGTAGCGGCGTCCCGTGGACAGTGAAATACTCGCGGTCGAGCGTTTTTATGACCGTGGACGATTTCATGTCGGGGAGGGCGAAGGCTCTTGCGTATTTTGTCAATAGATCGATCGTTGTGAGAGCGAATCTATTGCCATTTTTCGTGAGAGGCAATGGGCCTAACATGTCGATCGCAATTTTCTCCCATGCTGCCACCGGAGTGTCGGTGATGATCATCGGCTCTCGTGTTTTTATCCGAGCGAGCTTGTGCTGTTGACAGCTATGGCAGCATCGAACGGCGTCTTGAACGTCCTTTTTCATCCCTTTCCAGTGGTACCTTTGGCGTAGGCGCTCGTAGGTTTTCCGAGCGCCCTTATGGCCTCCGATGTGGTCGGTGTGCCATTGTTTGATGATGTCGAGGCGTTCCGAGGCCGGAGGTGTCTCGATCCTTCCCGTGCATATGGCGATTCTGCAGTCGATCTCGGAGAGAGTTTCTTCGAGTATCCGCTGGAGCGTGGATGGAGATATTTCGTCATGTCCGTCTCCGTGCGATGCGATGCGAAGGTCACGAGCTCCGTTGGCCTTGATGTATCGGCGAAGGGCCTGCATAGCCTCTTTGAGTTCGTCGAAGGTCATCTTCCGATAGTAGGTTTCGGTGGCGGCGATACTTAGGACCTCCGAGTTTTGGAGGTTACTGGATGCCACGTTTGTTTTCTTGAGTTCCCGTTTTAGCTCCTCGGTGTTGATATAGCCGAGGTCGTGGAGCTGTTTTCCCACGGGCGTGGTCAGTATTCCATCCTTCGATACGATGTGCACGATGGTTCCTCGGCTGGCTGTAAGCGGGCCTGATTTTATGCTGATTTGGCAGCGAGGTGTCGGCATGACTTTCGCGTCTGAATCGCCGTGTTCAGAGTCGCTGTCGGAGAAGCTGAGTTCTTCGTCCCCCGAAGATGACGATGAGGACGAGTCCGAGGAGGACGAGGAGTAGATATCGATCGATTTCTCAGTGCCCTTTTCCGAATTTTGGATCGCGGTGTCCGTTTCCTTGACGGGTTCCGTGAATGGCAGTGAGATCCGTGCCTTGCGAGGTGTAGAGCCGTACGCGGGTTGCTCGCCCTTCGTTGGCGTCGGCATTAAGGATATCCTGTTTTGTACGGTAGGTTCCTTAGGTTGCTGTTTGGCGCAATTTCCGCTGATATGACTGTCGTCGGTAGTTGGAGCGCGGTTGAGTAACCTGGTGATTCGCTGCGACGTTTCCGGACTATCGCAATACTCCCTTTCTATGATCCCGGCTTGCTGCAGGGTGAGTTCGGCGTTGCTGCAAGTTGAATCATCGTCGAGTACCGAACTCAGGTCGTGCGATGTGTTTCGGATGGGTGGAAGGTTGCCGGATAACCTGCGTAGGCGGCCCTTTGCTTCTTCCAAGGACAATTGATTCGTGCCATGTTGATATGCCATCGACGTGTCGAATCGATAGCCGCGAGGATCAGATTGCGTCGACGTATCAAGTTCGGAGGTAGTATCGCACGATTTTTCCGCTGACTCGTTAATGGCATCGAGCTCCGGGGTCGGCAACATGCTTTCGCGTCGAGTATTATTTTCGACGGATTCGACCTCGTCATCGGAGGATTCCGAGAAACTCGGGTCCGCGTATGTAGCTTTGGTGGCTGCGCGGCCTCGGTCGCGTATTCGTCCTGCGATTGTACTCTCTTCGAGTCTTGGTGGGTTCGAACCTCCCTTCCCGGAATTTGCACTCTCCTTTGGTACGACCGGAAACGCGGAGGCTGGATTCCGCGAAAGAGCATCGGCATTCAAGTTGGTTTTACCTTTTTTGTAAGCAACTTGGTACTCATATTCTTCCAACTGCAGCCTCCACCGCATCAGCCTTGAAGAAGGGTCCTTTACGGAATGTAGCCAAACAAGAGGCTGATGATCGGTGACGAGAGTGAATTTTCGGCCGTATAAATAGGGGCGAAAATATTTCACCGCGTAGACCATCGCTAGGCATTCTTTCTCGGTTGTGGTATAGTTCCTTTCGGCTGAGTTCAGCACTCTGCTGGCATACTGAACTGGCAGGTCTTGGCCTGGTTTTTCTCCCTGACTCAGCACGGCTCCTATTGCAACGTCCGAGGCGTCTGTTGTCAAAATAAATGCTCTTTTAAAGTCGGGATATTGCAATAGAGGCGCGGTGCATAGAGTGTCACGAAGATCCTCGAAACTGGACTGTGTTTCCTTGGTCCATTCGAACTTTGTTGTCTTCTTCGTGAGTTCAGAGAGTGGTTTTGCTCGGCCTGAGAAATTCGGAATGAATTTCCGGTAATAACCAGCGAGACCAAGGAACTCTCTGACATTCCTCGGTGTTTTTGGTAGGGGAAAATTCTTCACGGCGATCAGTTTTTTTATGTCCGGTTTCACCCCGTTTTTGCTCAGGATGTGTCCCAGATAGTTGACCTCTTTACGCAGGAACTCGCATTTATCGAGTTGCAGGGTCAATCCGCTCCTTCGCAGACGTTGGAACAGCCGGTTGACCTTCGTACGGTGTTCTTGAAGGGATGTCGAGAATATTACGATGTCATCTAGGTATACGAATAGCTCCGTACCCGTTAATCCCGTCAAGACATTGTCCATTAGCCGTTGGAAGGTGGCGGGTGCATTCTTTAGTCCGAACGGCATCCGTGCGAATTCGTAATGACCTCGAGGGGTCGTGAACGCTGTTTTCGGCTGGTCTTTCTCCGCGACTCTGATCTGGTGAAAACCGCTAGCCAGATCGAAGATTGAAAAATATTTCGCTCCCCCGAGGCGGTCCAGAATTTCGGTGATGTTCGGCAGAGGGTAACTGTCGCCGACAGTTTTCTCATTTAGCTGCCGATAATCGATCACCATCCTCCACCTTTTATTCCCTTGAGAATCGGCCTTTTTGGGGACGATCCACAGAGGAGAATTGTAGGGGGAGTGCGATGGTTTGATAATTTTATTATCGAGAAGGCCTTTAATTTGCCTTCCGATTTCCTCCTGATGCACCCTCGGGTACCGATACTGTTTAGTATGGACCGGAGTATCGTCGACGGTCGGGATCACATGCTTTACCGCGGTTGATCCCCTTAACTCGTCGCCGGGCAGGTGGAAAACGTCCGAATTATATTTCACGAGGTCACGGACGTGTTTACGCTCTAGGCTATTCAAGTGGTCAAAACGCAAGCTCTGCAGAATTGTACTCACTCGTTGTTGTTTGGAGGTGACGGGTGCCGCGCGTCGTTCGTCGTCGGCGTCGGACAGCGGCCCGGATCCGATTTCGTATGGCTCGAGTTCCTGAGCCGGTATTTCGAAATCGACGGCGTCGCTGTGTGTGTTGGTTGCGATGGCATAACAAGTGCCGTTGCGATTTGTCACTACAGCTTCACCGATGTGTACGTGAGGACCGAGCTCGATGCGTCGCAGATATCCGTCGTACACATTTGAGTTTCGCAGTTTCAGCGCGATTTGCTGCCTGCTTCGTCCCTCGAGGTGCACCTTGACCGTCTCTGCTTCTTCGAGAGCGGGTTCGAGTTCGCGGCGATTACAGAAGGGTATCGGGTTGATCGGCTCGCTCGCGGTGACCAATGTACAGTGGTTGTACGAGATTTCGGCCTTCTGATCGTGGAGGAACGGAGCCCCCAGGAGTCCGTCAGATCGCGGTAATCGTTCCCCATTGAATACATGGAAAACCGCGTGTGCCTTCCTTATCTCGAGAGCGATAGTTCCTAGCGTTTTTATCGCGTGAGGAACCACGCCTCGGATTGAACGCGTGTCGCTGGTATCGACCTCGAGATCTTCGTCAAGGGCGCCGACGTGGATGAGGTTCAGGGACGAACCTCCGTCTAAGATGAATTCGGCGTAGCCCTTTCTGAATTGCGGCGATTCCACCTTGATCCTCGCGGGGGGAACCTCTTTGAGGAGGCATTGTGGTCCTCGCGAGGGAGCAATCGCACGCTTCTCCTCGGGTCTGTGGTGCTCGGGGTTCGCTCTCCGATTTCTTCTTGTGCGCTCGTCCGGCGATTTGCTGGGCGAGCGCCCTAGAAGTTTAAATGCTTGCCGGAGGTTGCGGATAGCGTTCTCGACGGTTCCCGAGGGGGTGGCGACCGCCGTTTCCATCGAGATTGCGGCGGTTCTGCCGGAGTTTTCTTGCAATGCGGGCACGGTCTCTCGGTCTCGATCTCGCGATATTTCGGCGCATAGGGTGAATATGCTCGCCGATCATCGTCGCCAGGGTGTCTTGTGTCTGTGACATAGATTCTCCTGGGTTCCTTCGCGTCCTCGCCGGAGGACGACTCCGATGAGCTGGAGTTGTCACTGTCAGAGGATTGTGAGGAGCTTTCGGACGATGATCGTCTCCGTCGCGACTTCTTTTTCGAATGCGAGCTCTTCTTGTGCGACCTGCGGGTTTTTTTCCCTTCCGCGCTGCCCTGGAAGCGTCGGCGATTACGCCGCGCTCGCTCCTCCTCGACGACGAGGTCGAAGGCGGTGTCGAGGGTTGTCGGGTTCTGGAGTCGCACTTCATACCGGATATCGGACGGCAATCCCCTCAAGAAATTTGTAAGCGCCGTTCGGTCGAGATTGTCGAGGTCAGTTCTGGCTTCCGCGATCGTGCGATCACCTCGGGTCACACCGCGTGCCTTTTTGACGAGCTTAGAGGCCCGCGTGACGTAATCGCTCACGGACTCGTCATGCCGGAGTTCGAGCCGGTGTAGCTCGGTAACATACAGGTCAGCATGTTTGCCCGGCGCGAACTTGGCCTTGAGGTGTTTTACTAAGGCGTTCAGGGTCTCTAAGGTTCTACCTTCTATCGAGTCCCTGGCGGCTCCGTGCAGCTTCGACTTCACGCCCTTTAGGAAATCCGCTTCGTCGGCAGGGTTGAGTAGTTGATACTCATCCGCCACCCTTTGAAGGAACGAAGACAGCGATTTCCTCCTACCGTCGAAGGTCGGGAGGGCGCGCACTGCTTCGCGGATTTCTCTGCGTCGGTTCTCGAGCGTCGTCTGCTCTAAGAGCGACGTTAATAGTTCCGCCATTGAGAATGGGGGTTATGGTTTGTTATAGGGACCTAGGTGAGTTGGTGGACAGAGATCCCACTTCTGACACCAGTTGTTATGATCCTATTTAGGGCCTAATGTTTTATATTAAGTTGTTATTTAAAGTCGAGGGTCAGGGGCCTCGACTTGTGGGTTCCGTCACTTCTTAAAGCGGCGTAACGCACCTCACCTGGTTCTGTGCGTGTGCGTCTCCGATCTGCTGACGTCGGCGGATTGCTGGGATCGTTGGGAAGGTCGGTTGCGCCGGCCTTCTAGGCAGTAGAAATAACGCTCAAGATGGCTTCAATGGTTTATTACTCGCACAAGCAACCGCGCTCGTAGTGGCGTACACAGATTAACGCTCGTCGCTGCCACTACGATGCCGAGGTTTCGCTGAGTCGGCAGAAGTCGAGCGGGTAGAGTACAATTGGACTCGCCGGACTCATACACGCACACACCGTTACAACAATATTACGATTCTCGGTTAATACTACAATGGCTCTCCGGAACCTCACGGTTACGCTCACGAGGCTCTAAGTACGTGAAGCGTACACACCACTAAGGCACTGGTACCGGTTGACCACTGTCTGTTAAGACTGAGAGATTCGTTATGACTGATTAAAGTTTGGTCTGTCCGGACCCTCGTTGCCTTGGGGAAGGAGCTCGTGGGGGTTACCGGGAACGATATGTCGGTCGTCGATTGGGAAGTTGATTTGTCAATCGGGTCAACTTCCCAATCGGCAGTTGTATTTCGAGAAGGGCGCTCGGAGCCGCTGAGTTTCGGGAACAACTCGCGGGGCCGTTGCATTAGGAGAAATTATTGTGGGCCGCGCTGACCGGGTGGCGCGTGGCCGGTGTTGCGGCGATCGCTTCGGTGAAGCCGAAGTGTGCTGCTGAGGCGGCGATTTGGGCGATTTCCACACGGAGTGCACCGCCGGCGTGGAAGGCGCTCATCGCGCTGTGGAAAAGTACGGGTTGCGAAATCTGGCCGTTGCCAGGTCGATCGGTCCGTAACAATATGTATATATTAAGACTTAAAGATAAATATTTGTTGGTTTTCTAAAAGACGAATTACTATGATATGGAATTCCTTTGCAAGAAACTTTATATATATACAGTGGAACTTGGATAACTCGAAGTTTTTCGTTAGTCCCTTGAGGTTCGAGTTATCCAAGTTCGACTATATATACATATAAAGTCCTTTCGTTTCCTTTTTATATATATATAATATATACAGAGGTGAGCAAAAGTTCCGTAACGGTCAAATATCATGGAAAATAATGATTATGGAAGAAAATGTTCAATACAAAAGTTTTAGTATATCAAGTGGTCTATTACATGGTTACATTGAAATGACCTCCATGTAACCTTGAAGGGCACCGTGAAGGTCAACTTTAATTTCTTAAATGGGAACCCCCATTTTTCAATGCATATTCTTGTAGCTTACCTCGAGACCTTTCCAAAACACTACAAGAAAGTTTATTTTCGTTGAGTACTTTCCGAGTTGTGAGGGTTGAAAGTTACGGTACCGCCGGCATTAGCATTACCCAAGGTGTACCGCGTGGAGGTTGCACGGTCGGATTTACACCTTTGGTGTGTGTGTGTGTGTGTGTGTGTGTGTGTGTTCGAATACAGTCAGAGATCAGGACTCCGAGGTTCGTCAGTCCCCCGGTATTTTACGACTCCAAACCCTCCCTGCTACGTGTGTGTGTGTGTGTGTGTGTACACACACACACGAGTTATCCAAAACAATATTTTGTGCTTTTTCAAACAATCAACAACTGCTGCTTCTGAGCTACAGAAGGTTAGCGACCTGAAGTTAGTGCAGTGTATTGATACGCGTTGCAACTCAACGTATTTTATGTTGGAACGCTTCATTATTCTGTTGGCGGAAACTGTTGGGTCAATTTTATTGAAAATCCCGAGTTCACCGTCGATGTTGACTGCAGATGATCTCTTACTGGCAAAGGAAACAATTGAAGTATTGCGACCAATCGATCAAGTGACGAAAGAGCTGTGTGCAGAAAAATATGTGACAATAAGCAAAATGATTCCGATGATCTATTGCCTCAAAAAAAAAAGAAGCACTTCGCACGCGCTTGTACACGCTAATCGCGCAAACGTTAATGGATCGCCTCGAATTTCAAATATCAAAAAGATTTGGAAGCATCGCAGCCAACCGCATAATCGCAGTATCGACAATACTCGATCCTCGCTTTAAACGACTGCATTTTCAGGGACAGGATCAACTTTTATGTGCGAGATCAGTCAATTACATCGCTAAATGTATGTCCGAAATTAACCAAGCGAATATGTCTATCGGCGACGTGACAGAGACTGACGACATGAACAACCCTGAAATTGCCGATGACCTCTGGGTGTATCATGAAAATCTTGTGAGAGGACAAGTCACAACTGTAGAAAGGCGAATCGAAAACGAAATGCCATCCAATTTAAGGCATTATTTAGATCAACCATTATTGAAGTTGAAAGAAAATCCTCTCTACTACTGGTCCAATCAATACAAAACCATTTATCCGATACTTAGCGAAATCGCTCGCAAATTCTTGATCGTGGTCGCAACGTCGGTACCTTCCGAGAGATTATTTTCCCGAGCTGGAAATATTTTAACGGAGGACAGAAACCGACTCTCTCCAGATCATTTGCAACAATTACTATTTTTAAACTCGTTGACACTCAAGGAATGGCAGACAAAGGATTAATTCGTTCGTAAAATTATTGACGGAAACAAAGAAAAATGGGTTGTACGAACAAATTGCGCAATACGCGATCGTCTCAGTACAATTTGAACATTGATGAAAGTTTAAATGACCAAGCCACGAGCTTCGAATGCCATACTTTTCATAAATTCTGACAAACTATACGTTTTTCTCAACAACAACAAAAGCCTATAACAACAAAAGCTTCATATTTGCTATTCTTGTAACTACAGTACACATGAAACGAATAACGGAAGAAAGAAATTGGTAAATATTCGCACGTTGATCGAAAATTAAAATTGTTACGCATAGGAAAGTCCGCCTAGAAACGAAATACTAAATAAACCGTCGATGTTAATATTTTTCATTCGGACAACGATGGAATAAAATTATATTACTATGTAACAACTGAATGAACCAATTAGTGGTACACGAATGCATTTGGAAAACGTTACACTGCCTCTTAATATTGTGTAATGAACGTTCGCCGAGCAAAAATTATTTTGTTCTTGATTTCAATTTCGTTTTTCTTACGACAAGTTTAACGATACTCTGCTGTCGTTACTATTTTTAAATTTATTGACGCTTTTTTATATAACATTATAAAAAATGGAAGAATCCTAAAAAATTGTTTCATATTTGTAAAAACGTTAAATAAAACAATGTTTTAGACAATTTTGTGTTTATCATTATGAGTTTAAAAAATATAGGCCAAAATATAATTATAAAAAAACCTCTCAGAAATTGTTTTTGTTATCATTTTTTACGATTTTTTCGATCGATTGTTGCTAGATCGATTCATTGCAGTCGATTTTTAAGTGAATCGATTCTCGAGACGCCGATTCAAGATCGATCCAAGAATCGATTCTTTTGAAAGAATCGCCCATCCCTAAATCATGGCCGCTCTCGGACGCCGGCCGGCACGGGTGCTGTTGAGCATGCGCGGTACGGCGAGACGAGAGCGCCCACGAGGTGCTGCCGCGACGCGAACCCTTCGGGAAGCTCGACCCGCTGGTGAGACGAGACGAAATCCCGAGCAGTTTTCATGAAAAATTATAAGGAAATATATACATCCGAATAAACACGGCTGGGTATTCAAAAATGCTCGGCCCTCTGTCGTAAACCTTACAGTAGACTTAGTTACCGGGAGCATGCGAGGAAATGTACCTTTTTTGTGAGCAGCCTCTCCTAACTCTTTCTTTCATCTCGCTAACCCGCTACGTATACAGAGATGCTTTAGCCTATCCATATGACGACGCACGCTCGGCAATGTCGGAGCGCAGAGTGAAACAAAAGAGAATGGTTGTGCTTTGATATTTACTGCCAGTACTGAAAATATATAGCTCACATTATGTATGGTATAGATATTCAGTACTGACAGTATACATATCGGAACACGGCCAATATACATATATAATTCCCTTCTTTTTGCTAGACACTTATCAATTTAAACCAGCCGAAATTCAGGAATCTAGCATAAAAATCAGACTAGTATACGTGCGCGACTGGAGCGAGAGCGTGCTGTGTGAAAGCGTGATGCCGCGCCGCTTGCATGATTTTAATCATTTTTCGCCATGAACTACCTCTACGAAAAATTTGAGCGTGATGCCGCGCCGCTTGCATGATTTTAATCATTTTTCGCCATGAACTACCTCTACGAAGAATCTGAAAAAAATATATGTTAAAGTAGACATTTTAAGGTTTTCTTTGGAAAAAAAATTGGAGGTGTAACTCTGAAATATAACGTTAAAAAAATTTGTTGAAGAATTCAAACATTTTTTTCTACCCGAATTTTTTTCAGAATTAAAAAATTTTGTTTTTTTTTAATGGTTTTATTGACGAGTATAGTGTGACGGATGGTAAGCGGTAAATGATATGAATGATTATATGCGTGTTTGCGGTGATGAAGATTTGTATTTTATTTAATATAGAAAAGGTTTAGACTGTTAGGAAGTCGGAGGAGAACTGATTTGGGATGATGGAAGAAGCTAGAAGGAAGGGTTTGAAAGAAAGAGTTTAGGAGTGGAGGGGATGTCATGTGAGGGTGATAAGGGACCGTGGGATTGTGGAGTCAGCAAAGTTGGGGATTAGCTGGAAAGGAGATTAGGCGTAGATGAGAGTGGTGAGAATGGAATGTGGGACCGTTACAATAGCATATTTTTTATTCATCAAAATTGGTCAAGCCGTTTTCGAGAAAAATAATTTTTTTTACTTTGCTTTCCCCCTCCATAACTCCTACAAAAATGCAATTTAAAGGTTGATATTTACAGGAAGTTTTAGTTATGTAGATGCCAATCTATGGTGTCAATCTACATTTATTATGTATGGTGGCAGATTTCATGTACTTATCGCCCTAGGCCCTTTAAGAGAGTTGATTATCTCCAGGAGACCGGCAATAAGAAAGCGTGCCAGACACTAAAAAATAAAAGCGCCCGTGGGCAAATAGCAGCAGTAAAAGCTCTCAAGCTGACAGCGAAGAAAGTACGTCTGGCTATACTTATTTGCGGGGGGAGAGAGGGAGAGACTGACAGTCGATTTGACGTAGACAGAGGAAAAGAACGTATTTAGCTCCTCAGGGAATATTGTGATGGTGGCGTTGCGAGATGTATGAGCCACGCGCTTCACGTAGAACGATTCTTACTCGCGATCGCAGGTTCTTGTACACCTGATGGTCCACTAGGCAACGCGGGGGCTCGTACCTCCTATTAGCCCGATTACGTGACTGAATTAGTGCTCGTAACTCCGGTGTCATTCATGGTATGGGCGGTCGACGTGGAGCGTATAGAGAGGGAGAGAGAGTGAAAGGGAGAAAGTGAGAGATAATATGATTACTTTGTTATGCCCTGGTAAGCTTTGGGCAAACTGTTACAATTTTCTAAGATATAGTAGTACTTTCCTTCCTGCTGAAACTTGCACAAATGAAACTTAAAATTAAGACTCTATATAAAATAAAAAGAAATGAATATAAAATAAATCGTAAATAATATATAATAATAGTGTTTAACAATAAATGAAAATTACAACGAAAGTAAGATGAAACAAAAAATAAAATAAATTAAAACAAGAATACAAAAGAAAAATACATGTGCTTGCACATTGAAGTTAAAAATTGCGGAAAAACTATGCAGAAAGACTCACGCGGTTCGACACAAGAGCAAATCGAGAATAGCTGTTGACGCGGAATTTTCAGATTCTTCCTGAAGCTAAATTTCCCATTTCCCTCAGAAACCACTCTACTTATCTTCCCCTGCCAATTCATTACCTACAAGGCAATTAAATAATCTACCCTTGAACACATCGATCGAAGATGCAGAAGTTACATACGTCGGGAGCGAATGCCATAAGTAGACGGCCGTTAGGTAGAAGGAATTGCGGAAAATGCCAGTCGTGTGATAACGTATATGAAACACCGCGATGCTACCTGTTCGGTCGAACTAATAAATAAAGACGCCCAGACATCGAATGTTGGTATCAGTACCAACGGTCGCTCACATATGTATACGAACACATGTGTCGCGCGGGCGATCGTCGTCTTTTGGAAAATATATCTCGGATCGAGTGGTGGTGAAAATGGGACACAGTCGTTTTGCTCCATACGTTGCCCATAGATACGAAAAAAGGGAAAGGTTTGTTAGTATCATAGCATCGTGATTCAGTAGTCTTAGGAGTTCTGGCTGATCAACAGGCTGTCAAATTGGCTGCATACAAGGACGCTGAAATTTAACGGTGAGTACACAAAATAAGGGCGGTACATTCCGTCCAGTACACCGGCACGGCCCGGTTGTACAATCAAACAAGCGCAACGCTTGACAATAAGTCGTATACCGATTTATCTATCAAGGCGCAATGCTTACGGAGTCGCCAGCGACTAGTACACGAACGATACATTTAACGACACAATACATAGACAATAAAAATCCACTTTAATTGTAGATTTCACCGCCACAATAACTATTCTCAAAAAAAAAATGTATTCGATAATTCTAAGATTATATTGATTGTAAATTCATTCTTGCAAGGGGTTTTTTCTCTAAGGTTCACACCTCGGAGATTTTCCTGTTGGAGCCATAATAAACTTGAAAATATATGGCTCAAAAAATGTGTTAATTTATTTCATTTTTTAGTTTAAGATCAATTGAGAAAATTACACGGTCTCTTTTTCATTAAAGAGGACGCGCCTCAAAAAACACTACCACTGTCCGCCAGCCAACAATAGCAACGAGTAGTATTGCCCCTAAACGGAAATATTTCGGAAAGATAAGGCGGTGCATTATTATGCAAGATGTTGTAGGTCATAATCCCTATAAAGTACCTCCTCTTGTTTGAGACAGACATCTACCCCAATCGCCTCCTATACGCAGTTATGTGCTCGTCCCTACGACGGTCAAAGATGAATCGCATTGCCCGATTAACTAGCCTCTGGAGCTTGTAACGGATCTTGTGGTGGCAATATGAGATACACGACATATCGCCACCGATCCCCTTCCTCGTAGAGCAATCGTCGCGCTCCCCACTCCTGGGCATGGTCGGTGTAAGAAGGGACGGTGACCGATAGTCTCAATTAATTAGTCGCAATCTCGAAGAGACACAATCAACATATCTATTCAAATATAGTCTCAGTATACGATACACCTCTCAAATCCATACTATTGAGATTTCATCATCGATCTCAAACTCTACGACTGGAGGCCCCGAAATTTACACATAAGCGTCACGTCGACGGTGATTCGACCATCCATCGTTCGATCGCCTCTACATCGCATCGAAGACCAACTCCACCCTGATCAGGCGGTGGAGGACCTTTATCATCAAGAACGGTTTGTCGCATCAGGTTGGCATTACCATTAACGAAGCCAACCGAAGATCGAAGAATGTAATTTAAAAGGACTAAGCTTTCATACGGAGAGAAGGGATTAAACTCGTGACCTACATTTCAATCTGCAATAAACGAAACTTGAGAACAAAAATCCATAATATTGAGTGACATCGTATTTTCCACATTATTGCAAGAGGATCCGATCACCACAAGCTTAAGGTCGAACTGATTCGTCAGGTCCTTGTAAACAATACAACAATAATCAAGTATAGGCAGGACGAGAGTTGCCACTAACTTTGTGCGAAGATCGGTCGACAGGGAGTTCTTGTGGCATTTTAACTTATGCAGCGTATAATTGACTTTCCTAGAAATAAGAGAGACGTGACTAGACCAGGAAAGATTTGACTGGAGCATCACTCCAAGGTTACGAGCTTCCTGCACATACGGTAACGTTGTGTGGTTCACAACAATCGCCGGCAGCTGCTCAAAGTCAATGCTTTGCTCATGAGCTCCGCTCCCCGTGATCATGATTGATGTCTTGGCGATGTTTAGCTTTAGAAAATTCCTTGTAGCATACTCAGCAATCTGGTTCACGTCAAAGCGTTCCTTGCCGAGTTGGGCGTTGAGAGCAACAGGGTGACAACACGAATAGATCTGCATATCGGTCGCAAAAACGATATGATTGGAATACCTAAGGTTCTTTGCTATATCATTGATGAAGACAGAAAATAGAAGTCGACCAAGGACCGAACCCTGAGGCACACCCGCGGTCGTTGGTAGCCAACCAGATGTTTTCTCCCTGTCGGTGACAGCTTGAGTTCGCCCCGTCAAATAAGAGTATATCCAACTCAATGCTGTCTCCGTGAACCCAATGCTACGTAGCTTTTTCAGTAAGAGGGGATGAGAGACTGTGTCAACAGCCTTGCTAAAGTCAAAGAGTACTAGCACAGTCACCCTCCCCTCGTCTGCTGTCTTCTTTATATCGTGGCAAAGGCGAAGCAGAGCAGTCTGAGTGCTTTGACATTTTCAATAGCCTGTCTGACGTTGATCAAGAATGTTATTACTCTCAAGATATTCGCTGATATGCTTGTACGCAATCCTCTCATATAATTTGGAAAGTTCACTTAATTTGGCAATCGTCCTCGTATCAGGAGGAGACAGCAGTAAATTTATTTTGGAGGGCGGCCTCACAAACGCTCGGTTCCAGCTTGCCGGAAAATAAGAGGGAGCAAGCAAAAGGTTGAATACAAATCTTATCACTCGATTCATAAGGCGCTAGAGCTTGGCGTCGAGATACTTGGGGCAGCCGTTTATCAGCACTAACGCATAGTCCAGAGAAGGCAACACTAGGGCGTTGACCAGTAGGCATTTAACTCTCCTCGGTAGGTGGCTTCCCCGGAATTTTTCTCCATGGAGAGCACTGTTGACTAGAGTGGCAGTCTGAAAAACCTGGTTGTTCTAACGCAGATCAGGGCATAAGGTGACCCCGAGGTACCGCAACGAGCTGGAGAAGGGTATTACCGTACTTCGTAGTACAGCCGGAGACAACATACTGGGCGAGGGCAATACCACGATATTAATATTTGACCCAAATATTACGCATTTGGTCTTGGTACTATTGATCTGGAGTCCGTGGTTGTTGGCCCAAGTGGCTACGGCTTCAACATCTTGGTTGAGACGGGTGATAGCATCGTTAATATGGGCTGGCGGACACTGTATATAGGCCAAAAAGTCATCGGCGAAAAGCTTCGGTTTACAATGTCGGAGAACATTGGGGAGGGTGTTTATCTCCGCCAGGAAGCAGATCGAACCCGGCGTAGAACCTTGAGGTACGCCCAACCTCACCGAAAGATAGGACGACGTCCCTTTAGGGTCGGCTATAGCCTGAGATCAACCTGTCAAGTACGACCGAATCTACCTTAGGATACCACCTTCGGCTCCTAGCTTCCTTAGTTCAGTAAGAAACGAAGTATGTTTCATTGAGTCGAACGCTTTGCGAAAATCGGAGGCCACCACAATTGTAACGTGCCCAGCCTCTATTCCACTTCGAATACTGTCGATGACGGAAACTAGTGCAGACTGGGTACTGGGACCAGCGCGAAATCCCGACTGCACAGGGCAGAGCAAGGAGGTACCCTCAAGGTATTGGGTTAGACGCCTGGCCATGATCACGTCAAATATCTTTGCCATATGACAAAGATTAGCAATAGGAAAATGAAAAATAGAATAGAATGAAAAATAGAAAAAGGTGCAAGGGAAATCAAAGAAAGTCAGGGCTATATCCCTTAGATTTACGAAAGCACTTGACGTTCCGGAAACTTACGCTGACTTCACTGTTCCGCGGTGAAGTCAGCGTAAGCTTCCGGAACAGTCTCCATAATTACGTCGAGCTGGGCTGTAGAACACGGTGGGTGGGCACGAGCTACTGAGACATAGTACGAGTTTAGCTCGCTGGCTGAAAACATGTCCAACGGCGAGGAGTTTCTGGGGTTCACCAGTCCCTGGGGAGCAAGAAATTGCCAGAGCTTCGTAGGGTCGATAATGCCGTCCACTCCTGAGACACGCTATGTCTAGTTTCCCGATAGTCAGCCAGCAACAGAAGCGAGTTAGATGGCCTGTAGCGTTTATAGAGGTCGTCTATAGCTCTCACAAGTTGCTTCAGCTCTCAGGTCACCCAGGGAGCTGCAGGATTGGACTCGGGCCTATTTTTGAAGGGAGCACATGCATCAAGGGCGCCGGTGATAATTGCTTCTAGGCTGGCAACCAGTGCATCTACGTTCTCTTCGTCCTCGGGAAGAGCAGCAAGGTGGCTGCTGACCTCGTTGCTAACTGCAGTTTCTGACATCTTTATAGGAGATCGCCTTTGGTGTGCATGTTGGAGTAGAAATTCGGAAATTAGCAAAAAGTGTAAGATAACCAGCAGCAAACGGTACCGACGATTTTGCATAGCCCATTAACTTAGCCAGATCGTCGCAAATTATCACATCGAGCCACGTTTCGGAGTGCGAGGTGAGATGTGTAGCACCATACGGCAACAAGGCGCAGCGAATTTTGAGCAATAAAGCGGCGCAGGGATTATCCTTGAGTAAATCACTGTTAACGTCTCCGAAGCATAGGGTGTTCGCGTAGTTAACGCTCAGCTGTTCCATCCATGTCATGTACTCTAGTGGTGCCGGGCTATTAGGCCGCCGATAAACAATGGATACAAGAATTTTTTACTCCTGCGCTGTCACAAACCTCCAATCGCAGATATCAATGCCGGTTCCCACAGAATATCGCAGACACTTGGCCCTGAGGTCCTCCCGGACGTAAACTCGTCGTGAGAGTACAGAAAGCGATCGTTTTGATACAGGGAGTATCCCGGTATGTTCACGCTGGTTCTCGAGATGTCCGGAGTTAACCAAGACTCGCTGACAGCAGGGATATGGAGGTCGTGGCTCACAGCGAGTTGAACTGTATCTTTGAGATGACTCCTGATCGAGTTTGCGTTGATGTAGGCCGTTTTGAGGGCTTCTTCGCGCTCACGATGTGGAGGTGAGTCCTGTTCTCATAGAAGACACTCCAAATCAGCCTGGCAAGTTATAGTCACAGGTTTGGCGTTGTCGCTACCCTTAGCATAGATGACGCCTGATCTCACCCACGATCTCCCCCGTTTAAGATCGGCAATTTTCCTCCGAGTGGAGTGTAAAAGCCTCAGGGTGGTAGGGTGCAGGAACTCATTCGCGTTGATGTCGTCGTCGTAAAGCCCAGGGAGGATTGTGATGAGATCTGACAGTTTGACCCTCTTGACGACACGTTTAGCGTCGATCACAGCATCGTGAACCTGTTGCAAAGTCATCTGTACCAGTAACGACTGCCCAGCAGCCGGGGACACAGCAGATTGGGCCCCAACCGCGCTGACAGAATCAGCGGCGGTCCTCCGAAACACACGCATCTTGAGGACATGCGCCGCCAGGTGCTGGACCTCGAGCCTCGAAAACAAACTGCTGATCAGCTGTGAATTATCGCCTCCGCCGACCTCCGGTTCTCCGGTGATAATAAGCTCGGCGGTTGGAAGAACGTGTACGTTGGAGGTTACGGCGGTAGTGGTCTTCAGAGCGCCCAGAGTTGATATGATATCTGCCAGGCTTGATCTAAGGTCAGAGATCTCCTCGGAGTGCACCGCGACGGTGGCCGACATAGCTGCTAATTCCTGCGTCAGTACGCTTGTATCCTTCGCCACAGCACCAACCTTCTGCAAGACTTGTGCAATTAATACATTGGACTGAGTGGCCTCCGCCAATATTTGGTTGAAGTTGTCTTCCATTGAAGAACTCTCGCTCGTGGATTCCTACGATTGTGATGATGGGGCTTCAACAGGAGTAAAATTGAAGGCTGGTTGGTGCATTTTTTCAGATTTTTTTTTTCGGAATTTTTTCCATCTATTTTCGTCGAAGCTCGATTGGTCTGTATACCATGATATTTTCATATACCACTGGTGCAGATGGAACACAAATTTAGAAAAAAAATCTGAAAACATTCTCGTGAATTCATTAAGACGTAATACAACTTTTTACCGTCTTGAGGTTTTGTTGTAAACCTCGTCGTTTTCGTCATGTGGAGCAGTTTTCTAAAAAATGAAATTGAAGCTTGGACTTCTGCCTTTACGATCGCGGTTAAAGAAATGTGTTAAACATTTTTTACTACGAACGGTGTCCACTCAAAGAAGAACAAAAAAACGACCAAAAATTTTTATTTTCAAAACTGAGTCCGAATTGTAAAAAAAATCATTAAAATTTTTTTAAGCCAAAATGAAGGTAAATGGCTCCTCTTTAAAATGACGTTAAATTGGTCTAGGCCAAGTACCGGCGAAATAGCATAAAAAAAAGTTCCGGCACTTTATACTAGAAGGTGTCCACTCAATTACGTCACCGACTGTATATGAGTAAATGGCTAGAGCAAGTAAAATAAAGTTCAGAGTTAAAACAAAATTAGATAAATTCGCAGTCGAGTAACAAAGTTAAAATGATATAAAATCGCAGTCCGTAAAAAATAAATTAGTAAAAGTAAATAGATAAAAAATAACATAAAATAAATAAAATGAATAAAGTCAATAAGTAAAATAGATGAAATATAATAGATGGATAAATGAATGGAGCAAGTAAATAAAGTTCGGAATAAAAAACAAGGATAAATAAATTCGCAGTAGAGTAATCAAAGTTAAAATATAGAAGCTAAAAACGCAGTAGAACAACGTAAAAGAACAAACGATATGAATATAAACTTTTAGAAGCACGCGAAACAAATAAATATAAATGTTTAAAAATTAAAACAAGGATAAATAAGCACGAAAATAAATAACAAAGATAGAGCAGTTGTTGTTGTTGTTGTGTAGTTTTATCGAGCACTCAGTCTCTCGACCATTGTGCTCGAGCCCTTTTGAGGTTGTGCTTCCTTAAGAAAGGACGTCGAGTAGGTGTGCCTTTTTCGCGAAGCGTAGAAGCCCTTCCACTCCGACATCCTCTAGGCTGAGTGTGTCGAAGGCAGGAGCTCCGAGGAGGTTCTTGCGAACGTCCTCTAGCACCCTGCATTCCTTGATCGCATGGAGTGGAGTTTCCTCCTGCTCCTTGCGCCTCCAACAGAGTGAGTCTTCGGTTAGACCCAGGCGTTTGAGGTGCTTGCCAGTGTGCCAGTGTTCCGTGACCAGGCCCACCACTGCCCTTAACTGGCGTCTGTCTAGGTCTACCAGCGTGGTGCCTAGACGTACTGAGGGTCCCTGAAAAAGAGCCCTCGAGGGACCCAGTCCTTCTGTCTGGCGCCAGAGGTCCGCGAAGCGTGCCTCTGTCCACCGTTCTGACAGGGTCCGAATGTGGTCCATAGAAAGGGGTACGGGGCGGATTTGACTCGAGTCAGTAATCGCGGCCCCGGCCCTGGCCAACAAATCCGCCTCGTGACTGCCCTGGATGCCTGCGTGAGCTGGCGCCCATAGCACTTTGACTCTGTTCTTGCAGGCAACCTGCTCCAACAGATTATAGCAGTCGAGTACTAGACGAGAGGTCACCACCACTTGGCGGAGGGACCTGATAGCCGCCCGGCTGTCGCTTTATATATAGATGTGTTTGCCTTTGAACCCCTGGCCAAGGATGAACCTTGCACAGGCCCAAATAGCATACACCTCCGCTTGAAGGATCGAGGCCGTCGTCCCCAGTGCCAAGGTTACCCTCGTCCTGGGTCCGGCGCTCCAGATCCCTGCCCCAACCCCTGTCTCCGTTTCGGACCCGTCCGTGTACCAGACGAGCCCCCCCCCCCCCGCCCCCCCGGAGACAGGAGATCTTTTTGATTCTCCATCCATTCCTGCCTACTTGGGAAGAGAACCTGGAAGTTGTGGCAGAACTGGTAGGTCCGTGCACAGCAATCTCCGATTAGTGCAAGGACCTCATGGAGGTCCCTGTCACGTTGCAGGAGGGATGTGTGACCCGTTCCTATCCTCCGCCACTTTCCACTGTAATGGATGCGTAACGCTGCGTTCCTGGCGTTAGCCTCCGCTATTATGTGGGGGGAGGCACCACATGGCCAGGGTCGGGGTCGTCCTCATGGCCCCTGTTATCCCTAGCCCTATTAAGCGATAAATGCCGTCAAGCCTCTTCCTGTTTGTGGCCCACTTAAGTGCGGGCCACCATACCAGAGAGGCGTATGTTAATTGGGGCACCAGGATGGCCGTGTATATCCACTTGACCACTCCCGGTTTTAGTCCCCATGTCTGTCCAAACATCCGCCTATAAGCCCAGAAAGTGGCAGTTGCTTTCGAAGCCTGCCTGGCGATGTGGCGTTTCCATTTGAGCTTGCAGTCCAGGGTGACGCCAAGGTAGCGTACTTCCGAAGAGTACGTAAGCTCTGTTCCAAAAATAGAAGGTGGCCTCGGTTTGAAGCCTCACTTCCGTGTGAAGATCACCATCTCCGTCTTTGCCGGGTTTACCCTAAGCGCCTTGGCGGTGCACCATTCTTGCATGAGATTGAGGGCACGTTGCATGCGCCACGTCAATCCTGCCGGGTGTGTGCCTTTGACCATGATCATCACGTCATCGGTATACCCTATCATTTTCACCCCGAGTCCCGCGAGCGCCTCCAGGAGCCCATCCACGACCATTATCCACAGGAGGGGAGATGTAACTCTCCCCTGTGGGCAACCCCGTTTTACATGTGCTCTCACTGTCAACTCCCTGAGCCCTGCGGTGGCTATTCTTGTACGTAGCATGCAGTGAATCCATTCGATGATAGATTCCTCCACCCCGAACTCCTCTGCTGCCACGCAGATGGCGTCGAAGGATGTGTTGTCAAACGCCCCTTCAACGTCCAGAAATACACATAAAGCTAACGCCTTCCTTCGGAGGGCTCTTTCAATGTCGGTGACGACATTATGGAGCGCAGTCTCAACCGATCTGCCAGCCTGGTATGCATGCTGTGAGGTCTGCACCGGTCTGTTAATCAGTGCCCCCTCCCTAATACACCTATCAACCAGTCTTTCCAGCGTTTTCAAGAGGAAAGATGTTAGACTGATGGGCCTAAATGACTTGGCTAGGTCATAGGTGCTCTTACCCGGTTTTGGGATGAAGACCACTCTGACTTCTCGCCAGGCTTTTGGTACGTATCGTAGTGCCAGACAGGACCGAAAGATGCGGCTTAGGTACCGTACGAGACCCACTTCACCCTCCTGAAGGAGAGCAGGAAAGATCCCGTCGACCCTTGGACTTTTGTACCGGTCAAAGGTCCCTATCGCCCACTCTATCCTGTCCATCGAGACAACTTTAGCCGCTGTCTTTCAATCACCCGGTTTAGTGATTGTGAGCGCCTCCTCACGAGGCTGTCCCTGGTCCGCTAGCTCCGAGCCCGGGAAATGCACCTCGAAAAGGTGCGATAGCGCTTACTCGTGTTTCTCTGTTGTCCTTCCATTCGGAAGAGTGAGTGCCTCGAGTTTGCTAGGTGGTCCTGTGGAGAACACTCTGCGGAGTCTGGCCACTAGTGGTAGTGCCTCGACCTCCGTGCAGAAGCCCCGCCAGGCCTCGTCCGTGGACTTCTTGATGAGCCTTTTATAGACACTCTGAGCCTCCTTATAGGTTTCCCAGTCGAAGGCCGTTTGTGTTCTTAAGGCTTTATTTAGTAGCCTGCGCGAGCGGGAGCGGAGCTGGCTCGGCTCTCCGCTCCACCAAGCCACTTTGTTGCGCATTTTCCTCTCTCTCAGCGGACAAGCGGTCTCAAAGGACCGGACCAGAGCGTTCTGCAGCTTCCCCGCTTCCTGCTCGATCGCGTCCCTCGTCCCCATGCGGCCCCCCAGCTCCCCAAGCCTGCCATCCAGCCCTGCCTTGAAGGCGGGCCCGTCCGCCGTCCTCGGGTTCCTGTAGGTCTCCACCGGGGTCGGACTATCGTCGTTAGCCAAGCAGAGGGTAATCATGCGATGATCCGAGAGGGTGTCTTCCTCACTTACCCTCCAATCTGACTCCACTCAGCTCACTCCGAGTGAGCCCAGGGTAATATCTATTACCTCCTGTCTGCGCGAGGTAACAAAAGTAGGCTTGGATCCTTTGTTGAGGATCACAAGATTGGTTGAGCACAGCTACTCCAGTAAAGCAGTACCCCTCTCATTAATGTTGGAGCTGCCCCATATGGTGTGGTGCGAGTTAGCGTCACACCCCACCAATATGTTCGCTCCCTTGTTTCTGCAGTAGTCCACAAGCTCCCTGAGTTCCCTTGTGGGAGGAGGATCCTCAGAGTCGCATGGGAGGTATGCCGATGCTATTACTAGCTCGGTTTGCACACCTATACTTAGCCTGATAGAAGCTGCTGCCAGGTCCCTTGTGCAGAACTTACTCAATTTGAGGGCACCATGTTTCTTATTGATGAAGACATATGCCCTCGGGCCAGATTCCGCCTCCATATAGATCAGTGATCCCAATGTAGGACTTAATCCTTTAACAAGCTCTCTGTGTATCCAGGGTTCCTGTATCAGGACCAAGTTTGTCTGCAGCCTTGCTAGGTACCTGCTCAGGAGAGCAGTGGCCGCTTTGCAGTGCTGCAGTTTTATTTGCGAAACCTTGGTGCGGACCGCAGTTCTTAAAACTGCAGGCGTGTCCCTGTTCGCGCGTTGTGAAGGGAAGTGGTGGTGGGAAGCATTAGGATTTGGGATAGGATAAGGGTTGGGGATAGGAAAGTGGTCCCATTAGGCCATTGCTCACTGGGCCTCCTCTCCCACAAGCGACATCGAAGCGCCGGCCTCCTCCGACTCGCTGGGTAGCGACGGCTGGCCCAAGGGAGCCACAGTCAGGGTCTTTTGGACACCTGCTCGGACCCCGTCCAGACCCTCCCTTGCCATCGTAAGCGCTGCAGAAGGCCTGTCCCTCGACGCTCTGGCACCTCGGCCTTTCGGATGGCCCCCACGCCTCGGGGATCCAGGGGGCTTACCTCCCCCGGACACAGGCGTGGGTCCCCTTTCCTTGAGCCAGTACTCCCTCCGGTGACCGACAGCGCCGGGCATATTCGCCTTCGCAGGAGTCATACGCTCCGCTCCGTCGGTCTCCCGCGAATCCCCTTCCGTCGGCACCAGGAGCGGGGGCCGTAGGACGATTTTAGCCGTCCCCGTCTCCCGCTCCGGCGCTGCCGGGGGTGGTGGTTTGTTATCCGCCGTACTAGGCGTCTGCCGAGTCTCGGGCGCTTTCGCCTTGGGTTTCCCATTGGCCTATGCCCCTTTTCGGGGGGTCCTGGCTTCCCCGGAATGCCCAGCCGACGCTCCCGCGACCGGCTTCCTACTACTACTAGTTTATTGCTTAATTGCGGTGGCAACATTCCCTTTATAATTTTTTAAATAAAAATACATACGTTATAATATAATCTTTGTCTTACAGTCATAAATTGCAACGCCTCTAACATTCTTTCTACCTTCGTGTATCTGTCGCATTGCAATATGACCCTCATCGCACGGTTTTGCAGTATCTGCAGTTTTATCAGATGTGTCTCACTCATTCCTGTTAGTAGCGTTGTACAATATTCGAAATGAGGTGCTATGATTGATTTATAAACCGTGCACCTCGTATAACCCGATATATCATTCCCTATTCTATTTAAAAAACTTATTTTTTCCCCTATTTTCTTCAGCATATACTCGCAGTGGTCTTCGAGTCGGAGTTTACTATCGATGATTATTCCCAGATAGTTTATTTTTTCAACGCGTTCTATAGCTGTGCCATCTAAATCTTTTAGTATTGTATCTTTCTTTAGTTCTTTTCGTATACTCCTGACCATCATATATTTTGTTTTGGTCGTAAACATTTTCAATTTATTTATATTCATCCAATTTTCAACTATAGACAACACTTTATTCAGTTTCGTTTCCACTTCCACACTCCCACACCCTTTTGCATATATAATTGTATCATTTGCGAACATTTTAATACTACATTCCTCTGGACAAATTTGGACTATATCATTTATATATAATGTAAAGAGTAGAGATCCCAGCACAGATCCCTGTGGGACACCATACTGTGTTGTCATACACTTCGACCATTGATTATTGAATTTAACTTTCTGCCTTCTATTATTTAGGTACGATTTTAACCATTCAAGCACTTTTCCTTTCATACCATACTGATATAATTTTTCTATTAATCTTTCCCTATCACCAGTCTCAAATGCTCGTTTCAAATCTAGAAATATTACACCTATTACTTCTCCTTCGCTTATTATCATTTTCCATTCATCAATGACCGTTTGAATTGCCGTCTCACAAGAATGGTTTTTCCTAAACCCCGATTGGTGCTCTGTAATTACATTATTGCGTTGTAAGTATTTTTCTATTTGTTCTTTTACTACTAATTCTAATACTTTCTCGTAGATTGGCAATATGTTTATTGGCCTATATTCACTAGCTTTCTTGGCTTTTGCTATTTTTGGAATTGGTATTATTGTGGATGTTTTCCACCTCTCCGGACATATTCATTTACTTAACGAATCATTAATTACTCTTACAAGTTCTCCTTTTATAACTTGAACACTTGCTTTAAGTAAGTCGCTACTTATTCCTTCATCTGTTCCTTTTTTACGTGACAAGTTCAGAATAATTCGTTCAACTTTACGTACATTTATCATTTCGAAGTTTTCTATACTCCCCTTACTCTCTATGACATAAATAGTTTTCCTGCTATTGCTATCCCCCCTTATGGACTTTATTATATCATTTATGCTCTTTATATAGTATAAATTAAATTTATCTGCTAATCGATCGTTTTGTGTGTTATCTAGTATTTCAAAATCTACGTTATGTATTTCGCTTGTTCCCATATTTTCTCCTCTGATCACTTCTTTTAAGGTTTTCCACATCATTTTTGAATCATTTCTATTCTTGTCTATCATCATTTCATAATATTCTTTCTTCCTTTTCCTTATTATTTTAACAGCCATATTTCTATCGATTTTAAATTGCAGCCAGTCTTGTTGTGCATTCGTATACATTGCTGTAGTGTATGCATCATCTCTTTTTTTGGTAGCTATTCTTACGTCCTCCGAATACCATTTTTTCCCGTCCCATCGCTTTGGAATTTTAATTTTTTTCTTGGGTGCGACTGTATATAGTGCATTAACTATACTCTCAACAAATTTCTCGGCTCTTGCATTTACGTCGAGATCATCTCGTCTTTCAAGTGTTGCTTCTACTGTCTCCAGGAACTCCCCAATGTGAAATTTACTATAGTCTCTACTGATAAACTCTCTATATTTTTCTTCTTTTTTAACTTTATTCAGATCAATGCTTATACACGAATGATCTGTTATCTTTAGTTTATCGTACACCTCGCATCGTATATTAATATTGGCAAAAACAACATCTATTAATGTTTCGCTATCTTTTGTAATTCTCGTTGCTTTATCAATATATTGCTTCGTACCCAAACATGACATTTCTGTTGGTATCGTTTTCGTATAAAACGTGTCCGCCATTAGGTTTATATTGATATCACCTATCATTATACATTGATTTTTCATTACTAGTAAGTCCACTGTATTCTCCAGAAATCGTATAAAATCACCGTCTGACGCTCTCGGTGAATGGTACACTACAGCGATCACTCCTTTATACATGGTGCTCTTTACATCTACCGCAATACACCAACAGTTGGATATTATTTTATCTTTTACTATTATCTCATATTTTATATCGTCTCTTATATATAACATGACTCCCCCTGTATTCCTGTTTTCTCCATCACATCTGGCGACACTGTATCCCGGTATGTTGACCTTACTGTCTTCAATATCCTCTATCAATCTCGTCTCCGCTAGCGCCAGGAACGCCGGACTCATCGCCTTCATAATTTGGTGTTAGATTTCATCTTTATGCGCGATCAGGCTTTGAGCATTTGTATACATTATTGACTCCGTCTGTGGTTGCTATGTTGTGGAATCCCAACCTGTTCTCTTTTTTTCCTCCTCCAACGCTCTGATAAACGTCGGACATTCAACACTTACCGCCTCGTGTTCGTCATTTATTTTTAAATTGTATGTCTTAATTTTGTGCATACAATTCACACACCTCTTCTTTGTTGTCGTGCTTTCGTTCGCCTTATGGTTTCTTGCACATTTGTAGCACGTGTCCTGTCTTGTACAGTTTTTGGCAATATGATAATAGCCCCAGCACTTGAAACATCTTTTAACATTGTAATAGTCAAATACGCGACACTTTCTCCATCCGATGCTTATTTTTTCTCTTCTTATCATTCTTTCATGGGTCGTTTTATCTACTTCGAGTATTAACGATCCTTCTTCTCTGTTTCCTCCTCCTCTTGTTTGTGTTCTGTCACCTTTTTTCTGTCTTACAATCTTTTTCAACACTCTTATGTAGAATTCTTCTTCTTGTTCGTTTATTTCGTTCTGTTTTAAGATCGTATCTATGAGATCTTCGTCGTTTAGACTCATTTCTTCTTCACTGACATTTATGATGTTTATTTTCGGTTTTCTCTTTTTTGGTTCCTCGATATCAAAATCATCCCCTAGCTTCTCACGTACTGTCTCTTTCGCTTTTTCATCTCTCGCTCACTCTCACAACCTAAAATGATCGATCCTTTGCCTCCCTTTTTTATCTTTGTTATCCCTACCGCTAGGTTTTTTATGTCCACTTTTTCTTTTACCAATTTCTTGGTCGTTTCACTCTCTTGTTCTGTTCTCGGCTTGACAATTAGGATGCTTTCTTTCCTCTTCTCTTTCGCTGCTTCACTATATCTTTGTATTTGGCCTTCTGCGACTTCTGCGGTTTTCTCCCGTATGCTTCTCTTCATCTCTTTCAATTCTTCCTTGAAACTTCGTAGTTCATCGCGGATTATTTCCTTGATCATCGTCTTAATTTCACTTTTGCATGCTACTTCATCTCTCATTTCCTTCACTGAGAGAGAGAGAGAGAGAGAGAGAGAGAGAGAGAGAGAGAGAGAGAGAGAGATAAGTTGTTTATTTAGCTTTCTTAGCTATTATAGCATTACTTTATACAATATTTACATTCATTAAAATATATTCTCTCATCGCTCGCCGAAACCTATTTAAGTTTTAACATTTTTTTAATTCTGCGGGCAAAGCATTATATATTCGTATACCCTTGTAGCACATGCTCTTCTGTGCACTCATTGTTCGACAGTATCTGGTTATTATGGTTCCCTCTTTCCTAGTTTGTCTCCCACCTTCCGCTCTTCTTATTTCAAATTTATTCCTTAAACTATTAGGCGTCAGTCTATTTAACACCTTAAATATAAATATGCTCACGTTGTAGTGTCGCCTCTGTTTTATTGATATAAATTGTAAGGTTTGTAGCATATCTTAAATTTTTGCATTGCAGAATATTTGCAACTTTCGTAATTGCGTTTCTCCCATATCGTTTAGTAGCGTCGCGCAATACTCGAAGTGGGGTGTTATTATCGTGTTGTAAACAGTATTCCTCGTGTATGCTGACACATAATTTCCAATCCTGTTTAAGAAGCTCAACTTTTTCCCTACTTTCTTTATCAAATAATCGCACTGTTCGTTAAACCTCAGCTTATCATCTATTATTATGCCTAAATACTTCATTGACTCGACCCGCTCTATTTCTGTTCCGTACATGGATTTCAACGTTATTTTCCCTTGTACTTTTTCCTTACACTTCGTAAAATCATAAATTTTGTTTTTCTTACATTCATTCTTAGCTTATTTCCCCCCCAACCACTCTTCAACTTTACTAAGTATTACGGTCAGCTTCATTTCTATTTCTCTGCTATTCTCCCCGGTTACATATATGAGTGTATCGTCCGCAAACATTTTTATATTATATTCTGCTGGGCAGGCTCTTATTATATCGTTAATATATATAATAAATAGCAGCGGTCCTAATACTGCTCCCTGAGGTACACCTTATTTTGACAGTATAGATTTTGAGCATTTATTCCTATAACGAACCTGTTGATATCGATTTAGCAAGTATGTTCTCATTCACCCTAGCAAATTCTCCTTATCACCATATTCGTATAATTTATGTATTTAACAGTCTGCTTTGTTCTATGGTTTCAAATTCTCTTTTCAGGTCTATAAATATTACTCCTATAATTTTGTTCTCACTGATCGATGTTTTCCAGTCACTGACAACCGTCTGGATTGCTGTTTCGCACGAGTGCAGCTTTCTGAACCCCGCCTGGTGTTCTGTTATAATTTCATTTTGTTCAAAGTGATCTTCAATTTACCTTTTGGTAACTACTTCTAATACTTTCTCGTATATGGGGAGCATGTTCACGGGCCTGAATTCACTTGCCTTCCTTGTTCCTTTTACCTTTGGAATAGGTATTACTGTCGATGTTTTCCACGTTTGTGGAAAACATCCTTCTTCTAATGACTGATTAATCACCTTGCAAAAGTCTTCTCCTATAACTGGAAAATCCCTTTCAGTATTTCCGTCGTTATGCCCTCTTCCGTTTCCTTTTTCTTCGGCAACTGTGTGATAATTTCCTCCAAGTCCTTTATATCAATTTGTTTGAAATCTTCGAGATAGTTCTCCCTTTGACTACTTATACTACCTTCTCTATTTACCTTTTAATTTGTATTTCATATAGCTTCTACTATGAATGCTTTGTGTATAATACTCGTTAAATTTGCCGGCTGGACTATCTTGTCTAGGATTTCAAAGTCTATCTCATTACCTTCTTTGGCCTCGCTTGATTCTCCTTGTATTATCTTTTTTAATACTTTTCACATACTTGCCGGGTCTCCTCTGCTATTATCTATCTTATACCCATAGTGCGCTTTTTTCCCCTAATCATTTTTATGACTAAATTCCTATCAATTTTGTACTGCGCCCAGCTCCATTCCGTATTTTCCGCTATCGCTTTCCTGCATGTCCTATCTCTTCTCTCTGCCGCTTCCCTGATCTCATCTGTTAACCACACTTTCCCTTCCTATACTATCGGAATTCGAACTTCTTTTTTTGTGCTATTACGTCTAGTGTCTCGAATATGTTCCTACCAGCTTCTGCGCTCGTTCATTAACTTCTCAGCTTGTATTTTTTCGTAAAGTTTCCCCCACCAGTCGACTGAGTTCATTAAAGTTAAATTTAGCATTGCTCTATATGGTCATTGTTTTATATTTACTCAAGTTTGAGAGAGAGAGCGAGAGAGACAGAGAGAGAGAGAGAGAGAGAGAGAGGCGAACTTTGCTCATATAATTTTTCATATAATCAAAACTGACAACTGGGAAGTCATAACGTCGCTGACGTCCTAGTAAAAATCTCCTGCACATTGAATTGATAGTAATAATAAGCTGAGACTTCCGTCTCTGAGTAAAGAAATGAATTGATCTGACTCAAAAAGAGAAGTCGAACAAGTTTATGCATACTTACGCTTGTATGAGATCAGCAAATTGTTACAGTAATTTACGATATTCAACGATATGGTATCGTCCCGTCACCTACTGACGCCTTAGATAATAAATTGATTCCTTATGAATGTGAAAATACAACTGCAATAACACACAATGAACAATTTCATGATAAGGTTTTCTACGATATAGGCTAACCCTTTAAAAAACGTTATTATGACTCACATTTGAGTCGGTACAAATAGTAACTCCAACCTTCGCTGCCTAATCTTCGTGTTCTAGAAAAATAGAGGTGATACACGGATTAAAAGAGAATGGGGTCATCAAGAAACAAATCTTTCTGTCATAAAATGTATTCGTTGCTCGAAACTTGTGTTCGGGCTAACAATATATGACATAAGATTTTAAATATATTATAACGAAAAAAGCGCTATGAGATAATACATTAAAAACATTAAAAACTACAATAAGCATCACTCGCCTATCACTGTTAAATTAACTCATATGTCGTATACCTATCTCTTATTCTAGGATGTTCGGGGAATCCAGATGCAAAGCGACTTTATGATGATCTCCTCTCGAACTACAATAAACTGGTGCGTCCTGTTGTCAACGTCACGGACGCTTTAACTGTCAAAATAAAGCTCAAGCTTTCACAGCTCATCGACGTGGTGAATACCTGTATTATTGTTCTATATGTTAATATAATGATAATTTTTTAATAAGCATAACAACTCGTGATTTTGTACTACATAAATATTCAATCACTTGCACTCTGAATTTCTAAGCTACATTTTTAGGGAATGAATGGCACTTTCAATTAACATTTTCTATTTTCAAATGTTTGCAGAATCTCAAGAATCAGATCATGACAACTAATCTCTGGGTCGAGCAGGTAACTTTTCATTCATCGTATATAATATAATTGAAGTGTAACAAAAGAAGTTCACCTTATTCAAGATAAAAATAATTGTTACGTTTCTTGACGTATATTTAACATCTTTTTTTAAATCGCGTTCCACTTTATTGCAACACTCCCACCGAGCGCAAATGAGTGGATAACATTTAGAACAGCGATTAAATGATGCCACAAGGGCAATGCTTTTTGAAAGAAACAGGATTTTTCATTAAAACAAGATTTTCAGAATTTGTCTATAAATGTTTTTTTTATTACACACTGCAATTATTATTAATACTATTACGAACCAATTCACCTAGCAACAGTATGGCTAAGGATTCATAAGTCCACGCGTGGAAATATCATCAATTCTGGAAGACACTCCTTCCGCACATCCGTTCTGGAGAATAATGCAAGAGATTCAAAGAGATCATGAATTTCTAGGTCACAAAAATATTCCGACACAGTTAGTATAACCTCAACAAAGTATACAGAAGTCGTTGAATAGTAGTACCAGTACAGTTTTCATAAACATAAGTCTTAAGTAGCTGATGAAGAATGTGAATGATTGCATATTTATCAGGTTCGATCGTACATTTTGTAACAAACCGGTAGGAAAGCTTTTAAAATACGGCAGTTAGAATTTTCCATCGGCAGACGGAAAAATCTTATCGTTAAGATGCAAATTTATTGAAAATGAGTAAAAGTACTCTTAAGAACATAATAAAAAGATATAAGAATGAAAATAAAATTGATTTGGTCTGCGAAAGTGGTCGCCCATAAGTTTAAAATATTTGTGATCGATATGATATTATAACACAAAGTAAAAATAACGGAAGACAAGTCCAGCAAAAGTAGCCACGATGCTTTAGGATTACTCTGCATCCAGAAAATATGTGAAAAGTGTTGTAAGAAAACTATAACGGACGGTTAGCCAGGAAAAAGCCGAGAACGCCGAGTTTACTACTACAAATTTTCCAACAAAAATAGTATTGAAGGAGATGAGTGGTGAAACAAAGTAATTTTTTCTAAGGAAAGCAAATTTGACATTTATGGTGGTGATGAAAGAGTAAGAGTGTGGAGAAAACTAAAAGAAGAGTGAAATTCAAAATATTTGCAACGCGCCGTGACGCACAAAGGCGGTTCGATATTTACATAGAGCTCGATATTTGAATGTAAATTTCCAATCATTTTACAAAAGAATTTTAAAAGTGAATTGCTGAAATGAGCGTTTGACAAAACTGAAAATGTAATCACGGGTTTTTCACGAATATTGAATATATACATTTGCTAAGGTCCTGGACTCACCTCCACTATAGTCGGATTTGAAACCCACTGAAAATTTGTGGGGCGAACTGAACTCACCAATTAGGAGAACCTCCATAGCATCGAAGGAGGTTTAAAAAAACCGGCTTATAGAGGCATGGGGTCGTATGAGTCTAGATTATTTAAAAATAATTATTTTCAACATGCGTACAGTTTTGTCATCTACAAACCCGCGATTTCTTCGAACCTCTTGCACTATTTACATAATCATACCTACAAAATAATTATCATTTGCGTTCACGTTTCCTGAATAGTACGTTCTAACATATCATGCCATGATTTTATGGTTCTTTGAGCATTCGGTTGAAATAGAAAACAACAAAGCAACGTTATGCTATTGTCCGAATATTTTCCTGACCAACTGTATATTGTGCGCGTATTATATATGAAACTCACAAAAGTTTATTATGAGTAATAATAAACCTAAACCGATGGCTACCTGGCGACTCAAGACTAATCTCAAAGAAGGGTTTCACCTTAGATATCCCGACCTTCCAAGCTCATCTGCAGTATCGGCGACAAATCACCAACACCCACACAGAAGGTGAGGTGCGTTACGCCCCTTTAACTACGGCAGAGACCTATGCACCGAGGCCTGATAAACTCGAACGCAATTGTTATAATTAACAATTAAATTCATAATTTAAAAAATAGTTAAGCCGGCAAATACGATCTTAATAACTAAGGTCAGAAGTGGCAGCTTCTACCCGCCAACTCGCCTTTATTCGTAAAACTCCGAGATCAAAATACTTATTAATCAAACACATTGGCGGAGTTATTGACCTCAATATTCGAGTAAACATTGCTCGAAATTTTCCGTAGAGATATTCAAAAGGCAGCGCGTAGCCTCCCAACCTACGATAAAATTAAATTCAAAGGAACTGCTTAGATTTAATCGGCGGCAAAAACATAGACTCAATGCACGCTCAGATAAACCATTTAAACGGTACATTTGCGGCACTCAGGGATACAAATTTATATGCAACTGATATCAATCGCATTAATATAAAAAAACACGAATCCATGAGACAATGCGAGCGAGCAGCGAAACTAATAAAGAAGCCGTGCAGCGCTATCTGTGCAGACCGAACAGTCGCCGAGACGAGAAGCAGTCTCGATGATTTCGAAAAATTTGCATTGAGGAACTTTTGGAGAGGACTGCCACTATTCTCCATTTGAGCTATTGATTGTCTAAGAGCATTTTCATTAGCTGTTAGATGATTCGTAGTTTCGTTGAACTATTGCTATTGTGGATTTTTAAATTTGTAATTTTTTTTTCAGTGCGTCCTCTGCTTTTGGTGTTATTGTAAGTGCAAGTGCCATAATTCCTTGGTAAATTTTTTGAGTGTCGTTTGTATCCATATTTCCTGTATTTGATTTAATTGTTGATTCTAAACCATTGATTAATTTTCTTTTCTGTATTCCTTTAATAGTTCCTGTTATATCGTATAATGGGCCATTCTTTTATAACCCGCACACCTATTTGACTTGGACATTTCAGAATCGTATACTAATTATTTCAGAACTTATATTTAAAAAATTACTTTACACGTAGTTGAGGATTTTGCTGAAAAACATTTTGCTTCGAAAATATCCGTACACAAATTTTTGAAAATTTGTTGGATCTACTCGAATCACCGTATACATGATATAATATAGTATATTATATCCCGTTGTACTGATCGGATCAATATGATCTTTTACAGTTTTACATTCTATTTCTGTTCGTTAATGCAGCTTGGTCGAAACCTTTTTTGCCAGCAACATTAACGGTGTTGAAATAATCGCATCGGTTAAAAATAATTTACCTATCGGGGTTGTAAGTCCCGCTAGTTTGTATTTATTGCCTATGATCCATAGGTAGGGTTACAGCTTACCGGTAGACGGTGGCATGCACCACCATACCGTCCTACTCTATCTACATACTAGTTACTTATAGTTATTATATATCTAGTTGTATACTATTAGTTGCAGCTTATTCCTATTCGCATGGCAGTACGCTACCGCCTTGTCCTCCTACTCCCGTTGCCATGTAGACTGGCCCGGTGGTTATTATCCTCCTCCCTCCGGTCGTTGCAGCGGCGGCTGTTGCTGGCGAGGCCGTCGGCGATACTCTCTCATTGTCAGTGGTTCCTTCGCCCCCCCCCCCTGCCTCCTTAACGACTTCCGCCCTTTTGCTTGTCGACACGTCCAGTGGTTGATTGGAGGGGGTTAGACGTGGTAGCGCGATCAGCGATCCCCTTTCATTATCTCCATGCTCGGGCTCGCAATCCTTCCCATCACCCTATCCTCCGTTCCCTCCGGTCCATGCTTCCCGCCCATCATCGCCAGGGTCCCAGTATCCGCGCCACTGAATCCTGTTCGCTCCCCCTCTTCCGTGCTATGGCCGCCCTGTGTCCGACCGCTGTATTGGCGCAAACTCTCCCAGCTGGTTGGCTTCCCGTTCGCTTCCTCTCGCTCGCTGTCCGTTCTCTACTTCCTCTCCCCCCGTCCCGGAGGTTCCCACTCTGGCTTTATCGGGTCCCCACTGGCTCCTCCATCGATTATGCCCCTGACCCATCTTACCCTCCGAGCCCCCCTTTCCGTGGTTCTGGACCCCTTTCTCCAGTCCTCCGTTTATTCACGTTCTCCATGTTTTTGCCATTCTTGGTGGTGGTTACTACCTCTTGGACTGCCGCCGGTACGTGGGCCCCCTGCCACTCTGTGCCCCCCCCCCCTGGATAGTCCGTGCATCAACTTTCTTTCCGCCGGTCGCGATCCTCTTGTCCTTCGGTCGCATTCACGGTTGGGCATGCTATTCTCCTGCTGGCTATGTTTCTTGTTCCGACGTTCCTTGCTCCCGCCTTCGACTCACCGACGTCACCCTCCGGTCCCATTTCGTGTCCACCGCGGTGTCCTCCCGCGCCCTCGCACGGTCGTCATCCCGCTAAATCTATTGAAGTTGATGTGGATGCCCTGGATGACTCTTGTAGTCAGGCCCCTCATCGAGTTACCGGTATCCCGAGCGCTCTCATGATCTTGTCGGATTCCCTGCTCCACACCCCCCTCCATGTTATTGTGATGGTTGACACTGCTACGTCCGCTACGGTAGTTCTGAAGCATGCCGCAACATGTTGTCAGGTCCTTGTTTCCCGCATACTTTCGCCTCTTCGCCTGGTGAAGATCCGCCAGTGGCGGCCCTTCCGATACAATTTGCACGTCCAGGATGATCACCCTTCCATCCTTTCCCGCAATAATGTCCGGTTTCCTCATGCCTTCCGCCGTCCCATACCTTCTCTCCCTCTCCACCCTATATCAGTGGTTGGTCAGGACCTCAGCCGCCTTGTTAACGATCGCATCATCCCGCTTCACTCTCCCCTCGTGGGTTCGGACACACCGCTGGACTATGTGGGCAGTTGCTTCCTCCTTCCCACAAGCGGCTCTACAGAACACTGGGTCCGTTTCCCTTCTCAGTCCTCTAGTTGTCCGGATCCTCGATGGTAGTGCGTTTATTCTGGTTCTCACATTCTGGATGAACTCCCTAGCTGGTATCACCACGTATGGGTCGCTGACGCACGCCGTTCAGAGCCGCGACTGCTTCGCCTCCCTTAGCTCATGGCCATCCACTGCCTGGTACAGTTTGCCCGCTCGCTGCTCTTAACCTTTGCTAGGCTAGCCCATCTCAGCTTCACCTTCCCCCAGTCCTGCACCGGAACTGCCCTTGCCGGTGGGAAGTCTGACCTACTGAGGCCTCCTAACCTCTTACTCACTAATTCCGGTATGCTCGACTCGAACGATATGATTCCCACCCTCCTTCCGCCATCCTGGTGTGGATGAATGCAGTTGGTACATCCTTTGGTAGGAACAGCCAGCTCCGCACACTCCTTCTCACCTGCTTGTCCAAGCGTCTCAGCATCGCGTGTGTCACTGCCCTAAACACCAGCTTGTGGGTGAACCGCGGTATCAGGAACGTTTGGAGTATTGTCAGCCTTTGCTGCGGCTTTAGCGGTGCCCTCGTGACTCTCTCCAGAAGCTCCGTGACCTCCAGCACTGCTTTCGATGGTCCGCTTCGCCCGATGCTCACGCCGAGGTGCATCCACGTATCCTCCACCCTAAGTTGCATGATATTTGCACCCGCAATCCTGTAGCTCGGTTTCGTCACCGTCCTAATGTTCTTATCCCTTGCCGATGGTACCAGCAACAGCGCCCTGCACTTGCTGGGCATCGGCTCCAGGCTCCTCTCCCTCAGTCGTGCCTCCACCCCCTTCAGCGCAGTCCCAAGGCCTTCCCTCGAACTTGCAATGACTACCAGGTCGTCCGCAAATGCCAGTGCATTGACATTCGTTCGTTGCAGGCGGTATCCACATTCCTCAGGGATGCCCGCCAGCACCTCGTCTATGACGAGGTTGAAAAGTAGCAACGAGAGCGGGTCTCCCTGTCGCACTCCCTGGGCAGAGTGTATCAGCCGCGATGCCTCGCCATCCACTTCTATGACCGTGCACAATGTCCGGTACAGTGTCATCACATATCCTACGAATCTTCTCGGGAGTCCATTTTCCTTCAATACTTTCTCAATGGCTTCGTGGGCGACCGTGTCGAATGCCTTCTTTACATCTAGAGTTGCGACATGCAACTCTCTCAGCGCCGACTTTGCGTGGCCTTGGTGCGGTCGAGGATTTCCCGCAGCCACACCCCCGCCTTGAGGCCGTCCGTCCCCGCTGCTGTCTTGCTGTCCGGGTTCCCTTTCGTCAAATCATCCACTGCGATTGGCATCCCTATCTCCGTGTGTATTCTGCACGGCTCTACTGCTGGACCCATCCTGCTCGGCTTGCTCTGCTCAAGTAGCGGCCTTCAGAATCTCTCCTGCTCACCAAGCCCTGGGTGTGGTCCGCCCCCGGTGTCCCCGTCCAGCACCTTTCCCGCCGCTTTCGCCATGTTCTTCCTGCATAGGTGCCGCAGCTCTCTGTAGTCGCGGCGCCGCAGTTTCCTCTTTGACAGTTCTCGTTCCTCCCCTCTCACTAGTACTCCTCCTCAATGCGCTGTCCATCCAGAGCTTCCGCACGCCTCCTGCAACTACTTTTCAAGGTCCTGGCTCGGCTCACTGCCCTCCAGTGCCCTGTCGGTGGCCCTAATCAGGTGCCGACTCCCCTTCTCCTGTACCCCTCCCGCGGTCATCTCCCTTCGATCTTCCGCCAGGCATTCTCTGAGCCTACCTTCACATTCCTCCCCCTCTCGCGCACTCCCCTGGTTCGGTGTCCACCCAACTTGATCTAATTCCACGCCCCCTCCTCCGTCGCACATCTGGTGGTCACGCTGGCCTGTCCCTGGCACGTATTGCTCCCTACTCTGTGTGCCAGACTGTCGGCGTTCCTCGCGGCTACTCCGGCTTCTCGAGTCCGCCGACAACCTGCTCTTGTAGTCTTCTACCAGTCGCCTGGACTCGGGTTTCTGCCGTTGCTTTTTGATCGACTAAATACTGGGCCCTGTCCCGGCGTTATCGTGGAGATACTGATTCATGTATTTTGTGCCTACTTGGTCCACTCCGTTCCCCGCCATGCTTCTGACTGCCTGTGCCTCGGCTACGTCACTCTGCACTATGGCACCCGCGCTCTCATCACTGAGGCTACAACTAACGTTACTATAACTATTGGTGTTCCCACCGACATGGAGGCGACACGGAAACATCGCCCGACTTGACATTTGTTTCTATTGCATTGTCGGTGGGTTGTGGCTCCGTAGAGGCACATCGCGCTATGTTATTTCGTATATCGCCTCGATGGTTGAGGCGGCCGGTGTTAGACGGCTCTCTCGGTCCCGGCAGGATGCTACTCCCCGTCGAGATGTTGTTCACACTACGACCCCCCATTACGGTGCGTAGTTGGTGCTCCGCACTTTATTCTGGATTCTGGCCTTCAGCGGCGGACACACCCTCTGGTCCGTTGCCGAGTGTGCAGTATCCTCCCATCTATCCTCAGAGCAGTTCACACATCTCCTTGTTATTTTCTATATACACTCCCTAGTTAGGTGTTCTCCCGCGCAGTTAGCACACGCTGTCTTTTGCCGCGGGCAGTTCATCGCCTTGTGTGCGAACCCCTCTTCTACGTGGCAGGACGAGAATCCTACGAAGAGGCGCGCCCTCTTGATCAGTCATAATCGCCCCTCCGGGCTCGTCTCGACCACCATGCTCGTGACCGCGGTTCCACTCTTCGGCTTGTATGTGTATACAACCTTCATGGCCACCGGGCGTTCCTCCTCAAAAATCGCAGTGTTTATTAGCGTGGGCAGCTCCTCCTCGGTGGTCTTCGCTGGCACCCACACCACCATTAGCCTCGGGTCTGTCCAGCTGGTTCTTTCACCTCCAGTCCCCTCGCCATCAGAGCCTCGGAGGTCTTTAACTTCCCTATGTCAACTGTCTCGGCCTGCAGTAATACTCCCTTCGTCCTAATCGTTGCTCTCACCTTTATGACCTTGAGGTTGTACTCTCCCGGCTTTATGGCCTGCCTTACAGCTTGCTCGACCTCCTGCGGCGTCCTGTAGTTGCCGGCTGCCGCCTCGGTCCGCTGTATATAGGATATCCTCCTGCCAGCGTTGGTTTCAATTCTCCTCCCATCAGGCCCTCTTACCTCCCCCACTGGAGGATTGGCTGCCCTCTGGCCATCGGCCGCCGCTGCTGCATACGTCAACGCCTGTGCGTGCTAGATCGACTTCTGAGCAAGTATCTGCATTCCCGCCTTCTCCTCCTCTCTGCTTTCCCTTATGTCCGCGCATGCCTTATCCAGCTTGAGGGTTATTGGCTGGTTCACTAGCTCCCTTACTGTCTCTTTCAGCTCTTCGCTGTCTGGACCCCTCGCTCCGCGCACTTCCTCCATCAGGCGCATCATGTCCCCCCTGCTAACTTGGACGAAGCTGTCCAGCATTCGTCCCTCTCTTTTCTTTGATCGTTCTAGGAACTCCTCGAGCTTTCTCAAAATTTACCCTTCCTTGTCCTTCGCGGCTTCCATCCTCGTTGCAAGTTCCGTATAGGCTCTGGTCATCCTGTGGTATGCTGCGGTTATTCCCTGTGTTGCCGATGGAATCACCTGAGACCTCGCCTTCGTCTCGGTCGCCGGCGTCGAGTTTTCCAATCCGTACAGGTGCCCACTTATATCCTGGTCTGTTACTTTTACTTCCTCGAGGATAATCGGCAGGACCACATCTTGCTCCTCCTCCTCCCTCTCCTGCATTCCTGCCCTGTCACCCATCCCCCACCTTCGCGCTCCCTGCGACGTGCGATCACCCATCTCCCTTCATCGCGCTTACCGACCGCTGAATTCGCCGCCATCGGTCTGCCTTGCAGCCAATCCCGCTCCTTTTCGCGTCACCCTTCTACGCTCCGTTCGACTCCTGATAGCCGTAGTCCCTTCCTTACCGACCAGCGGTACCGATCCGCATCGACGGGCAGACTGCTCTCCTCTTTGCCGCTTGACACCCACCTCTGCCTCGTCCCTACCCCACCAACTGCGAATGCTCCCAGCCGATGGGTGAGCTGGCACCTTCCTTACCGACCAATGATTACTCCCGCTTGTACATTGGGCTACGGCCCAACGCTGTCGGTCCGGCTCGCCTGGACACGGTTCTTGGCTCGGGCACTAGGTTGGCGCCAATGTCGCTCCCCAATATGGCTTCTCCGATCAGCTGTTCTCACCTCGCTGATTCTCCAACAGCCACTCTTTCCTCGCCCACTCCTCCGTGGCCACCCTCTCCACCTCGAATTTTCGTTCACCAGTCCCTTCCCCACACGCTCCCAAACACTCTGACACCTCTCTTTCCACCGGCACTGCACTTTTTCCCACCTAATTCTTCGTCTATCTGCGTAGCTACCCAAAACACGTTTTACTCGCACAAGAGAGTCATAGTTACTTTTTTTGTCAGCAACACTAACTGTGTTGAAATAATCGCGTCGGTTAAAAATAATTTACTTATCCGGGTTGTAAGTCCCGCTACACGACGTGGAACGCGGTTACTCGACACGATCGCTCGAACAATTTATTCGCAAGCGATCCGCTATTAGCAATACAAGAAATAAAATATACTGATTATAAGTATTATACTGATTAATAACCCAATAGATGGGTGTAACAATTTAATAACAATAATAAATTAACTAATCTGTGAATCGTACAATTTGAACTTGACACGCGGCCAATCTTTTCGATGACGATACCGAGGGACGATCGGAACTTGATCGCTCGTCGTTCGAAGGCTAGTCGAAGAAGACTGATTTGTTTTTCGGGAACGACAGAAGAGCAAGACTTAAATCCGCGATGGTGGGAGGATTCCAAAAGGTGTTTGATCTTTGTATCGGTACATTTGAATAGTTTAAAAAATGTAGAAGGGATGCCCACCTGTTTACAACTATGGAAAAACCCTTGACTCCACGTGCGCGCTGACTGTAGTAGAATGGTCGACCGTAATTAGTTCCACATCTGGTAGGAGTCATAAACCAAAAAACCCACTTGAAATGAAAAATTTGTATGGAATGCCTTGTGACGTGATATTTTTGAGATTTCAAGAATTATTAACCGGTCAATAAAAAATGTGCAGTGCATATTTCGCTTTAGAAGAATATAAAATATCCCACGACTGAGTCTGCTCTTTTGTCACCCTTTCAGTTTTTTGGGTTTGAAAAGATTGCCTTAGTAGCTCATCTGTGTACGAGACAATTTCATAAGGAATTTTATTTCCGGTGCAACAGTGAGTCAGGCCGGAAAAGTATGAAAAGGAGGCCGAGAAAAATGAGTCAAATAAAGGTAAAAAGTGCAAGGAGAAAACGAAAAGGGCGATAGAAGGGTAGCAGAGCGTAAAAGGAACAGGAGAAAGCAGGGGAGAGGGAAGGAAAGAAAGACCGTGGGAAAAAGGTTACGAAATCTAGTGGGATATAACAGGCGGTAGATACAGAGAAAAGAAGGGCAAGCATAGGTGGGAGAGAGCAGAAGGCACAATGGAGCAGAACGAAAGGTGTTGACATCGAACGGACAGAAAGAAAGGTAGTAGAGCAGAAGAGGATAAGCGAGGAAGCGACGAGCGGTAAGGAAGGCGGACAAGAAAAGAGGGAGGCAGAGCGAAAAAGAGAAAATGACGGCAGGAAAAAAGAGAGGGAGTTAACAAGGAACAAGCTACGGGGAGTAATAAAGAATAGTGGGCGGTAGGAGAAAATATGAAAGAGGGGGCAAGAAGAAGGCGGAAAACAAACGCAGAAAGGCTGAGAAGAGAGAGAAGACACATCATAGCAGGGGAGATATACTAAAGTTTTGGAAATAGAAAAGAGATATGATATGATATGATTTATTTATTATGCCCTAGCGAGCTGTGGGGGAAAAATTTACAGAATCGGTCTGCTACTTATACGACTTGTACAATGCTTAAAATCTCGTACAAATATCGCACATCTTGTATAACTTAGTAACTACCTAATACATAATCGTGCTGATACATACAAGACTCTCGAATATTGTCGAACAGTGGCAAAATCGAGTGAAAGATACATGATATAATATTTACTTACTTTTACTTTACTTAAAATTTACTTAATAATAATAATAATAATACTAATGAAAGAGCAACTTTAAGAATATCGTAATACGCTACGCTACGCTATACTACGCTTCACGCATACGCTAAAAGTTACCAATGTCGCTCGCTGATGCTTAGTGCTCAGATTCGAATAAATGGACATGTAACCGGCTCTTAAATACGTCAATTGATGACAACGTTCGAATTTCCACTGGTATCGAGTGCTACAGAAGTGATCCCGCGATCTGAAACGATCGGTGGAACACCTCTGTACACCTCTTTGAATGGGAATATGAAAGAATGTTTATTCGAGCCGCCTCTCGAATCGCCACACCCCTGGGTCTTCTCTAGGTAAAATTTTGCTTAAGTACGGTGCCAGATCGATAAATAGCGAGCGATAGACCATTGTTCCCAGATAGTATAGCCACCGACCCTTGAGCGAAAGCCAACTCAACCTCCTCCGGTACGAAGTTATTGACTTGTCTCTTCACAGATCAAATATGAATCTGATACAGTCATTTAGTATAATCTCGAGCTTGGAGCTTAGGGATCTAGTTAGATCATGGTATACTAAACAACAGTAATCGAAATGGGGCAAAATGAGAGATTTAACTAGTAAAATTCGAACGTCGACGCTGCGTGATTCCTTGTGGAATTTAAGTTTGTGAAGAACACCGTGGACCTTTCGAACAATATTAGCCACGTGTCTGTTCCACAACAGGTTCGTGGACAAGATGACGCCCAGGTTTCTGGCCTCCGATACAAATGGCAGGGCCGCTGAACCCAAAGTGATGGGAGGAATGGCTGAAACATCGATCTCACTGACATAAGCCTTGCTGCCTATAATGAGAACCTTCGACTTGCTGATGTTAAGTGCTCAGCTGTTCATATCCGCAAACTTCGCGATGACTTCAACATCGTGAGTGATTTTGGCAATTCTGTCGTTTAATTCAGCTGGACAACAATTCAGATAAATCTGAGTGTCGTCAGCAAAGATCACGTGATCACAATAGCTGAGGTTTGCGGCAATGTCGTTGATGTATAACGAGTATAACAGGGGATCAAGTACGGAGCCTTGCAGAACACCTGCAGACAATTCAAAAGAGTCAGAGCAGCCTCCCTGACCATCCGTAATCACTTGGGATCGGCCTGTCAGCTACGAGTGAAACCACCGTAGGGCAGGTTCGGCGAGACCTAGCAACCTCAATGTCTTGAGAAGGTTTAGATGAGGCACTGTATCGAATGCCTTGCTAAAATCGAAGAGAACTAGAATGGTAAGCTTTCTCTCATCCATACCCCGCCGAATATCGTCAGTGACCCTCAGTAGCGCGGTTTGCGTACTATACATGCGATGGTATGCAGACTGCCTCGCATCAAGAATGTTTTGAGATCCCAGATAGCGCGAAATTTGATCGAAGATAATTCTTTCGAATATCTTCGAAAACTCTGGTAAGATTGCAATTGACCGTGTGTCAGATGGCGATCTCGGTGTGCGGACCTTCAAAAGCGGGTGAATCGACGCCCGCTTCCACTGATGAGGAAAATGCGACAGCTCAATGGAGAGATTGAAGATGATCGTCAAGTGCGTGATCAGCATTGGAAGCGATTTGGAAATGATGAAGTTCGAGATGTCGTCAGGGCCTGCATGGAGAGAAGTCGATACGGAACGACACATGCATCGCAAGACTGTCTCACCCGAGACTCTAGCGAAGGAAAAAAGGTTCTCGGCACTAGGCGTGTCCGACAACATCGCATAAAACAAATCCTTGGTGATCAGCGGTGACGAAGCCGAGATTGACCCATAATAAGAGTTTAACTTATTCGGCGAAAAGAAATGTAGCGGAGAAGAGAGAGACCGTCTAACAAGGCCCTAGTATCTTAGCTGCGCCCACGTCGACTTTTGGTCGCGTGTCGCATTTAGTTTAGCTAAAAGAAAGTCACTCTTAGCTCTCCTAATAGCCACTGTGACACGATCGCGTACTAATTTATACATGGCGAAGCCTAGAACGTTATGTGTCCTTCTGACGCGCTTATACAGGTTATTTTTTCCCTTATGCTGTTCCTAAACTCGTTAATCAGTCACGGCGTAGGCGGTTTCCTGGCTCGAAAAGTGGTGACAGGGGCATTCATATCTAATGCATAGTAGAGTGATTTGGTAAGATCCACAATCCGACCATCGAGCTGTGCGGCGGTGCTGATTTCTGCTACATCACAAGAAGCTCTCGATGTAAGTGTGGAATTAGCAGCAGAAAGAAAATCACGGTCGTAGAAGTTAGCCCAGTTGCGCTTGGTAATCAAATGAGCGGAATCAGAGGACAAATTAATAGCGTATTTAAAAGATAGAATATCGTGGCCCCGCGATGAACGGAGCAGACGACTTGTGGTACGATATGAGTTTGTCCTCATCGTCCAGACTAATGACATCCAACCACGAATCGCTATGCGCCGTGTGGTGCGTGGCATCAAAAGACACGAGAAATAAAGAGTGAGAAAAAATGAAGTTTTTAAGATAGTTTGCCGTATAATCATTCAATAAAAGGTTCCAATTAAAGTCGCCTACAATGATAATCTTTTTGTAGAGGTGAGCAAAACGAGTAAAAATTGATTCAAAGTTATGGAAAAGCTGACTCTTCGGCCTCCTATACATGCCCGTAAGGAGAATTTACTCATCACGAGGGAGAGTTATCTGTAAGATCAAGAATTCCGGAGCATTAGAAAATGCGTGAGGAGAGGCATCGCGAATCTTGGCAATCAGCGAATTGTGAACATAGCAGCACCTTCCTTCGCCTCCCAATCGTTTTGGATGAGGAAATAGTTATCAATACTGACTAAGTTGTCATGAATGTGCGCGTGTAGCCACAGCTCACCAACCGAAAAGATATGGTGGGGGGTTTGCTCTAAGTGTATTCGCATGAGGTCGATGTCACTCAGCAGCGAGTTTGTGTTAAAATGCATTGCCGTTAGGTAAAAATAAGAATCTCTCCGAAGCTGTGTGCACGAAGAGACTTGTAAGGCAACAGTCGGTGGAGGAGGTAGTCAGACTAATTTGGCCAGATTGTCAGCCGAATTAATAGCAATTACCGATTGCCCGTTGTCCTTTCTGGCGAAAATTCTAGAATCCTTCAACCACACATACTTATATGACGCCCGAGCTGCTTGCGCTTTCGCTAACCGCAACAGTTTATAACAGTCAACCCATAGCATTTCGTTGACAAATAGCTTGCCTCGCATATTGTTGCTAAAAACCTCTCCAATACTGAGATCGCGGTTCGTTTTTTTGGCGTTCATAATGGCGTCGCGAACGGCAGTCGATGTGAGTTGTACAGCAATAGAAAACGAGCGACGAGGTGAATCTTCGGTATGCGACGACCCTGGCAAATGATCATTTGATCGGGCTTTGCGTACCATTACCCGAACTGCCAGAACGTGGCAAATGAAATCACTGAGCCCGAGCGCGTTCAAGACCTTCAACACCAAGATTCGCGGGGGATCCGTGAGCGTAGCAGGTACACCTGCAACCACAATCTCGTTTAGATTAACGCTTTTATTTGCTCTTGAAAAACCCTGATTGGCTTTCAGTTGCGCGATCTCCTGCGCAAGTACAATATTACCAACCTCAAGCCCAGCGATTTTTTCGGAATTGACCGAGATCGCCTGTAGTAATTTCGGCATCTCCGTGAGGGTCGCTTTAATACTTACCATTGATGCGCGAAGTTCAACGGCAAGCTGTGCATTAGACTCGCGTACAAGAGTAGTGAGCGTTTCGATTGCTGCCAGAGCGATCTAATTTGACTGCGAGTCTCCCGATAAGGTTGATGAAGTAGACGGACTGATATCCATAGCGGTGAGGTGTGTTCTACAACACTCGTTCACAGACCCCAAATAAAAATAATGTTTCACGCATCCCGGGTGAAACGAGCGATCACAGTGCACGCAGACCGTCGGGTTATTCTCGACTCCTCTATTACACTGATAGCATAAGCACAACATACGTACAGTAATAACAGGATAATAACGGAGATCACGGAGATGCCAACACCCCACAACAAGCCGCAGCGAGAGTACGGTGACCCGATGAGCGCCGCAGTATCGGTAATGTCAATCAAGTCCCGTGGGACCGATCGATGAGGATTGAAGATCGTAGATCCCTGCCCTTGGTCACGCACGCTCAGTAGGCGGTCTAGTGTAGTCGTTCCGCGAAGTAAGATGATAATGCTGATAATGCTGAATACTGCATGCCTTCTCGAGACGAAGAAGCGATGATACCATGTAGACCGAAGAGTATACAGACGGGCGCATGTGCAGGAAATACGAGCAGAGGTAGAACGAGCCGTCCACGCCGATCCGTTGGGATCACCGAAGTTAGGTTAAGGAAAATGTCGACACTTTTTCGTCAATTTTCCCAGACGTGCTAACTCGTGGAAGCAAAGTAGATGGGAAAAATCGACGAAAAACGTTTTGTGTGTGCGAAGAAATGCCCGTGGGCAACAACGCGGCAGAAATAGGCCTTTTAGAGGGAACGATTACAACGTGCAGCGACTACTCACCAGGCCATAGAGAGAAGAGGAGGGTAGAAGAAAGACAGGAGCATGTAAGTGAGAAAAATGGGAAGTAAAAGCAGAATAACGGAGAAAGAACAGGAAAGATAGGAGACGAGGAAACGGACGATATACGAACTGATAATGGGAACGAGACGAGAAATTAGAAGGGATATGGAAGAAGCGAAGGGACAGGCGAGCAGAATAGAAGAAGAAATGAGACAGATAAAGAAAACAAACGAATAGATAACAGAGTGACTAGAGAAACGAGAAGAAAAATGGAATAAAGAAAAAGCAGAGATATTGGGGAAAATAGGAAAAATAAATGAAAGTCTAAAGCAAAGAGACAAGAAAAAGCAGAGCTAGAGGAAAATTTAGAAAGAATGGAGCTAACGAAAGAAAAGATAGGAGAAGGGTTATAGAGCAGGGGAAAAAGGTAGAGGGAATAAAGAGAACAATAAAAGAAATAGGAAGAAAAATGGAGGCAAAGGAAAAAGAGAAAATAAGGAAGAATATAATAATGAAAAGAATAAGAGTAAATATTTTGGCGAGGAGGCTGGTTTACGGATAACGGTGGGCGAGAAAAAAAACACTTGTCGACTTCTTCATTAAAAATGCGTCATACGCTGTGCACAGAGCGTGAGAATAATTTGTTTAGCGTCCAAAATCGCGAGCAGAACTCTGGCATCTATTTTCTCTATTCTCCGAGATCTATTTTCCGAGAGCAGTTCAGAATATCCAAAACCAAGCCGAGTCGTTATTACTGGTACACAACAAACCCAAAGTGAAGAACGGGAGAGTTGCTGAAGTCGAATACAGTAGAAATACGATCGATAGAAAAATAGAGATACGCGTGGTCAAAGAAACGGTTAACACGAGAATGGTCGAGAAGCCGGTTCTGGCTAACCATGAGGCGCGTGCCGGAGAGCGTCGTAGAGGGGGGATCGTAGCGAATAGCGAGCGACGCTCACTCCTATATCGATTACGAGTCTTACTAGCGTGCGGCAAAATCTATTGAATTCCGGTATGACCGAAACGTCCTCCCTCATTGCCAGACAAAAGGGCTGGTACGAAAATTCCGCAAGTCCCCTTGAAGAGTGTCGTCACGGTCCGAGCAGACAGGTAGAAGAACAAGCTTGGCGATTGGTCTGGTAAGCGTAGTGGCGACAGCTTTGATGGTGGTGACTCGAGCTAGGACATTTTGGCCGGGATGAAGAGCAGTAACCCGAGCTAGCGGCCACTTCATCGGTAGAGTTTGCTCGTCGCCGATGCAGAACTACTGAAACGATCTGTACATCGTGAGTATGGCGTTGTCACTTAGAGATAGCTTGGGGGTGTTGCAAATAGTCGGTAGACCACCTTCGCCAAAAAGCCTGTAGTTTCTGCTCGGCCAATTGTCAATGAGCCGAGCTCGGGAGGGACTGGTGGTCTAGAGATGGCTCCGGAATGGCGGTCAGCGGCAACCGATCAGGATGTGGCCGGGCGTGAGCACTCCCAGGTTGTCCGGATCGTCGGAGAGCGGCTCCAGAGGTCAAGAGTTAAGCACTGCCTCAACTTAGGTGAGCAGGGTAGAGAGCTCTTCAAAGGTGAGCAGGACGTCGCCAATGGTTCGATAGTGCTTCACTGAGCGCATAGTGGCTTGCCATTTTCCTCCGACATAAGGAGCTCGTGGAGAGTTGAAGGACCATCGGGTCCCATCGCTGAGCTAACTCTTTGCGATCTATGGAGACGCCTCGAAGGCTGACGAGAAGAGCGTCTGTAAGAATCAGTCTGCATCTTGGAAGGTACCGCAGTCGGAGTACAGATTGTGGCACAGGCCTCGACGGGAGACAAACCTCCGATAAGCGGCGATGAACTCGTCCGCCGAGTAATCAGAAACGACTTCAAGGTGCACGACGGACGTAACCATGCACACAAAGATGGCGAGCCACCACTTGAGCGAGCGATGACCGCGCCCTTTCTAGGCGCGCAGCGACACAGGTCCCGCGTAATCAACTCCAGTGCGCATCTAGGCCCTGGCGGGGGTGAGCCGGGTGAGAGGGAGCTGGTTAACTCTATGCAACGTGCGCAGGTGAGCGTCGAGTATAACCAACCGAGTTAGAGCTGACGTCCAAGGAAGAATGACGGGATGCTTCTGTTCGAACGCGATAGGAGCACGAGAAAGGCGACGTCGCACTCAAAAAATTCCTTGTTAATCGACGAAGGGGGTGAGCCGGGTCAGTGGGTGCCCGGAGCGAAACGATTCGCCGCGAGAAAGGAACTTCAGATCCTGTGCAAAGTAGACCGCCTGGTAGCCTTGATCCAGTAGAGCTTGGCCACTTCTAAGTCTCCGGTCGTCAAGGCGGTGGCGAGCGATAAGCGGGGCAAACGGTGGAGTCTGACAACCGAGCGCTCGCAAACCGCGGTTACTCGGAACTACTTCGTGAGCGATGAGCCATTCATCCAGTTCCCACTCGACTAGAAGCGACGTTCGAATGGCGAAGATCGAGCCGGACGATTCTTCGAGTCGTGCAGCAGGAGCCAACGAGGCTTCCAGAGCGGGCTAACAGTCAGAGTCCTGACAGAGCCACAATGGTCCGTGCCACCACAGTAGGTGGGAAGCGAGCAGAGCGACGGAAACACCTCGGGACGCGCAGTCGGCGCAATTCTTCTTCCCAGGTATGAGCTGCTAGGTAGCTGGAAGCACTTGGATGAGCTGAACTCGGTTTTGAACATACTCCTTCCTACGAGAAGCGGAAGAGTTAATTCAGGCGAGCACAATAGCGGAGTCAGTCCACAATAAGGTGGGAACCGCAGAGAGCTAAAACGATTTCTTGACGTACTGAACGAGCTGGACGAGGGCACAGCAGCCGTGAGTTCCAAACGAAGAATGGTCAGCTTCTTCAATGGGGCAATGCGAGTCTTCGAGACCACTACAACCATGGTAATTTGGGCGGCGTCCGAGAACCCGTGCACCTCGAGCGTTGAGCCGGAGATCAACCCGAGCCATCGAGGTATGGTGATGGAGGTCAGGTTGAACAGGTCCGAGCGCAACTGAGCCCACTGGTGCGCGAGGATTGGAGAAATGTCGTCGGCCCAGTTGAGTTTATCGATCCAGAAGTCTTGTAGCAAAATCTTGCCTCGGATTATCCCTGGGGCGAAGAAACCGAGTAAGTCATAAATCTGAGCCAGCTCTGACAAATAACATCACTTTGGTGCCCCCCTTTGATTTTGTTGAAACTTTGGTATATGATAGAGTATCGAAAATTAAGCGATACGTATATTTTTATTGGCGGAAAAACGGTTTTAAGGAGCGAAACACACCCTCAAAAATGGCGGTTTTTTTCATTTTTGGGCGCTAACGTTTTAACGGTACGAGACATAAAAAAATCGTGTTGCAACAACCTTTATTTGTTCAGATACTATAGATTGGAGATGAGAACCATACAGATAACAATAAATTTCATATTGGGTATTGCAAAAATCGAATTTTTTCATACGTATCTCCGAGAATTTTTAATCGATTGAGACGTAAATTTACATACATGTAGAGGATGGAAAACTAGCGCATACATTTTTTTTTGTTTTTCCGATATCATGCAATTTAGGGGGTTGTAACTGGCCTTCGATTTTTTAAGCAAGACCATCGTATAGTCAGTATTATGGAATTCCGGGCTAAATTCTTGTCGATATTCACGTTCTTGTGTATGTTTGCAACTACCCCACGTATGAACAAAAATTAAGGGGCGAACCACCCCCGTATGTATCTTTTCCCTAGCCTCTATGAGAACAGAGTGGATCTAATGAAAGGAAATCTGTTTTATTTTGATGGAAACACAAAAATCTACTTGACGTGTTTTTTTTCCAAATAACAACCTTAAGAAGGTAAACTACCCTTTACCCGAACTTCCTTACCGCAATCGTCTTTTCCCATTTAACACGTCTTTGCTGATTCAAAATATTTCTAACAACTCCGAATCGATGTTTCCTCATGTTGCGAACTCAATATGAGACCCTGATTGTGAAAGGGTAACCCAACCCCTATCTATTTTTCTTTTCATTTGCGATTTCAAAAGTATCCACGCTATTTTGATGAATATGGTTTTGGATACCTGTGGATCTTTCGCATTAATCTCTAATGCATTAATCTTTATTAATCTCTAATAGGTATTTTGCATTAATCTCAATAGGGGCTACAGTAATTTTTTTAATGAGATCTCCAGTATTCCACAGCTTTCCTTTTGTAATCATAGCTTAGGTCATCGTTACTCGAACAAGCGTCAGAATTATCATCTTTATCATCTCTATACCATAAAATATCTTCAACGGCATGTGCTTCGTACTCTTTAACCCGTAATGGTCACACTTCCTGTACGCCGCATAATGGTTACATGGGGTCCGATGAACCCGACGCCGAAAACTTGTCGCCATTTGGGTTCTACTTGACTTATTGACGCAAATCTTGCACGAGTATTCTATTTCATATATGTTTTAAGTAATCCAATCGTTTTTTCGTTCGTTTACAAATTTTAATGCAGAAAAAAAGCAATCCAAAATGTTGAGGAATACGTCGTACACTGTATGCGTGTAATGTGTGTGTGTCGATGAGATGGCAAATTTGGGCTTCGCCTAAATTTCCGTGTCGATGTACGTCTCTCGGTGATTTAATGAGTCAGTCGTAGCATGAGCTTTGCCGAGAGCGTACTTATATTATTTTTCTCTGCTATCGTTATTCTCGCTCAATAGATATACATCTGTGTACACATATATGAGGCATTTCGCATGAAGTCATCCAGCCTAAAACATAAAAGTTTTGTAATCGTCTTGAAATTGTTATGGTCGATAGTCCTATTGATAGTGAAGCTTCAGCAAAAATTTTAAGGCTCTAGCTCAAATAGTTGCTTATCAATAGGGGCTCAAATTTGTACCATGTTGGCCGTCGTGGCACCATTCCCACGTTTTTATCTTCCCGAGAAATATAGCGATTTTAAAAAGTCAGGACTGATTTTTAAAGCATTTTCTACGTACTTTAAGAATATATTTTTTATTTTTAATAAAATTAATAAGTTCATAACAATTTTTTAAGGTTAATGTTAAAAATGACTTTTTCTCAAAGATCGACACCTTCGATTCTTATAAAAAAATTTTATAAAATAGTAGGGTCTTTTCTCAACAAAAAAGTATATAATGTCCAAGATGGGCCGGACCTTAGTTTCGGAGATACAGTAGGATTTACCCCCGAACGTAGACTGGAGGGTCGCCGCGCGACACTACGTCGAGCGTCCGCTCGCTGATAAATCCCACTGTATCTCCGAAACTATGCCCCGGCCCATCTTGGACATTATATACTTTTTTGTTCAGAAAGGACCCTACTATTTTATAAATTTTTTTTACAAAAATCGAAGGTGTCGATCTTTGAGAAAAAGTCATTTTTAACGTTAACCTTAAAAAATTGTTATGAACTTATTAATTTTATTAAAAATAAAAAATATATTCTTAAAGTACGCAGAAAATGCTTTAAAAATCACTCCTGACTTTTTAAAATCGCTATATTTCTCGGGAAGATAAAAACCTGGGAATGTTGCCACGACGGTCAACATGGTACAAATTTGAGCCTCTATTGCTAGGCAACTATTTGAGCTAGAGCCTTAAAATTTTTGCTGAAGTTTCACTATCAATAGACCTATCAACCATAAAAATTTCAAGACGATTACAAAACTTGTATGTTTTAGGCTGGATGACTTCATGCGAAATGCCTCATATGTATCTAAATAAATTACAATATACTTTTCCAATAATAAAACTGTAACAGGTTATGGGCCCAGCACGCCGAGTGTATCCGAAGTGAATAAAACTTGTGACCGTTAAAGTCGGTGTGAAATTATTCGCGAAAAAGGACTAAAATTTGGTGCGAGAGTGATAAAATGGCAGACACAGGTTCGATCACGATTGCTCATAAGCTCAACGAGAGCAATTATAAGCTATGGAAATTCCAAGTGGATGCCATATTACGTGGAAAAGGTCTGAATAAGTACGTACGTAAAGTCGTTGCAGCAACAGCGAGTCGAGGTGAAATCGATGCCTTTAATGAAAACGATGGCAAAACAATGGCTATTTTAATTGCATCATTGGAAAGCGACCAAGCTATGAACGTGTTGATATGTAATACAGCAAAAGAAATTTATGAGAAGCTCAGCGCCATTCATGAAAAGAGAAGTGAAGTGAGTGTGATGACTCTCTATGAAGAATATTTCGGTCTACAAATGGCTGAAGAAGAATCTGTGACGACGTACGTTTCAAAAGTGATGAAACTCGCATCTGAAATTGAGGATCAAGGGGAAAAACTATCTGATAATATTAAACGTCAAGGATTATCAGTAGTCTCACGCCAAAATTTCAAAATTTCAAGGCCGTGTGGTACAATATCAGAGAGGGTCGGGGTCTCAATAGTCTATTAGCTCGTTTACGACAGGAAGAGGATCAAATAAATAAGACCAAGACCACTGATGATGGTGCTTTCGCCGTAAGAGGAAAACAAACGCCGTGGACGAAACAGAAAGACAATTAGCCGATCGCACAAAGAAAAAGGGAATCACAGTGCTATAAATGTGGTCAGACGGGGCACTGGCAGCGCGAATGTCCAGAGAGCAAAGATGTACACAGTGAACACGCGGACAAAAGGAATTCTAAGAACTATACAGCGTTCCGAACCTGTCCTTTTCCCAAAAGCGACACAGCATTCGTGGTAATGCCAAATGAAATTAAAGGTAGCGCGTTGAAAGATGTATGGATTGTTGACTCGGGAGCGACGCAACACATGACGAGTAGACAAGACTGGTTCAGTGAGCTTGACGATGCACCGACCGAGAGATTTGTGCGTGTGGCAAGTGATGCAAAATTACCGATATATGGTGTAGGCAATATTCATGCGTCAATGTGGAACGCGTTTAAGTGGGAGTCGTGTGTATTAGAAAAGGTACAATACGTTCCCGGTCTAGGTCCAAACCTTTTCTCGACGGGAACAGTAACGTCGCGCGGTTTTGTTATTATCGAAAGAGAGCGTGAGTGTGAAGTGCAATTCCCGAACGGAAAAGTAGCAGTTATTGGTGTGAAAAACACCATGAATCAGTATCGTCTGGGTATGCGAGTAAATCGAGGATGTGAGGCACTTAAGGTGACTACTGAATCGTGCCGTAGGTGGCACCAGAGGCTGGGACACTTGGGTTTTAAAATGATGCAGAACATGGTGAATAAAAACACTGTCAGTGGAGTGCGCGGAAAATAAATTCTTTTGTGCAGGCTGTGCGGTGGGCAAGATGCACCGCATTTCCCATCCGTCTCGCGAGATCCGTCAATGTCAACGTGGGGAAAGACTCCATGCGGACGTTTATGGTCCCATGCATGTGACCTCAGTGGGAGGGTCCAAATACATCTTGGTGGTAAAGGATGAGGCTACAAGCTTTCGATATGTGCATTTCCTAGTGCAGAAGTCTGACGCGATAAACAAAATAAAAGAGCAGGTCAGTGCAGTCGAAGTTGTCACTGGAAATCGGATAAAATCAATCAGGACCGATAATGGCTTGGAATTTGTCAACGAGAACATGTCGAGAGTACTGCGAGAGAGAGGGATTATCCACGAAAGAACGTCACCCTACACGCCTGAACAAAACGGCCGTATAGAACGTGAAAATCGGACAATTCAAGAGTCCGCCCGGACGATGCTATTGGCCAGTGGTTTACACGTAAGTCTATGGTCTGAGGCTGTTCGAACTGCGGTGCACATCCTAAATAGAACCCCCAACGCCAAGAATCCCGCAAAAACTCCTTTTGAGCTATGGTTTAAGAGTAAGCCTGACCTGGGTCACGTGCGAATTTTTGGTTCTGAGGCCTATGTGCACGTCCCAAAAGAGGGTCGAAAAAAGTGGGATGCCAGGGCTAAAAAGATGTACCTTGTAGGATACGAGTCAAGCGCGAAGAATTACAGACTGTATGACTCGAGCAAGAGAAAGGTAATTATCAGCTGTGACGCTATAATCAATGAAGACTGTACGGCACAAAGAATGTCCGAGGAAGAAGATTTACCCATCGTTACCTTGAATGATGAAAATGCCACAGATGGAGAGAACATCAGACCAGCAGACAAGCAAATAGACAACGATGAAGCCTTTGTCGACACAGCTGAGAATGCTAGTGAAGGAGCCACGTTATAACTTGAGACCATACATATATGAACCAGACATGTATGAAGGAAGTGGAAACAGTGCAATTATTGAAGAAGTTAACACGTTCGAGGAGGCAATGGCTTCTAAAGATGCTGACAAGTGGCGACAAGCGATATGTGAGGAGCTCAACGCGAAGTGTATTCAAAGTGAAGAATACACCAGGGTCAGAGGAAGTGAGAGCAAAAGCTCGTCTTGTGGCGAGGGGATTCTCACAACGGGAAGGCGTTGACTATACGGATGTCTTCTCCCCCGTGGTCAGATATGATTCAGTGAGAATTATGCTGTGCTTCGCTGCGCAAGATGACTTAGAAATTGTCCAGTTCGACGTCAAATGTGCTTTCTTGAATGGAGAATTAGAAGAAGAAATTTTTATGGAACTGCCACAAGGACTTAATGCAAAAGACAAAGACTCTGTCTGCAAGTTAAAAAAAAGTTTGTACGGATTAAAACAGGCCTCGAGAATGTGGAATCAGAAATTCATTTCGTGTTTACAAAGATTTAATTTCGTGGCCAGTACAACAGATCCATGCGTGTTTAGTGGGAGAGTCGATGGACACGATGTGTTTCTGTTATTGTATGTGGACGACGGACTCATTCTGTCGAAGAGCAGCGACGTTTTGAAAAATGTGATTCAACACATGCGAAGCTGTTTTGAAATGACCATCGGTGAGTGTCGGTATTACGTCGGAATTGAAATATTGAGAGACAGAAAAGCAAAAAAAAATCAGTATTGGGCAGAAATCATACATCGAGAAACTCATCGCAAAATTCAACATGACAGATGCTGTGCTATCAAGTACACCTTTTGATGCAAACATTCGATTGACTGCCGCAAGGGAGATTTGCACCGGGGTTTTTCCCTGTCGCGAGGTTGTGGGGTCGCTGTTGTATGGCGCAATGGTTACAAGGCCAGATATCGCATATGCAGTCGGAGTGGCTAGTCGATTCCTAGAAAACCCCAGTGCTGAGCACGTTAATGTAGTAAAAAGAATCTTGAGGTATCTCAAGTCGACATCAGAGTTTGGCATCACGTATAATTCAGCAGCAAGTATTGTGGGATATACTGACGCAGATTTTGCTGGCATGGAGACTCGGCAATCGACGACAGGTTTTGTCTTTACCATGGGAGGTGGGGCTGTGACTTGGAAAAGTCAGAGGCAGAAAAAGGTCACACTTTCCACCACCGAGGCAGAGTACGCTGCCAGCTGTGAGGGCGCGCGTGAAGCGTGTTGGCCCATGCAGCTCCTCAAGGACATCGGAAGGGAGCTGAGAGATCCCATTGAACTGAACATTGACAACCAAAGCACCCTGCGACTAATCAAGAATCCGGAAGTGCACGCCAGAACCAAACATTTCGATGTGGATCTTCATTACGTGAGAGAGGTGAACAGAGAGAAAATAGTGCACGTGCAGTATAAATGCCGTGAAGATCAATTGGCCGATATGTTTACGAAAGCTCTCCATCGCGACAAATTCGTGAAGAATGTTGAGCGTTTGAATATCGTGAATGTGTACGAGTAGTGTGAGTTGGTATGAGAAGAATGAGGTATGACGATGTATACATTGTACGCCGAGTGGGAGTGTTGAGGAATACGTCGTACACTGTATGCGTGTAATGTGTGTGTGTCGATGAGATGGCAAATTTGGGCTTCGCCTAAATTTCCGTGTCGATGTACGTCTCTCGGTGATTTAATGAGTCAGTCGTAGCATGAGCTTTGCCGAGAGCGTACTTATATTATTTTTCTCTGCTATCGTTATTCTCGCTCAATAGATATACATCTGTGTAAACATATATGTATCTAAATAAATTACAATATACTTTTCCAATAATAAAACTGTAACACAAAAAAATGTGAAAAGATCGAGAAATTTCATTCAAAAATTCATATACATTATGATTTTTGCGATATGGTAAAAAAAAACCAACGTCATGGTACTCTTGAAATAGTATATTTTCACGAAAAAAATATCATTTTCATGAACCTTGATAAAAGTATTTATATTTATTCTAAAGTTTGAAGTTACGCATTTTTATCAATCGCGTAAAATCGGAGTGAAAGCTTTATACATAGAAAATTCAATGAAAAACGGTTTATTTATCTAGAAAAATCATTTATTTTGTCAATTATAATATAAAAAGAACGTTTGAGTTATTCAAGGCCACCACATTCAACGCACAAGAATAATCGGTGCTCGTCACACATCGGCCGTTCACAGAAAGAGCATTGAATTTTTGTTTTCCGGTTCTTCGTACGGTGGCAAAGTTCGCTCCTTTTTTTATTTGATAACTTGACGTTTTCTTGAACGTATTCTTCTCGGTTTTTACCCAAAACTCTTCCACCAGATACGTGGCGACCGTTCGAGCTCGAAAGTTGTAAGACATCTGTGTCCACATATACGTATTTGTATCGACAGTAAAAAAATAATTCCACTTCGTACATCATTACTTACGTTCCTAGACACAGCCCAATGCAAAAAAAAACCTTTAAATTTTCTTTCTAATTTGCCACACGATGGTCACACGGGGTCTACTGGACCCCACGAAAATGCACGTCCGCACTCTTTGATGCCTGCAAGACACCTGACTCGATCTCGACCATCGCCACTGGTCGGAAAGTATTGTAGTAGGTTCAGACAACAACAGATGGCAGCACAAGTTCGATTCTTGTGGCGTACACACGCTTCGTCGTCGGTAACACAGGGAGTGTTCGGAACTGGTCAATGTAACTAGTACGCCGCCGCCACCGCTGAGGCGCTGTGATCTTTTGCCAAAGACTATTTTTATATCTTGTATTTTCTTATCTTCTGTGATACTTAGCTCGAGGCGTCGAGGTAGAGAGAGCGTTTACTAAGCTGTGAAATAAAAAGTTGTTTGCCTGTTATTCTCGTTTTCGTGAATGAAATTCTGTGGTAGCCTGAAACCTTCACTACTACATTCTCATTCGACTTTTCTACGATAAATCCCTACAAAGTAGGGATTGGTTGTGATTGGTGTGATGATTGGCAAAGTGGTGATTGCTAGGGGTTGGGTTAAACGGTTCTTGAAAATCTAGCGCCTCTTCCTCTATCATCTCAACTTCACTGTAGTTTTGCATAGAGTCATGTAAAATCTTCTCAAAATTTTCTTTCCGTTCTACTTCTGCATTATTAATAGGAGTTTGTGTCATATTCATAGCTTCAAACGTACTCAGTAAAAATTTAATTACGTTCATCGGGTTGACTTTCATTCGGGTAATATTTTCAGTGCCACACACCAAGTTTGCAAAACACAGAATACAATTTAAAACTCGTTTATGAACTCGGACGTCTGAACTAGTAAACTGGGACTATTTATCGTCTTTTATAAGAAGCATGGAAATAGAAAAAAAAATCCGCCGCGTTGCGATATCAATTACAACAAGGAGGGCAATGTTAATAGGCACTTTTCATGTATGGTGAGTGCCTAAAAATGCATTCAATGCACTTATAAGTAGCTCGACGCACAGAAATTACGTCATGTCATGAGATGGCTGAGCGATCGGAGTCGCGCAAATCCTACATGAATGACGCAAACGTCTAATATAAATACCGGGAATGCATCTCTATGTATGCATTTCTTTCTTTAAATGAAAAACAAATATCGCATTAAAGAAAGTAAATGGATAAAATATCTATCCATGCGCGTATAGAAAACAAGTTTCTCATAAAAATGAGAACAGTGAGGAGTAAGGGATAGATATTTCTGCCCCCTTCCGCGGCCGCTACGCAGTGTTGAGATTAACGCAAAATACCTATTAGAGATTAATAAAGATTAATGCATTAGAGACTAATGCGAAATATCCACAGGTATCCAAAACCTTATTTATCAAAATAGCGTGACAACTTTTTAAATCGCCAATGAAGTGTAAAATAGAGGGGCGTTCGGAAGGAGAAGTCCGCGTGAAGGGTAGTTTATCCCCTTAAGGTTGCTATTTGGAAAAGAAGCAGAAACACGTCAACTAGATTTTTGTGTTTCCATCACAATAGAACAGGTTTCCTTCAATTCGATCGACCTCGTTCTTATAGAGGGTAGGGAAAAGATACATACGGGGGTGGTTCGCCCCTTAAGGGATCGTGTCGGTATGAATATTTCAAAAAATCGTTTTTTTGCATTATCGTATAGTATACACTGTTCTAAACATTCTCTCAAATTTTTTAATCGAAATTCAAATTATTACGATCGCTACAGCGTTTCTTGTAGAAAGCGAACGGAGCGAGACATTTGCCCAGTCTGTCGCACCGCTCGACCGAAAAGAAAAAGATTTTTTGATTTTGATTTGATAGAGTTTTATTATACCCTAGTATGGCTATAGGGTAATATCACCGAATGGAGCGAAATATAAAAATTAAAACTAATACTAAAAATAAAAATAAAAAATAAACTGAACAAAAGATAAAAGTAATACAGTGGTTGCGCCAGTGGCGAAGCAAAGAACGAAATAAAAAAATTACATAGTAAGAAGAAAATAAATGAACTGAACTAGAGAAGAACATAACAGAAGAAGCGAAGAATAGGAAGACCCCGTTAATTCGTTATTGCTCGCCCTGCTCTGAGATCAGGAGATGCTCCATTAGGCTGCTCTTAAAGGTATCTAACGATGACGATTCCCTGATGGCAGACGAAAGTGGCCGCCAGAGGTACGCAGCGGACAACCGAAATGAGTGCTGGAGAGTCGTTGTCCTGTGGCAAGGAATATGAAAGACCGGTTGTTCGGCCAGTCTTTCCGACCTTCTGATGCCCTGCGGTGCCCTAGGTAGCAGCTCATCAAGGTACGATGGTACGCGTAAGAATACCTAATACAACAATTGAGTAATCGCTCGAGCACACCGTTTAGTTCTGTCGTGATGTCATAGTAGATGAGACAGCAGTAGTCAAAATGAGGGAAAATTAGTATGGTGCCTAATTTAATCCTCACCTAAGTTGATAGCGTCCCCTTGTAATATTTTAGTTTGTGCAGCGTAGCATGCACTTTCTGCGAGACGGCAGAGATGTGTTTCCTCCATGAGAGGTCAGCCTGAAATATAACCCCCAAGTTCCTAGCGTCATTGACATACGGCAAGTTGGACCCATCAAAAGTGGTGGGAAGCAGCTCACACAAGTTGAGTGAGTTAACATAGGCCCTACTCACGATGACCGTTGCCTTGGTTTTGGCGGAGTTGAGCACAAGGCCGTTCGAGCGCACGAACAGGCCCACGGCCCTCACATCTTGATCGATTTTCGCGAGAGCGCTGTCTATCTCTGATTGAAAGGATTGTATATAGATCTGAATATCGTCCGCAAAGATTATGTTGTCGCAGTGATTAAGACAGTCGCCGATATCATTGATGTATAAGGAAAATACTAACGGTCCCAGAACTGAGCCTTGAGGCACTCCTGCCTACGTATGTGATGATTTAGAGCAGATGTCGCGCTCATCCACGACAGTTCGCGACCTCGCAGTTAGATACGAGAAACACCTCCCAAAAACAGTGTCGGCGAAGCCCAGCCGCTTAAGTTTTCTCAATAAATTTAGGTGAGAAACAGTATTGAGCGCTTTGCTGAAGTCGAACAACACCTTAATCGTTACTTTGTGCTCGTCGATGCCCCTCCTGATATCGTCAGAGACTCTTACCAGAGCTGTCTGTGTGCTGAACGACACACGGTAAGCAGACTGTCTGGGATCAATTTTATTTGTGATCTCAAGATGTCTAGTCATTTGGTCGAATACAACTCTCTCGAGGAGTTTTGACAATTCCAGTAGAGAGGCGATCGGTCGCGTATCCGCTAGCGAAGGCGGAATTTTTGCCTTCAGTAGGGGACGGATGAATGCTATTTTGCACAACTGAAAGAAATGCCCTATCTGGATGCTGAGATTAATGATCTTTAGCATGTTACCAAGCAGCCATGGAAGGGCTTTGTCAATTAAGAATTTGGAAATGCCGTCAGAACTAACACTAAGCGACGTCCGAGACGAGCGTCGCAAAATACGCAGAACCGATTCTCTCGAGGTTTGCTATAACGTGAGCAAGCTCTCTTCACTAGGGGTTTCTGCCAACATAGACTCAAACTCTTCGCGTGTTAGCACCGGGGCTGACGCCGTGATTGTTGCACAATGCGCATTTAATTCATCGGGGGTGAAAAAGGGGAAGGGCGACGGCAGACGCGGTTTGACTAAATCCAAGTTCCTCAGTTGCTTCCACATTTGCTTGGGGTCATCTATCGTGCTGAGTTTGGCGAACAAGAAGTCGCTTTTCGCCTTCCTGATTCTGACGGTTAAATCGTCTCTGACTCGTCTGTACATCATGAACCCTAGTACACTTGTTCGAGCGAGGATCTGGTGTTTCGGGGAAAGGACGATAATGAGACGAAGAAAAAAACACCCTGAGTTCGATTCACAACACTCGTTGTTCGTTTTATGTTTATTGTTCTTTTCCACAATCGGCGTCAAAAAAGTACAACCGTCATCTCAGTTCTCTCGTGAGCACAACACTACAGTCGACGCACTTGAGTCGGGCAATTTAACGAGCCGAGCAAGAATTACATCAATAATAAGCCTAGTCGTTTACCAAGTCCACAGAGATCAATACAATAATAAAGCGCAGGTCGGAATACAAGAAAACTTCAACTCAAAATTCGCGTGGTTACCGTTACCGAGAAAATTCGCTAATGGCTGAGAAGCCGGTTCCGGCGCGACACCAGGCGAGCCGGTCATGCTGGAGGGGGAAGCGGCGCTCGCATCGATTGACGATGCCGCGTGGATCGATCGCCGCGACCTCCTCGCGCGGCGATTCAAAAGTCTCGACGTCGCCGAAACAACACTATTTGATGTTTTAACTCGCTTGTACATGTAATTCTTATCTCTAATACATCGTTTGAGCTCAGCCGTAAGCCATGGAGCAGGCGGTCTCTTTACAACAAACGTCTGAAGAGGTGCGTAACGATCGAAGACAGAGCACAACGTCTGCGTAACGGTTTCTAACTGCCGGTCAAGCTCGACGCCCGAGTCGATGGTCGCAGCGTCGAACAAATTAGACGGCGGCAGTGCTTGTTGAACTGCTTTAATGAAATCATTGTCATTGAAGTCTGTCAGACAACGCTTGGTGATTATAGGCGGTGCAACATTTCTCACGTTAACTGCGAATTGGAGCGATAAGATGTCATGGCCTGCAATGAAGGGAGAAGAAGACCTCTTGTACAGCACCACTTTATCTTCGCTGTCAAGTATAAAAACATCTAGCCACGAGTCACAGTGAGCAGTGTGATAGGTAGCTTCTGAAGGAACGAGAAACAATGAATGCTAAAGAATAAAATTGCTAAGATATTTGGGAGCATAATCATTAAGTAGCATGTTGCAATTTAAATCTCCGACGATAATTGAATTATTGTAAGAATGAGCGTAACAATTCCAGTCCTGTTCGAATTTGTGAAAAAACTACCCTTTTGGCCTCCTGTACATGGTGATAAATAATATCCTCTCGCGATCGCCTTGCGATAATTCAAGAATGATGTACACAGGAGAGTTAGAGCATTGGTTGGGCGACGTATCAAGGACTTTATCTTTTAGGGTGTGATGTATGTAGTATGCGACCCTACCACCCTCTTTGCCTTCGCGATCATTTCGGATCAGAAAATAATTATCAATTTTAACGAGATCGTCCTGAATGTGTGGATACAACCACGTTTCAGAAACCGAGATTACGTGGCACGGGTTCTGATCAAAGAAAATTCTGACTAGGTCGATATGAGCAAGAAGTGAGTTAGCATTGAAATGCACAACCCTGATGTTCTGATGAGATGGAGCAAGAGTGCCGTTACTAGTAGGAGCTAACAACGGTCTTGGGAGTCAGATCAGCTGCTCAAGATCGTCGGCCGACCGAATTGTGATTTTAGGTACCCCGTCATCTTTCCTTGTGTAGATTACTTCGTCCTTCGACCACACATATTTGTACGATACAATCTTAGCTCGCTCCTTCGACAGTCGCAACAGCTTGTAACAGTTCGCCGATAAAACTTCGTTGACGAACACATTACCTCTAGTATTTATGTTAAAAACCTCACTGGCCTTCAAGTCAGCAAAGGTTGGTACAATTGAAGAAAACCAACAAGTAATTTGTAGACAAGCAGGTAAAGACAGGCAAGCTTTCGAGTATTTCGAAAAGAAAAACAAATACAACACAAAAACCTGCTGCCGAACCAAAAAAAGCGCAATTAACATTAAAGTTGTTAACACATCTTTCGAAATATTATGGCTTAGCAGTTCCTCGAAACTTCGATTCCATTGAGAATATGAGGAACGCAATATAGGCGACGTTTTATCACAAAATCTCAACTGATGAGAATCCCCAGCAGCAGTATTGCCCTTCTGGGAGAGATTCGTGGTGCGAATGGCGCATGGCTGAGGCCAATGGATTCAAGGAAAAATATTCTCATCCACCAGCGCTGGATGACGATGTCCAAGAGGTTTTGAAGCCAATTCACGAAGATTTGACCACTGACGATTTGTTAGAGAGATGTACGGGCGCAAACACTCAAAATAACAATGAGAGTTTCAATCATTGCGTGTGGCAACTCGCTCCCAAACATACATTCTGTGGGAAGCAAACTATAGAAATCGCGACGTATTGTACCACCTGTACGTTCAACGAAAGGTTCGATCCAATTTTTTAAATCCTGGAGACAATGGGGTGCACCATAGGACCGATAGCCGCAGACTTCGCTGCAAAATATAAGTCGGAGCGCATCAAAATTGCAAAACGCCGAAGCTCTCTGGACAGCAAAGAAGCCAGGACAGCTCGTTGAAACGAAATTTCAGCTGAAAATGAGCAGTTCGAGGAAACAGAAAGGATATTGTATGGACCTGGCATCGCCGATTGATCGTAAGTAAACCAGTTATCTAAAATTTTCTAACTTCAATCTTTAAACGCGTTTTTCTCGGAATGGTGTTTTTCAAAACGGTGTCCACTCTCAAAGGAAGAGATTTGAAGATATCTAGTTCCAATTTTGAGAGAACATTTTTAACGTTATTCTCTATCGCGCTATGGAAGCTTTTTTTAAATCTTTCTATTTTTTACCAAAAACTGTCGAAAAAAGGACCAAATTCGATAATTTTTGTTCAAACCGCCGCTATTTTATCAAATTAAAAAAAAACCTCCATAGCGTGATAGCCACTTTCCTACAGATTAATAATCTTTTTGAAAATTTTGTTTCAGATCAAAATTGCGGCCGCAATTGTGGACACCATACAGGACCTTTTTTTAACGTGTCATTTCAACAATTTATTTAATTATTATATACTAAATAAATGAACGTAAAAAAAATCATTTTATATTCGGCATGAATGCATTTATATATAAAAAGAAAACCAGACCGATTAGTTTATTACAACATTTAAAAAAATCGCGAAAATCAGTGATTTTTCGAAGGGTCACACTGAGACGATCCCTTAATTTTTTGTTCGTTCGGGGGGTAGCTACAAACATACACACGAACGTAAATATTGACGTGAATTTAGCCCAGAATTCCATAATGCTAGCTGACTATACGATGCTCTTACCTAAAAAATCGAAGGGTAATTACAACCCCTTAATTGCAGTTTTCCATTTATCCAATTACAGTTTTCCTCGCTAGTTTTCCATTCTTCACGGGTATGCAAATTAACATCTAAATCGATTAAAAATTGTCGGAGATACGTATGAAAAGTTCGATTTTTACAATAAACAATAAGAAATTTATTGTTACCTGCATCGTTCTCATCTCCAATATATAGCACGTGAAAAAATAAAGGCTGTTGCAATTTAATTTTTGTCTATATCTCATACCTTCAAAACGTTATTGCCGAAAAATGAAAAACCGCCATTTTTGAGCTGTGTTTCGCCCCTTAAAACCGTTTTCCGCCGACAAAAAAAATACGTGTCGCTTAGTTTTCGATACTCTACCACATACCGAAGTTTCAACAAAATCGGAGGAACACACAAAAGTGATGTTCCTTGTGAGATACAGTCTCTCCAAAGTAACTAAAAAAATCAGGGAGATTTTCTTGCTCTAATTTATGTGTTTAGTGTAATAATAGGTTTGACTAAATCATCACAAAGAGTCAGTGTCACATACGACGAGCGCTTCGAAAACGGGGCCCGTATTTTGTCCGGCACTGAGCAAGCAACCGCATTCAAATTTGGAGGGCATATAGAGAATTATGGCACAAAGTGGCTAACTCTCTTATTTTTCCAAAATTTTGAAAAAAATTTTGCAGATTTAGTTATCATTGGAGAAATTGGATAATTTTTTATGGTTGGACCAATGCTATCGAAATTTCCTGATAGTCAGCCCATGCAGCATTAAAAAACACACATTTTGAACTTTGTTTCATGTAATTTGATGCAAAATTGGCTGTCAAATTACGATTAAAAGTTATTGAGAGAAAACATCGAAATTTTTATCGGCACAACGAGAAAATAGTGTGACGAAAATCCGCACGGAGCGCTGACGAAATGTTCTCGCGAGACGGGTGTGGTAATTGGTAGAGGAGGAGACACACGCCTGAAAAGTCACGGCCCATAGGTCACATAGGCACACCTCTATGCCCAAATATAGAAATCCCTTAGAGAGCGTTGTCCGGCCCCCTCCGAAGTCGACGACTACACGTGCCGCTCGAACTACCGACGTCGGCCCGCTTTCCACAAAAATGTTAATTCTCGTAATTCAGTCATTTGTTCATCAAATGATACGAAATAAAGCCCAAAATGTGTGTGTTTCCAGTGAGCATGAAATGTTGCCTTCAACATGATATGAATATTCGTACGACTATGACAGCTTTATCATTTTTCTTCAGTATGTATATATATATATATTATTATATATATTATACATATTATATACTATTATATATATATATATATATATATATATTATTTATTTGTATTCTATAAATATATATATATATATATATATATATTGTGACGTGGTGCACAAATCCCCCCCCCCCCCCCCCCGCCGGTGGTCCACTAAGGCGACCGTTCCACGCCGATATCTGAAACAAAAAGATTAGTTATAAGAACAACCCTGAAATTCCCTATCCTACTCCCAAAATATTGTAAGCGTGAGAACACTTCCCGTCGCCGAGGGACCCACCGTCATTGTCGTCGTATCATCATCGTCGTCGTCGTCGTCGCATCGTCGTCGTCGTCGTCGTCGTCGTCGTCGTCGCGTCATCGTCGTCGTCGTCGTCGTCGTCGTCGTCGTGGCGTCATCGTCGTCGTCGTCGTCATAGTCGTCGTCGTCGCCAGGGGTATGCGTCGCCGTCGTCGACGACATCAATCGTCGTCGTCGCGGTCGACGCTGCCGACGAGACCCCCTTCATCGGCGACGACGCGACAATAACCTAAGAAAAAAAAAAGGGAACAAAAATATCATTAAAAATTATGATGAGAGTATGACTACAAATAACAATCATGAAAATATCATTGAGAAGTAAAAAAGTAAAGAGTACTCACCACCAGGATCAACCCGAGGAAACCCCGTGGATAAAAAGAGAAGACGACGAACGATAGGCAGCCAAAGAAAAAAATCACGACACGACACACAGCACGCACTTCGAACACCGTAGCTGTCAAAATTTGTACGCTCGCGAAAACTCCGTCCCGCATATCATTATCGACACGGTGACGGAGCGAGTAACGAGAGGGCAGCAGCGCACAGAGAGCGACCCAAATTCCCATTCCCGCTGTTACGCAAATGGCTCAAAGATGACTCAAATCCAACTAGCGTTCAATATTAACTCTGCCCTTGTGCAATGTACACATCACAAGGTATCTCGTCTCATAAAGAACCCATGGTTTTCGAATCGCCAGGTTAAGTTTTTTGGTAAAGCCTTTCCAGGGCTGTATTACGTGTCAGAATGGTAATACGCGTAACAATAGGTCTGTTGCCCAACGGTGTCTTTATAGACCGCGCAGTCTTCCTTCGTAGTCAGTATCAGGACCGATATGAGGAGTGAAATGAATATTGTGTGTGTGTGTGGATACTTATCGAAATGCTGATCGATGGTAGACAAGGTGTGTTTCCCTTCTATTGACTTCGTAGTTGTAGCCGTCGATGTCTTCGAAGAATGAGGATAACCCTTGACGAATACGATGTGCACAGGCGAAGAATCAGAGCTTGTTTATGTATCACAAGATGTCTTCGGGTTAACACAAAGGAGATGACCGCGAGTGTTAACACGTAATGATTTATTTAATATTTTATTACAATGAAATTCACTTCAAGCGGATGCGAATGATATGTTTTTGATTTAACAGTTTTAAACTATCATCCCGTTTATAAAACGTGGAGTACAACTGGCGTAACAACTAATTGTACTGAGCTCCAGTCAGATGGGCTCCAGAGAGAGGACCTCTCTGCACGAAGTACAGTTAACGAATCTGCATTCGAAGTCGCTCTATGAGTCGTCGATGCTCAATTTTTGTAGGAAAGCGATGGTGGGAAAGCGGGTGACATCCGTAGCTCTGGAGTTTATCAAACTAAGGGTCGTCGTTATGTTTTAGTTCTTAGAAGTCTAAACATTCGGTGTTTCTAATCTTTGGAGACTATGCAGGCCTTATGATATTTCTTATATATACTGTTTTGTCGAACTAAGGGTCGTCGTTATCTGAAGTGGTGGTCTTGCAGCCTCGGCGACACGAAGTCGGGTTACGCAGTCTAAACATTCGGTGTTTCTAATATTTGGAGATTATGCAGGCCTTGTTCTTGTGAAAGCGCATCGCATTTCTTTGCATGCGTTTATACTATCGTTAAACAAGTATGGTATTTCTTATATATACTGTTATTCTATTGACAAACGAATTCGGTATTTCTTATAAATACTTTTATTCTATGGATATGAAAATAAAGACTTTGCTCTAATTAAGGCAATTTTAGACGGTTGGCTTAACACCGCGATCCCGATAATCGATAGATCGACCCTACCCTATCGACCCATGGCATAGACCCATTAAAATATTTATCCTCCCTTCCACCAGAGCTCCCCCGATAGAATTCAAATATCGACACCTCATCGATCCATAACCCGTGCCGCTGCTGCCCAATCAATTAAGGACGTCCCTGGCCAATCAGCGAGAAAGACAAATTATAACGACTTCCGGGAAGAACACCTGACCGTTACTTAGATTGAGACCACCGACGCGTGACAACCGAAATCTAGCTAGCGAAAAATAGACCAGTGGAGAGTCAGTAGGCGAATTTGCGAAAATTGATATAGAGTGAACGAAAAAAAGAAAAAGTATAGTGTGAGAGTACAGTGTGAAAGTGAGAACGATTCGAGTGCGTAAAATATTATAGAGCGAGTGAAAAATTATTAGAGTGATAGAGTGAGAGTACAGTGTGAAAGTGAGAACGATTCGAGTGCGTGAAATATTATAGAGCGAGCGAAAAATTATTAGAGTGATAGAGTGAGAGTACAGTGTGAAAGTTAGAACGATTCGAGTGCGGGAAATATTATAGAGCGAGTGAAAAATTATTAGAGTGATAGAGTGAGAGTAGAGATCGTGAGTGTGAGACGAGAACAGAGGAAATAGCGTGAGTGAGAGAGCGAGAAAGTGCCGTATAGCGTGTGTGAGTGTGCGACGAGAGTGTGTGAGAGAGGCGAGTACGAGAAGGCGAGCGAAGGAGACGGAGGAAGCAAGGAGGAATCGAGGAGAGGGAGACGGAGAAGGAGAGCGAAGGAGAGCGAGAAGGATAGAGCGAGCGGCAGCGACAGCGGCGACGAGTAAGTGCTCACACGGCTACCTCTCCACAAGCAATCAAATTTGTATTCCCCCCCCCCCCCCCCGTATTAATAAGCGTTATTCTTTAGAGTCACCCCCCCCCCCCCCCCTTATACATGAGCAAACATTTTTCTTTCATTTTGTTTTTTTGTTTGTTGGTTTTTCTTCTTCCCCCCCCTTTTCTTTTTTTTTTTTTTCTTTTTTTTTGTGCGAGCGAGCAACGAGTTATGAAATAAAAGAAAGCGATAATTTGAATCGCTCATTATAGGTTGCGTGGAACGGTCGTGCGCGCGACAGGTAGCGTTAAGACGACCCATCCCCTGAGAAACCCCCCCCCCCCCCCCTTCCCCTCGAGTTAGCCACCCCCGCCCCAGTCTTTAGAGTCAACCCTTTGGCGATTAGGATTACAGTTTTTGTTGTATTTGCGATAATAAAATTCTGTGATATTGCGATAATAAAGTTTGTTATTTTTGTTAATTTTTTTTTATTCTTTAAAAATTAACTGGCGCCCAAAACTCCCCCATATAATAAACAAAGACCTCCCCGGAGATAGTCCGCCGGTAAACAAATAATAAAATAAAATAAATACCACCGTGAATAAATTCCTTTTTTTTTGTTTGTTGTATTAAGATAACCCTTGTGTTTTTTTTTCCCTTCCACCACCGGCGTGACAATATATATATATATATATATATATATATCTGTCACCGAAAATACTATCACCGAGATATATATATATATATATATATATATACATATACGCGTCGCACTAGGCCTCGGTGCGAGGCAGAGGCCAACGTATACACGAGGCGTGCCTATACCTTCGACTCTCGCCCCTCCAACGCCCTCCGCTCGGGCCGGCGGACTTACCCGCGCTAGACCCGCTTTCCACAAAAATGTAAATCGTTATAAGTCGCTCATTTTTTCGTCGATCGATACGAAACAAAGACCAAAATGTGCGTTTTTTCATTGTGAACGAAATACTGTTTTTGCCACGACGAATATAATCGTGCGATTATGGCAAATTTAACATTTCCTCTTTTCAATGACGAAAAAACTATTAATGTTTAAAAATTTTGAAAAAAAATGAATGTCACCCCACGCGGGCCATAAGTCTCTATATATCCTCAAAATTTCAACCCGATTGGTCGCTCAGTGCCCGAGTATTTACGATCGCCGTTTTTGAACGCGAGCTGAGTTTCTCGGCCTCGAGGAGCGTCGAGCGAACGCTGTACAGCAGCCGTTGACGCAGCTTAGCTACGTTTCGCACAACCTTTCTCTCAAGTAAGCAACGGCGGCTGAGTGGGCTAAGGCGTTCTGTACTCGCCGAGGTACGAAAAGAATCGATGGTTCGAATCTCTGTACGTTATTTTTTTTTTTTCGTGCTAGCAATTTATTAAACTATTGCTACAATAATGACGAGATATGGACGGATAAAATTATAATATCTCATCATTATTCTTGATCTAACGAGACAATATACGACCAATATCGTTGACGTAAATTGCTCTGTCAGTAAAATTCGCGAATCATATGTTCCAGCTCTCTCGCCTGAAGAAGCTACCTTATAGCTTGATCAGCTGATTGTGAGCCATATACTTTCGGCAACAAAATATATATATAGTATAAAGTGTATGGCTCGGCCGATCAAGCTATTGTGCTTCCCGAAGCTATATATATATACATACGCGCGTCGCACTAGGCCTCGGTGCGAGGCAGAGGCCAACGTACACACGAGGCGTGCCTATGCCTTCGACTCTCGCCCCTCCATCGCCCGCCGCTTGGGCCGGCGATCTTATCCACGCTAGACCCGCTTTCCACAAAAATGTAAATCGCTATAATTCGCTCATTTTTTCGTCGATTGATACGAAACAAAGCCCAAAATCTGCGTTTTTTCATTGTGAACGAAATACTGTTTTTGCCACGACAAATACAATCGCGCGATTACGGCAAATTTAACATTTCCTCTTATCAATGACGAAAAAAGTGTTAATTTTTCAAAATTTCGGAAAAATAAGACAGTCATGTTTCGTGGGACATAATTCTCTATGTACCCTCAAAATTTCAACCCGATTGGTCGCTCAGTGTCCGAGTATTTACGATTCTCGTTTTTGAATACGAGCTGAGTTTCTCGGTCTCGACGAGCATGGAGGGAACGTCGTACAGCGGGCACCGAGCCGCTTACCTACGTTTGGCGCAGGTTCCCATTCGAGTGAACGGAAGTGGCTGAGCGGGCTAAGGCGTTCGATGCTCGTCGCGGCACCGAAAGATCCGTGGTTCGGATCTCTCTGCCATCGTTTTTTTTTGTCTCAACAATTTATTAAATTATTGGTTCAATAATGACGAAATGTGAACAGATAAAATTATAATTTTTCAGTTTTATTCTCGATGCAACAAGACGATTTACGACCAATGTCGTCGACGTCAATTGCTCTGTAAGTCAAATTCGGGAATCATACGTTGCAGCTCTCTCGCCTGAAGAAGCTGCCTTATAGCTTGATCAGCCGAGCCATATACTTTCGGTGCCAGAAAAAAAAAAAATATATATATATATATATATATATTCTATTAATTCAAATTTACCAATTATATGTTCCAGCTTTTGGTCAATTGGTAGATTGGTAAATTTTATGTATACATATGGGGCATTCCACGCCAAATCGGACAGCTATTACCTCTTGCATCTCCGATTTTTTCGACAATTTTTTATGTTCTAGTATTTGTTGAAAAAAGATCTCCGCGATTTTTTCAAGTTTTTTTATCGACCCGATTTTACGATATCAGTCTTTCAAAAATGAAATTTTTTTTTTCATGCGTCCATAACGTTTCGAGAAATAAACCAAAGTGGACGGTTTTTTTTTGAAATTTTTCTTTTTAAAAGAAATTTTTCTTTTGATAAGAAAATATGAAATAAAATTTTCAAACCATATTTCCATAAGATTTTCAACTTTTTAATATAAATTGTTGATTTACAAAAAACAGGATTTTCTTGAAATATTTTTCTAAAAAACTGTCATTCATTCCACAACTTTTAAGTCTAGGTAGATAATGGGATAACGATGGGATTCATTTTTTTTTGATTTTTCAATTTCCATATTTTAGTTATCTATATTGAAAATAAATATTAATCGTTTTGCCAGCCTCACCGGTAACGGTCATTGTTATGTATGAGATGAAATAGATATGTCCTAATCATTTATCGATATCTAAAGTATAAATCTCATTTTAAAGGAATTTGGTTAATGAATGTATACTGAACCGTTGAACATCCCGCCCCGGCGAAGGGGGCATCGCAGCAACAGCGGAGGCTGTTTCTTTACTGCAAGGCAAAGGAAAAGACAGCGCAGAGACAGCGGGGACAGTTTATTAACTATGAGGCAAAGGAGGGACAGTGCAGCAACAGCGGAGGCAGTTTCTTTACTGCAAGGTAAAGGAAACGACAGCGCAGCAATAGCAAAGGCAGTTTATCAACTATAATGCAAAGGAGAGTCAGCGCAGCAACAGCGGAGGATGTTTCTTTACTGCAAGACAAAGAAAAGACAACGCAGAGACAGCGGGTACAGTTTATCAACTATAAGGCAAAGGAGAGACAGCGCAGCAACAGCGAAGGCAGTTTCTTTACTGCAAAGCAAAGAAAAAGACAGCGCAGAGATAGCTGAGACAGTTTATCAACTATAAGGCAAAGGAGAGACAGCGCAGCAACAGCGAAGGCAGTTTCTTTACTGCAAAGCAAAGAAAAAGACAGTGCAGAGATAGCTGAGATAGTTTATCAACTATAAGGCAAAGGAGAGACAGCGCAGCAACAGCGGAGGCAGTTTCTTTACTGCAAGGTGTAAGGGTGGTTCTTATGTGTCTCGGCTTCTTTTCAGGATGGATGGTCGGATAAAAGATGAACCACGTTTGATCTTGAATATTTTATTGTCCAGTTGCTACGCGTGATCGGGTCGTACTAACTTGAGACGAGCGCGTCTCGTCAACCGTCGTCGATTTCGGTCAGGTGCTTATGATTATGATATATATATAATGATTATAATACAATGCGCGACGCGGGCTTGGGCATTCTTATTATATTCCCAATAATGAGTCGCGTATCACAGTCGGCCAGACCTGACGCGAGTCCGTCCCGGACTTCATACTGTAAAAACGTACATACCATACATCACACATATAATCTACGTACACAAAATTAACCTACGTACATGTGTATACAACCCATTCTCATATACATTATTTCTCTGTTTATCAATGTATTACTTCACACACTCTTATCTACTTATTTTATTCAAATCATTCGTGAGAACGCCAGGGTCTCATATTCGATACTTCCCATACGCCGCTATAGGGCCTTTGCGTGGCTTGAAAGTTCTCTACGTCCGCAACGACGTACCTGTTGTTTCTGAGAATTTTGACCACTCGATAGGGTCCTTTAAATTCGGGAATGACTTTTTTTGAGACACCGGGCGTACTCTCGAAGTTTTTTATTACTACATAGTCTCCTTCATTATAAATGTGAGCTTGCTTATGTTTCTTATCAAAGTATTTCTTATTCGCTTCTTGAGATTTTTCGATTTTTCTCTCAGCGTTCAGCCGAATCATTTCCAAATTTCTTTCTTTCGTTGCGACATTTTCGTCAAGATATTTACTGATTTCGTCGACTACTTTGCCTCGCTGGTCTACGCCGAAAAGGAGTTTACTGGGCGTCTCCCCCGTACTCTTACTGATCGTATTATTTATCGCATATTCCACGTCCTCCAAAACTTTGTACCAATATCGCCCCGATGAATTATCAACCAGTTTCCCGCGCATGGGTCCGATTACTCTATTTACGCGTTCGGCTTGGCCATTGGCCTTCGGTGCACCGGTAGCTACTTTTACGTGACGTACATCATTTGCTTTGACAAAATCTCCAAATTCCTTTGACGTAAAACTGGTGCCCCTATCTGATACAATCACTTTTGGTCGGCTAAAATTCGTAAAATACTGGTGCAAACAATCTATTGCTTCCCGGGAGGTCGTTGTCTTAGTCGCGTACAATTTTGTGAACTTCGTGAAAGAATCTATCACGACGAGAATATATTTTTTTATGAGGTGTTTATTATCGATAGGACCATAATGGTCGATATGAATCGTTGAAAAAGGGACATTTCCCTTAGGGATTGGATGGAGAAATCCCTCGACCTTGCCAGTAACAGGGTTAAAAGCGATACATTTCAGGCAATCCTGTATATAAGACTTGACTCGATCTTTCATGTTAGGGAACCAATACGTTGATTTGATAGCATCGCATGTCTTCTCGACGCCCAAATGGCCCATCTCGTCATGATATTTTCTCATTACGTGTACAACCATGCCTTCCGGAACGTAAAACAATAACTCATCATCTCGTTTACGATAAACAAGACCGTTTCGCATTTCGTATTTCTTGTCGTCGCATTTCTCGAGTTTTACTTTCAATTCCTTTATCGTCGGATGACGGCTCTGACTTAGTGATAAATTTAGCTCGAACGGATTGTCTTCGATTGCAAGAATATTACGATTCCGACTCAGAGCATCGACATGTTGCATGCGACTTCCGGGCCTGTGTTCTATCTCGTAATCATAATTCTGGAGTTCTAGAGCCCATCTCGCGATTCGCGGATTTATGTCCTTTTTATCTAAAGTCATTTTCAGGGAATTACAGTCGGTGACGATTTTGAATTTAATTCCTTGAAGATAGACTCGAAATCTTCTCAGAGAATAAATTATGGCTAAAGTCTCTAGCTCAAAACTATGATAACGGCTCTCGGCGTCCGTGGTACGCTTCGAGAAGTAGAAAATGGGGTGAAATTTCAGGTCGGGCTTACGTTGTATTAAAATCGACCCGAAGCCATGCAGGCTTGCGTCACAATGCAATTCCGTGACGTCGTGTGGACTATAAATGCTGAGGATCGGTGTTTCTAGAAGTTTCTGCTTCAACCTTTTGAACGATTCTAACTCTTCGTCGCCAAATCTGAATACCGCGTTCTTTTTTAGAAGCGAATAGAGAGGCTTCGCAATCACCGAAAATCCCTCTACAAATTTCCGGAAATACGAGCACATGCCCAAAAAACGTTGCACACTACGCACGTCCGATGGTGCGGAATAATTCAGCACCGCCGCGACGCCGTCGTCATTTGGACTCACTCCATCTTCGGAAATTACATATCCGAGATATTCGATTTTAGTAAACACGAATTTGCATTTGTCCAGACGAAGTTCTATTCGATTAGCTACTAGCAGCCTAAGTACGGATCTCAAAACGTCCAAGTGATGCTTAAGGGTCTCCGTCGCGATAAGAAAATCATCCATATATGCAACGACGTCTCCGCTTAATATTTGTTTTGCAAGGATTTCGTTTATCCATTTTTGAAATCTCGTCGGTGCAGTTTTTAGTCCAAAAGGCATTTTTAAATACTCAAACTGGCCAAATGGGGTGGTAAACGAAGTATATTTTATCGACTCCTCAGCCACATGCACGTGATGAAATCCGTCCTTAAGGTCAAATAACGTATAGTATTTTTTTCCGTTCAAAATGTCGAGTTGATCTTCGATCAACGGAAGTGGGTAGTTATCACGAAGTGTAACTTTATTTAAAGCGCGGTAATCCACACACATTCTCGTTTCGCCATTTTTTTTCTTGACAAGGACTATCGGCGATGCATATTCAGAATCGCTTTCTCTTATCGTACCTTTTGACAGGAGTCCGTCTATAATTTTTCGAACCTCTCCTTTTTCGGCAAACGATAATCTACGTGGAAGGAAATGAAATGGCTCATTATCGCGTAACAGTAACTTTATTTCGGCCTTTACCATCGGAACTTTCGGTCGCTCTGCCCGAATGTAATCCGAGCGTATCATTTCTCTGACCTCTGTCTGAATCTCAATAGGAATTTCAGAGTTAATTGTTATTGAGTCGGCTTCGTCGTCTCGAGGCCCAGTCGCGTCGATGCTCATAATATCCGAAATATTTCTTTCAAGTTCTACCGATGTTGTGTTAAGACTCAACCCAAATAATGTTAATACGTCCCGTCCCAACAGCGCAGGGGCGGACATCGTATGGTCGGGTACGACCAACAGCCGTGCGGTTCTCGTCAAATTTCCCCTTAATGTTATCTTTAATTCGACTGTACCTAGAACAACAAGGCTGCTACTATTGATACCGCGAAATTTGCCACCCAAATGGTCAGCCTCATCGATTGCCTCACCCGGTATATAACGCAACTTTATAAGGCTCACCGCGCTACCCGTATCCATCAGGGTTCTCAGAGACAATTCTTTTGTAACATCGCGACAATAAATATTATACTTGGCTTCTTGGAAAAATTCGTTTTCCACATTCAGAACCTCGTCCACATTGTTGACTCGTTCTCGATGGTTGGGCCGTGGGCAGTCCTTACTTCGGTGACCTGGCTCATGACATCTGAAGCATGTTTCTTTGTTCTTGAGTAGAGGGCAGCTTGGTCTCAGATGTCCCTCCCCGTTACAGTTGTAACATCTCCTGAGTTTCCGGGAATCTGTATCGTCCTTGTGCGGCGATCTTGGAGTTTCTGAATCATTTTTTGGCACATTTTCTCTACGCTTCGTCTGATATCTTTGCTCCGATCGAAATGAAATTTTTTCGAACGCGTCGAGGAGAGACTCTTCTGAGGCAAAGTTTTGTAGACGGGCTTGACTTTGAAGTTGCGAATCCGGTATTCCTTCTATGATATAATCAATAACTTCGTCAGCAGCGATTGGTACCCGGTTGGCCAGAATCACCTTGTCATGGTAATAGTCACTGAAGGGCTCATCGGAGCGCCACTGTCTTCTTTCGAATTGCCTTCGGAGAGCTAGCCTGTTTGCCCGATGATCAAACATCCTTCGTAGCCCTTCGATCAGCTGCGCGAAAGTTAATTGCACGTGTTCCGGTTTCGAATGGAACCACTTCAAGGCCTTGTCCTTTAATTTCGTGACAGTGAGAATCTTCGCAGTGCTCTCATCAAGTCCATATGTTTCATTTATCAATTGAAGTTGTGTGGACCATTGCGCAAAAGTATCATTGGTGCCATGGAACGTATTGAGGAGCTCACCGAGAGCCTTAACATTCGGCACTGGTCTTTCGACCTCCATTGACTCCGTGTTCGAACGCCTACCCTCCATCAACCGGCGGTTCTCATTTCGAGCTATATCTAATTCTCTCTGCAATACTGCTCGTTCTCGCCGTAGCAGGTCTAATTCGTGTTATGCGATATCATATCCGGCGTTCTCGGTATTGATATTGCTGGCTTCCTCATTTCCAATATCGTTCCTAATACCTCTTACTGGAGTGTCTTCGACGCAAAGTTCACTACTCGGTTGTTTCAACCACTCACCGGTCGGGTCCGCCGCTTGTATTCGCATGATCAGCTCAGGCTTGGTACCACCGATCGGTTGTCCGAGATTACGAAGAATCTCTTTCAATTCGGCGACGTGGAAACTAGACGGTTCTCGCATTTTAGTAATATACTCTACTCACACTTTATGAAGAGTATTATGACTGCCGTCTCACGCGCACTAAATCTGTGTTGTACTCTATCACTGTCCGAGAGTATACAACACATATACTTATTTCGGCCACGAGTGCGTCATACACACGCACACGTAACGATTTTCTGGTCAACTACGACCTTGTGCAAAAAGTAAGATCTCGAACGGGTCACCTGATCGACAGCAGAAGTCCCGTATGTCGACACTGCCGATTTCTTGAATATCAACACTTTGTGATATTATATTACAACCAGAAGCCGCTCGTAGCACGCGGCGCTACGGTCAATCCGGAAGTACGTACAAAGCGTCACCTCGATTCCTATCGAGGATCACGTCACTTCCGACTAACCGTTGGTTTTCTCACGTGTTTCCACCAAGATATTCACGAACGTGAATCTTGTCGAATGCACATAAAACGCAACCGTATATATATCGCGTCAGCGCGTTTTCTGATCGGGAAAGTACATGGAAAAACGAGACCGTTGATAACTCTTTTTCCAATGTACTTCTCGCAACTCGTTCCACGCGGTCGTTCAACGGTTTCGCGATTATGGACGCCACGTTTTATTCACTCGACTTACACTTTCGATCACGCGGATAAAACAACCCTCTTTGAGGTTGTGAGTTCGAATCTTACTTCTGAAATCTGTAAGGGTGGTTCTTATGTGTCTCGGCTTCTTTTCAGGATGGATGGTCGGATAAAAGATGAACCACGTTTGATCTTGAATATTTTATTGTCCAGTTGCTACGCGTGATCGGGTCGAACTAACTTGAGACGAGCGCGTCTCGTCAACCGTCGTCGATTTCGGTCAGGTGCTTATGATTATGATATATATATAATGATTATAATACAATGCGCGACGTGGGCTTGGGCATTCTTATTATATTCCCAATAATGAGTCGCGTATCACAAAGGTAAAGAAAACGACAGCGCAGCAATAGCAGAGGCAGTTTATCAACTATAATGCAAAGGAGAGTCAGCGCAGCAACAGCGGACGCAGTTTCTTTATTGCAAAACAAAGGAAAAGACAACGCAGAGACAGTGCACACCGTTTATCAACTATAAGGCAAAGGAGAGACAGCGCAGCAACAACGGAGGATGTTTCTTTACTGCAAGGCAAAGGAAAAGACAGCGCAGAGACAGTGAAGACAGTTTATCAACTATAAGGCAAAGGAGAGACAGCGCAGCAACAGCGGAGGCAGTTTATCAACTATACTGCAAAGGAGAGACAACGCAGCAACAGCAGAGGCGAGTTTGTCGATTGCGGAGGAGCTGCTTAGAAGAAGGAGAGGATCGCGACGATCGACGCCACGATCAACAACATCAGAGGAAAGACCAACAGAGGACCATTCAGCATTTCATTAAAATCCGATAAGTACAGATTGTACCCTCACGGCAGCATCTCGGGCTAAATTCAATTGTTAATTTTGACCATGAGTTCAACACAATTCAACCTCTCTTCGAGTCCCGAACCTCATCATTTAATGAAACGAACCCTCACGTTTCAATACATTAATATATGTATACATTGACCAAATTCGTTTAAAATGATATTTATGCTTTAGATGTCGACTAAAAAATAATCAAATCATTTTTATTTTGGAAGGAATATTGTAAGGATATAAGGCATATTAGAGACAGAGAGAGAGAGAGTGAGAGAGACGAAGTGGGAAATCGAAAACTCTTCGAGAACAATCGATAATTTATTCTATATAAAATAACCATTGCGTTTACATTTCATATTTTATATTTTGTTGTTCTGTTCGCCTCTTCAGCCTCCGTCCCCCAAATGGACGGAGAACATTTTTAATGTTTAAAAATGTTTATTGATAAATTCGTTAATTAACGAAAACTGCTCTTTCGAAGAGCAAGAAGCCAACGACGTGTGTCGTTTATTATCCCCGTCCGCTCAAATGGACGAAGAGAATTTTTATTGTTCAATTAACAAAAATATGTTAACTAATAAAAGTCACTCTGTGAGACAGGGCGATGTCGATGTTTGGCATTATTCCCCTCCGTTTGCTAAAATCGACGGAGAAATGTGTTGAACACTTTCGGCCTGTGACGTATTAGCGACGCGTTGTAACACGTCGACAACAAGGAGCGTCAAAAATGTAAACATTGGGCGCTCACGAGCCTCACGATGCCATTGTATTGCGCTCCAAGGTGATGCTCGCGGGGCGCTATATATATATATATAGTTTGCCAACGTGCTCGAGGGTCGCTTCATTTCAGTCGAGGTTAGTCGCTCAACGCTGCTGGCACGTGCGGGCCTATACGCATGTCAGATCGCGACGGCAATTTACTTTTACGCGAATTCGTTAATTCGTTTATCATATTTGTGCATATAGTGAAAATGTTGGATATCAGTGATAGTGCAGTGAGGATATCAGTGATAGTGCAGTGAGGATATCAGTGATAATGCAGTGGTGATATCAGAGATTATTCAGAAAATATCAGTGAGTGCCTATATGTGAAAAAGGTGAAAAAGTAAAACACTTAAAAAAATTACATGTGGCATCCGGCCATACGAAACCCGAGTCTGCAGTTTACTTTTTATTTTTTCCAATTTGCATTCATCGCCATTCTGCTTTCATCTACCGTTTTGATCTCAACTATACCTTACAACAAAATTAAGAGATAATTTTTTTGTACCCAATAAAATACAAACTTTTGACCAGTATTTGTCGTACTGTAATGATATGCGTTCTTATAGCGCGTTTCGGTGGCACGATATCCCACCGAAGGTTTCGGGTGGTTTGGAAATGGAGGGGATATTGGCGGGTCCTTCTCCGAGTGGCCACAGGTGATCAAGTAGTCTTAATTAGTCAAGCGAAGCGAATAGAAGTCTGTCATACATCTTGTCCATTATAATAAAGATCACGCAAAATTGAAACTCCTGTTATTTTTTCATCGTTACACGCTGCAACAGCTATATCAGATAAGTCATCACAATTGTATATATCTCAATAAGAAATAATGTCCTTTAAATAATTCATATAAAATGCCGATACACATCCATTGCACAGTTCCACCGATAATAATTTTAATTTTAACCACCATTATTATAATCTATCTGCGGCAAGCATTTTCACTGTTATTCATAATCAGAATTCACATCGGAAAACCATCATAATAATTCCCATAACAACCAATGAATTAGAAATCGAGTAAAATGTTAAATCAATAAAATCACAATAAATAAATAAAATAAAACATAAAAATATTACAGTACGGAGATTTAAAAGAATGCCCGTACGAGAAAGAAAAGCAAAGTTGTACATGTTACAAAGTATTCGTTTATTAGGTATAAAAAAATTATCCCTTATTTTTGTGAAAACTATAATTGAGGAGACAAAAACGGCGAGCAGAATGGCGGCGAATGAGAATTATTTCGTGAGAATAAAAAGTAAATTGAGTGAACGCGTGTGAAAATAAAATAATGGAAGGAAAAAATAAAAGAAATCGAGCGAGTGCCGTCTTCAATTCTTGGATCCTAGCTCGCGAAAAGCGCGGTTGCCAGTGTGTTGGTCGACGGCGGAGGAAGGCAATGGAAAGCATGAGCGAGCAAGAGAAGGACGGCTGGATAACAGAAGCGACGTTGTACCGTGCTTTTTCGCGCTCAGGGTACAACCGATCCCGTTCCAATGCAGTTTGGAAACTGAGGTACGTAATAATTTTTTCGAGCGAGTCCATTTCAGATTTATATTTAGTAATAGTTTAATTTAAAGTTGTAAATTTGGAAAAATTTCTTTTAATTAACCATTTTTAAACGCCGGTAACTTTAAAAAAAATTAATTAATGGGGACCATTTTTTCTTCAAATTTTTCATTTTTGAACGTGTTTTGTCAGAAAAAAATATATATTCATGACATAATCTATGAAATTTTTTATTTTTTTAGTGAAAAATCGCAAAATCGCTTAAAAACCAATTTTCGATTTTTGTGTTTCCATTTTTGTTTAACTTAGATTTACTCTGAGTTCAATGCCGCAACATTCATAGTCGGCAGATGTTTTTTTTTTATTAAAAAAAAAAACGTTTTCACTGGCAGTCTTTTCTTTTCCCTTCATACCCCCCCCCCTGCCCCCCCAATCCTTTCGAGACGTCGGTACTCGGGATTTTCTCGATTGCTAGCGATGGGGGACAACGCGATTCAATTTCTTACCGAATTTGAATCGGTCTAGCTGCAAAATTCAACTAAAATTGTATTTGCATGAGTAGAATAAGGTTAGTTTTTCAATATACTATAATAGTTAATAAACTCCCTGCTAAAGAGCAAGGTCACAGCGACCGCGTCCGCTATAATGGACGGGGAGAATTTTAGTAGATAAGAACTGTTAGTTGATAAATATGGTGATTTTAGTTTAGTTCGTAAGAATTATTAATTAACACGCATGTTAATTAATAATTGCCTCGCTGAATAGCGAAGTCACAGCGACGTCTGTCGCTGTCCTCCTTCGTTCGCTACAACGAACGGAGAGAGTATCAGTTTATTAGAACTGATTATTATATAATATGATTGCATGAAATATATTGTTGCATAATATAGTATATTTCTTTTCAGATTACTGGGTATATATTACTCAGATGTGTATATATATTATTCGTTGTATTATATGTATATATATATGCATGGCCGGAGCATTGGGGTCGGCTCTCGGGACTGCTCGTGTTCTCCCTCCACCGCCCCTCTGTAGCGCTTGCTCTGTGCTTTGCGAAGCTTTGACGTGCTCGGGATTTTAGCTACGTGTCGCTACAGACCAAAATTATTATAAGACGTTATGTCGTTGAAAATTTTTTTAACGCAAATTTTGCAGAATGTACTGTATAAAAAAAGGTGACCAAACTATTTTTTCCATCTCTAATTTGTTAAATACAAATTATAAAATACCTCTTAAAAAATTGTAAAGTCATAAAAAAAATTGTTTTATGTATTTTCTACATTGAAAAAAGGACGGTATGTCAATGAATAATTATTCACTAACGTACCGTCAACATTATTATTATTGTTAAATATCAATTGTATATTGTAGAATAAATTCACTTTTTAATAATTTTGATGTGTGGCGACACTTACGATTAGATAAAATTCCGAGCGTTTCAAGCTTTTGCGATGGACGGAGCACGCGCTTGAGAGGGGTGCGTCGGAGGAGGATCTTGGGCATATCGTGCGCGCGGCACGAGCTTTGGGTCGCCCGCACGATCCGAAAGATATGGTGACTTGCCGTAAACGAATTGCTACTAATATTTTATTTTCAGCATATATGTTTGTGCTTATTATAAGTTTATTAATAAAATATGTTATTTAATAAACTCGCTCTGGTGAAGAGCGAATCAGCGTCGCCTCTCGCTGTTCTCTTCCGCCCGCTAAAACGGACGGACAGAATTACAGTTTCTAAAAACTGTTCTTAGTTAATAAAAACTACCTTGCTGAAGAGCGAGGTCACAGCGACGCCTGTCGCTGTCCTCCTCCGTCCGCTAAAACGGACGGAGAGAGTGTCAGTTTATAAGAACTGATTATCATATACCTAATATGATTGCAAGAAATACATTTTTGCATAATATATATATTTCTTTACAGATTACTCAATTAACAAATGCCTTTATTAATAAAGGACGCCCTACTAAGGGGCGAGTGTCAGTGACATCCGTCGCTGTTCTCCTCCGTCCGCTAAAACGGACGGAGAAAATATCAGTTTATAATTACTGATCATCATATAATATGATGGCAAGGAATACATTTTTGTATGATATATATTTCTTTACAGATGCATAGCCGAAGCCTTACGATGGGCTCTCGGCACCGTTCGTGTTTATCCTGCGCCCCTCTCTGCTGTGATCGGCAGTGGGGGAACATGGATAGCCGCATACTGTGTGCGCGGTACGAGCTGTGGGTCGCCCGCGCGACCCGAAGGCTATGGTGACTTGCCGTAAACGAATTGCTACTAATATTTTATTTTCAGCATATATTTTTGTGGTTATTATAAGTTTATTAATAAAATATGTTATTCGATAAAACCGCTCTACTAAAGGGCGAGTGTCAGTGACGCCCTGTCGCTGTTCTTCTCCGTCCGCTAAAACGGACGGAGAGGATTACAGTTTCTAAAAACTGTTCTTAGTTAATAAAAACTACCTTGCTGAAGAGCGAGGTCACAGCGACGTCTGTCGCTGTCCTCCTCCGTCCGCTAAAACGGACGGAGAGAGTATCAGTTTATAAGAACTGATTATCATGTAAGATGATTTCAAAAAAAACATTCTTGTATAATACTTACACATTCTTTTACAGATAACTGCACGTACACTACCGGCGGAAAGTTTTCGGACCAAAGTTGAAAACAGTGCCGGAACGGTTTTTTATGCCATTTCGCCGGTAGTTGGCCTAGGTCAATTTAACTAACGCCATTTTAAAGAACAGGGATTTCTCTTCATTTTGGCTTTTTAAAACTAAATTTGCGATTTTGTTTACAATTGACACCCATTATTGAAAACGACAATATTTGGGCGTGTTTTTGTTCTTTTGCAAGTGGACCCCCATTGCAGTAAACAAATTTTTAACGAATTTCTTTGACCATACTCATAAAGAGGGAGTTCTAAGCTTCAAGTAAATATTTTAGAAAATTGGCTACGATTTTTTTTTCAAAGATATGTCGTTTTTTGAGAAAAAATAGACAATTTGAAAATTGCTCCATAGGACGAAAATAATGAGATTTATGACAAAACCTCAAGATGGCAAAAAGTTGTATTACTTCTTGTTGAGTTCAGGAAAATTTTTTCACATTTTTTTTTCTAAATTTTTTTTCAGTCATTTCCAGATAGCTCGATTGATCTGAATATCATGAAAATAATATAATTAAATTTTGGTCTCTTCGGAGGTTTCTTCGGTGTCCGAGTTTCTTCGATGTAAGTAAAAAATGTAATTCTATTATTTTTATGGTACTCAGATCATTCGAACTGATTGGAAATAGGAGGAAAAAAAATTTCAAAAAAAGATCTGAAAAAATTCTCCTGAACTCAGCAAGAAGTGATACAACTTTTTGCCATTTTGAGGTTTTGTAGTAAACCTCATCGTTTTCGTCGTATGGAGCAATTTTCAAATGGTCTATTTTTCTCGAAGACGACATATCTTTGAAAAAAAAAATCGTAGACAATTTTCTAAAAAATGACCTTGAAGCTTAGACTTCTCCCTTTATGAGTATGGTGGAAAAAAGTCGTTAAAAAATTTTTACTGCAAAGGGGAAACTTGCAAAAGAACAAAAAACGACCAAAAATTGTCGTTTGCAAAACTGGGTGCCAATTGTAAAAAAAAAATCGTAAATTTTTTTTTAAAGGCTAAAATCAAGGGAATGCCTGCTCAAAATGTCGTTGATTGAATTGGCCTAAGCCAACTACCGGCGAAATGGCATAAAAAACCGTTCCGGCACTGTTTCATACTATACGGCGAAATGATAAATTTATGTACCGAAATTTTATCAAGCTTCCCATATAAACAATTACTGACTATTATTTTATTTTCAGAATGTTTTTTGATAATTGTTTTCAGTTTAACTATATGAACGTTTTTTTATGTTTGTTAGTTCATTTATGAACATGAATATTTTTTCAATATCGTTGGCGCTATCGGAGCATTTTAATTAATAACAATTGTTAATTAATTAATATATTAGTTTTAATTTATAAAAATGCCGCTCTACTAAAGGGTGAGTGTCAGTGACGCCTGTCGCTGTTCTTCTCTGTCCGCTAAGACGGACGGAGAGAATGTCAGTTTATAATAACTGATCATCATATAATATGATGGCAAGGAATACATTTTTGTGTAATATATATTTCTTTACAGATGACTGGGTGTATAGTACCCATGCACATATATATCTATATATGCGTAGCCGAAACCTTGCGATCGGTTCTCGGCACTGCTTGTGTTTACCCGTTGCTCCTCTCTACGGAGAGCGGTAGCGGGGGAAATGCGAGTTGGTGGTGCATTGTTCGCGCGGCACGATGCGCCCGGGTCGTCCACGCGACCCAAAATATATGGCATCTTGCCATATACTAATTTTTACGAATATTTTATTTTCAGAATTTGTTCGCCTCCGTCCGCGCAAATGGACGAAGTATATTTTAATTGATAACAATTTATCATTAACAACTATGTTAATTAATATACACCGGCCTGTGAAACAGGGCGATGCCAACAACGTTCGTCGTTGTGAGTCCGTCCGCAAAATGGACGGAGATAATATTAATTATTAAGAATTTTTAATTAACAAATAGGTTAATTAATAAACTCGCTCTGTTCAAGAACGAGATGCCAGCGATGTCCATCGCTGTGAGTCCGTCCGCAAAATGGACGGAGATAACATTAATTATTAAGAATTTGTAATTAACAAATAGGTTAATTAATAAACTCGCTCTGTTGAAGACCGAGTTGCCAACGACGTTTGTCGTTTGTAATCTTCGCCCGCTCAAAAGGACGAAAACAATTGTTATTGTTTAAAAATTTGTATTAACAAATTTGTTAACACTCGCTCTATGGAAGAGCGAGATGGGAACGACGTTTGTCGTTCATCATCTCCGCCCGCTCGGATGGACGGAGAAAATTTTAATTGTTTAAAAATTATGAATTAACAAATATGTTAATTAATAAACTCGTTATGTTCAAGAACGAGATGCCAGCGATGTCCATCGCTGTGAGTCCGTCCGCAAAATGGACGGAGATAATATTAATTATTAAGAATTTTTAATTAACAAATAGGTTAATTAATAAACTCGCTCTGTTGAAGACCGAGTTGCCAACGACGTTTGTCGTTTGTAATCTTCGCCCGCTCAAAAGGACGAAAACAATTGTTATTGTTTAAAAATTTGTATTAACAAATTTGTTAACACTCGCTCTATGGAAGAGCGAGATGGGAACGACGTTTGTCGTTCATCATCTTCGCCCGCTCGGATGGACGGAGAAAATTTTAATTGTTTAAAAATTATGAATTAACAAATATGTTAATTAATAAACTCGTTCTGCTCAAGAACGAGATGCCAGCGATGTCCATCGCTGTGAGTCCGTCCGCAAAATGGACGGAGATAATATTAATTATTAAGAATTTTTAATTAACAAATAGGTTAATTAATAAACTCGCTCTGTTGAAGACCGAGGTGCCAACGACGTTTGTCGTTTGTAATGTTCGCCCGCTCAAAAGGACGAAAACAATTTTTATTGTTTAAAAATTTGTATTAACAAATTTGTTAACACTCGCTCTATGGAAGAGCGAGATGAGAACGACGTTCGTCGTTCATCATCTCCGTCCGCTCGAATGTGACGGAGAACATTTTTATTGTTTGAAAATGTTTATTAACAAATTTGTTAATTAATGAAGTCTCTCTGCCAAAGTGCGAGATGTCAACGACGTTTGTCGTTTATTATCCCCGTTCCCAAAAATGAACGGAGATAATTTTAATTGATAAGACTTTACGTATAATAAAACCGCTCTGCTAAAGAGCGAGATACCAGCGGCGTTTGCCGTTGTTCACCTCCGTCTACTAAAATGGACGGAGATGTTATTAATTAACATATTCAGAATTATTATAATTCTATTGTTTATTGCTGTTATTGCAGCAAAACCAAACTTGAATGTTTGGCATGCTCGGCTTCATATTGTAGCGAGAAATAAAGTCTTGCAGTGTACGTACACGAGTGTACGTTACACATACGTGGCCGAGCGTTAGAGTTAGATTTTTGGACGGGGCGGATCACGGCGGGCCCTGCTACGACACCTCGGCCTTCGGCCCGCCTCGTTGTGCCGGGGCTTCGTAGCAGACGCGCGCCGTGACATCTAGCGGTAGTTCGCAGCGGCTCGTAGCCAAATGCTGCGAGCTCTGCACTACCGCTGGGAAGGCGAAGCCGTCGAAATTTCTCGGCGACTGACACTGCCTCTTAAGTGCTCGAAGATAGTTACATATATTTATTTTCAGACGCGCAGTTCGACGTAGGGAAAGCCTGTACTCGTACGGGTAATGAATCATTCAGGTGTGTTCAACCACTTGGGCATCCCTTCGAGATCATTAGGCATTCTATGCGGTACTTCAAACGTTGCAAACATCGAGAACGAGAAACTATATTGCGTATGAAATAACCACACACAGAATTTAAGAATATTTAAATAAAAAATAAATAAAAATGGATCCAATGACAACTGAAATTGGTTCAATTTTGACATCGCTTAAAAGTGAAATTGATAATTTAAATGTGAAAATAGAAGAACTGAGCAACGGTGGTAAAGCAAACTCATTGGAAGAGACTAACGGAGTAGCAGCGCGAGAAATAAATCGGTCAATATCGACTGTTAAACAACTAAAAGAAAGTTTAGAATTTATCATTGACTTCGAAAGGGGTAACATTTCAGTGGAAACTTTTATTTTTGAAGTCAAATCGATCCTGGCAGAAATTCCGGAAACTCAAAAAATAATGTCATTCGATTAATCATATCAAAAAAAGTTGTAAAAGGTGCGCGAAAAACAATTCACGGTCACGATATTCGTACGGTAGAAGACTTGTTCTAAGTCCTTTGAAATCATTTTGGAGAGAGCAAGTCATACGAAATACGCCTGCTCGAGAGGAACCAGTATCAACAAAATAATGACAGAGTAACAGTGTACATCAAGAAATTTATGGAGTGTCATTTAAACGTGAAACGGGCTATAACTAGTGATCTAAATCTTGACATAAATCATCGACCAATCATACTCCAAAATGAGAAAAACAGGGATTGGCGCAATTTATTCGAGGACTTCGACCAAACATAAAATTATTTGTCAGAACAAGAAAACCAACGACAAGAAAAACGGCACAAAATCTTGCTCTGGAAATCGAAAAGGAAGACGGCATATCACGAACGTTATTCAAAAAACGTCAACAAGAACAAAGCATCGACTCAAAATTTTCCGTCACACCGATTGATACTCAGCGCCTACGGAACCCGAGAGAACTCTTTGCTGGCAAATACAGGAGCGGCAGTAAACGCAATAAAAAAAATAACACGTCGGGACTACTGGTAAGGAAAACCTCCGCTTCAATAACCGGAGTCAATACCACGCTCCAAATCTGTATACGGGATGACCGACGCGATAGCTTATTTTGTTTTTAATAAGACGCTTCGTGGGGTTGTAAGGCCCACGTATACTTTAGAAAGAAGTACGTGTGTGCAATCTTCCGTAACTGCTACGAACGGTTAGGGACCCGAAACTAACAAGAGGGGAAATGACGTGTTGAATGGGATTTACACTGTTCCTTAACACTCATAAAGAACATTTTTTATGATAAAAATACGGGAAAAAACAATATTACACTATTTGTATGTTGTTGAATGTATGTAGGTGTTACGAATATTTTAATGGGATCGTTGATTATTTTTCGACGGGGAAAACCCCGTGCGAGGAGCTTGTTGGAAGGTATGGGAAGGATGTCCTTTATTTTTTAAGTTTTTATTGGTAATTATATTGGTGGAAGGGTGAGTCTTCTCACCAATCAGAAAAAGGCTACGGTAGATGAACATTTGGAGACATCGCACGTTTTTCCCCAAAAGTAATGAAAGCAAGACGAACCCTGTGCGCCCGTGAATGGACATCGGTAAAAAGGTTTATTACAGGCTCCCGTTTTTTCGAATTTCCTTGGGTTTTTCCATACGGGCCTCGTGTCGCGGATAGAACAAAAATACCATAAAGAAATAAAACAGAAAAACTCTAAATGCTATCGGTGGTAAACTAAAATAGCAAATTTCATTTTAAATCCGCACATTTGGTCGCCAGACGTCTCGAAGACTTGTGGACCGATCGTCGCCCCTCAGGTATAAGGTGGGTAGCTCTTACCTGGCGAGACACGTTCGGGCATTGATTTTATCCGTATATTTTAGATTAAATGGTTATAATAATGAAATACGTTAGAGAGCGTGGACTAACACGTAACACACTCCCCCCATTGAGAAGCTACGAATCAACTTATTATATAAGACAAACTATTTTATATTGTCTATTAAATTTTCTCTTGACACTTCACTTATGTCGCTTAGCAATGATAAGAGTTTCCGAATGTTACGGTCGAATTCTCCCGTAGCAGTTTTTACCTTGACTGCTCGGATGATGCCGTCGCTCCCTGGGTATATCTTGATTATTCGGCCCAGAGACCATTGCCTTGGTGGCAGGTTGTCTTCTCGGAGGATCACGACTGTTCCCTCCTCGATATTGTGACTTCCATTGCTCCTAGCGCTTTACTCGTTCAGATATTTTTTATGCCACCTCTTCTAGAATTCTTGTTGTTTGTTCTGAATCAGTTGCCAGTTTAACAATCGATTCGTTGGTGTGGCTTCTAAGTCAGATTCTGGTAAGCTCGTTAAAGAATCACCAATTAAAAAGTGACCAGGAGTAAGGACCATAAGGTCATTGGGATCGGTAGATATAGGAGTGAGAGGACGGGAGTTTAAGATTGCCTCTGTACGCGCGAGGATCTGGGCTGCGAGGAAAGGGTTTCCAAAAAAATGAACACCACCTCACCGATTACCGTAGTCAGAGCGTTTATTTCTTGTCACCTACAGTCACAATAGTAAGCCTAAGCGCGAGCCGATCGAGCCGAACAAAGGAGCCCGTCGAGCGACCAGAGTTCACGAACGCCTCGTGTTCCACAATCAAAAAGAGCTAACTTATTATCGTGACCCGTCGTCGCCAATCAGAATATACATATAATCAAGCCGGGTCGAGGTAAATGAGAAGGTTTAGCAATAACCGGGGATGAGCAAAGTCGTTATACAATGTGATAGAAAACTTGGAACTTGAGCGCGTGTATCCGAAACGAGACCTTTCACGTTAATGGCGATTAACCGGCGTCCGTCAACCGCTCGGCCGTTAACCGACCCCGAAAGAGGGAGAAGCGTCGCTCGGACAAAGCGCGACGCTGCCGCCTCGATCGATCAACGCTCAATCACGTGAGCGGTGTTGTCGTGCGCGAATTCCGGCATAGCCGGAACAGCCTCGATCTCGATCATAAGAGTATTGAATTCTTCAAAAGTGACTAAATTGTCACTGATTCTTTTGAGATGGTGTGTACATGGTAGTACTCCGGCTTCCCATAGTCGTCCGAAATGAGGTAACAGCGGAGGTATGAAGTTCCATGTGATTCCTTGTTCAGCGAGATGTTGATGAACTCTTTTGTTGTGTTCCTTCGATTGGATAAATGAATATAACTCTTTATCTCGTTGTTCGCGTAGATTAAATTACTGCCGTTGTCGGAGTGAATATTACGGGGTTTGCCTTGTCGCGCAATAAATCGCTTCACAGCCGCCATGAACCCCTCGGTCGTCAGGACAGAAACTACCTCGAGATGCACAGCCTTGACCACTAAACATATGAAGACCGACACGCATAGATTCACTCGATTTCGGTTATGATGTTCCTTTTCTTTCGCGTAGAATGGACCACAATAGTTGACACTCACGTTAGAAAACGATGGTGCTGTGGTCACGCGTGATTTTGGCAGATCTGCCATCACATACTCACTGGCTGGCGGATTTGCTCTGACACAAGTGATGCAATTTCTGATAATTTTTCTTACTTGGTTTCTGGAATTCGTCATGTAGTATTTTCGTCGAAGAGTATATAAAGTTATTTGTGCTCCTGCGTGAAGGGTTATCAAGTGTTCGTTTTGAAAGAGCAAGGTCATTATGTGATGCTTTTTTGGAATTAACAGTGGATGTTTTTGCGAGTCCGGCATGTGCGCGTTTTTGAGACATCCGCCGACACGCAGCAATCTGTCTTTGTCGATGAAAAGATTCACCGATTTCCATTTATTCTTGCTTGATTGGCCGTGGCCCTTTCGCAGTTCTTTCAATTTCTTCTGAGAAAGGAGATGGTTGAACTACCGTTATGATTGTTTTATTAGCACGATTCAACTCCTGTGGTGACAGTAGACCTTTGAATTGATTGTTTTTCTTAAAGCGAAGTAGGTATGCGACAATTCTTCTCAATTTTCCGATCGATGAATATTTCTCGAAAAATGAAATTATGGACTGTCCTTTTTCTTCGCGATCAGTGGCAAGAAGCAGGCATTGTGCCTTGCGTAGTTCTGGTATTTTAGCTGGAATTATTAAGTTGCTCTCTGACCAGAGACTTTCATCTAACGAAAGCCACGATGGTCCCGTCTGCCAGTTCGATGTCTGCATAAGTTCGTTGGGAAGCATCCTCGTAAGATGTGATCGGCTGGATTATCTTCGGAATAAATGTGTCTGTTGAGAAGTAAAGTTATCGTACGCCGATAAATTCACTGCGCATGCGTGAGCGAAACTTAGTATTAAGGCACCCGAGCTCACTACTTTTTCGTTAGTTGGTCCGTGACCGTTGCCCACGGGACGTGTGCAATAAGAAGTTCATTTATATCTTGAAATATAAATAAAGCGTACTTATATCTATATATAGTTATGTTTCTCTTCAACCCTATCGTTCCCCTTTTCCTTCGATAATCGCAACACGTTATGGGCCCAGGCAAGCAGCCTGCGTAACACCCGATTATCGAAGTTAGAGAACGATAGAGAGAAAACGGTTATCTCGAATTTTCTTCCTTGGTGGTCGACACGTGGTCGCCATTGTAGTGTACCGGTATACGCGTACGGGAAAACAATCGAACGAAAATGGCGGAATCAATTCTGATAAAGAACATCAAGAAGTTTGATGGCTCGAATTTTCAAGCGTGGAAATTTTGAATGAACTCGATGCTTATCGCGAACGCGATACAAGACGTCGTTACGGGCGCGCGAGTGATGCCGGCAGATACAAACTCGGCCGATGGCAAAAAGTGGGTGAAAGACAACGCGACGGCCAGGTGCATAGTTTCCTCGTCGATAGAGGATTCACCGCTCGACTGTATGCTCAACTGCACTACAGCGAAGCAAATGTGGGACAAATTAGTGAGAATCCACGAGCAGAAATCAGCGTCAAACAAGATGCTCTTGCTACAGAAGTTCCACGGACATCGCATGGATTCAAACGAGTCGGTTGTACAACACGTTTCCCGGGTACAAAATATGGCGTCTCAACTGAAGGATCTGGGAGAAGCGGTCTCGAACACGGCCATAATGGCGAAGGTTCTTGGCAGCCTACCGGTAAAGTATAACGCTCTCCAGACAGCATGGGACAGTGTACCCGAAGCAAGTCAAACCCTTGATAATCTATTGGAACGATTATTGAAGGAAGAAAGAAGACTCGAAGGTGACGATGACGTCACTCGAGCGTTAGCCGCTGTTAGTCTTGGCGGGAACAAGAAGAAAAAGTTCGCCGCGAATCAAAACAATAACAGTGAGAAAAACCGCGAAAGTAGAAATACAAGTGTCAAGTGTTTCTATTGTAACAGGAACGGACATCTAGCGCGCGATTGCAGGAAAAAGAAAAGGGACAAGGACAATACCGGTGAAAACCGTCGCGAATGTGCGTTCATCGCTTCGACAAGTGAACAAAAACAACGACAATTGAAATCGGAGACAGTGCCGAGTAGCGAAGTCATAGAACGACTCATGGCAGCCGACACAAGCGATGTCTGGATTACCGACAGCGGTGCGTTCAGGCATATCACTTACCAACGGGACTGGTACAGTGAGTTCGAATCAAGCAGTGGCGATTCGATATCTCTCGGGGACAATGGCGTGTGCGACGTTACCGGTAGTGGCAATATGCTCATCGATAGACTAGTGAACGGTAAATGGTGTGTAGCTCGAATAGAAAATGTGCTATACGTTCCGAAGATTCGAAAGAACTTGTTTTCAGTCGGCATGTGCACTGAAAAAGGTTTCGATGTCTTGTTCAGAGGAAAACAAGTGACAATTAACCATGACGGTGAAGTTTTCGGTGTCGGTGTGCAACAAGACAATCAAATTTACCGAATGCTCTTTAAAGTGAGAAAACCAAGTGTTGCGAGAGTTATCTTTCTCTTCAACCCTATCGTTCCCCTTTTCCTTCGATAATCGCAACAGTGTCGCCATTCTGTGCCTTCGGTTTTTTCCTGTATGCCGGATACCCGATTCGCTGCACATACGAATATTTGTGTGGTGGAGTCTTTATTCAGTGTAATGCCACTGTTGTGCCCTGATAATCGAGAGTTACTACATTCTTGTAAGTAGTACGTATAACCGAGTAGGCCAACAATTTGCTTTAATTGCATTACGCTATTAAAGCCGACTTCGATTTTCGGCTATGCGAACGCCGATCCAAACAAATTCTACGTAAAAGTTGCTACCTTGATGCAAGTAGTACATACAGCCGAGTAGGCCAACAATCCGCTGAATCGGCATTGCGCGATTGAAGCCGCCTTCGATATTTAGGCCAAGCAAATAAACTTTTTTTTTACAAAAACAGCACCCGATAACGGCGAGTGCCATCAGACGCGGAATAACCTCCCGATCATAACTGACCATTTTCCGACTCCTGATTCCCATTTTATTTTTTGTTATTAACAAATTAGTGAAAAATCCACATTTTTTTCGATTTTTGCTTATAAAACATAAAATAATGAAGGAATCTGTTTGGTTCCAATGGACGAATTGTAGGTAATTAAAATACGCATAAAATGAGCGCTGAAAAAAGCTTATCGGTCAATAATTAAGGGAGATACACTGACAGAACCGGGAAAAAAACGTTTTTTTTTTCAAAAATGTATAACTCCGCCATTTTTAAAGTTATAAGCCAGGCTCTTTGCGAGATAGTAGGTATTGATACGTACTTTTCGTGTGCAAAATCTGGGCGCTGTCGGATAATTAGTTTTTGCGTTATTGCAATGAACATTTAATTGTGCCATATTTTGCGGAGAGGCTCGATGCTCTGGAGGTCGTCCGATTTAAGTTTAACAAGCGGCTTTTTAAACTAGAACTCTTAATCTATAAGTCGCAAATTTTAGATTTTCGTTTAATTGCGTTTAAGTAGGTGAAAATAGCGCCTAAATATGACCAAAAACGCCCGAGCCCGCGAAAGTGGTCGAGTAGTGGGGGTAGACCTGCAGACGCGGGGAAGCCGCATATATAGTAATAGAAGCGCACTCGGCCCAAGTTTCGTATCTATTTATTTGATTATTTCAAGAACCAGTGGGACTATTTTAACATTTTTTTTAAATTTGGGGTAACTCGGTCACCAGAATCTGATTTTTGACTCGGATTTCATGTAAAATGAACGAAAAACTTTTTTTCAGATGTTTCAACCTACACGTCCTCACATTAATTATAATGCACTTATCATTTTTTAATATTCAATGTTTCACTTCGTACATTGAACAATTAAGAATATTATTAAATATTATTCGAATATTATTATTATTATTATTTGAATATTATAGGAATATTATTCGAACAATATTTAATAATATTCTTAATTGTTCAATATATATTATATTAATAATTAAGCCTGGCCTACAACTTTAAAAATGGCGGAGTTATACATTTTTGAAAAAAGCGTTTTTTTTTTCTCGGTTCTGTCAGTGTATCTCCCTTAATTATTGACCGATCGGCTTCTTTCAGCGCTCATTTTATGCGTATTTCAATTACCTACAATATGAGTCCGTTCTGGTGAGGAGATCGTCGACGTATAAATCTCGCTTTATAATGTTTGCGGCCTCGGGAAAGCACGACCTTTTGTCTTGTGCTATTTGATGCAGAAAGTGGATGACGAGATACGGTGCGCATCCGAGTCCAAATTTGACGATGTTTAATTGGAAGGTGTTTTGATTGCCTTCCGCATCTCTCCACCATATTCTTTGATATTTTCTATCTTCTTTTCGAATCCAGAACTGTCGATATATTTTTTCTGTATCTGCGGTTAAAACATATTGATGCATCAGAAACCGAGTTAATGGAGAAAAGATAGCGTCCTGGATCGTTGGCCCAACCATTAATGCGTCGCGATATAGCATTTTGTTCGCCTGTAGTGGACCCGTCGAAGACCACCCGTAGCTTTGTCGTCAGGCTTGTTTCCTTTAGGACTGCGTGATGTTGTAGGTAGAAACCTTTCTCGTCGAGCGGTGATTCTCAAACTTCGGACATGTGGCCTAAATCCAGATACTCTTGCATAACTGAAGTGTATTGTCTCTTGAATTCAGGATTGCGTTTGAATTTTCGTAACAACGATTTGAATCGCTTGTCCGCTAGATTACGACAATGTTTCATTTCATTTTGTCGATTCGTAAAGGGAAGAACAGCTATACAGGGTGGCCCACATAACTCTTAACAGCTGAATATTTCGGAAACTATTTGTCCAATCAAAAAGTTGTTCATGAGAAAGTTTTATGCTTTCGAGGGGCCTTTCTAACTACAAAAATATGAAGTTACTCCCTGCCCCCCATAAAGGGGGGCAGGGAGTAACTGTGTATTGGCCTGTGGGTGTGCGTGTTGTGATCATTAAAATGGTTCTCACACGCCTGCTCTTCCTTTGACAGGTATTTACGATCACTGATATCGTCCATTTCCCAAAGATTGCGCAATTCTTGTTCTGCACTCATATAATAATTTCAGATTGATGATTTCTTCGGTGACGGTCTTTTCGATAGTGCGTTCCCATCAATGATCCATCCGAATTGAGTGTCTTAAAGAACAATGTCGGGATTATCTGGGCTGTTGAGTTTTATCTGCCCTTAACGAAACAATGCTAGCGTAGTTCCGGTGCTCAGCACCATATCAATGGGTGCTGGCTGGTCAAATCGTGGATCAGCAACAGCGAGGTGCTTCGGGATACATAGGTGGCTTCGATCTATTGGCTTATTGGAAAGTAATCCACCCAAGCTTGAGACCGTCAAAAAATTTATCGTTTTGGAGTACTCGTTAATTCGCGACCTTATTATACCTTTGATCAAATGATTTGATGTAGACTGAGCATTGTTTATGGCTTCTATGGGAATCCTGACTCTCTCACGCGGGAGATTCATTTTGTTGGCGAGATCGCTAGTGATAAAATTCGAGCATGATCCCGTATCTAAGACGGCTGTGCAAGGAATTAGTTTTTTCGCGTTATTTGAAATATTTATCGATACGGTAACTATGTCTCTTGTCCGCAGGATTGCCACGAGAGTCGTAACCGCGTTTACATCCGAAGCTATGGGCGGCTCTAGTCATTCCGACAGTACCTTCATTGCCTTTATTTCTTCCTCCGTCAAGTGTAGAGGAATATTATGTTTCTTTTGACAAGTCGTGCAGCCCGATAATTTGCAGTAGCGCGGCTTATGGTTACCTTGGAAGCAATTCGAGCATAATGACGCTTTTCGAGCCTTTTGAATCCATTCTCGTGTAGCTAGAGCGAGGAACTTCGAACATTTCGCGATTTCGTGTTCCTCTTTGCAGGTAGGACAGGATTTGCTTGTTGCCGCCGTTAAAAGAACTTCAGCTGTTTGCCCGTTTTCCTTCCGTGATTGTTCGTGTGAATTCGACGGCGTTGGGGCATTGTGGCTTCCGGATGGCATCATCGGTGTAAGCCGTGTTGCCTCTTCTCTCAGAAAAGTGAGAATGTGGTCGTATTTAGGCATTTTTTTCCCTATAACCTCGTGTTTCACTCTTTCTTCATGCCCTTGTCCAATCTTTGTAATATTGTGTGCACTATGGGGGTGTTCCAATGTTCGATGGGTTCTCCAAGTGCTTTCATGGCAAGAACTTGCGTTTGAATATTATTCAATAATTTTCTTATCTCTTCCGCAGAATTTTTCTTCATCGCGGGTGTTTCCACTAACAAGGAACATCACTTAGGTGTCCCCCTCCAATTTTGTTGAAACTTTTATATGTGATAGAGTATCGAAAACTAAGCGACACGCATTTTTTTATCGGCGGAAAAACGGTTTTAGGGGGTGAAACACACCCTCAAAAATGGGGGTTTTTTCCATTTTTCGGCGATAACTTTTTAACGGTACGAGATATTTAAAAAATTCAAATTGCAACAACCCTTATTTTTTTACGTACTATACATTGGAGATGAAAGCCATACAAATAACAATAAATTTCATATTGTTTATTGGAAAATTCGAATTTTTTCATACGTATGAGAGTTTTTCCTCCGAGAATTTTTAATCGATTGAGATGAAAATTTGCATACACGTGGAGGGTAGGAAATTAGTGAACACATGTTTTTTGTTGTTTCGATATGTCGCAATTAAGGGGTTGTAACTACCCTTCGATTTTTGAGGCAAGAGCATCGTATACTCAGCTAGCATTATGGCATTCCGGGGTAAATTCACGTCATTATTGACATTTGTGTGCATGTTTGTAAATACCCCCGCCCTCACCACCCCACAAAAAATTAAGGGGCGAACCACCCTTGTATTTTTATTTCCCCCACCCTCTATGAGAACGAGGTGGATCTAATTGAAGGAAACCTGTTCTATTTTTATGGTAATACAAAAATCTAGTTGGCGTGTTCTTGCATTTTTTCCAAATAGCAACAAATAGCAAATAGGGGGTAAACTACCCTCTACCCAAATTTTCTTACCGCAGTCATCTTTTCCCATTTAACACGTCTTTGCCAATTCAAATTAGTTTTGCATAGAGTCATGTAAAATCTCAGAATTTTCCTTCAGTTCTATTTCTGCATTATTAATCGGAGTTTGTGCGATATTCATAGCTTCAAACGTAGGCAGTAAAAATTTAATTACGTTGATCTGGTTAACTTTCATTCTGGTAATATTTTCAGTGCAACACACCAAGTTTGCAAAACACAGAACACAATTGGAAACTCGCGTACCGACTCGTACGTCTGAACTAGTACACTGCGATTCTTTACCGCCTTTTATAAGAAGCATCGAAATAGAAAAAATAATCCTCCGCCTTACGATATCAATTGCGAAAAAGCATTCAATGAACTATAAAACAAGGCCGGCGCATAGATATCAAGTCATATCACGTTATGGCTGAGCGATCGGAGTCGCGCAAATTCCACAAGAATAACGCAAACGTCTAATATAAACACCGGGAATGCATCTCTATGTGTGCATTTTTTTTTAATGAAAAAATTAGCTCATTATAGAAAGTAAGTGGAAAAAGTATTTATCCGTGCGCGTATAAAAAACGTGTTTCTGATAAACATTAGAAAAGTGAGGAGTAAAATGCAGATTTCGACGTCCCACTTCCCCGGCCTCTGTTGAGATTAATGCGAAATACCCATTAGAGATTAATAAAGATTACTCCATTAGAGACTAATGCGAAATATCCACAGATATCCAAAACCATGTTCATCAAAATAGCGTGGCAACTTTTTAAATCGCCAATGAAAAGGAAAATAGAGAGGGGTTCAATTACCGTCTCACGATCAGGGTCTCATATTGAGTTCGCAATATAAGGAAACGCCGATTCGGAGTTGTTAGAAATATCTTGAATCGGTCAAGACGTGTTAAATGGGAAAAGACGACCCCGGTAAGAAAGTTCAGGTAGAGGATAGTTTACCCCCTTAAGGTTGCCATTTAGAAAAAATGGAAAAACACCCCAACTAGATTTTTGTGTTACCATCAAAATAGAACAGGTTTCCTTCAATTAGATCCACCTCGTTCTCATAGAGGGTGGGGGAAAGATAAATACAAGGGTGGTTCGCCCCTTAATTTTTGGTGGGGGGGGGGGGCGGTGGCGAGGGCGGGGGTATTTACAAATATGCACACAAATGTCAATAATGACGTGAATTTACCCCGGAATTCCATAATGCTAGCTGAGTATACGATGCTCTTGCCTCAAAAATCGAAGGGTAGTTACAACCCCTTAATTGCGAGATATCGGAAAAACAAAAAATATGTATTCGCTAATTTCCCATCCTCCACGTGTATGCAATTTTTCATTTCAATCGATTAAAAATTCTCGGAGGAAAAACTCTCATACGTATGAAAAAATTCGAATGTTGCAATAAACAATATGAAATTTATTGTTATTTGTATGACTCTCATCTCTAATGTAAGTGCATAAAAAAATAAGGGATTTTACAATTTGAATTTTTTAAATATCTCGTACCGTTAAAAAGTTATCGCCGAAAAATGAAAAAAACCTCTATTTTTGAGGGTGTGTTTCACCCCCTAAAACCGTTTTTCCGCCGATAAAAAAAATACGTGTCGCTTAGTTTTCGATACTCTACCGCATACCAAAGTTTCAACAAAATCGGAGGGGGACACCTAAGTGGTGTTCCTTGTAAGAGATGGTACTGTCGCAGGATTAAAACATACTCAACGTCGTACGTGGACTCTAATAGGTCCCAGGTAACCGCATAATTTTCGTCAGTTGCTTCAAAGGCGTTTATCGTATTTGCTGCTTCGCCGATGAGCGTTCGCTTCAGGAAATCAATCCTTTGCGCGTCTGATAGACCGATGCGATTGTGGATGGTCTGGATAAGCCAGGCTCTATATGTTCGCCATTCTTCTAATCTTCCGTCGAATTTTTTCGATTCTACTTTCGGTAACGATGAGACGTAATCTGCCGGAAAGGGTTGCATGGTATCCACTGTTATTCGCTGTTCAGAATTTGCGATGCGTCCTTCGGCACTCATGTCGAGATTTGGCTCTGTGAATTTCTTAACTAATGCCCGAAGATCAGCATACTCGTCCATTATATTTTCTTCTATCGCGTCATGGTCGGAATGAGGTTCCAATGCTTTGAGTTCGGATTGAATACGCGGGAGGTCTGCGAGTGCTTCCTCGATTTTCCGGACATTCGCATCGACGTAATTTATTACGGCATATGCGCCATTCTTTCCTAGGTATTTTCCGAGGATTGTAATTCTCGACTTGATTAGACCCCGCGTTTGTACGAGTCTCACCCGTTGACTCCTTTGCTCTTCCGATAATGCGAATTCGTCTACCATTTTTTAACCGCGATGGAGAGAAAGAATTTGGGAAGATTGAATTTGATGATTCTCATTTAATCAAGTTCCCGTTGTTGTCTGATGACGCTTGCAGCAGGGATGTGGATACGTAGTGGGACTTCCCGCTCCTTGTAGTTCACCGACCGTGGGTTCCTCGGGAAGTTGAACGCCGTGAATTAGTGAGTCCGCAATGCACTGCCGGTGTCCTTCTTGTTTAATTGTTAGTATCGTTGTTGTCTGGTAACGCCTTGCGTAGGTAAGTGGGTACAAAACGATGTTACCTCAGCTTCTCACTGGTCGTACCGACTTTGAACGATTTATTTCGTGCAGTTGGGATTCCTGTATGAGTATGCAGGATACGCAGTCGCGATAAATTAACTTTTATACGGATAAATATGTTAACACTTCGATTTATTTTTTACAAGCGATCCGGCTCGAAGGACTAAAAAATGTACGGGATGACCAACGCGGTGGTTTATTTTGTTCTTAATAAGACGCTTGGTGGGGTTGTAAGGCCCACGTATACTTTAGAAAGAAGTACGTCAGTACAATCTTCCGTTACTGCTACGAACGGCTAATGACCCAAAAGTAACAAGACGGGAAATAATGTTTTTTCGAATTTCCTTGGGTTTTTCCATGCGGGCCTCGTTGCACGGATAGAACAAAAATACCATAAAGAAATAAAATAGACAAACTCTAAGTAAATACTATCGGTGGTAAACTAAAATAGCAAATTTCATTTGACACTAGCGGACAAAGGTTTAAGACGGAGAGGGAAAAAAAAGAAATCGTTTATTTTTTATGAAAAGGATTGACTCAGTGGATTTTTGTTGTATTAACTAATTAATCATTAATTTATATATTTATTACATAAATTCAATTTTGCGCGTAACAACATTAGATACAATAAACAAAGAAAACATAAATTTATTTGACATCTTGGAGGACAAAAGTTTAAAACTATACGTTGAAACGCATATTGCCTTTTCATTAATTATATAAGAGGTTCAACTCGATAGGAAATAAAAATGGGATGACACCTGATTGAGATTCAAATTTTCTTTATTTCACGCTAGAATACAGTTCTTTTCTCCTGGTCGGTAATTGCTACTCTTTCTTATCGCCTAATTTCCTTCCGTTACCCGAGATTGACATGAAGTTGATATCGATATCTCCGTTCATTTGATCGATGACTGGGTGTCGCGTCGGGGTTCCGTGATCATCTGGCCGTGTGATAGTCCTTCGCCCATCGACCAAGATGGCAGCCGCCTGTTGTTTGACAGATGAGAATGTCAAGTGTAGTGCAAGTGTTTCTTTCGTCGTGCCGGCGGTGGAAATCTCGTCAGGTAGGAATACAGTTGACTCGTTTTTTTCTTGTGTTTTTTTTCTTTCAGGTACTCCTTAAAAGTGTTTACTTCCTTGGATTTAGTAAGTGTAAGTGTATTCTTTTTGTCGCCCTTTATTTCTGATTAACAATTTTTGTTACATGTATTGAAGAAAAAGAAGGTCGTCCTAGTCGCCGATCTTCGTTGCGGATAGTGATTGCAGTGCCGGATCTTCGCTTCAAATCCTTGCTTTTTTTTTGCAGCTTTGTACCGTGATGTGGCCCCCCTTTCTTCAGTGCGGTTGACTTGGTAAATTATTTTTCAAGTGTGGTATTTTACGTAGAATATTGGTTAATGGAGCTCTTTCGTTTCAGGTTTTCGGCTTTTACTTTGTTCAGCATCCAAGAGGGGCGTCAGAAAGGATAACGCTCAAGTGCATATTCCCTGATAGTCAGAGGTTAGGATAACGAGGTAAAGAATATTTCGGGGCATTGTCGCCGAAATATTTGTAAGTTGATAGGTTGTTTGTCCGTAGGTGTGTAGGTATCTTTGCATTTATTTCTTACGCTTTTATATATTTGAACATTGAATGTCATTTGTGCGAAAGCTGGCCCTCTGTTGGTTTATGTATTAATGATTTATTTCGATTTCAGGTATGTTTGCCGTGCTCAACCATTGGTGCCGTTTCAATGTAAACAAATATTTTTTGATAGAATATATATAGATATTTTCCTCCTTTCAATATTTTGTCCACAGTCCATTATTTTTTATCACACCAGCACATCTTTGAGGCATTGAATAAATTAATTTCTTGCAGTCGTCCACAATTGTTTCTCTCCACGTTTTTTCGACAAAAAATTACAAATCGTCCAAATTTTTTGGTTTATTTCTTTGAATCCGTCTTTTTATGGTACACCATAAGTTTTCAATCGGATTTAAATCCGGCGACTACGACGGCCACGGTAAAAAAAAATGATGTTTTCATCTTAAAAAAACTTTTCACTACCTGAGCCGTATGCTTTGGGTCATTATCTTGTTGATAAATAAAATTATTACCCATATTTTTATGTGCATACGGTAAGATAGTACTTTTCAATATATACAGGTATTAAAAAGGATCCATGGTTCCTTTAATTCGGCGTATTGGTCCAGGACCATTGTGGGAAAAACATGCACACACCATTACGTTTCCGCCTCCACGCTTAACCGTCGGTAAAATACATCGAGGATTTACACCCGTATTCATAGTCGTTCCTTGAGGAACAAGGCTTCCTTATTCGTCATTTCGCGTTTCATAAAACTTCCTCGACAGAATAAGGAGCCTTATTGGTCTCCTTATTTCAAGGTAGGTCTCGAGCTCCCTTGAGGAAACCTTCGGCACTGTGATTGACTGTTTCATTTCATATAGCCAATGCTTGCGCTTGCGCGTGGCATCTATGCACTTGTGACCCGTACGACGCAGAGATCTCAACCAGTAAACAGATTAACCTCAAAGACAATTAAAAATGGAGCACGTTAAGTCGTAAAAAGTGTCGAAGTGTATTACAATTCACGGCGTAATCGAATTAATCAATTGAAATCACGTGAAACGTATCAGAGTGTATCAGTGTACGGCGTAATCTCAATAAACAATTAAAATCACATGGAAATTCCTGCAGAAGTTTTGCATATCGATATAATGAACAATGATTTTTTAAACAACTTTGATAATGAGTTTGATGATGATTTTGAAGAAATTGAGAATCAATTTCAATGGCGGCTCGTTAAAAGGTATATTCGGGACTTTCAGAATCCTATCGAAATGTACGACGATGTTCCTTTTCGAAGGAGATATCGATTCAGCAAAGGAGCTGTGGTCGACCTTCTATTGCCGTTAGTAAATGTACAATTGAAAAGATTGAATAATCGTGGGCTGCCTGTGTCTCCGTTGATACAGCTCCTAGTAACATTGCGTTTTGACGCAACAAGTAGTTTTCAGGTTTGTAAATATGTTTCTCGTGTAATGTGATATCAAAATGCATTATTAACTTTTTATTTATTTGCGTTGCGCGTTCATTGCAGATTGTTAATGGAGACTTACGAGGCTATAGTCAATCATCTGTATCACGAATCGTGGCTCGAGTTTCAAGAATTTTGGCATCGCACTTGAATCAACATATACATTTTTCTATTGAGCATGTACGTTCAAGCTACAAGAACAAATTTTATGAGGTGGCAAACTTTCTGGCTGTAATTAGATGCATCGATTGTACTCATATATGAATCGCGAACCCTGGAGGAAATAACGGAGAGGCATTTCGAAATCGGATAGGCTGGTTTTCTCTAAATGTGCAGGTAATTTTTTAAATGCTGTATTTTTATTGAGGACGTTTGAGCCACATTGTCCTAGTTAAACATGGTATTTGATCGAAATTTCTGTACTTTATGATTCGATGAAAATCTGATATTATTATGAACAATCGTTGATTATACATGCACTCTTTATTAATACATGTTTCATTGCGTTATTCGATGGAAGCTGAATAATGGAGTGTTTTTTTCATGTCTACAGTATGGCTTAAGAACGAAATTAAGCACAACTGTGGCAATCTTTTACGCAACCGCTGTTTTGCATAACCTATGCATACAACACAATCTGGACGAATTCTTTGAGGAGTTCAATGAGATCGCGTTTGAAAATGACGTTCATCCTGAACAAAATGGCATCGGACTTGCACACAGGAATGCTTTTATATTGAGACATTTCACGTAAATCATTAATAATTGTATATATATAAATATATGGAATAAATATAGTTTGCTCAAAATAAATTTATATTTATTATTAGTAGTGAAACATAACCTCATAACAAAAAATTATATAAAGCTCAACTTCCCTTGAGCTGTTTTTCTAGTTTTAAAATATTATGTATAGCTATTTCCTCTTCTGCTTCGGCAACTTTCATTTTTTTTGCATGAAGCTCTCGCTGCTGCTCAATCGCTTCTCGTAGCCGTATCAGCCTCAGTACCTTTTCATCGAAAATATTCTGAAAAGCAATTGCATAAAATCGTAAAGTATATATGTAATTTGGCACAAATCTGGCAAAATAAATAAAAATAATCGCGCAACGTTAATAAGATAGAATCTTCACTTTAGCAGTAATGAAATTGATATCCACGTATTTGGACTCATATTCCTGATTGTATTATAAATTATTCAACTGTTTTCTTATTATTTACCTTATTGTTCATTTATTTTTATTTTATATATCGTACATTTGTTAATTATTTTTACCTCGAGGTTTTCATGACCCGATGGTGTTTTTCTCTTCGACGATGACTGTAGTTGCGAAGACACTTGAGTGTAAATTTGGTTTCCCAGATGAGATGCCACAGTTTCGCTGTAGAAGATATCTTCATCCTGATCCTGTGAAATTTGTATTTATTATTTTATGTTTATACATTTCATATTTATGAATTGTTTTTACCTTCAGGTTTTCATGACTCGATGTCCCTCTTTTCTTTGACGATGCCGGTAGATGCGGAGACAATTGCCTGTGAATTTCGTTTCCCCGATGAGATACCCCAGTTTCACAGTAAATATCTTCATCCTGATTGTGCACAGTCAAACATTCGTGCACGAATCCCATATGATCTGAAAATTTAAAAGAAAATGGTTTTTGTAGCATAATAAAATAACGCTGACAAATGTTTACTTTTTATAATATTTACAATCTCGTTGAAATGCTGCTGTGCTGTCAAATGGACAATCAATTTCCACGTCGATATTCCCACTTGTGCCATCGATGAAATCCATGACTGGATCGACACGTTCCATAGGCGCCGGGCCTCCACCAGTCATAAGACGTTGATGTTTTATGACTGTTGTCAACTTTCGTTTTCTGAAATGATTTTTAATAAAACAATCATTAGAATGGATCCAAATATTTGTGACAATGTCCCCAATAATGCAATAGTTCGATTAGATAGGAACAAAATAGAGATTGTCCCAGCACGTTTTCAGTTGTTTGCTGGAACGTGGTGTGCACCCTTCACTGATAAATTTGTTCCGCACTCGTTCCCACGCCTTAGCTTTTTGCCTTATATCGAAAGCACCAGTTTTTTTGTAGTCGATTGCATGTTCTTCTGATATTAGCTGAGCTAATAACAGCCTTTCGTGCTCCGAGTAATGGACACTTTTTCCTTCATCCATAACTGTTTATCAAACTCTATTTCTTCTTATTCGTACGTTGTTTATGCACTCGGTTCATCAACTAACGCCATTTGACAGTTGAAAGCGAAACGGTTTCACTTAATTTTAAATATAGCCGAGTGGCGCTTCGATCAGCAGTTTCACCATCATAAGCAATCACATATCCCTAAATGTGTCTTCCTTCTGGAAGGGAGAGTCAAGTTGTGACTATGGAACGAGGACGCCTTTGAAATTCAAGGAAGCCTTCATCAAGGCGTCCTTTTTCCTTAAGGGGAGGTTCTAGTCAAAATCGACCAAAAAAACTTATTTTTTTGTATTGCTTTATTTTCATCCTTAAGGTCTTAAAAATGTGTAGGCAAAAGGAATTTCCTTATCTAATTGATTTTACGAGTTATAGCGTATAGACGAGAGAGCGCGTCGGCCGAAAAACACGTAGAAGCGCGCGCTCGGAGCCGCTTCGAGGTAAAACGCTCCGAACGCCAGTTTTCACCGCCTGAGCGAGTAGTAAGTTTGTGCCCCTCGAAACAAATTCTTGTAAATTCCTGTCTGTTGTGTGCTCGAATACCTGCGTTCCCTCGGTCGAACGAGCGCTCTATTCAGAGTAACGTATTTCAGTTGCGTTTCGAATTTCTGGCAAGTAACAGTGATCGAAAATGCCGAACACACGAAAATCAGTGGGAGATATTCGTCCGAATCGGCCGCGAAAGATGAAATTTTATTACAATCCGGATCAAATTGAAGGAGAAACAGAATATGCCAGTACTTTAGCCAAACAAATGAAAGACGCGAGTTACGATGATATTGAAATTGACGTTGGCCATAGTAATGTCATTATCAATTTTCTGACTGTTTTCAACTTTTTATCCGAATGTCTAAAGTGTAAAAAATGTGACAGTAATGTAACTTTTTCTCGTACGTGTGAACGTGGACTTGGTTTTAATTTAGTAATAATCAACAACGCGTTTCTTCGAGCCCGTTAGTAAATAGTGCGTACGAAATAAATCGCCGTTTGATGTTTGTAATGCGAATTCTGGGACGTGGATTACGGTCGATAAACACTTTTTGTTCCCTAATGGAATTGTCTTCAGGCTTTGCAAATGGTTCGTACTAACCATTTATCACTAATCTGCTCTCGGCATCAAGGAGTACATTCGAATCTATTCAACGCAAAGCGATTGTCGAAGAAAGACAGAAGAACGTGGAAGCGGGAAACGAAGAAACACATTTGAGCGTGTCAGGCGACGGTTCGTGGAAAAAACGAGGTTTTTCGTCGTTATTTGGAGTTGCAACGCTGATCGGGAAATATTCACACAAAGTGTTAGATTTTATTGTAAAGTCGTCGTTTTATCAAAGCTGCAGCAACTGGGCTAGCAAAAAGGGAACTAACAAATACGCTATTTGGTATGATAGTCATGAAGAGCAATGTAGCATTAATCATACAGGAAGTGCTGGTTTTTACCAGCACTTCCTGGAGGTCGAGTATATGAAAGAAATGTTTTGTCGATCAGAATCGCTCGGCGTGAAATATCATACATACATCGGCGACGGTAACACAAAAACGTTCCAGGCTCTTCTCGAATGCAATCCTTACAGCGACCTCGCCGTTCATAAGAAGGAATGTATAGGACACGTCCAGAAGCGAATGGGCACAAGATTGCGCGTAGCCAAGACGAAAAATAAAGGAATCGGAGGTAGAGGTGCAGGAAAATTGACTGACAAATTAATAAAAGATTTGACTTTATACTACGGACTTGCCATCAGACGACACCCCGATTCGGCCGAAGAAATGCGAAAAGCTGTTTGGGCAACGTTCGACCATAAATGCTCCACGGACGAGGAACCGAAACACGAGAACTGCCCGCCAGGTGAAAACAGTTGGTGTAAGTGGCGCGTCGCTGAAGCAAAGGGAGAACTCGCTGATTTCGAACACGAACCTGCCCTTCAAGAGTCAGTTTAAAATGCAATTCGACCGGTGTACGAAGCTCTTTCGAGCGATGATCTACTGCAAAGATGCACCGGTGGAAACACACAAAATGATAACGAAAGTTTCAACGCGTGCATTTGGAAACTGACCCCGAAACATCTTCATTGTGGCGAACAAACAATCAGAATAGCAGCGTATATAGCTTCCGGCATCTTCAATGAAGGCTATTCATCAATATTAAAAACCATGCAGACATTGGGGATCGTCATCGGAATAAATAGTAAAAACTTTGCTGCGAAGACGGACGATAAACGCATCACATCAGCGGAGGCGAATCTATCAGTGTTGGCGAAAAAGGCCAGAATTGACAAAATCAGCACCAAAGTTCAGCAAAACATGCTTTTTGAAGATGAGGAAGGAATCCTGTATAGTGCGGGAATACCTGATTAGATGTAAGTGTCAAAAAAAAAACATTATATACGACTTTTTCTTCGTCAAACTTTAAACGCGCTTTTCTGGAAACACCTTTTTTTTGCGCGCGGGACGCGATTCCGCTTCAACGACTACACCGATTTCGACGTTTGACGACTCAAATTAAAGCTTATTCAATTTAGGGGGCCTTCAGGAAGCGTTTTTTGTCAAAAAAAAAAGTTTACTATTGTTTTTTTTTTAACGTTAAAACAAATAAAAAGAGGCAAAAAAGGTGTTTTTTTATCAAAGGGTCCCCATTTTTTTTAAAAAGGGTTTTTTAAAAATCGGAAATTCATAAGGCCCCCCAAATTTCATCTACTTTAAGATTTTTTTTGGTTTTTTCGTTTCAGATCACTTGGCAGGGCTGTAGACTGCCCCGCGCACACTGTCCACCGCCGCGCACGACCGTCGTCAGTGAGAACTGGAGCTGCCATTTTGTATTATTTGTACTCGAAAAATTTTTGTAAACTTTTTAAAATATAGACAAATAAATGCCACAAAAGTTAAAAAAAAAAAATACGTCTGTACTCTCAAAAAAAAAATCATGAAATTACGCACATTTTCGGGACTCTGGACTAGAACCTCCCCGTAAGATAAGGAACGACTATGAAAACGGATATTAAATCTTCGGCAATTCGACGTCTTACATACAATATCCCGTCAGAACAAATTCGGTTGAATTTGGATTCGTCCAAAAATAGCACATTTTGCCAACCCTCACTTGTCTAATGCCGATGAGCAAATTGAAATCGTAATTTTTATTCTTTTTACTCAACATCGGCTTCTTCCGTGGCTTTCGTGCTTTCAAATTGAATTGGTCTCATCGTCTGCGGACAGTTTTTACACTAATTTGTGCATTATTATTAGTGGATATTTCAGCTCTGATATCGACTGCTGAACGAAAACGATCATTCTCGGTTAGTTGACGCATCCAACGATCCATTGTTGGCGTCGATTTCCGCGGCCTTCCGCTTTTGGTCGATCAAAATAGTCCCGTCTTTACAAACTTATACCACGCTTGCTTACAAGCAGTTTGTGATCGATCCATTTGAGGTGCAATTGAAGAAAATGTCCCATTTTACTTCCGTAGAGATACGATTAGTCTTCGTTCAGTTGATGACAAATTACGAGCTTTATCCATACTTTATTCGCACGTAATTAAACTTACGACACTGGATGATACACCACAAACTATTTACAGTATTAATATATCAAATTATTGCGTGGATCGACTATGGGTATCTTGTCCGACAGATCGTCTTAAACCAATGTCTGCTGTTTACAGATGGTCGGAAGAAAAACAAATTGTACAGTCTATATTGTTTACATTTGACGATCGAAACTTCTGCGTTATGAAAGTCAAACATACACATGTATTGTAACAAACCAACAAGCCGAAGGAAGCGTTAATACTTATATAACAGATCTATGAACCAAATTGTAATTCATCCTCTTAAACTTTTGTTCGCTACTGTATATCCGCACATTTAGTCGCCAGACGTCTCGAAGACTTGTGGACCCATCGTCGCCCCTCAGATATAAGGTAGGTAGCTCTTACCTGGTGAGACACGTCAGGGCATTGATCCTATCTGTATATTTTATATTACGTTATTATAATAATGAAATACATTAGAGAGCGTGGACTAACACGCAACAATTGTTAATCACAAATTGTTACCCATATTGCCAATAAGCAATATTGATCATGTATTCTAGTCGTTCTCAACAGTTTCGAAACAACGAATGATTATTTTTAATAGTTTTTATTCAGAAGCGAAACTTTTTAAATTAAACACTTCACCGTCAATAAAGGTTTCTCAGTCTCGAAGTCATCTATTAAAAGAAAATACTCGTATTCAACATATTCTAAATAAAAAAGAATGCAAAAACCTTTGGGAAATTATTGAATCTTATCAAGACGTTTTTTATTTGCCGGGTGACCCATTACCATGCACGAATTTGACGGAACACACGATAGAGCTGACCGATAATATTCCAATAAATGTTAAACAATATGGATATCCGCTGGCTCAGCACGAAGAAATCTTAGAACCCTATAGGTAGTTCCAAAAAAGAAAGACGCGACTAGGAAACAAAAATGGAGAGTAGTCGTAGATTTCAGAAAGATGAACGAAAAAACTTTACAGGATGCATATCCGTTGCCAAATATCGAAGAAATATTAGAACAGCTGGGCAATGCTCGATATTTTTCAGCATTTGATCTAGCTAGCGGATTCCACCAAATACCAATGAAAGAACAAGCTAGAAAAAACACAGCATCCAGTATACCTCATGGCCATTTCGAATACTTGAGAATGCCATTTGGTCTGAAAAACGCCCCTGCAACGTTCCAAAGGAGGATCAACAGTGCCTTGAGAGGGTTAATTGGTAACACTTGTTTCTTCTATTTAGACGATGTTACGAACCGAATCACTCAGCAACAGCTCAGTCAAGGACTCACAAGTCGACGCGCGAAAACATCAGCAAATTCGGGAAACGGAGGCTTCCGTTGCTACGCACAACGCAAACCTTCCGTGGCAGGGCGCGACGCCACGCGCCGCAAAGTCAACCGATTCTGCGGAAGCAATGTTTCCCACGCATCAAAAACGCATCGAATCACAAATCAGCATCACCCGATTGTAACCGAGACTCCCTATTCACTCCAGTAGATAAACAAGGCCGGTTCTGGATCAACGCGTGTTAGTGCACACGTACACGTCACACGTACACACCCAAATACGCGATATATTTCGTCGCATAAATATTCTTTGATACCACCGAACAGCAGATTTTTTTCAGAGAAGGTAGGGGGGTGGGTTTATGGCTACATACCGATGACGAGGGGTTCATCGAGATAATTCTCACGACGAGTTTTAATAAGCAGAATTTTTCTCATCTATAGCTCCGGTGCAGCTGCATATGAGTAGCCCATATCTTTTAATGTTCGACGTGTTAGAATGTGTCGCTGTGATGCAGCAAGCAGAGCAGTATGAAGTTACCCAATATTTCTTAATTACGCTGTTTATTCAAAGTGCGCTCGAACTCTTTGGGGTGGCGTTCGATGACGACGGCTCAAAAATTAGCTATCCTTCTCTTTCACAAACCTTAGAAAGAGAGAGAGAGAGCAATGAGCTAACCACGATATCTAGGATATCGGTGACACTTCTCCAAGACGTTTTACGATAAACAATGACGACGGCCCGAAAAATTGGCTATCCTTCTCTTTCACAAACCTTAGAAAGAGAGGGAGCAGCAGCATTACCCCATTTTTTGAACATCTCTTTTATAAAGAACCATGTGAGCAAAGGGCTTAGATCATTGTGTGTTCTATCGCAGAGCCGGAATAATATCTCACATATAAGTATTTTTGCGTATACCATAATGCAGTCAAAAGAGTGTCAAAAGTTGATTCGAATTATGGAGAGAGCGTACGAATCGCTCAAAGACAAGTTTTCTGTCCGCGACATTGAACAATGGCTAAAAAATGGGCACACAAATATTAAACTTTTGAGCAAACTGCATAAAGTTGGTGCTGGTGTTTCGCGACGAAGTGACAGAGTTCAGTGGGAAGATTCCGTGACGGCTTTCGCATCAAGCATTCGTACCGGAATAGTGATCAATCTTGGACATTGTTACGGTTTGAGAATCCGTTATCTTTATACCTATCTCTAAACGATTTCAAGCCTCGCCTGGCGTATCGCACAACTTAGCGCATCGCACCAATCGCGTTACGAATCCACTATTTCTGTGCCAAACTCCAACAATTCCGAGACATCGCACAATTCGTCACCTGCCTCGAGCCAGGTGACCTCACCTGCACGCGCCGAACCTCCAAAAGCCAGAAGAGCCTCGCGCGAACTCGGGAAAAGCCCTCTGATTGGCTCGCTGCCGCGCGTACACCGTGCCGCGGACGACACCTTTCGCTATCTTCATTAACGATCTTACTCACCCTAGGCACCCTTCCACTAGGTGATTCATCACACTAGCCCTAAGTAGCTACCACAAAATTAGTATATAAAGGCGACCTTTTGCACCAAGTAGTTAGTTACAATTTCAACGGGGACCAGCAACACAACCACTTTGCGCAACAGAATCTGCGGAGCATTCTTGCTCGTCGCCTGTTTGAGTACACAAGTTGTAAACTCATCGAGACTAAGCTTGTATATTGTACAGTAATCTTAGAGTCAAAAAGTAATGTGCTCGTGCATAATAAAAGTCTGATAACTGAACTCGCGTCGACCATATTCTTTTCACTGCTCACCGAGACTACAAGAATCATCGTCGCATCGTATCGAGCTTCGTCAGATCACCAGCACTACACGACCAGCGAAAGAGTGAGTCGAATCTTTCTCATACAACCTTTCGTATAGGTCAAGATTGACCATCGGACCAGTCGAAAACGACGGTGCCGTCCTAGTCGAAAACCCCTCCGACGAATTGTAGTAAAGAAAAGGCGAGATTTCCGTCCCTGAAGGAAAGGGCTTAATTGCCTTGCCTCGGAAAGAGAAATCGAACCGTGTTACGCATTCCCATACTCGGTAGAGTTCAGCGGATTGTAACACATATAAAAATTTTGGTGTCAGAAGTGGGATTTTAAAACGCCCTTACTACAAAAAAATGGAGAATGGGTCTAGGCAGAACACCATCTAAGACAAATTTGAAACATAACACCCCAACATCAAGTACCCCTCGATCAAGCACCGCAAATACCTCAATAACCATTACCGATCACAATACGGGAGATACAGGAGAATCCGGCAGCACTGCTAATCATCCGCAGGCGCTTATTGAAGCTTTAGCGGCAGAAGTCGACGAAATAATTGAACGTATAGATAACCTCGGAGCAGGCATGACTAACCCCCAGGTACCAACAGTCTCTATTAAATACGCTATCGAAGCAGTTCCAATTTTTGATGGATATAATATTCCACTATCACATTTCCTGGAGCGTTGTGAAGAAGCCCAACAAATGCTTCTTATCGAAGCTCAACAGAGCCTTGCGCTAATTCTACGAAATAAACTAAGAGGTGAAGCACGCCGCGCGGTACACGGCGTCAAACTCCCAACAATCGCAGAATTTATCAAATTTTTTAAATCGCTCTACGCACCCGCTAAGTCAATTTACCAACTCCAAGGAGAACTCGGGAGACTTTTTCAAGGCGATAACGAAGGCACGTTAGCATACGCCAACCGTGCCAAGGATCTTGGCAACAGAATCTATGAATAACATCTATCGAATCAAAGGGAACCTGATTTAAATGACAAAGATAAATCAACTTTGGATAAAAATCTTGTCGATTCTTTCATTCGAGGACTAAAACCAGAGATTGAAAATAAAATCAAACTAGACCAACCGTTCAAGGAAACAATGAAGGATGCAATTGAAATAGAACGACAACTCCGAGCAAAAAACACACTACGAACTACCCGCTCAGATAGAAATAACGGTCACATAGGAAATAGTAGATACGCAACAGAAAAGGTTCACTGTCCCGGCGACGCCGGAATTCGTTACCACCGCTCGCGTGATCGAGCGCTGATCGATCGAGGCGGCAGCGTCGCGCTTTGTCCAAGCGACGCTTCCCCCTCTCTCGAGGTCTGTTAACGGTCAAACAATTAACCGACGCCGGTTAATCGTTAATAACGGAAAAGCTCTCGATTAAGGTACACGCGCTCGAGTGCCAAGATCCAATATCGCGCCTTTGCTCAGTCCCGTGTATTGCTCGACCTTCTCATTTTATCTCGGCCCGGCTTGGTTTATACACTTCCTGATTGGCGACGACGGCTCGCCATAATAAGATAGCTCCTTTTGATTGTGAACGATTATCGCTCGACGGGCTCCATTTTTAACGCGGTCGGCTCGTGGCAATCTAACGTTAAGCGAGGTACGCTCGAAACGCGGATCGACAGCCATCTTTTACTCGAACCTTTACTAGGAACGTACGTGTCAGCTCAGTGTTCGGGATTAATTACCGGCTTCTCGAATCTATAATGTACTTGGACCCGCGCGAACCTACTGTTCTTCTCTGTATCACGTGTGGGATATATATTAAATTGGCTCTACGAGGAAGAATAACTCTCGACCGTTAAGTCGCGGTTAAGTCTCTGTGTTGATCGGCTCTCAGTAAGTCCGCTCTACCGTGTATTCGCCTATTCTGGACATTCTTTGACGTCTCGGATATCATCAGTAGGTTGCGCTCTCTTGTATGATCGAGTACGCGATACACGCTCAGCTCGTGTATAAGGAATGGTTGACCGGCTCTATACGTGTGAATTACTCTGCGTTGCGATTAGCCGGCTCTTTGTTATGTTTGTACTGTGACGCTGCAATAAAGTGACGACCAACGAATGTTGTAACGCATTTGCTCAGTGTGGACAATTTGTTATTTTCCCTCGCTCTCCTTTATCCGCTGACCAGGTCCTCGCCGAAACATTTGGTCCTTCGAGCCGGATCGCGGATAAAGGAGACCGATCGTGTGGTGCGCGTCGGTGATTAACCGTTTCACGGGTGTCCGTTATCGTGACGTCACTCGTGCTCTCGCGCTCTCGCTGTGTAACGCTCGCGCGCTCGAGATCGTGCGTATAGACGAGGCGAGACTTATTCGTCAGTGCGCACCATATTAACATAGGACGGCTCGTAGGGGGCTGCGCGGTAGTGCGGTGCCGCGTACGCGACGTACACAGTGTCCGGTAGTGTTCGCCATTTTCGGCCGGCGCGCTCTCTCTCTCTCCCTGCCGCTCGACCGTCATGGTAGGGAAAGTTCGGGTGTCGCGCTAGATCTTCGCGGCGAGACAGACCGCGTTCGTTAGTGCGCGCCATATTAGATCGGCTCCTTCTCTCTCTCTCGCTCAGCCTATTACGGTGGGGAGAGAGCTCGCGAGTGCTGCGTACCATGTGTTTTGCCGGACGTTACTCGTGCCTCGCAGTCCGCGACATCTTGAGCCGGAGTGGGGGGACTTAAACTGACAGCTCGCGCGTGGTCTACGATGTCACTTGACATGAATCCGCTCGAGGCTACGAGTCTGCTGACATGGTCGCCAGCGGAGTATATCCAAACGTCGCTACTCCAAGAGAAAGAAGTCAAGGCGTCTTCACCCCGGGGTTTGCGCCATTTTCGATGCCCGGCTCCAGATTCTCGACATTTACGGGGAAAGATTCAAGGCAACTTACGAAAGGATCGTCTCAGTGAGAGACGAATCTCGATAAGCTCCATTCCAGCATTCTCTCTCGTGCCGAGCTCCCGCCCTTCGCGTCTGGCAGCGCTTCGCTCTTCGCTCAGTGGTCGGTGTATCACGCTCGTTTACACTCGCGGTATGCAGACTAGCTCGGACGGTGGGAGTCGTGTATGTGAGTGCGTTCTATAATGAGAGACTCCATTCTGTCCTTCGTGCTCGCCCCGAGTAATCGCGCTCTCCGCTTTGTGTGGTGCTTCGCTCGTTGCGTAGTGCTGGTGCCTCTTGCGCTCTTGTGCGCTCGCATGGCATGTTATAGCTCGGGCGGTGTGAGCTATGTAGTTCAGTGCGCGTTCTGTTCAGAAGCTCTATCATGTCGTCGCGCTCGCACCAGATAATCATGCTCTCCGTCTTGCGCGGTGCTCCGCTCGTTAATCAGTACTTGGTGTACTGTACTCTCGTATTCTCGCGGTACGCAGTCTAGCTCGGGTGGCGTGAGCTGTACATGTCAGTGCGCGCCATGTTGAAACGCTCTATATTGTCGCTCTCGCTCCTACCGTACAACCGGGCTCTCCGCAGGTTTTTGGTTCGCGCCGATCATCAAGGACCTCGTTCATCATTGCCAAGCTCGAATTCGAGAACTCTTACCGACAGCTCACGGAGGAACATCGTGCGTCTCCCGTTCTCTGCCCTACGATCATCGGTGTGAGCTCCCATTACATAGCGCTGTCCTGCATCAGACAGCTCCCGACGCAACTTTAGGAAGACCCTCGGACGAAGCAGCTCATCCAGATTTTCTCCAGGGGGTATGACAACCTTGATTACGTGGAACTTCTCGGGACACAGTCCACACGTCCGGCTTCAACGAGTACCCTTGCTTCCTTGGGCGTGGTTGAAAAGATGACCTTGGCACATGAGGATTCGTCCTCAGGAGGGTCGAGAGTCTTCAAAACCTCCCCTGAGGGGCAGGCTGGCTCGCGAGCCCAGGACTCCCTACCTCATCATGAAGTTCTTCGACAAGCCAGCTCCACCTCACGGCTACGTTCGATCTGAAACTTCTCAGTCTTGGCGACGTCAGGCACCTTGCGCAATGACCTTCTCCTCGTGGGCTCCAGCTCTCTGCCTCGACTGAGAATTCACGCTCTTAGAACGTCGTCAAAACTAAGATCCTCGGCCTCTGGTAGAAACCGGATGCCGATGTATTCTCATTCTCTATACAGTCCACCCATCGCTCACGGATTGCTATTCGAAGTTGGCTCAGATCGACGACCCGCTCGGGTTGCTCACCCCTTAGGATAATGGCAGCAGCTCGCGCTGCAAAAGTTGGGGATCGAACGGCTCGGATGAACGGCGAGAGTTTCCTCGCCATCTCGTACCAATGAGTTCAAGTTCGTCACGACCTACTCAATTTGGCTTACTGGATCTCGGGTTACACCGGCTCGGCGCTTGAGGACACGGCTCCGAATAACCGCTCCATGTCAAGCCTCGCCCGGCTCCCAACCGAACACATGCATGCGTCACCATTGTCCTATCTTGGTCTTACAACCCATGGTAACAGTACAGTGTCGTCGCGTGATGTGTCGCTCGCATCGCCGTTCTCGTTCGCGGCCTTAAACCCCCGCGGTATTGGCAAGGCCTTCGCGAGATGTATGCCTATCGCAGCTCATCGGAGGAAGGCTCAGCTCGTCCAGGCGAAAACGATCTACGAGGACTCCGCAGCGGCTCCAGGTCATCTCCAAGTGGCATCATGCCTCGCACGAGGTGAAGATCGGCTCGGTTGTTCTACTCAGCGGCAACCGTCTCCCACGGACGAAGTGGCCACTCGCTCGAGTCACCAAACTGCACCCAGGGAAGGATGGGCTCGCTAGGATGGTGATGCTCCGAACTGTCAGCTCGACCTTCGACTGGCCATCTCGAAGCTGGCCCTCCTGCCAGGAACCTCGGAGGATTGGCGCCGCCAGCTCTCGGATCGCGCGTTCAACAACGGTGCCAGCCATTCTGGCTGACGGCTGGGGAGGATGTTCCGGCGACGCCGGAATTCGTTACCACCGCTCGCGTGATCGAGCGCTGATCGATCGAGGCGGCAGCGTCGCGCTTTGTCCAAGCGACGCTTCCCCCTCTCTCGAAGTCTGTTAACGGTCAAACAATTAACCGACGCCGGTTAATCGTTAATAACGGAAAAGCTCTCGATTAAGGTACACGCGCTCGAGTGCCAAGATCCAATATCACGTCTTTGCTCAGTCCCGTGTATTGCTCGACCTTCTCATTTTATCTCGGCCCGGCTTGGTTTATACACTTCCTGATTGGCGACGACGGCTCGCCATAATAAGATAGCTCCTTTTGATTGTGAACGATAAACCAAGCCAACCGACCAAGGACATATTCAGTCCAACAGCATAGTTTGTCAATTCTGCCAAAAGAATGGCCATACCGCAGATCGATGTTACGAGTTACTTCGAAAATTAAACAGTCAACCATCAAGACCACAACCACGCGATATGGGGCCCAGTAATATACGTTCGGGAATACGAACTAATGAGCAAGGGAGAAACCCGAATTGCGAAATCACATCCGGTACCCCGATCCAGGGAGGATTCATGTCTTGTCGGCATTGCAAAGGCTCAGGGCATACGATAGAGAATTGCCGCAAAAGAGAATACAATAACAGTCAGTCAAGGCAACCGCAAACACCCGTTTACGAGCAAAATAAAATTCAAAGCGACGTTACCCAGGGAAACATGCAAGGTCGCTTAATACGATATGCACAGCCCGAAGAAGAGAGTAACCGTCCAAAAAGAATTGCCACTGCTCTACTAAATCGTGAGAGTAATGTACCGGTTATTGAGGTAGAATCCAAAGACTTTATTAAGCCAGCGTTATTAATGATACACACAGGGTCTGCATTAAACCTGGTTAAAAGTAATCAAGTTGCACCAGACGTATACGTCGACCGAAGTGAAGTCGTGAAAATCAGCGGAATAACGAAAGGCTACGTCGATACCTTGGGAAAAACTCAAATCCAGATACTCAACACCAAGGACACTTTCCACTTAGTTGCAGACGATGTCCCGATCAAAGTTGACGGGTTAATCGGAACAGATTTCTTTCATACCCACCACGCTGATGTTTCATATTCAGGAAAATGTTTAAAATGGGGAAGAAATGAAATCCCTTTATGTCCCTCGAAAATGAGGAAAGATTCAATTCTACTATGTCCCTCAAAAAGGAGGAAAGATTCAATGATACTATGTCCCTCGAAAATGAGGAAAGAGCCAATAATACTATGTCCCTCGATAATGAGGAAAGATCCAATAATACTATGTCCCTCGAAAATGAGGAAAGATTCAATTCTACTATGTCCCTCGAAAAAGAGGAAAGATTCAATTTTACTATGTCCCTCAAAAAGGAGGAAAGATTCAATGATACGATGTCCCTCGAAAATGAGGAAAGATTCAATAATACTATGTCCCTCGAAAAAGAGGAAAGGTACGATAATACTACGTCCCTCGAAAAGGAGGAAAGATACGATGATACTACGTCCCTCAAAAAGGAGGAAAAATACAATTCTACTATGTCCCTCGTAAGAAAAGAGGAAAGTTACGATAATACTATATCCCTTAAAGAAGGAAAAGGAAATTGTGCTACTACGTCGCTCGAAGGAGTAAAAGATTCCAAGTTAATTGAAGGAGAAAAAGGAAATTATATAATACTACTATATCCCTTGATGAACGAAAAATCTATGTCAATAAATCCCTCGAGAAAGAGGAAGAAATTCACGAAGATACGATGTCCCTCAATAAAGGAAGAGGACACCACGCTACTAAATCCAAAGAAATCGCAATAATATCTATAACCGATCCGTACTCCGACTCTTGGATACTCGAAGCACCTTATTGGTACCATTGCCTGGATAAACTAACCCAAGAGAGTAACAAATGCTTAAGCCGGAGGACGCATGGACTGCAATGGGAGGAAGGAGACATGCCATACTCATGGATGTTCGAAAAACTGCATCGAATCACTAAAAAGGCTAAAATAATTTATACATACGGGAAGGATAACAAGGATTTCTTATCTGACATTATCGACTGCGAAATAATAAATGTCGCTAAAAGCGGATTACTACTCGCTCAAATAAAATCAACACCCGAGTATTGCGTACACCACGGTGTAATTTTGTCAACAGAAAAGAATTGCGCACTCAATACCGCACATAAAATCAAGAAACTTATCCTGGAAAATTGGAACACCCGCGCCATAGACACCGAATTAAAGGTTGCTCGCGCTACAGAAATCCAACAAGATTCAGAAAAAAATACTGAGATAATTTACGAAGATGTGAGAAGGGCACAACCCATTTATGAAAATACACACAAGGTCACATGGGCAAGGACCAAGAAAGGTCCAAGGCTAAAGAGACTCTCATCCCTTTTTCGTATGTTACTGACCATGGGGTTAACTCGGCCAGGGACCGCACTCATTGGATATGATTGTGGAGCCAACCAACTGAACGTAACAACCCTATCCTTACTCGACGTCGAAGAATGCGACATTCCTTTGATACAACCCGATATCAAAGAGGTCCATATCCAACTGCTGCAATTAAATACGTTCACTAAGAATAAAATCATTCAATGTAAAGTATCAATCGAACGAACCGTCTACCACTGCGGGATGCAATCGCATATATCGGTTGTAGCCCAAGGGCAAACGGAGTACGTCAACGATGTGGGTTTGGATGCTTGTTCCAAGTTACATCAGACAGGAAAATTAAGGTTAACTCCGTTCGCGGTCCTTGCCGGGATCAAACCGAACTCAACAACGTCTCGCAGTGCAACATTGGCCGGTAGCATTGCCACCGATGGTACCTGCAATGGAGCACAGTATTCTGACCCTTACGGTAGCTGGGATAATGTAATCGTACAGGGTGTAGTCAGGGTAACGATACAAGTCGATTACGCCACCGTCAACATAAACACCAACGTAATAAATATGCGGTCTGGACTTACGTATCGATTTACCGGAGGGAATTGCGTAGACCTCGAGGGAGGATATACGTATTGCGATGCGATCCCCTACGAAAATTGTCGTTTCGACCGATACGATGTTCTATACAATGGTCCAGCAAAGAAAATAAGAAGCACCTTAGAAGAAGAAACTGAAACTGTCTATACAGTTGCGACAACACATGCCACGTTTGCCGTAACGAAAAGAAAGAGGCACATCGTTTGTGGATACACTCTGCATCAAACAGAGCATCCCAAGCTATACATCATAGAAGGGCATAAGGAAAACCTAGTGCCAGACAGACCTATTTCCACAGAAAATCTATATATATTCGCGTACATCAATTGGAAATTTGTTTACGTAGAAAAACACATACGAACGCAAATGAATGTTTTATATCACAAGGTGTTGATGCAACACTGTAACCTCGAAAGACAGCTGTTAAAGAATGCTCTTACGCTAGCCACGCAAGCTCCAGACGAATTCGCATATCAATTAATGAAAGGACCCGGCTATATGGCAGTAATAGCAGGAGAAGTTGCACATGTCATCAAATGTATTCCTGTAGAAACCAGCGCTAGGCGAACAGAGGAATGTTACCAAGAAATTCCCGTATTCAGAAGGAATCAAACGGCCTTCCTCTCACCTCGCACGCATATTTTACTCCAAACTGGCAGTCAAATAACGTGCAACCACATGATACCGACAATGTACCAGCTAGAAGATGCCTGGTACAAATTTCTCCCAATGCCCGTCGAATCGCCATCACCAGCCAAGATGAAGCCTCTCACACATCCCACCTGGAAATATGTTAGTCCAGGACAATTAGCCACCAGCGAGATAAACAGCCAACAGCAAGGAATGTCCATCGCGAACCTATTCGACGAAGATGCATTACAAAAATTAACCGACGATACTTGGCAAAGACTATGGATAAATTTTATGAGTTTTGGCACAGCAAGTGCAGGAGTACTTGCTATAATTTTGATAATAAGAGGAGTTAAACTTATCGCGGATACAATCATACATGGGTACGCCCTGCATGACGTATACGGATGGTCCATCCAACTCTTGGGTGCCATATGGAGTTCCCTAACACATCTTCTGCTACACATAGGGAAATCAAACCCAAATAGAGAACAAGCAAAAACCTTCACGTCAGAATCTGCATCAAACTTAGAAGAAGGACCAACACCGCTGTACCCGCGAATTCACCGTAGCATACACCTTAGGTAATCCAGGGAAATAAGAAAAGAGAAGGAGAAAAAAATACATATATTATAATACGTGCAAAAAGAAGAAAATAATAAATATATAAAAAAAAGAGAAAGGTAAGTGAAGAAAAATATAGAAACAGATAACACGAAAAAGGAAAAATTTAGAAACAAGGAAGTTGCAGCGACGACCGAAAGGGGCGCACATAAAAAATAATTCGGGCGGGGTTAATCCGGAATTATGCAGTCGGAAAAACGTATAAATACCGGGCCATTTCCCATGAAGTCCATCACAACCCCTCTCGACATAACCACGTACGTAAGAACATTCGAGAAGCCATGGACCATCAACAACCCTCGACATCTTTGGGAATCACCGGAGCATCGAACCAACAACGCCAGGATCCGAAGAAGCGGTCGCGTCCAAAGACGGAGAAAAGCCCTCAACATCAGGAAGCACCAGGGGCCAAACAAGCGAAACCAGCACCACCAAGGGTACGGAAGCCAAGACCCTCGAGGGCCAAGAGCCAGAAGCAACCAGCCGCGCCTAAGAAGGAACAACCGGAGTCCCAGCAGCCGACAACTGCGAACGCACCTCCGACATCTGCGAACGCACTCCCGACAACTGCGAACGCACCCCCGACTCAGGCGATCCTACCGACTACAATCCCAACAATTAAAATATTAATAGGGCAAGATTTGTTGATGTCCATAAAAGGAAGGACACACCCGGCAACTCCCACAACGGTCACGGTGCTACCGATTAATATGCCACAACCGGTAATATTTCCAGTGAGCCGGACAACGCCATTGGTTCTAGGTTCGCCACTGCAAACAGCACAAGGACATCCACTGACGACAGAGCAGGAAGACCTGCACGATTTGCTGATCCTGCTTGGCGACAGGACCCGCGCCGGGATGGTCAGCAGCGGCCAGCCACCGGTAATAATTCCAATGGGAGTGCCGCCCACCCACGAAACGGGACCACAGCCTCAGCCTCCAGCTGGACCGTCAACCTCGGCGGGAAATATGGAAACATTTGGATTTCCGGGAACTTCCGAAACGCCACCACCGATCGAGAACCAAGTTCCCAACCTCGAGGTACCACCACCGATATCAACCGGCACTAGTGGTAACCTTCAACCGAGCTCCACCGCCTCCATACGGAAGCGAGGGGGCAGCTACCCCTATTACGCCATAGACCGACTTTCCAACTCCTGAGGCATCAGGACTTCCACACTAGCCGAACCTGGGAGAACTCACCGACTCCGGTATGGACGAGTTTTTCCGATGGCTCGAAGAAAGAACAGATGAATTCTTTCGAAGTAATTAGATTATTCACACGCACCATTAGACCTCTACATACGACAATCTTTCTTATGCACTACTTAAGATCCGTTCAATACCTCTAGTATAAAGATGCACTGCTTATAATCACCATTAGAATCATTCAATAAAATTAAGAGAAGGTCTAACCGAACACGAGCACGTCCACGAGACTTACTACACACAGCTACCTGATTAAAAAAAAAAAATATTTTTTTTTATATACACAGACCGTTAGGAGCACTATTATCCCCCGCGGTCATATAATCACCTTTCGCTATCTTCATTAACGATCTTACTCACCCTAGGCACCCTTCCACTAGGTGACTCATCACACTAGCCCTAAGTAGCTACCAAAAAATTAGTATAAAAGGGCGACCTTTTGCACCAAGTAGTTAGTTACAATTTCAACGGGGACCAGCAACGCAACCACTTTGCGCAACAGAATCTGCGGAGCATTCTTGCTCGTCGCCTGTTTGAGTACAAAAGTTGTAAACTCATCGAGACTAAGCTTGTATATTGTACAGTAATCTTAGAATCAAAAAGTAACGTGCTCGTGAATAATAAAAGTCTGATAACTGAACTCGCGTCGACCATATTCTTTTCACTCCTCACCGAGACTACAAGAATCATCGTCGCACCGCATCGAGCTTCGTCAGATCACCAGCACTACACGACCAGCGAAAGAGTGAGTCGAATCTTTCTCATACAACCTTTCGTATAGGTCAAGATTGACCATCGGACCAGTCGAAAACGACGGTGCCGTCCTAGTCGAAAACCCCTCCGACGAATTGTAGTAAAGAAAAGGCCAGATTTCCGTCCCTGAAGGAAAGGGCTTAATTGCCTTGCCTCGAAAAGAGAAATCGAACCGTGTTACGCATTCCCATACTCGGTAGAGTTCAGCGGATTGTAACAACATAAAGACGTAAAACTTTTTCTCGATGATTCGAAAAGTTTGATTATCAGAAAATTGAAAAACATTCTGTTAAAGGACAGCAGTGTGAAAGTGAATTGTATTCTTGCGTGTAAATTTTCAATCTCCAAAAATAACGACGTCATCGAAGAAATTAAATTTTTCAACACGCGAAACGAGGAAATGTATACAACGATAAATTTTAAGCAGTGGTACGCCGAGTTAGTGCAAAAACTACTTGTGAAAGTCGAAGACTTTCAAGAAAAAGATTCGGACTGGTCTATGATAGAAATAATCAATTTGACGGTGAACATCAACAGACATATACCATTACGCGGAGGATTGTCAACATTCGTCGAACTACCACGTGATATTCAAAAGAAAAAAGCAGTCGTCAACATCCAAAACGCCACGACCCCTACTGTTTCCTGTGGGCCGTCACCGCGGCTCTCCATCCACGCTCATCTAATGCGACTCGTCCGATTTCATATCCTCACTTCAGCACAGTATTAAAGAATGAGGGTATAGGCTTTCCTATGCGATTAAAAGATTTTGCGAAATTTGAAGAAATTAACAATTTGACAATCAATGTGTATGGACTTGAGTGTAATGAGGGTAAAAAACATCGTAACGGGGTAATACCCATTTACGTTAACCATAATAAATCCGATAGATCCACGATTCACTTGCTTGTGCATGAAGCAAATACTGAAGATAGTGATGAGGATCTAGGAATAAACTTTAATATGCTTTATGATTTTGTTTGGATCAAAAATCTTTCGCTTTTGGTAAGCTCACAAATTTCAAGACCCGACCATGCCACGTAGCTCTGCGATCGTTATTTGTCACATTTAATACGAAAGGTGGACTTGAAAAACACGGTGTTGATTGCACCGATTTAAACAAGACGAGAATTATTATGCCAAAGGGTGAGGGTTCGATTCTAAAATTCAAGAATTATAAACATAAAATGGATGTTCCATTCGTAATTTACGCTGATCTTGAATGTATCTTGAATTCGATCACACCAAAAGACAGTACAAATACAATGGCATATCAGAGACATATCCCACACAGTATTGCATATTATTTCAAATGTAGCTTCGATGATTCTCTATCAAAATTCAAAATTTATCGTAACAAGGATTGTATTGAATGATTTGTCAGTGAATTAAAAGAAATAGCTGAACCGTTGAGCGCAACCTTGAACTCGATCAAACCGATGAATCTGATAACTCACGATGAAAGAATGGACTTCCTTTTTGCCAAAAATTGTTACATTTGTCAAAAACCATTCACACCCGAAGATATCAAACATCGCGATCATTGTCATTTTTGGGTAAATATCGCGGTGCAGCACACGAAGGGTGTAATTTGAATTTTAAAAACTCGTATACCATTCCAGTAGTTTTTCACAATCTATCAGGCTACGACTCACACTTTTTAATTAAAGCGCTTGCCAGCCAATTTAAGGGTTCGATCAAGCTTTTGCCTATAAGCAAGGACAATTATATTTCATTCACGAAGAGTGTGAAGGGTACCATCATAGATTATCGATTTACAGATTCATTCAGACTCATGCCATCCACTATCGAGAGCTTAGCATCATATCTTAGTAACGACGAAAAGCTAATCACGAGGAAGCATTGTAATTATGTGCAAGAATTCGACTTATTAACGAGAAAAGGTGTTTTCCTATATGATTACGTGGACAGTTGGGAAAGACTCGACGAGACTGAATTACCGACGAAACAAAAATTTTATTCACAATTAAAGGGTGAGGACATATCAGACGCCGAGTATTCTCACGCATGCACAGTGTGGGCAGTTTTCAATGTAAACACCTTGGAAGAATACTCAGATCTCTATCTAAAAACTGATGTCCCTCTTTTAGCCGACATTTTCGAAAATTTCCGAATGAAATGTAAAATGACATATGACCTTGATCCACTGTACTATTACACCGCTCCTGGGCTGGTTTTCGATGCCGCGCTAAAATGTACGGGTGTGAAGCTCGAGCTCTTTACGGATGTGGATATGCTTATGTTTATAGAAAGAGGCATTCGAGGTGGATGATCACAGTGCTCAAACCGATATGCAAAAGCTAATAATCGTTATATGGGCGCAGAATTCGATCAGTACAAACCTGAAACATATCTCATGTATTATGATGTAAATAATTTGTATGGTGCAGTAATGAGTCAATATCTTCCTATTAGGTCTTTCAAGTGGGTGGGGGAAGAGGAAGAGTCGATAGATCCCCGCAATATTCCAGATGACAATGGCGTAGGATATATTTTCGAAGTTGATTTAAAGTTAAAGTTTATAACACATGGATCAATAAGTCCCGAGACTAACAATGAAAACAACATGTTTTTTGCAAAATTTTTTTTTATTCATCAACATAATCACCTTTTAGGGTGATACAATCGTTCCAACGCTTTTCCAATTTTTCAATACCATGTTTATAAAAAAAATTATCTTTCGCTTCAAAATAAGCTTCAGTTTCAGCGATGACCTCCTCATTTGGGCCAAATCTTTTTCCCTGGAGCATTTTTTTAAGATCAGCAAAGAGCCAGTAGTCACTGGGGGCTAAATCTGGCGAGTATGGTGGGTGGGGAAGCAGATCAAAGCCCAATTCGTTCAATTTTGCCATTGTTTTCATCGACTTGTGGCAGGGTGCATTGTCTTGGTGAAAAAGGATTTTTTTTCTCTGCATGTGCGGTCGTTTTTTTGCGATTTCCTCCTTCAAACGCACCAGCAAGTCAATATAATAATCACTGTTGATCGATTTACCTTTTTCGAGGTAGTCAATGAAAATCACGCCATGCGTATCCCAAAAAACTGACGCCATGAATTTGCCAGCTGACTGCTGCGTTTTCGGACGCTTCGGACGGCTTTCGCCAGCTGTGCGCCACTCAGATGACTGCCGCTTCGACTCTGGAGTGTAGTGATGTATCCATGTTTCGTCCATGGTCACGTAACGACGCAAGAAATCTTTTTTGTTTCGAGTAAATAGCGATAAACAGCTTTCTGAATCATCGACTCGTTGCTGTTTTTGTTCCATCGAAAGCAATCGCGGCACCCACTTGGAACAAACCTTTTTCATGCTCAATTTTTCATGAAGGATAGTAAATACACTTCCATATGATATCTGTGTCATCTCAGCAATCTCACGGAGCTTCACTTTACGATCTTTCATTATAATTTTTGTCACTTCACTCACATTTTCCGGTGTAACGGCTTCCACAGGTCTACCCGAGCGTTCCGCGTCATTTGTGTCGGTACGAGCACGTTTAAACTCGGCAAACCACCGACAAATCGTTGCTTTTGATGGACAAGAGTCCGGGTAACATTGTTCAATCCATTGTTTCGCTTGCACGGTGTTTTTACCCATTAAAAAACAATGTTTTATCAGAACACGAAACTCGGTTTTTTCCATTTTTGAAACAAACTACAAACGACTTTACTCCAACCTCGATAACTCAGCTGTTTCTGGTCCGATCGACTTAAAATTTTGACACGTTTCAAGCAAAGGTTAGTACTCTAGAAAGACGTGGTTACTGGTTTACTACGAGCGTCATCTCTGGGTTAGTCTCGGGACTTATTGATCCATGTGTTAGAACTCTTAAATTTCGACAACAACCCTGGCTGAAAAAATACATTGATTTAAATAACAATTTGAGAAAAAAATCCACAAATGACTTTCAAAAAAATTTCTACAAACTCATGAATAACGCTGTTTTTGGTCAAACCATGGAAAATGTCAGAAACCATCGCGATGTACGACTAGTTACTAAATGGGATGGTAGGTATGGAGCTCGAGCTCTCATAGCAAAACCAACGTTTCATAGCTGCACCATACTCGACGAAGAGACTGTTATTGTTGAATTGACACGTGCTCAAGTTAAATTTAATAAACCTATATATACCGGTTTTTGTATTCCCGATATAGCGAAAACATACATCTATGACTTTCATTACAATTATATAAACCAAACTTTTGACGATCGAGCTAAACTAATGTACACCGATACCGACAGTTTACTTTATCACATAGAGACTCCGGATATATATGAAATTATGAAACGCAACATTCACAAGTTCGATACATCCGATTATTCGTCAGACAATGCATATGGTATGCCGTTAGTTAATAAGAAAGTTCTGGGGCTCATGAAAGATGAAAATAACGGGCAAATTATGCAAGAATTTGTTGGATTAAGAGCCAAAATGCATAGTTTTAAAGTGCAAAACTCAGCCAAAATGCGTGCAAATGGTGTAAAGAGAGCCACACTGAAAACAATAACATTTGACGATTATAAACGATGTCTCTTTGATCATCAAATTTTAATAAAAAATCAAAATTTAATTCGAAGTAAAAATCACAAAGTCGAAACTGTGAATAAGAAAAAAATAGCTCTAAGTTGGAATGATGATAAGCGAATAATATATCCAAATATGACTGATACTCATCGGTGGGGTATACAATTATAAACGTATTATAGAAGTGTAAGTAGTTTATAAAAAAATGTATCACTGTATGTAAATAAAACTTATATATATTTTCATCTTATTAATTATGTGGGGAATAAATTATGAAACCACTTTTTAAAAATTCTTTTTATTGATTAAAAAACTTATGATGTAAATAAAAAAATTACAAATCAGATTTGTTTATCCAGCTATTGTGCGAACTATCAAAACCTTACCATTTTACAAGTAATTTATTTCCATGTTTCCGAATAACTTTTTCCACAAGGTAAGTATTTGGATATTTGACTGGTGCGAGTTCTTCCTGGTAGAAGCCGCCCTCGATCGGTTGGTCTTGATAATCTCGCAACTTGTACGTTACAGGATCGGTTTGTATGACTTTGCTTATGACAAATATTTCCGCTGTCCAGTTTGGTGTATAACCTTTTTCGAAAACGTGCTTATACTTGCTTATTCGTACTTTATCACCAATTTTTAATTTTATCTTTCGCGTTCTATTGACTTTGGATTTTCGATAAATACGTAGCAAGATATTTTTTTCATTTCGAGTAGTAACGTCGCGAGGTCTCATCTTTATGGTACGATGTTTGGAATTATTGTAATTGGTGATCAAATTTTTGAGTATATCGATCCACTTGTAGGATCTGTTGGGTCGAAAGTCCTTCTTTTATGAAGTTACTTCGTATTTTTGAAATTTGGAGCGGATCAGCATATGCTGATTTCGCCGTTGTCAATAAATAACTCTTCGGGTTGAGCCATAGAACACGAGAGTGCATTTTATTGGCTCGTGTGGGAAAAGCCTTGTCGGCATAAAAACCTACGTGAAAATGTGTAGAATACAAGATTTGTACACGATATATTAAGTTCGCGCTATCGTGATCGCAGGAGGTATTCGATATGATTTCGTACCTTATGAGTTTCGTTATTTTAATCAACAGGATCTTGGGCCGTGGCCGTCCTTTTGTACAAATAACGATTTTACGAGATCCGAGAATCACGGGCCGTTGCCGTTCTCGCGATCTATTTAATCACCACCTTTGATAACCTCGTTTGTTATCCATACTTCGTACTTTCGTGTTGTCTGTCTAATGACAACTAACTCCTCTATACTTTTGTTTCGCGTACGCTTGCTAGTCGCCTCGTCAAGCGTTCCTCTTTTTTTTTATGAGCACCAGTCTCACTTATTTTTCATCTTTTTCCTGAACTTAATCACGATAGCACGGTACAACAAGTTATATACCTATTCACCAAACAGGATCCACGTAGGGAAAATTCTTTCCACATTTTATCCTTAAGCGTGCGATTAAAACGTTCACATATCGATGCTTTCATACTACTGAATGTGGAGTATATGGTGATTACGTACCGTCGGAGCACAGCCTTGAATTCGCTGTTATAAAATCCTTTACCGCGATCAACGTGCAATTTTTTTGGGGTGCGACCGAGTTTAAGAATCGACGCCATGGCACTCGACACATCTTTGCCACTTTTCGTCTTGGTTGGTACGACCCAAGCATACTTTGAAAAAATATCGATAATTGTCAGTAGGTATTTGTAACCATTATTGTACCGCCCATACGCCGACATATCAACGAGATCAGCTTGCCACGTCTCGGCCAATCCACGTATATGAAAATGGCGCCGTGGATAATTTTTCCGTGCTGGTTTATGGAGTTCATCCGCTATCGTCTATTTTTCCATGCTCCGACGCAGTTAATCCAAGACGATCTGACAAAATTTGGGAGTTACGCAAAAGTTGATTTTTTTTCGAGATCTTCTCGTACAAACGAGTAATAAGCTCGGAATCTCGTGCAACGAGTTCTTGTACCGATGCCTCATTTGCTCGCAGTTGTGTCGCGTGTTCTTGAAATTTCGATTCGAGGACTTAAAGCATTGTTTCGGAATCGTCGATACTATTTCGCAAGGCAGATGTAACGCTGTAAATAAGCCTAAATTCCTCCTCAATAGCAGTATGCATCACTCGCACCGATACATCATCATGTTCCCCTACGGGAGCACCTAAATTACATATTCTTCGATTAACCATGTCGTATTGACCATCGTCAGTGATTTTAAATCCTTCTCAGCGAGGGTCTCGATTGCCATCGGTATCAGCATTCCTACTCTTTCTGAAATGATGACCAAACACATCAACGCTCATTTTGACGGTTGCGAGAAGACTGCGTTCGAATACTCGTTAATCAGCATTAATAAACGATTTCAGCTTCACGTAATTCCTCGATGATGGAAACGATCTCGTTCGCATCACTAAAATTTCCGGCTGCTTGGGATGCATGGAGGAGCCTTAACCTATCGACTAATTCGTTAGGATCGTCCCAATAAACGTAATCCAGACTACTGTTTCTTCTAACAATTTTGGATCGCGCCAACCCTTTACCCAATCGTTCTGAGTGTCTCTTTGACACAGGTTTTCTCAACGGAGATGCGATAATTTGTGCAATTATACTTTTGAATTTCATGCTTTTATCCTCGCGAATTGCGTGATCGCTGATGTAATGTTTTCTGTAAGCGATCGTCGAGTTAACGATTTTACCATAATTTTCCATATCATTCGCCGTTACGAGAGATTCATCGGGTGATTTTTTAAATATCAACTCCAGTAAACCTTCACTTTGATCATAAGTCTTATCACCGACACGAATAATATTTTGCTCGAACGTAATTGGTGAATTCCCCATCATTAAACGATCTCCCTGTAATTTCCGCACTCCATACGACGTGTCCAATTCTTTCTTATCCTTCGTGGCGAACATTTTCAAGTAATATTGCGACAAATCAACATTAATATCGTCTTCAATACTAATATTCCGTTCCCAGGTATCCCCGTGAGCTGTTTCAAACGTTTGTTCAAATCGATCATCCTCATTATCACTATATTCATCCTCGTTTTTCTTGGGTGATTCGACATTTGGCTCTTTCTTGATAGCTGATTCCTGTTTTACCGACGATTGTGACGATGACTGATCCACTAGTTTTTGCAGTGGAGCTACCACCGGTCTAAAAACTTCTTCCATTTTTCTCTCAGAGGTCATTTTTCCCAATTTCAACATTCTATGCTTGCGAGGGATCGCATTGCTTGCAGTCGCGATTTGACGCAAAGTATGTTTCTCCTTGTTTAGCTCCGCTCCATGCATATTGACGCTTTTAAGGCTACACTGTAACTGGTGATTATGTTGAAAACTACAAATTTATAAAGCAATCGAACCCCTTCCTGTAACGACCCTTGTTTAATTCTCTGTCTTTGTCTATCACCACGAACTCATACTTATCGTTGTTCCAGCACTTTGAGCATAAACTTTTGAATTGCGTGTACGACATGTCTGTATTTACGGGATCGTCATATACATGCTTCAAATTCATTTCATCCTGCTTAAAGAGTACCAATGGGTTAGTATTATCGCGCACAAGATGTTTCGGAATACGTGCGTACGTTTGACACAAGTAAAAGCAGTCCACATCTCTGTGTCGTCCCATGCAGAAAAACGCTCTCACGTTGTCCTGTTTTTCACAGGCAATATCATTGAAAATCATGATCGAATTCGATCCAGCCTCCTCGGGTTTGATGACTTGCTCATGATCAGTTAAAGGAAAATATTTCACCCCTTTCACAGATTCGAGCAGATGTTTGAGAAATGTGTACTTTGGTTGATTCAAAGATTTTGAATACACGTAAACATTCTCAAATCTCAAACCATTCGGATGGGTAATGAGGGTAAGGAGCGCGTTAGTCTTTCCGCAATTGGATGGACCGCAAAATACTGCGCGTACACTACATGGCAACAATTCCCCATGACGCCTCCTCCCTGCCCTCCTATCCTCATCTTGCACGAGATCATCAAAATTTTTTGTAGGTAATTTGATCGATTGGTTGTGGAACCTCATCTCGAGAATAACTGACGTCTCGAGACACGGGCGAACCCTTTTATAAATATGATGGGCATCGAGAACGATTATCTCAGTATCAGTTTGTACGTTTTATGGGAATGACTACGCTGCTGAATAAAATAAAATTCGATTTTGAAAATCCGCGGAAGCACAATACACCGATAGATAAGCTATTCGAAATAAAATTTCTCAGTCTACGACTATTCTTCATCGAGTAATGATCGTGCACGGGGAAGGGCTCGTTAACAACCTCATCAATAAGCTTCCGATTGAACTGCATGTACCTGGTTATCAATATTGTGGTCCTGGCACTAAATCGAAAAGGAGACTCGAACGAGGTGACTCGGGAATAAACGCGCTCGACGCTGCTTGTAAAGAGCACGATATCGCGTATTCGAAAAATCGTGAAAACATCGACGCTCGACACGCTGCGGATCGAGTTCTCGAGGATAAAGCTTGGAGACGTGTTTTTGCAAACGACGCCAATTTTAGTGAAAAAGCTACAGCTTGGGGTGTTGCGAATCTGATGAAGACTAAAACTAAGCTCGGTATGGGTGCTGGGGGGGAGAGAAAAATGAAGAGGAAGCCTGGAATGAAAAAAGTCTCGATAAAGAGTATTATCCGAGCAGCGAAAACATCGATGACTCCCGGTACGGGCGCAGTGAAATCAGGTCTCACGGGCGCACGCGCAGCTGTAAAAAATGCTGGTGGCAAGAGAAACATCAAATCGTCGCGCATTTTGCCTGTACCTCCAAAACTTGGTGGTTTTTTGCCCTTTCTTATACCCATTTTCGCGGGGCTGGGTGCTACTGGAGCTCTCGCTGGTGGCGCCGCGGGCATTGCTAAAGCTGTGAATGATGCCGAGGCCGCGAAACATGCTCTCGAAGAGAGTAAACGTCACAACAAGACGATGGAGATTATAACGTTGGGAAAGGGGCTTTATCTTAAACCATACAAAAGCGGTATGGGTCTTCATGTTAAAAAAAACGACTAAGGCTACCACACCGAGCGCTCACCGACGTCGATTTATCAAAGTTCGCCGTAGTCATGAAAATTCCACATTTTCGCGGTGTTTACATGCGAAATGCGCTACCGAGGGATGGACCTCGAAAATACGAATCTGCTATTGTCAATCTTGATGATAAAGATGGTCCGGGCACGCATTGGGTCGCATACACGAAAAAGAACAACAAAGTAATGTACTTCGACAGTTTCGGTGATCTTCAACCACCGTCCGATTTATTAAAATACCTCGGTGTTGGTAGCATTGTGAATTACAATTATCAAAAATATTAAGACTATGATACAGTAGTGTGTAGACATTTGTGTCTGAAGTTCCTGAGCGGAGAATTATAAAGTGGCCCGTTATACGAATCGCGGTATCAGTCGAGTGCTAGACGCGATGGATGAATCTTTTACATTGACATTGTCAGGCACATCTTCCATACTCGCAGCTCATTATTTCCCTCCGATCGACTTATCAGCGCATAAACATTATACACTGGGTCTCCTTCAACTGCTAACCTTCAATTCAATTCCCAATATAGACGAGACAAATAACAAAATTTACGTGGGCACGGAGAACCATACCGACTGGGAGCTACGAAATTGAGGATATTGAGAGTTATCTGCAAAAAGTACTCTCTGATAGTAATATCGATATCATTCTCAAACCCAATAATAATACTCTGCGCAGTGAAATTAAAAGCACTCGTGAGGTAAATTTCGAACCGAGTGATTCTAGTATAGGTCGACTGTTGGGTTTTACGCCACGCATCCTTCCCGCTAATATTACACATAAATCCGATTTACCAGTTACTATTCTCAAGATAAATTCTCTACGAGTCGAGTGTAACATAACCTCGGGAGCATACATCAACGGGCAACGAGTTCATACGATTCACGAATTTTTTCCCTCTGTACCACCCGCGTATAAAATTATCGAAATACCCTCGCACATCGCCTATCTCCCAGTTACCGTTAAATCGATACATAATCTACAATTGAAAATTGTCGATCAAGACGGTGAGTTGGTGAATTTCCGCGGCGAGCTAACAACGATTCGGCTACACATAAAATCCTAAAAATGGAAATTGTTTTCGGGTCGAAGAACGGACAGGGGTATAAATTTCAACGACCATGCCTCGAACGAAAGATTCGTCGAACACCCCGCAAGGAGCTAACACCTCAGAATATTCGATATCTCAAGAGTCTGGGTCTGAAACTTTGAAAAAAATAACAAAAATAAGTTCTTGTTGCATCACAATTAGTTGCTTCATACCATGGCGGAAATCTTAACAATACAAAAACCCGTGATGTTTGATGATGCCATTGCGCATTACGAGATACACGGTCATCAACCATTCGCCTCGGCAACCTTCAATAACAGCGATCAAATTCGTATTGCCGTGCAGCATCAAGATTTATGCATATTGCCTAGTAAGAGCTCGCTGCACGTTAGCGGTAGATTGACGAGAGCCGATGGACGCACTCCGACGACAAGCACAACGCTGGTCACCAATGCCATCTGTCACTTATTCGAGGACATATGCTACGAGCTGAACGCCATTGAGATTGACCGATGTAAAAATGTTGGTCTCACGAGCGTGATGAAAAATGATGTGTCTCAGAATCCTAGACAAACATCGATAATGGAAAACGCTGGTTGGGTACCCAGTGAAGAAGAGCTGCAAATAACTGATGCTTCTGGATACTTCGATATCTCGATACCGCTGAGTATGTTATTGGGTTTTGCCGAGGACTATCGCAAAATTATCATCAATGCCAAGCATGAGCTGATATTGACGAGAGCAAACACCGACACGAATGCAGTCATACGGACTCGACCGGAAGGGGCTGCTGCGCCGGAAGAATTTAAGATCATTCTATCGAAAATTGAATGGATGATAACGTATATCAAGGTCTCCGATGAGAGAAAAATTCAAATGCTAAATTACATAGCCAAAGATACACCCATCCCAATACATTTTCGCACGTGGGAACTGTATGAGTACCCTCTATTGCCTGCTTCATCGAAACACGTTTGGGTAGTAAAAACTTCTACTCAACTCGAAAAACCCCGATTACGTAATCGTAGGTTTTCAAACAGCACGAAAAAATAATGCTCTTAAGAATGCGAGTCATTTTGATCATTGTCATATTCGAGATGTTAAACTCTTTTTAAATTCACAGAGTTATCCGTATGGGAACTTGAATCTCGACATTATTCGCATTCAGTATGCTTTGCTCTATGAAATGAATGCAAATTTCCAGTCTTCTTATTACGAGAAGGAGCCCAAACCACTCATAAACAAAGGTGACTTTTTGAAATACGCGCCGCTAATTGCTATCGATTGTTCCAAGCAGAATGAATCGTTGAAATCAGGCCGCGTCGATAATCGCCTCGAATTCGAATCTGTAAATCCCTTTCCTGCAGAAACCTCGGCTTATTGTTTAATTTTACACGACCGTATTGTTGAATATAACCCCATCAGTGGTAATGTTAAAAAAATAGTGTAAGGACACGTTCATCTGTAAAGTTATATATTTTTCTTTTTACTTTTTATAGTTTTTATTATTACTATAATATATATTCATAAGTTTTTTTGGTGTGGGACGGAGGGGGGGGGGGGGCGGGGCGTATTGAGTATTTGTTATAAATCGGACGCGACGGTTATTGGAATCAGTTGTATTCGACATGGAGTACGTGGTTGACTTGCAGGGTTTCAAAAAACCCTCGAACGAATTTGTGTTAAAAGAATTTTCTGTTATTTCTTTAACGGATTCCAATCGAACACCGTCAACGCTTTTCTTCGAACCACCATGCGTATGGATTGATTTGCCGGTCAAATATAGATGTACAAATGCTTGGTTGACAAATAATTATCACGGCTTACCATGAAACTATGGCGCCATACCCTATAATGCTATAAACGGAATTCTTCAAAACATTTTGCGCGATGCACAAGTAATTTACGTTAAGGGTCCGGAGAAGAGAGAATGGTTAACGAATTTTTTGGATAGTTGGGCGGGGCTCATAATCAATCTTGATAATCTCGAATGTCCATCGTTACAGAAATTGCGGAAAAGCATGCGCACTGATTGTTCATATCACAAGTATTCATCAAAGTTCAATTGCGCAAGCAAAAATGTTCTAGCTCTAAAATATTGGCTTCGCCCAAAATTGCCCGAGAAATAAGTATATTTTTTTTCCCTGAAAATAAAAGATTTCAATATATATCATCTGTGTTTGCTATATTTTGAATACCCTATACACCACCGAAAACGATTCAAATAATGTTCGAGGGTCCCCCACGATGGAAACGTCTCGACTTGTTTCGACTCGTCTCGACTCGTTTCAACTTGTCACAGCTTTATTCTCTCATAGCATTCACATAGTGAAATAATAATAATTAAGAATTAGTCACTAAAATGAGATGGAAGATCAAATTCAGTATAAATGAGATGCGCTCACGACTGTTCAAATCAGTCGTTGCATCAGTCTGCATACAGCACAGTCAAAAGTCATCGCATCTGAAGTTACATCCAAAGTTACAGTTGTAGAGACGTGAATTGCTAATCCACATTAAACAATTATTACGAAACATTCAACGGGTGAAAAAAATAATTATCGCACGATCACGAACTCAATCGTTGGTAGCCAAATTTAGATAAATAAATTTTGACGCATCAACGTAAAAAAAAATCGCAGGTTTGTATTAAACGTTTTGTCCCGTGAATTATGTGTTCTCATAATTTCGAGTGTTAACGATAAACAATTTTCTGGAAAAAATGTATTTTTTAGATCAACATGGATTTATATGAAATCAACAAAGTAGATCTGTTGGCTGATTTTCTCCCAATCAAAAAGCTATATCCAGTTACCGATATACGAATCGCAAAAACCAAGTATGGCGATAGAATCGTCATGGATTTGGAAAAAACTTGTACGGTTTTTCTACCAGCCCGGATGACCACACCGATTCTGGCAAATGAATATCTGTTCAAGGAGATGGTTCGTGCATCTCATGAAAATCGATTAGCACTACGCTCTCACGGAACTGTGTTATGGATCAGCTTGTGCTGAATCCGACAAAGGGGTAATTTGCTGCCACCAACAGAGCGCAGAAGGCATCCTGTAAAATAGAGATTTCTGAGAGCGATGAGTTAGAACGCTATATGAAACGCACGCTATATGAAATATTGGGATCTGTTGAATGGGGATATGACATCTGGTGGCGGAAAAAATAACTATACTTAGGGCAGCTGTAAGCAATCAGTATACGTGTCACACAGTACAATTTCATTTATAAATTATAATTATATCCATTATAAGTTATAATTTCGATGTATCCGGTATAATATCGGTGAAAATGGAACCCGCGACGTTTTCTCCGAAAACGAGAAAGAAGACTGTTGAGTGTTGTGTAAAAGGTTGCGAAACAACTTCGAGCCCGAATCCGGAGGTGTGTTTCCACAATTTCCCCATAAAAGGGAAACATTTCGTGTAGCGAAAGAGAGCCGTAAAAATACAACACGTGAATCCAGCCATGAAAATATGCTCACTACATTTTCGGAAAGACGATTACGTACTCCCCGGTAGGTATAACCTCAAAAAAGCTAACGAAGTAATCATGTTTTATGTTTTTTTAAATCAACATCGTGTATCAATTTCATCCTGTATTATAATTCTTTATAGATGTATCCGCGAAGAGACGATATTTGAAAACTATCGCAGTGCCATTGTGTAATATACCCATTTTTAGCAATGCGAAGGCTCGTCAAGCTCGAGCAGAAAGAGCTCAGAGGAGGAAGACAAGCCGAAACGTCCAAGGACCAGAACTCACTCAGGAACACCATGAAGATGATTCATCGGAGAGTAACAAAGATATCGATAACCCGCCGGTAGTAACTGATGGGGAAATTCGCGAAACTGTAACAACGAAAGAGTGCGGCATCCAGGTGCAAAGTGATTTTCTGAGGGCTAAATTAATAGATTTAGTTCATTCTGATGCAGAACTAAGTGCTTTAAGGTAGTCCTATCGTTGCAGACTAATCATTGAGATAAGCATGTCTAACTTACGATTGTATTAATCAAACGATCTGTTTGATAAAAATAGGCAATATTAAATAAGTTTGTTGAGGTGTAGATATTTCCTTTTTATTTAGAAATATGTAAGAAATTATTTATTTAATTATTGTAATGACTCTAGTCGTACTCTCAAGTTTAGATGTGACTTTAGGCTTTTTATTCCAACTGCTTTTCTTTTTAATCGAAATGTCAGGCAAAATAGTAAAACATAATAATCGGGCCGTGTTACGTCCTCGATGATGATTCGGAACAGCACGGTCACGCCGTTCTGTTGACTCCGCCGATATAGTTTTATCGGCGCGAACTACGAAGAGTACGCTCAGTTTGATCAGAGTAAGTGAGATATTCTGATCGAGCGGAAATTCGGAAATTCGGAGATTCGGAGATTCGAAAGGTTCTTTATGAAATTCGACCCCTGCTATGCGCAGTTGAAGAGAACAACACGATGAATAACAGTTAACGATTGAGTTTATTCAAGTTGATTCAAGGTTATTGAGTAATTCTTAGTTTCTGTTGGTTTAACTGAACTAAACGTCGTGGAAGACGTTTTACAGAGTCTGTTTTAACTGAGGACTGAGAGGACTCGAGTTGCGTAATAATTATCTAAGAGTCTGATAGTAGTGCTGGTTTTTGGTCAGAGCGTGTCTTTTTATATGTGCTCTGACTTTTGGGTGGAAGGGATTTTGTTTAGGGTGGAGTTTGATTTAGGGTGGAGTTTGGGTTTTCCTTTAGGAGAGGGTCGGGAAGTTGATGTGATAGGCTGGGTTTTCCCTACCGTCTCTAGTATTGAGATAAGTCGTATTATTTACTTATCAGACAGAACTATCTGGTATGTCGGTACTAGGGGTAACTACGCAGAGCGCCCTTTTACCGACTAGAGGACATATGCAACCGACGTTTGGTCATTACCGAATTTTGAAAATTGACTGAGCCTTTAATGTCGGCCAGTACGTAACAGTCGATACTGGTAAATTACGAGGAAAGTTTGTCTCGGTGAAACGAAAAAAAAAATGTGTTGCACTTATCGCAGAAAATAAACGACGAAAAAGTGTGAACAGTGAAAAAATAAGTTTGCAAACTCAAATGCAACGAATCGTCGACATAGAGAGGTTAGGTCAGGAGTTGTGGTGTTCGCATTGCGAAATACCACTCTCTTTTCGAAACCGAGAAAGCGAAAAACAATTTGGTCTTGCGCATATTTACATCGTACGATGTATGAAATGTATGAAACTTTTTGAAGTTCATACTCATGCGTTTCAAATTGACGAATACCATCATAAAATCTACAACGTCAACATTCTGTCTGCTCTCGGTAAGTAACTTAGTTTCTCATTTTTCATTGCATTATAAGTGCATAGAAATATTTTTGAATTTGAATGGAATGTTAATAAAATGGTGAATTGAATTTGCTCAGCTGCTATACACACTGGAACTGGTTTGACACAATTGAATGGAATCCTGGCGGTGCTGAATATACCAACATTATCACCAAATTTTATGCGGCGCAATGAGAGATTAATAAATCCAGCCATTGAAAGTGTTGCTGTGGAAAGTTTTCGTTCCGTTCTTCGGGATGAGAAAGCTTTGACAATAGCCGAAAAGGAAAGTGTACCAAAAAGTAGTGAAGGGGACATGTAAGTAATATTTTATCGTTTAATAAACTTTATTCCTCTGTGTCTAGAAATAAAAAATTTTGTATCCTTTTTAATTGTCATACTTTATTCAATTAATGTTCCTCTTTCAATGTGAAATCCTGCTAGTTGAATCCCACAAGTGATATTGATACATGATTATACTCTGTGTGAAGAAAAGGGTCAAGGGCGAAGTTCCTTCTCACCTAATGATTTACCCTTTCCGCTGGTGTTTGCAATTCCTTCTAGTATTTAAAAATTTTATCTTCTTTCGTTCAGTTTTAAAAATGTACATCTTATTTCAGGAAATATATGGAGCCACTATCACCGTGACCAACAAATATGCCATAAATATGTTCATGGACCATTTATGAACATAAGTGTAATACGATTTCACGTGTATATGTTCATTTTTTTTATTTTCTTCGTAACTGTGTTTATTGAATCAGTATCAAATTGTAGATTTTTAGCGTTATGTATTAAACTTTTTTTATATAGGTTGACAGATTTTTCATTGGGTTTTACTTTCTGATTTTCCTTTTTTTTTTATAAAAACGCATGTGTTTGTTTATAGTCGAGGCGACGGAGTAGTAGGTTTATGTGCAAGTCTTGATTCAGCATGGCAAAAAAGAGGGAACCGGTCGTATAACAGCTTATCAGGTAAAAAAATGAATTGGTGTAGATTAATTAAAATTTTTAGAAAATGAAATTTAAATTGAAATTCCCAAAGTGTTTTGAGAAAACATTAACTAATAACCACGTCATTTTTTACAGGTCATTGTTCATTAATAGGTTCACAGACAAAAAAATTATTAGGCGTTGCCATAAAAACAAAACGATGTGCTCTTTGTGAATCAGGGCACGATTCGGAGGACCATAAATGTCGGAAAAATTTTGCAGGTACAGCAAAAGCAATGGAACCTGCAATGGCTATTGCTCTTGTTTGTGAGAATTCCTTGCTGGAAGAAGAAAACGTAAAAATTAATACATTGATTACCGACAACGACTCATCAATTCTTCCTGCATTACGTTGTAAATCCGATCATGTAATTCACAAACAATGTGATTTCAATCACGCCAAAAAAAAGCATAACAAGTGCATTGTACGCATTGAAACTTAACATCAAGCTCATAACGTACTTCGGAAATGCTTTTTCGTACGCTGTAAAAAGAAATAAAAATGACTCAAATGCAGTTGAAAAGGCAATTCAGAATATTGTGCCTCACGCTTTTGGAGAGCATGAGAAATGTGGAGAGTGGTGCTAATACAGTGAGGATCGTATAAACTACACTCACAAGTCATTTCCCAAAGGCCAACCACTTTCTGATGTAGAGCTCCGAGCCAAATTGACTGCTCTATTCGACAGATTTGCACGAATTGCGGATCAATTAGCGCCATGTGGATCGACACAGAGTGATGAGTCATTTAATCATGCAGTGGCTAGCAAACATCCAAAAAATAAGCATTATGCCGGAACAGAGTCTTTGCACTCGAGAGTCTATGCGGCAGCTTGTCAAAAAAATTTGGGCCGAAAATATATACTCCGCGTAAAATCAAAATTATCAATCGACAACGGTAGCATAACAACAAATTTTTTGGAATCTCAAGATAGAGAAATGAAAGCTCGATACATTCGCTCATTGACAAAAAAATATAAAAAACAGCGACTGCAGAGAAAAATGAAAAGAAGTGCAACAAACACGTCCCTCACAAATAAAGAAGGCATCACGTATATGACGGATTGTAGCCTCGGGGATGTTTCTCTGATCTCTGATGAATTCTCGAAAACTATTTTTTTAAATAATATTTTGTTTTTAAAAAATGCAGAACGATGAATTGCAATTATTTTGTCATATTTTTTAGATGACGCCAGTTTTGAAAAATGCCAAATCGTTTTTTTTTATATCGAAACTACCGGAAGATCTAATTTGTGTGATATTGTTCAGGTAAACTTTTATGTTCTTGTTCAGCTACTACTAACGACAACTAACTTTTGAAGGCGCAACTTGATAAACAAGCACAGCTTGATTCTTTTGTCTGTCTAGATCGCGGCGGTACATGAAAAAAAAGAATTTTCTGTGTATATGATGCCAACACAGCCTATCACTGCGGGAGCAAGTGTTGTAAATAAATTAAATATAAATGCTGGGATCTTGACATGGAACGGCATTCCCGTTGAAACAACATCACAAGAAGATGGATTCATGAAATTTATACATTTTTCGAAGAGTGTTGCAATGGGCTATCTCGTGATTTTGGTTGCCCACAATGGCAACAGGTATGTAAATTTTTTGAGTGTGCACAACATTTAATTCATGCAAACAAAGAAAAATGAACTTTTATATCTTATTTTTATTTTGTATAATAGATTTGATGCTCCTATCATTTTGAAAAGTGCAGAGAAAGTTCATCTTCTCAAACAATTAAGTTCGGTGGTGACAGGATTTTCCGATACTTTGCAAATTTTCAGAAATCACCTGACAGAAAGAAATAAAAATAAAGAAAGTTTTTCTTTGGCCGCACTGGCCCAATCTTTCCTTCATCCGGGAGTATTGGAAAACCTGCACAACGCTGTTCAGGATGTGCAGATTTTGAAACAATTAGTAGTAAAAGTAGGAGTTACCCAAGAATTTAAAAAAATGTTAAAAGTCTTCGACGACTTGTCGATGAACAAATAACAAGGATAGAAGTTATGCGTCGAAAAGAAACTCTCAATTGTTTACGAAGTGGTGTTAGTGTAAACACAATCTCAAAACTGGCAAAATCAGGCATTTCTTTCGAAATATTACAGACAATATTTGAGAAAGATGGTGCGAAAGGCATTAATATATTGCTCAGTGAGCACACTGGTAACGGGCCCCGAATAACAAAAAATAAAAAAGTTATTGAAAAGTTAATTACACAGTTAAAAGCTGTAATAAATGATGAGGACCGTGGCAATAATAATAATAATAATAATAATGAACGACTGTAAAATCGTATTTGTTATTAATAAATAAATGGAATTTTTGTTAACAATATTTCATAATATTTTGTGAAACTTTATTTTGTAAGAATTTGAATTCCCCGCTCTCCTCCTCCCGCTTAACCTCTCAAATTCTAATTGTAGTGATCAGAAGATAATTTATCTACAATAAAGTTTAATAAATGTTAAAACACAAAAAAGACGAATTGATTAGGTTCGAGTACTCAGGGATACTCGCAACGCATTCGGGCATCATCAGTTAATGCGATGTTGCCACGTTCGTTAACCGTAGGAGCCCGCCGCCATGACTGTCAAGTCGTGAGACGGATGCTCGTGTTGAGTTGAAAATATCTTCTAAAATCGGTCGATGACCACTGTTTTTTCTGTATTCCTCCGATTGATATGGGTTTAAGGAATCCAAGATTCAACTTTTATAAAAATCTTATGGATATTAAATAATATACGTTGCTTTGAAGTAACCAGAAGCTGGATTTTCCCATGTACTAAAACAGTTTCTATAGAAAAATTCACATTTTCGATAATTTTTTGCTCTGAAATTAGGTCGATAAGAAACATTGAAATTTTACAGAATGAATAAATATACTAATATGAAAGACATATAAAACTTTCGTTCAAATCTTATGGACTACGCATTTCAATAGGATTACCTTAACTGGCATTGAATCGTTTACTATTTTGAATACTATTGTAGAGATAGTGACAAAAATGTTTGGTGATCGGCTGGTACATCACAACACAAAAATGAGCATACGCGACAGAGTTCTGATGTGCTATGTAAAATTAAAACAAAATATGACTTACAGTTGTTTAGCAGTTTTGAGTCAATGCTACAGCGAAAAAAATTGTCAACGAATATTTTTTGACGTAATTAAAGCTTTAAGTGCTTGATTGAAGAGCATCATAAAATGGCCATCTCGAGAGACAGTATCAAAAAACCTACCGCTGTGCTTTGAAGGCTTCGAAGATGTGAGAATGGTGCTTGATTGTACGGAAATATTTATACAACAACCCCAAAACCTTTGTTGTCAGCTGCTCACCCATTCCACGTACAAAAAATCACAAATATGCAAGTTTATGACATGTGTGACGCCTGCAGGAAATATTTCTTACATCAGCAAGGCATATGGAGGTCGAACGAGCGATAAGGCCATATTCAGTAATTCAGATATTGTTAAGTTGCTGGAGCCAGGAGATGCCATAATGGTAGACAGAGGATTTACTATAGATGAAGAATGTATTTCAAATAATTGGAAATGTTACAGGCCACCTTTTTTAAAAGAAAAAAAACAATTCACTAAAGAAGAAGCGATATTACCATCGAAAATAGCGAAAGCTCGAGTTCATGTAGAACGATCAAATCAAAGAATTAAAACGTTTAAAATAATAGGAGAGACAATGCCCAGTAATCTTATTCCAGTGGTCGAAGATATTTTTATAGTAATATGTGCGACCGTAAACTTAAGTTCTCCGATTATAAAAGATGATAAATTTATGTACAATATTTCTTTGGAGCAATACATTTTATCACGACTAGACTTGTATGCCGACTAGCTCACTTTAAGACTGCGTCATTATTATTAGTATCAGTATTCTCTTTGTTGTTATCACTCCTTAAGCATATCTCGTGCAAAATTATATTGTAATAAAGGAACTTCAAAGTGGAAATCATCTCAGTGACAAACTCTTCATCGAAATTTACTTCGATCGTAATGAAGCTTTTATCAAATAAAGCATAAACGAAAAACACAGCTTTTTCAAAATTCAGAATTGCCATTCCCAGTTGCACCTGTCCGTAATACTTGTGCTTCTTTTTTAAACTGATATCTTCTCCAAAATGCAAACACGTTCCAAATTCATGCTTTATAGCCTCGGCGATATTCATTTCTTTACCCTTGAATGGACATTTTCTTTCCAATAGCATGTACGGTTCGTCATCTTTCCATATGATGCCATCAGGAGAAAATGCTAGCCAAGGACTTATTTCGCTGATTATTAAGCCTGTTTGCAAAACTGGACAGCCACTAACAGCGACGAACACATCTCGGGCTTCTCTTTCTTTTTCTTTGCCATATTCAGTATATTTGCTTTTGAAGTCTTTGGAATCGAATAATGCTTCACATTTCTTTTTCCAGTCAGGTTTCTTGTTCTTCGTGTAGGTGAAGAGGTTGTAACAATTCGTGCCGGTTATCCTGTATTGCCTTTCACTTTGCCAATCTCTGTACGACGTCATGGTTTTTTCGCATATGTCAACACGTTTTCCGTCGACTTTTTTGAGACTTTCCAGACAGCATTCCCTCGTGACTGGTACTTGTAGATTGTGAATGATTTCCATTATTCGATTGTTTTGGTTTGCGAATAATTTTTCCACAGCCTCTCGATCGATGGCCCTCGTATCTCGTGTTTCTGATGCGGTGACAGGATGATGTCTCCCAAGTCTATAAGAATATAAAATACATAAACTGTATGCAATTGATGAACAATCTAAAAGAAATATAGTCTAGTTCGAGGAAAAACATTAAATTACTCCTGTTTTGTGAATGCAGAAACTGGAAGGTTCGCCAAAATTATTTCCTCAACTTCTTTGTCCTTACTGGCATCATATTCAAATTTATTTCCCGTTCTTTTAAAGCAGGCATGCTGTAGCAGTGGCTGAGGTACGTATGCACCGAGTGCTTCTTTGAAAGATTTTTTCCATTCGCATGCAGTGTCGGTGCATGAGAGGTCGGTTAAGTCTTCAATTTCATATCTGATGAAATATCAATAAACATTTTACTTCATTTTAAGAAATGTTTAGAACCATGATGAAAAATAAATAAATATTATTGCAGTCCAACACAATTTTTTTCCATTGTAAATAATAACACACACTGAGAATGAGAGGTTAGGCTTACCGGCTGCAGTACAGCAACGTCGCAAGGATATGTTTGCACTTTTCTCCCAACCCGGCTTTGCAAGAGCAAATCATTTTTTTGATATCACCCGAATTTGAGAGGGTTCCGTCGATTACGTGAGGATTTTGTCGCAATTGAGATGTTTGTAAACAGTACGCTTTGACGTTTAAACTACCGGCGTCAACACTACTGGAAACACTCAATTTACCGCATTTTATGATGTGCCCAGCCTTCAAAATACGTTCCCCTTCGACAAAGTTCCTTTGGTTTGGATTGGTACCAGCCCAATCACAAATTGCACTGATATTAATCATTACTTTCGAGAAATTTACTACAGATCGCATATGTTACACATCACAGCCTTTCCCTTATCGTCGCCATGTGTTTTAGGCTCCGCCCATTCGACAGATCCCAATAGCGTGCGGAAGCGTCGGAAGGACTTGGGTTGCCGCTCGTCCCGTACGGGCCCGTTATTCGTTTAGGACTTGGGAAGAGAGGGGGGTGTCGAGAAATTGGTTATGACAATATACCCAAATTAACACAAATTTATTGCACCCCGTTCAGATGCATTTAAAAAGGTTCCAATACATATAAGAATTTTTTCTGTCGTCGACTTACTACTTTAGCTGCTCCCTGCTCTCCGGCGGCGCACTATTGTCGATTATCTTAACACTACACTTATTGTCTCTATTCACCGTGTTTATGGTGAATCGTTTCGCGAAACTTGAGAGTCACAGTACTAATGCGGATGATCGTTATATAGAAACTAGAAGATACTGAAATAACATAGAATGAATAATATGTAAACCAGATAGTATTGAACGAGTAATATAATGAACCAATAATATATATAATGAATAATATGTAAAACCGATAATTGAAATAACTTGATATAAAATAGGTACTATCGGAATAATTAACGCCGGACGATTTATCCCGTTTTCGGGTAGCCGCGGAGAGCCAGGGTCCACCAAACGCGTTGGTTTAATATTAAGGACCGCAACCTATTCCCGGTCTAACTTCCCGACGTCGGGCACGCAGCGGAGCTTCTCTGATCGAGGTTTTATCAGAACTGCATCCTATCGGTTCTTTATCGCGCGCCGAGGTTCCGCGGAACCTCGGTGGTGGGAACACGGAATTTTCCACAAATCACACGCATATTCTAAAGTATGGCGTGATTTCAGGGAGTCTTCGCCACGTTGGTCCTGCGTCAGCAGCGCGTGCAGGGTTTTCGCTGACCCGGAACTTGACTCCTCGGAGGTGGTAGCGTGTGACTCCGTGATCAGCGTCGTCGTTGTTACCATGCGAAGCTCTCGCGAGAGCCGCCGCATGGCCACAACAACTGTATATAATCACATTGAATTTGTTCAAATATAATAATTTTATAAGTAATAACGAATGTAATACTGAGTGTAATATCAAATAGACGAAACCACGATATTGAATAAAAATTGTATAAAACCATAGATATTTGTAACATGTTTTTATTTTTATTCGAGAGAAAATATACTTGGAATGAGTACATATGAAAATACATAAGAAAAAATATGTAAGTATATATAAAAAAAAATGAATTATAAAAGGAAACGGTTTATAAAAATGCAAAAATTTTATGTTGCATCTCGCGTTCATGTTTATATCAATTAAGATGGTCCAGTCGTCAATGAAGTTGAGTTCCCACATTATTCGTCCTAATTCAATAATCATCATTGTGCTGTCGAGATCCAAAGCTGTTGCAGTCAACGTCATGTTTATAACGGGCATGATTTGGACTCGGGTGTGTGTTATCATCCACTCCCATGGAATGAAAACCTTTGCGATTATTTCATACTAACCTGGAACCAACATTAAAAAACGGATAAATTACATTCATGATTGAAAACATTCAAAAACTAAATAGATTAAATTTGCGGGATATATTTGAGTTTAACAGCTTCTAACCTGTTCTGATAACTAATGATTTCTACGATCTAATTAATTGCGATTGGGAGCAATTGTATTAATAATTTAAATTATTTGATATCATCTATAAGTCTGGCATTTTCAAGAAGTTTGGCTTCATCATTGTGACCCGTTTGACGTAATGCTTGTATAAATTTGTCGTATGCGTATGGTCCTCGTGTCTTTATCGTTAGTACGATATCTTGCGCTGTGGATGTACAATGTATCCTCCTCTGAAAACAATCATAATATGTAACAAAAGAAATTTTGAAATAAAGAAGAATATTATTTATACTTACTCTCCAAATCGGCAAATTTACATCATCGTTATTGAAAACCTTGAGTTTAATTAAAATTAGTAACACCGCACACATTTGTATTTTCAAAATAATATTTTGGCAAAGAAAATCGATTCTATCGCGATCGCGTATATCCATTGTTTATGCTCTCACTCAATGTTCTTCCTATGCTTCTCTGTTCACTTCTTCCAATACAATAAATTTATTTGTACGCGAGATGTGAGATGATCAAATAATGTGGTAATGCTGTTGCTCTCTCTCTCTCTAAGGTTTGTGAAAGAGAAGGATAGCTAATTTTTAGGCCATCGTCATCGGACGCCACCCCAAAGCGTTTGAGCGCACTTTTAATAAACACTTGGCGAGGTGTCAACCGATATCCTATATATCACAGCTCGCTCGTTGTGGCAAATGCTCTGCTCTGGCGGTGACGTCACCGCGGTGCGTTGTAGCACATCGGACATCACCCCAAAGACTTCGAGCGCACCTTGAATAAACAACGCAATTAAGAAATATTGGGTAACTTCATACTGCTCTGCTTGTTCCGTCACAGCGACACGTTCTAACACGTCGAACATTAATAGATATGGGAAACGAATATACAGCTATACTGGAGCTATAGATGAGAACAATTCTCTTTATTAAAACTCGTCGTGAGAATTATCTCGATGAGCCCCCCATCATCGGTATGTGGCCATAACCCCCCCCCCCCTCCTACCTTCTCTTAAAACAATCTGCTGTTCGGGTGTATCAAAGAATATTTATGCGACGAAATATATTGCGTAACACATAGCGTCAAAACATTATTTATCTGACATTCGGCTGTTGAATAAACAATATGGCCGCTGTTGTTGATATCCGATATTGGTCATTGATGTGAAAGAATATTTATCCGACACTTTTTAAATAAACAGTACGGCTAAGCAAGATCGGATAACTCACACCTCATATCTCATATCAAGAATATTTATTAGACACATTTAAATAAACAATTTGGCTAAGAAATATGGGGTAACGCGCGGTTGATCCCCCCCCCCCCCCCCGCATGGTATCATAGAATATTCGAGATGCCCCCCCCGCACCGTGGAAGTCGGTGTGTATGTGTGGGTGTGTACGTATGACGTGTACGTCTGCACTAACCCGCGTTGATCCGGAACCGGCCTTGTTTATCTACTCACCCCCATGAGACCTCTGCAGCGCCTTCCCCCTAAGGCATCCAGGACCCCGACAGACCGATTGTCCGACAGTCTTAAGAAGCAGTGTTACAGGCGACGTACGCTTCGAAATTTCGATCAGTAGTCCTACGAGCACTAAACAATCAATCAGGTTAAAAATTGGCAGGTGCACGGAGAATTATGGCAAAATTGGGCTCTTGGTATTTTTTTATCGAAATATTTTTAAAAAATTGCAGTTTTGTGTTATCACGGGTGTAATCACAGATTTACGTATGAGTGCACGGATCGAATCGTAATTTCAAGGGCAAGAGCCACTCCGCAATTAAAAACACACATATCGAGCTTTATTTAATTAGATTTTATGCAAAATTGAATGAACAAAGGCTGTTGAAAGTTTTTGACAAGAAGATATCGACAATTTGACCGCCATACGAAAAATACAGTGTAGCGAAATTCTAAGAGAAGGCGCTGGCGAAATTTTCTCAAGACACTCGTAAGGTAAGCAGCGAAAGCAGACACAAATGACGGAAAGCTTTGCTGCTATATATTGTGACGTTGTGCACAATCCCCCCCCCCCCCCCCCCCCGTCGGTGGTCCTCTAAGGTGACCGTTCCACGACCCACCTGGAAAGTAAGTACAAGAATTAGTAATCATAGTTTATAAAATCCCGTCTCGATCCTCCCCCAAAGTAAATGTAAATGTGCAAACACTTACGCTCCGAGGGATACCCACCGGTGCCTGTGACAGGACACCCCACCGCTCCGCAGCTCGTCGTCGCCGTCATCGTCGTCCTCGTCGTCGCCGTCATCGTCGTGTGCATCGTTGTCGTCGTCTTCGTCCTCGTCGTTGTCGGCGTCGTGATCGTCCCGGCCGTCGTCGACATCGAATCGTCGTCGTCGGCCTCGTCATTACCCCGATCATCGTCGTCGTCGTCGTCGGTATCGCCGTCGACGGCGCGACCATAACCTACAAGGAAAAAGAAAACGACAGGACTACCCCGAGGACAAGGAAACACAAGAAGAAATATACGAAGACTCACCGTCAGGACCACCCCGAGGACACTCTGGACCAACAAGGACGACCCATCGAAGAGAAGAGCACCAGGACCTCCCGTAAATTCATCACAAATCCACCGGCACGCGTACACGTCACTCACTCTCACTCACCTGTCAAACTATTATGCAGATCGTCCCGTTCTCCGACCACTCATCATCAATCGACATAGTGGCACGAGAACGGGTGAGATGGGAGCAGCGCGCAATAAGAAAAATCCTAGTTATCCTAAATCCTGATATTCATGAGAGCGACCCTACCCTATCGACCCGTTACGATAATTCTCCTCTTTCCCAATCGATCTCCCCAACGTAATTCCCACCCATCGATTCCCCATCGACCCGTTACCGCGTAAACCGTGCCGCTGCTGCCCAATCACCGAAGGACGTCCCGGCCAATCAGCGACCGAGGAGGATTACTGAGTTTCCGGTCAACCTCGTGGCCGGCACTTAGATTGCGACCGCTGACGAGAGTAGAGGATTAGAGAAGCGAAATCGATATTATTGGAGAAAAGCGAAAGAGAAGTTAGTTAGAGCGTACATAAAATTTAGAGAGAGAGAGTGAGGAGAAAGAAGAGTGTGGCGTGAGAGAGTTACGAGGGTGGCGTGAGTGAAAGAAAAGAAAAAGGATAGTGAAAAGAAAAGAAAAAGGACAGTGAAGAGAAAAGAAAAAGGACCATAAGGATTGCGACGAGCGACAGGGAGAGAATTGCGAGGAGACTGCAGAGGAGAGTGAAAGGATTCGAAGAGACGAGCAAAGAGTAAGTGTTTGCACAGTCTCCCCCCCCCCCCCGGCGTGACAATATATATACTTATATATGTTTAGCCCGCAAGGCCTTGCCCCTTCCGTCACTGACTGTGGCTCGGCCTGTCTACCACACTGACCGCGCGTACATATACACTACCGGTGGAAAGTTTCCGGACAAAGGTTGAGAACAGTGCCGGAACGTTTTTTTATGCCATTTCGCCGGTAGTTGACTTAGGCCAATTTAACCAGCGCCATTTTAAAAAGCAGGAATTTCCCTTCATTTTGGCTTTTTAAAAAAAAATTTACGATTTTTTTTTACAATTGGCACACAGTTTTGAAAACGATAATTTTTGGTCGTTTTTTTGTTCTTTTGCAAGTGGATCCCGTTTACAGTAAAAATTTTTTAGCGAATTTCTTTCACAATGCTCATAAAGGGGGAAGTCTCAGCTTCAAGTTAATTTTTTAGAAAATTGTCTACGATTTTATTTTTCAAAGATATGTCGTTTTTTTGAGAAAAAATAGACAATTTGAAAATTGCTCCATAGGAAGAAAACGATGAGGTTTACGAAAAAATCTCAATATGGCAAAAAGTTGTATTACTTCTTGCTGAGTTCAGGAGATTTCTTTCACATTTTTTTTCCGAAATTTTTTTTCCACCTATTTCCGGTCAGTTCGATTGATCTGAATACCATGCAAATAATAGAATTATACGATTAAACGAACTTACCAAGTGAAGTTCGATCGTAATTGTATGTAGCGCCTCTTCCGATAGATCCCACTGTAGTAGTCCCCCTCCCCTGCCCGATACACCACACGTATTCAAAGCCCATCTAGAGACTTTTTTGCTCCTATGGTTGGGCGCACGGCCCTGAGAACTCATTCGTTTTCCGTGTGCCGGAATATCCACACGTTGTAACTGGTAAATTTCAAGGATGAGTACGCGGAGCTCAAGAAGTAGGTCTGCAGACGGAAAAAATGTTCTCGAAGAAAGAGTAAAGAAGCTTGAGAGAATTCTCGAGAAAGCGCAAGAGTAAGTATCTTGTTTTGTAGGTTAGCTTTTCACGTGGCGTGTTTATAGGTTATGTTCAGCGACGCCACCGTTGGTCTTCTTTGATTTTTGGAGGAAAATTCGACATCAGCCCCTCGTGTGGGCTCTAACCCATGCGAGGCAGAGTTATTACTCAGGCAATATTCCTGAAATAGCGTTAATTCAGGCCTATCCTGTTTAACGCGTACGTTTGACGTACCCGGACGCAAATTTTCTTGGCAATCGAATACGTTCTGTCTCGTTTTCGTCAGGACGTCGTCACGTCTCGGAATCGTCGGAGGAAGGACGAAGGAAGCGTGGGAGGAATGGTTGGAGACGTACGAGATATTCGTCATCGGAGAGCGCCGAGAGGGACGACTCGGTGGATCTCGGTTCGAACGAAGATCCGACCGATTCTCGGTCCGCACAGATAACGCATATTGCGTCGCAGGAGTCAACTCGAGCGGAGACCGGCGACGTCGTCGAGTCTCGTCAGGTTTTACCTGTCACAGATCCAAACGCTGTTTCCGTTACATCAGAATCGACAAAAGAAACAGCTCTTGATCCTCGGATACTAGAGGTCTTGGGAAAAAGGATCTTGGAGGAGCGAGTACTAGATGAAGATATTCCATCGGAGATGGCTATCCGTTGGGAGGAGATCCTCAAGAAAGGGCTACCGATGGAGGACAGGGCCGAGATAATTAAGAAATATCCGCCACCAAAGAATGCCAAATATATTGACCCGCCAGCGATAAACCCGGAGGTGAAGGCCGTTCTTCCGGAGACAGCCATTAAGAGGGACGAACGTATCGCAGCAAAACAAGCTAAGCTTGCAGCTTGCATCGCCGCTGTGGGAAAAATGTTTCTTGGGGTCCTGAATGACTCGCAGGAAAAACTCTCTCTCCTGGAACGTCTGAGCGATACAGGGAGGTTGTTGGCGGATCTGCTGCACGACGAGTCAGCAGTGAGGAGGACTCTCGTTCTGGCCAACATAGGCTCGTCTTTCAAAGAAGTCTTGAATTCGTCGACGGCGGATGATTTTTTGTTCGGGAGACAGCTGGACGAGAACGTAAAGGCAGCGAAAGTACTCGAGAGTACCAGTAAGGAATTGGGTACGGTACGAGCGGATTCATCGGCAAAAGGGTCAAAAAACTTGAAGTTCCCGCCTCGTCGCTTCTCAGGCGGCTATCGTCAGCGATCGACGGGTGCAGGCGGGAAAAAGACGACGCCGTATGTAAAGAATCGCGGCATTTTTCCGAGACAGAAGAGTCCCCGTCGCCGGGATTCTCCGAGGCGGAGATCGAGCCACCCTCCAGCCCGCATGCGCTAGTTTTGCCTGTGAGTATCATAGCTGGAAGATTACGGTTTTTCGCAGAGGAATGGAAGCGGCATACTGCCGACAAGCGCATTCTAACGTGGATAGCGGGTTACAAAATTCCTTTTTCCTCGAGGCCGATCCAAAAATTCCTCACCAAGGACAAGGCGACTGTCGGAAAAGAAGCTGTGATAATTAGGAATCTCGTGGCGGCTCTGTTAGAAAAAGGAGCGATAGAACCGTGTCAGGATAGCCAAGGCCAATTCTTATCAGATGTTTTCGCGGTGCCAATATCCGGGGGAGGCTTTCGGTTGGTTTTGAATTAAAAACAGCTGAACAAATTCGTTCCTACGTCACATTTTAAACTCGAGGATCGTAGGACAGCAGTTCGTCTTTTAGATAGGGATTATTTCCTCGCGACAATCGACCTGAAGGATGCATATTACGCGATCCCGGTAGCAAAGGAGGACAGGAAATTTTTGCGCTTTAGATTTGACGGCGCGATGTACGAATTTACGTGTTTGCCGTTCATACTAGCAACAGCCCCGTTTATATTCACAAAGATTCTGAAACCGATTATGGCGGAAATACGTAGCCGAAGCCTGCTTTCAGTAATTTATCTGGACGATATTTTCGTTATTGGAAAGTCCTTCGCGGCTTGCAAGAATAATTTTTTAGTTACTCGGAGGCTCATCGAGTCGTTCGGCTTCGTAATCAATGAGGAGAAATCTCAGTCTACGCCGTCGAAGAGGTGTAAATATTTGGGGTTTTGGTTTGATTCGAGAAAAATGCGGCTAGAGTTCCCGGAAGACAAGAAAATCAAAATAAAGAACCTGATTAAGAAGTTTTGTCGTACAGAGAGCTGTAAAATTCGCTGTTTTGCGCGGTTTTTGGATTCTATAGTGGCAAGTTGTCCGGCGATCCCTTATGGATTCGCCCATACCAAAACGTTCGAAAGAGCGCGTTACTTCGCTCTCCTGAAGTCGAGGGGCTGTTTCGATGCGAATATGACACTAGGCCGCGAGCTACAGGCTGATTTTAATTGGTGGCTGAGAGCCATTGATAACCCGAGTAATTCGATAGAGCCTCTAAAATTCTCGATAGAAATCTTTAGTGACTCATCTCTATCTGGCTGGGGAGTAGTATGCGGAGAAAGGAAAACCCATGGTTTTTGGGGTAAAGAAGAGAGTCAGAGTCATATTAACATTTTGGAATTAAAAGCGGCTCTTTTCGGGTTAAAGTGTTTCGCTGATAAGCTAAGAAACAGCGATATTTTGTTACGGTTAGATAATACCACAGCAATCGCGTATATAAACCGAATGGGCGGTACACGCTCCCAAAATCTGAGTAACGTAGCGAGATTAGTATGGGATTGGTGCGAGGCGCGGAATAATAGAATCGAGGCTTCGTTCATTGGCACAAAAGAAAATGCGGACGCTGACTTTGAATCGAGAAGACTTTATGAAGAGACGGAATATTCTCTGACGGATTGGGCTTTTCAGGATATCTTGAGATCGTTAGGAAACCCTCAGATAGATTTGTTTGCCTCGCGCGTTAACACGAAATGTGTACGTTTCGTCTCATGGTTTCGCGATCCAGAGAGCTCGGCAATAGATGCCTTCACAGTTCAATGGGGGGTTTTTTCTCTGGCTTACGCGTTTCCCCCATTTGCAGTAATTTTGAGAGCCTTACAAAAAATTAGAGAAGAAAAGGCCAGGGTAGTCATGGTGGTTCCTCAGTGGCCAACGCAGCCCTGGTACCCTTTCTTTCGAGCTTTGCTATGCAAAGAATCTATCGTTTTCTCGTCCAACGAAAAATTATTATTGTCTCCCAGCAACCAACCGCATCCGCTCTGGAGGGACCTTACCCTGGAGGTGGGGTTGTTATCAGGAGGGCGTTCCAGCTGAGTCATGTTCCGGAGATCGCACTGGATTTGATGACGGCTTCTCTCCGCACTGGGTCGATAAAACAGTACGATTGCGCGGTACGAAAATGGTGGAATTTTTGCAAGGAGCACAACGCGAGTTTCTACAAGCCGTTTGTCGAAAGCATTCTTTCTGTGCTCGCTATGGAGTTTCAACGAGGCGCATCTCACGGATCCTTGAACTCTTTAAGATCAGCAATCTCGCTAATCGCAGGGCCCTTTGTAGGTCAGGATTCAAGGATCAAGCGTTTTTTCAAAGGGGTTGTTGAACGTCGGCCGTCAAGACCCAAGTACGAATTCACATGGGACCCAAAGACAGTATTGGACTATTTAGAAAGTCTGGGCGAAAACAGCGCATTGTCCTTAGAGATGCTAGCGGGGAAGCTTGTGACTCTTCTGGCCCTTGTGACAGGCCAACGGATGCAAACGCTGTCTCTTATTAAGCTCAGCAATACAATCGAAAGAAGTAATACTGTCCAAATAAAGATTTCTGACACTATAAAGACGTCAGGTCGCGGTCGGGCCCAACCCCTTCTGACCTTTTCGAGATTCGAAGCTCGAAGAAATATTTGTGTGGTTGCGACTCTCGAATCGTACAAGGAACGAACAAGCTCGATACGGGGAGGTGAGGACTCGCTTTCCTCGCTCTGAAAAAACCATTTAAGAGGGTGTCCTCTCAGACGCTTTCCCGATGGATCAAGAGAGTTTTATCGGACAGCAGGATTGATACTAGTATTTTTGCGGCGTACAGTACACGCCACGCATCCTCATCGGCCGCGAAGCGAAAGGGTTTAGATTTAGACGTTATAAGAAAGTCGGCCGGATGGTCAAAAGAATCTCAAACATTCGCGCGCTCCTATGACCTCCCCATATCTGTAAACAGTTCGGAGTACGCAAATGCGATCTTAGAATAACAATATTTAAGAAAGAAAAATGTTAACATTGTGTTTTACCCTCGTTTACTGACAGTCAGTGATGTTGTCTCTAAGTTACAACTATGTGAGTTAAAATAAATTTTAACTGTTTATATTTGCCGTATGTTGTTCTTTAAACATCTACAGTGGGATCTATCGGAAGAGGCGCGAAATACAATTATACGATTAAACGAACTTACCAAGTGAAGTTCGATCGTAATTGTATGTAGCGCCTCTTCCGATAGATCACATCCCACCCAGGTAAAGCTAAATATTTAGATAATACATGTGTTTACCTGTCACCCAATACCTCAGAGTGGTATTACCCATAGGTACGGCAAGACTTTGGAATAATGAGTTCTCAGGGCCGTGCGCCCAACCATAGGAGCAAAAAAGTCTCTAGATGGGCTTTGAATACGTGTGGTGTTTCGGGCAGGGGAGGGGGACTACTACAGTGGGATCTATCGGAAGAGGCGCGAAATACAATTAAATTTTTTACTTACATCGAAGAAACTCCGTCGCCGATGAAACCTCCGAAGAGACCAAAGTTTAATATGTAAGTAAAAAAATTAATTCTATTATTTTCAGAGTATTCAGATCAAATCGAGCTGACCGAAAATAGGTGAAAAACAAATTTCGAAAAAAAAATCTGAAAAAATTCTCCTAAACTCAGCAAGAAGTAATACAACTTTTTGCCATCTTGAGATTTTGTTGTAAACCTCATTGTTTTCGTCCTATGGAGTAATTTTCAAATTGTCCATTTTTTTCTCACAAAACGACATATCTTTGAAAAAAAAAATCGTAGACAATTTTCTAAAAAATTAACTTGAAGCTTAGACTTCCCCCTTTATGAGCATTGTGAAAGAAATTCATTAAAAATTTTTTACTGTAACCGGGGTCCACTTGCAAAAGAACAAAACAACGACCAAAAATTGTCGTTTTCAAAACTCTGTGCCAATTGTAAAAAAAATCGCAAATTTTGTTTAAAAAGCCAAAATAAAGGGAAATCCCTGCTCTTTAAAATGGCGTTGGTTAAATTGGCCTAGACCAACTATCGGCCAAATGGCATAAAAAACGCTCCGGCACTGTTTTCAACTTTTGTCCGGAAACTTTCCGCCGGTAGTGTATATACATAAATGCCACGACAGCGCACGCTACATATCAGTCGCGTATGAGACGTTATGGGTGAGACCTGCGTGTCTGCTCGGGAACCGACGGCCACATGAACAAACGATACTCCTTCATTTCTTCACCGAATGCAATGGAATACAATGCAAAATGTGCGTATTTTGATTGCGAGTTAGCTGTCCATTCAAGAGCTATGATAATGTCAATACAACTACCGGAAATATTCATCGTATATTTATTTATGTATAAGTGTTACAATCAACGTACGCTTCGAAATTTTGATCAGTAGTGCACCGAGCAGTAAACAACCGAACCGGTTAAAAATTTGAAGATACACAGAGCACGATAGCAAAAAGTAGATGTTGGTATTTTTTCCCCAAAATTTTTGTCATAATTCTCTAGGTGCCCTCAAAACCGCTCGCTGGTCGCCCGCCACTGCAATGGAACTATCAGGAATCTTCATCGTATATATTGTTACGTACGGGTTTCCGTCGTAATGTAATTAATTCGTTTGTTATTTATTTATAGTCGAGCGTCAGGTACTCGACTTGTGGGTTTTTGTTCGGTTAGAGCGGCGTAACGCACCTCACCTGGTTTCCGTGTTGTGTGTATGTGTCTCTGTTCTCCGGTGATCTGCTGTGTCGGCGAATAGCTGGGAAGGTCGGGGAAGTCAGAATGAATTCCTTCGTCTATTCTCCGGTGTATTTCTGATTCTTTATTTGCGTATCACTACTACTATCGTAGTGGCTTACACTGGCGTGAACGGGCTCGACGCTGCCACTACGATGTGTCGATTCGCTCTGCTGGCAAAAAGGAGCCAAGCGCACGGAGAGTATGCTGATGCACACTGTTACAGTTTAGGGTTTTATTCGTTGAGATTAATTACTCGAAAAAGTTCTATTAATTCTACACAGTAGTTTTTGTCTTTCATGTTCCCCAAAAAAAACGAAATGACTTTCCGAACAACCCAATATTTAGACGCGTAATGCCGGTCCGGTAATTAGCGCAGTACTAAGGTATTTCGAGGACGTGATGCGCCGCAAAAGGGTTGCACTCACGTATAGAGTTCTTAGTCGATTTTTAGTCACTCGATTTCCCGAACTCGGAGGTACACTCGCGACAATCTATGCGCGCGAGAGTATGCTCACCCTTTAGGTTTGAGGGACGGTTAGTCGAGGGATACGTCTGTCAAGGCGGAGTAATCAATTAAGACTAAAGATAATTTTGGCTTAGAGGATCCTCGTTACCATGGGGCGACGGTGTTGGGGCGCCCCGTGGGGGTAACCAGGAAATATCGATTGGGAAATCGAATGATCAAGATTTGCAATTAGTTCTTAGGATTGCCCAACTTTAGTGCTGACTAGGTAGCGCGTGGAGTCGCGTTGGAAGTTTCCATCGCGGGTCAACGTGTTTGATGGAATTTGCTGATGGGGATGCGTGTGTATCGATGGATTGTTCAGCCGGGTTGTTGCTAGGCTGAACGGTCCGTAACAATATATATATATTGTGACGAGGCGTTACACTCCTCGCAATCGCGTTAATTCGAAATGTTCAGAGGAATATTAGAACGAGATAGAACAGGCAGAGGCGCGTCGTCTCGCACCCGTGGTAAAATGAAATACTGCTCTAGAGCGTACATTTTCGGCGAGTACTCGTCAGTTTCAGCGACACGAGGCCGAAAACGTAAACATTGCCGGACGAACGCGATAGCCGATGCTCGGTGAGAGTGAGCGAGATGGATAGCTGTGCCGGCGATCGAGAGTCGATCGTCACTAGGAACCCCCACCTCCCCCGATAGGGCGAAGATAAAGCCGGCAATCCGTGAGCGACGAGCTGACGCTTGCCGCGGGAGTGTGACTTCAACCACGATAGATAGATTGATTAGAGAGTTAGAAAGTAACGGTGTGAGAGATTGGACAGAGTGCGGGAGAGTTTGAAACGAGCGGTGTGAGTGTGAGAGAGAACAGGCGAGAGACGGGAGACACGGAACGCTATATGACGAGGACCGAGGATCTCGGCGAATTGAAAAGGTAGGCGCACGCTGGTGCATTATTTTCTTCGTCGATGCGAGTCTTGCGTATCGTCGAACGCGTAGCAGTAGAGTGTGTCCGTCTCGCAACGTATCGCGTTGCACCTACGTAGCTGTGCCTACCGGCGTCACCGGAGGACAGCGGTGTCTCTCTCAAGCACATAGAATCCCGAATGACAGCTTGACGCGCGTGCTCGACGCATGACTGATTTTCTGTTCATCGTTTCCAAACCGCATTCGGCGGTAATTGTTTGAGAAAGCCGAAGGTTGTTGTAATAAATTATTGTTAATCTGATTGGTGCCCGAGCGCGGGTCAGAGTAAATAAAATTGTTGCTTATTAGTTTGTTAAGAAGTACTCACACGAGATTTTCGTTTATTTTGTCCTTGTTATAGAGTCAGTGACGAAATTGAGTGGACACTTTCTAGTATAAAGTGCCGGAACGGTTTTTTATGTCATTTCGCCGATAATTGGCCTAGGCCAATTTAACCGGCGTTATTTTAAAGAGGAGTAGTTTACCTTCATTTGGGCTATTTTTAAAAAATTGTACTATTGGCACCCAGTTTTGAAAAAAAAAATTTTGGCCGTTTTCTTATTTTTCTTTGAGTGGACAGCTTTCGTAGTAAAATTTTTTTAGCACATTTCTTTAACCGTGATCGTAAAGGGAGCAGTCCAACCTTCAATTTCTTTTTTTTAGAAAAAATTTTACAATTTTTGTTTCCAAAGATATTTCATTTTTAGAGAAAAAATAGACGATTTGAAAATTGATGCGCAAGACGAAAACGACGAGGTTTACAACAAAACCTCAAGACGATAAAAAGTTGTAATACTTCCTGATGAGTTGACGAGAATTTTTTCAGATTTTTTTTTCGAAATTTGTTTTCCATATATTTTCGGTCGAAGCTCGATTGATCTAAATACCATGAAAATAATAGAATTACATTTTTTACATACCAAATAAAGTTTGGTGTCGTCGAAGAAACCTCCGAAGAGACCAAAGTTTAATATGTAGGTAAACAATTTAATTCTATTTTCATGGTATTCAGATCAATCAAGCTGACCGGACATAGGTGGAAAACAAATTTCGAAAAAAAAATCTGAAAAAATTCTCGTGAACTAACCAAGAAGTGATACAACTTTTTACCATCTTGACATTTTGTTGTAAACCTCATCGTTTTCGTCCTGCGGAGCAATTTTCAATTCCTCTATTTTTTCTCAAAAAATGAAATATCTTTGGAAAAAAAATCGTAGCATGTTTTCTAAAAAAAGAAATTGAAGCTTGGACTGCTCCCTTTACGATCACGGTTAAAGAAATGTGGTAAACAAATTTTACTACGAAAGGTGACCACTCAAAGAAAAACAAGAAAACGACAAAAATTTTTTTTTTCAAAACTGGGTGCCAATTGTAAAAAAAAATCGTAAAATTTTTTTTAAACCGCCAAAATGAAGGTGAATTGCTCCTCTTTAAAATGACGCTGGTTAAATTGGCCTAGGCCAATTACCGGCGAAATGACATAAAAAACCGTCCCGGCACTTTATACTAGAAAGTGTCCACTCAATTTCGTCACTGACTGTAAATGTTATCGATGCTCGCCCTCCGAACCCCAATGTTCCCCTGACCGCTAGCTATGCGAAAGCAGAAAGATAGTTTGAGAAAGTTCCCTTCGTGTTACGGGGATGTTGCAAACACCTGGCGCCTAATCGGTGATTGGAAAGTGTGGAATAAAAATATTTGGGCGTCATTATAGATTTTGGACTGGCAGCTCTTCTCGTCTTTGACGAAATTTAGACAGGGAAGAGTTCGTCACAATATATATATATATATATATATATTGAGACGATATTGTCTCATACACCCGAGCAAAAACCTTCACCATCCAAAAATCGAACGTCGCAAGTGCACACGGCACGTAGATTCACACGGCACCAACGCCAAAACAGCTGATTGGCCCGTGTGAAAATCCTTCGACCTATAGGCAAGCAGCGTAATTAGTATAAAAGGCCGGAAAAATCACGATAAATCATCACCAGAAATCATTCAGTCGTCATCATACATCATTCCACTCATCATCAGTGATCATTCCGATCATTCATAATAGTAAGAACGATCTGCTCTCGCAAATCAAATTTCAAATCTTATTACCAAGTATTTAACCTAACTCTGTGAAAAAAAAAAAAAAAAAAAAACTCCAGTGTATTATATAAATCAGTGATTACTATACTTAAGAGGCAGTGTCAGTCGCCGAGAAATTTCGACGGCTTCGCCTTCCCAGCGGTAGTGCAGAGCTCGCAGCATTTGGCTACGAGCCGCTGCGAACTACCGCTAGATGTCACGGCGCGCGTCTGCTACGAAGCCCCGGCACAACGAGGCGGGCCGAAGGCCGAGGTGTCGTAGCAGGGCCCGCCGTGATCCGCCCCGTCCAAAAATCTAATACTAACGCTCGGCCACGTATGTGTAACGTACACTCGTGTACGTACACTGCGAGACTTTATTTCTCGCTACAATATGAAGCCGAGCATGCCAAACATTCAAGTTTGGTTTTGCTGCAATAACAGCAATAAACAACAGAATTATAATAATTCTGAATATGTTAATTAATAACATCTCCGTCCATTTTAGTAGACGGAGGTGAACAACGGCCAACGCCGTTGGTATCTCGCTCTTTAGCAGAGCGGTTTTATTATACGTAAAGTCTTATCAATTAAAATTATCTCCGTTCATTTTTACGAACGGGGATAATAAACGACAAACGTCGTTGACATCTCGCACTTTGGCAGAGAGACTTCATTAATTAACAAATTTGTTAATACAAATTTTTAAACAATAAAAATTGTTTTCGTCCTTTTGAGCGGGCGAACATTACAAACGACAAACGTCGTTGGCAACTCGGTCTTCAACAGAGCGAGTTTATTAATTAACCTATTTGTTAATTAAAAATTCTTAATAATTAATATTATCTCCGTCCATTTTGCGGACGGACTCACAGCGATGGACATCGCTGGCATCTCGTTCTTGAACAGAACGAGTTTATTAATTAACATATTTGTTAATTCATAATTTTTAAACAATTAAAATTTTCTCCGTCCATCCGAGCGGGCGGAGATGATGAACGACAAACGTCGTTCCCATCTCGTTCTTCCATAGAGCGAGTGTTAACAAATTTGTTAATACAAATTTTTAAACAATAAAAATTGTTTTCGTCCTTTTGAGCGGGCGAACATTACAAACGACAAACGTCGTTGGCAACTCGGTCTTCAACAGAGCGAGTTTATTAATTAACCTATTTGTTAATTAAAAATTCTTAATAATTAATATTATCTCCGTCCATTTTGCGGACGGACTCACAGCGATGGACATCGCTGGCATCTCGTTCTTGAACAGAACGAGTTTATTAATTAACATATTTGTTAATTCATAATTTTTAAACAATTAAAATTTTCTCCGTCCATCCGAGCGGGCGGAGATGATGAACGACAAACGTCGTTCCCATCTCGCTCTTCCATAGAGCGAGTGTTAACAAATTTGTTAATACAAATTTTTAAACAATAAAAATTGTTTTCGTCCTTTTGAGCGGGCGAACATTACAAACGACAAACGTCGTTGGCAACGCGGTCTTCAACAGAGCGAGTTTATTAATTAACCTATTTGTTAATTAAAAATTCTTAATAATTAATATTATCTCCGTCCATTTTGCGGACGGACTCACAGCGATGGACATCGCTGGCATCTCGTTCTTGAACAGAACGAGTTTATTAATTAACATATTTGTTAATTCATAATTTTTAAACAATTAAAATTTTCTCCGTCCATCCGAGCGGGCGGAGGCGAACAAATTCTGAAAATAAAATATTCGTAAAAATTAGTATATGGCAAGATGCCATATATTTTGGGTCGCGTGGACGACCCGGGCGCATCGTGCCGCGCGAACAATACACCACCAACTCGCATTTCCCCCGCCACCGCTCTCCGTAGAGAGGAGCAACGGGTAAACACAAGCAGTGCCGAGAACCGATCGCAAGGTTTCGGCTACGCATATATACATATATATGTGCATGGGTACTATACACCCAGTCATCTGTAAAGAAATATATATTACACAAAAATGTATTCCTTGCCATCATATTATATGATGATCAGTAATTATAAACTGATATTTTCTCCGTCCGTTTTAGCGGACGGAGGAGAACAGCGACAGATGTCACTGACACTCGGCCCTTAGTAGGGCGTCCTTTATTAATAAAGGCATTTGTTAATTGAGTAATCTGTAAAGAAATATATAGATTATGCAAAAATGTATTTCTTGCAATCATATTAGGTATATGATAATCCAGTTCTTATAAACTGACACTCTCTCCGGCCGTTTTAGCGGACGGAGGAGGACAGCGACAGACGTCGCTGTGACCTCGCTCTTCAGCAAGGTAGTTTTTATTAACTAAGAACAGTTTTTAGAAACTGTAATCCTCTCCGTCCGTTTTAGCGGACGGAGAAGAACAGTGACAGGCGTCACTGACACTCGCCCTTTAGTAGAGCGGTTTTATCGAATAACATATTTTATTAATAAACTTATAATAACCACAAAAATATATGCTGAAAATAAAATATTAGTAGCAATTCGTTTAGGGCAAGTCACCATAGCCTTCGGGTCGCGCGGGCGACCCACAGCTCGTACCGCGCACACAGTATGCGGCTATCCATGTTCCCCCACTGCCGATCACAGCAGAGAGGGGCGCAGGATAAACACAAACGGTGCCGAGAGCCCATCGTAAGGCTTCGGCTATGCATCTGTGAAGAAATATATATCATACAAAAATGTATTCCTTCCCATCATATTATATGATGATCAGTAATTATAAACTGATATTTTCTCCGTCCGTTTTAGCGGACGGAGGAGAACAGCGACAGATGTCACTGACACTCGCCCCTTAGTAGGGCGTCCTTTATTAATAAAGGCATTTGTTAATTGAGTAATCTGTAAAGAAATATATATATTATGCAAAAATGTATTTCTTGCAATCATATTAGGTATATGATAATCAGTTCTTATAAACTGATACTCTCTCCGTCCGTTTTAGCGGACGGAGGAGGACAGCGACAGGCGTCGCTGATTCGCTCTTTACCAGAGCGAGTTTATTAAATAACATATTTTATTAATAAACTTATAATAATCACAAAAATATATGCTGAAAATAAAATATTAGTAGCAATTCGTTTACGGCAAGTCACCATATCTTTCGGATCGTGCGGGCGACCCAAAGCTCGTGCCGCGCGCACGATATGCCCAAGATCCTCCTCCGACGCACCCCTCTCAAGCGCGTGCTCCGTCCATCGCAAAAGCTTGAAACGCTCGGAATTTTATCTAATCGTAAGTGTCGCCACACATCAAAATTATTAAAAAGTGAATTTATTCTACAATATACAATTGATATTTAACAATAATAATAATGTTGACGGTACGTTAGTGAATAAATTATTCATTGACATACCGTCCTTTTTTCAATGTAGAAAATACATAAAACAATTTTTTTGATGACTTTACAATTTTTTAAGGGGTTTTTTATAATTTGTATTTAACAAATTAGAGATGGAAAAAATAGTTTGGTCACCTTTTTTTATACAGTACATTCTGCAAAATTTGCGTTAAAAAAATTTTCAACGACATAACGTCTTATAATAATTTTGGTCCGTAGCGACACGTAGTAAAATCCCGAGCACGTCAAAGCTTCGCACAGCACAGAGCAAGCGCTACAGAGGGGCGGTGGAAGGAGAACACGAGCAGTCCCGGGAGCCGACCCCAATGCTCCGGCCATGCATATATATATACATTGTGACGTTGTACGTCACAGCCTCCCCTGCCGCCGGCTCACCCACGAAGTCGCCGTCCCACACCTGTAACAGGAAAACAAGATAAGTATAAAATTTACGAAATATAGAATATAAAACCTGTGCAAACACTCACCTGCGACAAGTCAGTCACCGCGACTGACCCCGCCAGACCATCATCATCGCCATCACCATCACCGTCACCGTAGTCTGGCCCTGGAAAAAGAAAAAGAAGAAAACCGAGGAATGAACGAGACGAAATCGAAAGGCTACTCACCGGACTGACCCGCCAGCCACCGTATCGTCGTCGTCGTCATCGTCGCCGTCGTCGTCGTCGTCCCCACCGTCGTCGTCGTCGTCGTCGTCGTCGTCGTCGTCGTCGTCCTCGTCCCCGTTGGACCATCGTCATCGTCGCCGACATCGTCGTCGTCGACATCGCCCAGGACCGGCCCAAATAACCTAAAAAGAAGAAGAGAAAATTAAAACCAAGAAGATGATTGAAAAACAAATAAGAAAATTACTCACCTGGACAGGACCGACCCGACGACCATCGCCACCCTGCCAGACACCTCCGTCGCCGTTCACCACCCCAACAAGGAATATTTCATCAAACAAACCGCACCTCACAACTCGCACTACACTCGAAAAATCAACAAGTGTCAAAATCACTGCACCCGTCCGTCCCCGCACCTCGGCCATCCATCGGCCGTGCGGTGACAGAGTGACGAGAGAGCAGTAGCGCACGGCGATTACGTTACCTTCCTTCTTACCCGACACAATAAATTCCCGTCCGCAATTATTCCCACCTTTATCGACCGGCCTAATTACCTACCTTCTCCCGATAGATCCCGCTCGCGACAGTCCCGAACAAATCACGCGTATGACCCCTCTCATATCGATCCGTGTCGCTACTGCCTCGATGATCGATGCCGGCCGGCAGCCAATGAGCGAGCGAGAAAATCTCGCGAGCTTCCGGCCGGCCATGCGGCCGTCACTTTGTGTCGAGCCGGTGAAGAGTAGAGAGCGAATAGAGTAGAGAGCGAATATAGTAGAGTGAGCGTAGAGTATAGAGTGAAGAGTATGAGTGGAAGAGAGAAGGCGAGGGTGTGAAGCGAATAAGAATTGTAAAGGAACAACGATTTGGACACGACAAGGACTACGATTTGGAAGAGGAAACAAAAAAGGGATAAACGAACATAATACGGAAAATCGACCAGGCCAACGAAAAGGAAACGAGAGGAAAAGGAAAAGACAGAACGAGAGGAAAAGGAAAAGACAGAACGAGGGGAAATCGATCGCATTATCGGTGAGTGTTTGCACAGGTCACCCCCCCGAAATACTGCCGGCTCATTATATTCGAGAGATCCGCGAGTATCGAAATTGATTATTTTAATTCCTCCTATTATCTGCGTGTATTAAAATTCCGAAAATCGTACGTATTATTCTCGTTGCTCTTCTCTGTAGTTGCCGTGTGGGACGGCCGTTAGATTTAAAACGTCGAAATAGTACTTTGCAAAATTTCGCGTAACGGTCATCCTTCCCGCCTGACCCCCTCCAGTCCTCACACCATACCCTACAACATCGAGAAGACTCGATCGTGCGATCGAGGTACACTCGACCGACCTTCCTCGACACAGTCGAATCCTCAAACCCCAAAACAACTCCCCCTTCCCCCACCTACCCCTCTCCCTGCGACAGACCGAATAGACTGAGAACCATTAAAGCGAAGAAGACTGAATACGAAATACATTCTAAAAGGGCCAGTGGTAATAACTAAGAGGCCATCGCGTCGGCGAACCTATACCCTGAGACCCCCTTCCCCGCCTGACACCCTGCCCCTCCCGGCCCGCTAGCCTACCCCCCTCCTACCTAGCAAAGTTGTGACTACATTAGTTTGTTAATTTGTTTGCTACAAAATTAACTGGCGCCCAGAGATACCAATGTATAATATCGAGGTTTCTTAAAACCTATAAGTTATGAATTAAAATTATTGATACTAGTGAATTAAAATTATTGATAGTGTGAATTCAAATTATTGAACAGATATTAAAATTCCCCGGAGATCGTCCGCCGTTAAAGGGTGATTTCATTGCGATAATAAAAGTTCTTTGAGTATTAATTATTCTCTTTTTTTTTACTCTTTTCTACCCTAAACTCCCCATACCCCTTCCCCAACGGCGTGACAACATATAATACAACGAATAATATATATACACATCTGAGTAATATATACCCAGTAATCTGAAAAGAAATATACTATATTATGCAACAATATATTTCATGCAATCATATTATATGATAATCAGTTCTTATAAACTGATACTCTCTCCGTTCGTTGTAGCGAACGAAGGAGGACAGCGACAGACGTCGCTGTGACTTCGCTATTCAGCGAGGCAATTATTAATTAACATGCGTGTTAATTAATAATTCTTACGAACTAAACTAAAATCACCATATTTATCAACTAACAGTTCTTATCTACTAAAATTCTCCCCGTCCATTATAGCGGACGCGGTCGCTGTGACCTTGCTCTTTAGCAGGGAGTTTATTAACTATTATAGTATATTGAAAAACTAACCTTATTCTACTCATGCAAATACAATTTTAGTTGAATTTTGCAGCAAGACCGATTCAAATTCGGTAAGAAATTGAATCGCGTTGTCCCCCATCGCTAGCAATCGAGAAAATCCCGAGTACCGACGTCTCGAAAGGATTGGGGGGGGGGGGGGGGGGGGGGGGTATGAAGGGAAAAGAAAAGACTGCCAGTGAAAACGTTTTTTTTAAATAAAAAAAAAACATCTGCCGACTATGAATGTTGCGGCATTGAACTCAGAGTAAATCTAAGTTAAACAAAAATGGAAACACAAAAATCGAAAATTGGTTTTTAAGCGATTTTGCGATTTTTCACTAAAAAAATAAAAAATTTCATAGATTATGTCATGAATATATATTTTTTTCTGACAAAACACGTTCAAAAATGAAAAATTTGAAGAAAAAATGGTCCCCATTAATTAATTTTTTTTAAAGTTACCGGCGTTTAAAAATGGTTAATTAAAAGAAATTTTTCCAAATTTACAACTTTAAATTAAACTGTTACTAAATATAAATCTGAAATGGACTCGCTCGAAAAAATTATTACGTACCTCAGTTTCCAAACTGCATTGAAACGGGATCGGTTGTACCCCGAGCGCGAAAAAGCACGGTACAACGTCGCTTCTGTTATCCAGCCGTCCTTCTCTTGCTCGCTCATGCTTTCCATTGCCTTCCTCCGCCGTCGACCAGAACACCGGCAACCGCGCTTTTCGCGAGCTAGTATCCAAGAATTGAAGACGGCACTCGCTCGATTTCTTTTATTTTTTCCTTCCATTATTTTATTTTCACACGCGTTCACTCAATTTACTTTTTATTCTCACGAAATAATTCTCATTCGCCGCCATTCTACTCGCCGTTTTTGTCTCCTCAATTATAGTTTTCACAAAAATAAGGGATAATTTTTGTTTCGGCGACGCTGAAGCCCATCGCTCGTCGTCGTCGCTCGCTAGTTCGACCGTCGATCGGTCTAGGCGCTGGCGGCGCTCATCGTCCGTGAGACGGTTCCCCCTCCCTGCCACCCCGGTTAACGGCCGAGCGAGTAACCGGACGCCGGTTAATCGGCCTGTACGTTGTATTTACGCGAATTAGTAAGACGCGCTTTCTTTTTCTATCGTCCTGACTTCGTTAACGACGTTGTATAGCTCACGCGATTCTCTGTCCTTTGTATAACGACCCGGCTCTTCGACAGTGTGAACTCTTGGCGGCTAACGGATATCGACTGAGGCTATTGTATTGTAAATCTGGATATTGTGTAGTGCGGAGCTCGGGTGCAATTAGTCGCGCGATAGCTCGGCTCGGACAGCTCGTGCAATTACGCATGGTGTGGAGTGGATCGGCTCGAGAGACTCGTGGACGTGTGTTCGTCTTAGAGAATACCGACTAATAAAAGGCTTGACTACGGCAGCTCCGAGTGGGTGTTAGTTTTTGAATTTGTCCTTCCCGCAACCCAGGTCCTCGCCCGAACATTTTTGGTCCTTCGAGCCGGATCGCGTGGAAGGGAAATTCAACAAGTCGTTGGGGCATCGGGTGTGTGTGTGTCTGGCCGCGTCGGTGTGCGTATCGTCAGCGTCCAGTTATCGCGCTCTCCTCTTTGTGCGGCTCTTCGCTTCGTGCGCGCGGGACAGCGATCTATCGCGCTCTCTCTCTCTCGCTCGGGCACAGCGACCGGCCGGCGACGTGTAGTGCGGATCTCAGTGCGCGCCATCTTAGACGTGGCCCCCCCCCCTTCTCTTACTGAGCGGTGAGCGTATAGTGGGGTAGACGAGGTGCCAGCCGATCAACCGACCGGCTCGCGCGACGTGAAGTGCGAGGCTCAGTTCGCGCCATATTGAACCGTGGTCGCTCGGTCTCCGCCTGTCGTGGCATCGGGTGTGTGTTCGGCCGCGTCGGTGTGCGTGTCGTCAGCGTTCAGTTATCGCGCTCTCCTCTTTGTGCGGCTCTTCGCTTCGTGCGCGCGGGACAGCGATCGATCGTGCTCTCTCTCTCGCTCGGACACAGCGACCGGCCGGCGACGTGTAGTGCGGAGCTCAGTGCGCGCCATCTTAGACGTGGTCCCCCCTCCTACTGAGCGGTGCACATACAGTGGGGTAGTCGAGGGTCCAGCGGATCAACTGACCGGCTCGCGCGACGTGAAGAGCGCAGCTCAGTTCGCGCCATATTTAAACGCACTGATCGGTCGCTGCCCGTCGTACGTGCGCGGCAATACGCAGTGAGGCTCGGTGGGTGGAGTTGCGATTCGGTTGCATAGGCTCTTGTGAGGGGTGGTAGGACGCATTGGCTCGTCGTGGCCGCCGTGATGTCGCTCTCGCAGATCGAAGCCACGATTCACGTGCAGGAGTCACGCGCTGCCTTTCTGCACTCGACTGTAGAGGCGCTCGCGTCGCGGAAGACGACGCCACCGAAGCGCGCCGCGCTGGAGGCTCGGATGCAGTTGGTGGAGTCCCATTGGGAAAAGCTCGAGGCCACGCATGACAAGTTGATCACCGCCGGAGGTAAAGTGGAGGGGTTCGCGAGTCTCCCTTATATCAAGCAGAAGCTCTTCGACAGGGCGACCGAGGATTACGCTACTATTCGTGAGGTGCTACTCCCTCTCATTGAAGAGGCGGGGGGGGGACGTGCTCTCCAGCACCCGTCGGGCATCGACCATGGATGGACCTGCGAGTCGCGCGTCAAGGCGCGCCCTACCGGAGATCTCGCTTCCAACGTTCGCGGGGGATTATGCTGCGTGGCGGCCGTTCCGGGACCTGTTTACATCGCTCGTGATCGACAACCCGGACCTGTCGCCAGTCGAGCGAATGCATTATTTGCGCTCGAGTCTCCGCGGGGCTCCCTTGGGCTTGATCTCCAACTTACCGATATCGGAGGACTCATTCGGTACCGCGTGGGGGTTGATCGTGTCTCGCTACGAGAACCTGCGGTTGCTCATCTCCGCTCACGTTGACACGCTCATCTCGGCCCCACCGATGACGGCGTCATCCTCGGTCGAGCTCCACCGACTGGAGTCAGGAACTGTGGAGGTATTGGCGGCGCTCAGAGCGCTCGGCGTCGAGACCGCCGATTGGAACCCGATCCTGGTGCGACTACTGGTCCGGCGGCTCTCCCCGAGGTACCGGGAAGCGTGGGAAAATAAGTTAGGTGATTCTTCCGACTTTCCAACATTGGACCAGCTCTTGGGGTTCGTTAGAGGCCGTGCACGGGCGCTCGAAAGTTTGGAGCTCAGTGAGGACGCCGAAAAGCCCGGACCGGCTCGAAGGTCGGCTCGCTCCCCCGTGCGCGCCTCAGCTCGGGTGAACCTAGTGGCTGCTCCGTCCGCTCCATCATCCAGAGAGCGAGCATGGCCGGCTGCCAACCGGTATCCGTGCTCCTTCTGCCAGGGAGACCATTTCATCGCCTCCTGCTCGAAGTTCGGAGGACAGACCGCCGCAGAGCGGAGGAACGTGATCGACCGGCTCTACTTGTGCTATAACTGCTTGGGCAAGCACAGTGTTCGCAGCTGCCAAACCAAACGAACGTGCACCATTTGTCAACAGCGGCATCACACTCTGATCCATGCCGGCTCGAAGCTCCCTCCAGGACCAGCTCCGCGCCTCGCACCTCCGGTGCAGGCACCGGCACCCAGCGAAGGCGGGACGAGCAGCACGGCTGAGGTGAGACCCTCTCGCGGGCATAGTCCCGCACGTTCCGACGAGGAAGTCGCCGCTCCACTATGAAGCGAGAAGACCCCCGCGCTCCACCGCCCAGCTCCAGTGGGAGTCTTACTCGCAACCTGCTTGGCCCAGCTCATTCTGGGTTCGGGGAAGAGTCACCCGGTACGACTCGTGATGGATCCAGGCTCGGAGATCTCGCTGGTGTCCGCAACTCTGGTCAAGAGGCTCCGGCTTCCCAAGGGGAGAACCACGGTCCAGCTCTCCGGCATCGGCGACGCCGCCTTCGGGAACACGACCGGCTCAGTCCGGCTCACACTTCGGTCCTGCATTGGGGAATTCACGTTCACCATTGTCGCTCATGTGCTCGAGCGGCTGCTGGCAGCTCTGCCGTCTTTCAACACGGAGGAGCTCAGATGGCCTCACCTGGCGGGGCTACCCCTCGCGGATCCAGACTTTTTACGGCAGGCTCCGATCGATGTCTTGGTGGGGGCCGATGCCTTTGGACGGATTCTAAAGCCTGGCATCGTGTCAGCCGGTCCCGACGCCCCCGTAGCTCAACAATCTCAGTTCGGTTGGCTCGTGTTCGGGCCAACGGGATCAGCTCCGGCCGGACACGCGACTGCTCTGCACCTCCGAGTCGCAACGGACCAGCTCCAGGAACTACTAAGTCGGTTTTGGACCCAGGAAGAAGTGCCTAGTGTACCTGAGTCCCGATTCAGTCCAGCAGAGCTCGAGTGCGAGGAGCACTACCGTCGGACTCACAGTCGGGACAGCTCGGGCAGGTACGTTGTGTGCCTTCCGTTCTCTTCCCCCCCGTCGTCGCTGGGCAACTCCGGCCCGGCTGCCCAGGCGTGTCTCCGCCGGCTCATGGCCCGTCTCGAACGCGACCCGGGCCTTCGGCAGCTCTATCACGAGTTTCTCAGGGAGTACGAGGTTCTCGGTCACATGAGGAAGGTTTGGCCTAGTCAATCTGGCCCGGCTCGGACGAGCGTCCCTGCTTCGTCCGGTGAGGTAAACGGGATGACCTTAGCACATGAGGATTCGTCCTCAGGAGGGTTGAGGGTCCCTGACGCCTTTTTGGATGATCAGGATGGCTCGCGAGCTCATTATTTTTTGCCTCATCACGGAGTGCTTCGAGAGTCCGGCTCCACCCCGAAATTAAGGGTCGTGTTCAACGGTTCCGCGGCTACCTCATCTGGCACGGCTCTGAATGATCTTCTCCACGTTGGGGCCAAGCTTCAAAGGGACATCTCCGACGTGCTGCTGTGGATTCGGAGACATCGGTTCATCTTTATGGCTGACATAGTGAAGATGTTCCGCCAGATCAAGATACACGAGGACGATTGGCCGTATCAGCAGATACTTTGGACCGACTCGTCGGGTCAGACCGTCTCGTTCCAGCTCACCACGGTCACGTACGGCACTCGTCCCGCTCCATTCCTCGCCTGCCGCACGCTACTTCAGCTCGTCGAGGATGAAGGTCCGCGGTACCCACTCGCCGTTCCACCGATGCTCGAGGGGCGGTACGTAGACGACATTTGTGGAGGCTCGGAGACGCTCGACCAACTCGTGGAAACCGGGCGCCAAGTGCGCGCGCTTTGCGCAGCTGGGGGGTTCCCCCTCGCTAAGTGGCAAACTAACAATCGCCAGATGTTGGATCAGCTTCAGCTCCCCGCGGTCGACGACGAGCCGCGTGCTGTGGACTCGGCGCAACCGAAGATCTTAGGCTTGCTGTGGGATCCTCTGGCGGATTGCTTCAGTTTCGACATACAGTCCACTTTCAGTCCTGTCATCTCCAAGAGGACAATTCTGGCAGAACTCGCACGGTTATACGACCCGCTCGGGTTCATCTCCCCAGTGGTGGTGCGCGGGAAGGTCCTTCTCCAGGAGCTCTGGGTGGATCAGCTCAAGTGGGACGACGAGGTCTCCCCACTGACAGCTCAACGCTGGCATCGGTTTCGCCAGGATCTGCTCAACCTAGCTGCCATCCGAGTTCCGAGGTGGCTCCACCTCAGTCCTCGCGCGGTCATCGAGATCCATGGATTCGCGGATGCGTCACAGGCCGCCATGGCTGCCGTGGTCTACTTCAGGGTGTGCGTCGAGGGCGAGGAGCCGCGGGTCGTGCTCGTCTGCTCCAAGACCCGCGTCGCCCCTCTCAAGCGCCTGACCATTCCTCGTCTGGAGCTTACCGCCGCTGTCCTGCTCGTTCGGCTCGTCCGGTATGTCGGGACGCAGTTCCATCTTCCGACGACCCCCACCTGGTTGTGGACGGACTCCGCCGTTGCCTTGGCATGGATCCGCTCGCACCCCTCACGTTGGAAGGAGTACGTGCGCAACCGAGTCAGCTCGTACAGGACTTGCCAGCGACGTGGCGGCTCATCTCAGGGAAGGAGAACCCCGCCGACTGTGCCTCTCGGGGAATCACGGTGGCTCAATTGGTGGATCATAGCCTGTGGTGGCATGGACCACCATGGCTCATCTCGAGCGAGGACGCCTGGCCAGCTCCGGACTGCTCCCCTACCGACGACGTCCATCTTGAAGAGCGACCGGGGGTCGTTCTCACCACCACGGAGGTGCGGCCACGATGTTGGGACGTCGTAGAGCGGTTCTCGTCGCTCTCCAAGTTGCTGCGAGTTACTGCGACGTGCCTGCGGGTAATCGCCCGGCTTAGACGGACGCCCGGCGTTTCGCTCGCCTCGCCGTTGACCGTCGGAGATGTAGAGCTCGCTCGCGTCTTCTGGGTGAAAGCCACCCAGGCTGCGTACTTTCGTGCTGAGCTCACGACGCTGGCGCACGGCGGTTCTCTGCGCACTGCGCATTCGATGGGACGGCTCACTCCGTTCGTAGACCGTGACGGAGTCTTGCGCGTCGGAGGCCGTCTCGCTCTTGCAACGCTGGGATATGAGAACAAGCATCCCGCCATCCTCCCTCGTAGCTCGTCCTTCTCGGAGCTGGTGATCCGAGAGTCCCACCATCGCACGCTCCATGGAGGGAACCAACTCACGCTCGCGGATCTTCGTCGGAGGTACTGGGTGCTGGGCGGGAGAGCTCCAGTCCGCTCGTTCGTACTCCGATGCGTCATCTGTGCTCGCCAGCGAGGAGTTCGCGCTCAGCAACTCATGGGTCAGCTCCCTGTTGCCCGGCTCTCGCCCGTTCGAGCCTTCCTGCATACCGGCATCGACTACGCCGGACCGGTCTCGCTCCGGGCATGGAAGGGACGAGGCCACAAGTCATACAAGGGGTGGCTCGCGGTGTTCGTATGTATGACGACGTCGGCGGTGCATCTAGAGGTTGTATCGGACTACTCCGCAGACGCGTTCGTTGCAGCCTACCGGAGGTTCGTGGCTCGGCGGGGCCTATGCCGGAACTTGTACTCCGACTGTGGCACCACCTTCGTCGGAGCTGACCGGGCGCTCAAGCAGCTGTTCTCGTCCGTCTCCACCCACTCGCAACGGCTCGCTCAGCTCATCCTTCAAGATGGGACGCACTGGTCGTTCAACCCCCCGGGGGCCCCCCACTTCGGAGGGAAGTGGGAGGCCGCCGTGAAATCCGTGAAGTATCACCTGGCTCGAACGATTGGGGAGGACCTACTCACGTTCGAGGAGCTCACGACGTTGCTGGCGCAGGTCGAGGCCGTGCTCAACTCGCGGCCGTTAGAGCCCCTCTCCGACGACCCAGACGACTTTGCGGCGCTCACCCCCGGGCACTTTCTGGTAGGAGGTCCGCTTACGGCCATTCCTGAGCCGTCACTGGAGGAGGAGTCCATCCCACGGGCAGCTCGATGGAGGCTCATCCAGCAGAAGGCTCAGCGGTTCTGGAGAACATGGTCATCCAGCTACCTGCAGCGCTTGCAAGCCATCTCCAAGTGGCACCACGCCTCACACGAGGTCAAGGTCGGCTCCGTGGTCCTTCTCAGCGGCGACCACCTGCCGCCCGCCAAGTGGCCCCTCGCCCGAGTTACCGAACTGCACCCTGGGAGGGACGGGCTCACCAGAGTAGTGACACTCCGAACGGCCAGCTCGACCTTCGTCCGACCCATCGCCAAGCTCGTGTTGCTGCCAGGGGTCTCGGAGGATCAACGCCGGCAGCCCCCGGACCATCGTACATCTACCAACGGTGCCAGCCATTCTGGCTGACGGCCGGGGAGGATGTTTCGGCGACGCTGAAGCCCATCGCTCGTCGTCGTCACTCGCTAGTTCGACCGTCGATCGGTCTAGGCGCTGGCGGCGCTCATCGTCCGTGAGACGGTTCCCCCTCCCTGCCACCCCGGTTAACGGCCGAGCGAGTAACCGGACGCCGGTTAATCGGCCTGTACGTTGTATTTACGCGAATTAGTAAGACGCGCTTTCTTTTTCTATCGTCCTGACTTCGTTAACGACGTTGTATAGCTCACGCGATTCTCTGTCCTTTGTATAACGACCCGGCTCTTCGACAGTGTGAACTCTTGGCGGCTAACGGATATCGACTGAGGCTATTGTATTGTAAATCTGGATATTGTGTAGTGCGGAGCTCGGGTGCAATTAGTCGCGCGATAGCTCGGCTCGGACAGCTCGTGCAATTACGCATGGTGTGGAGTGGATCGGCTCGAGAGCCTCGTGGACGTGTGTTCGTCTTAGAGAATACCGACTAATAAAAGGCTTGACTACGGCAGCTCCGAGTGGGTGTTAGTTTTTGAATTTGTCCTTCCCGCAACCCAGGTCCTCGCCCGAACAATTTTTTTATACCTAATAAACGAATACTTTTGTATTTTATTGGGTACAAAAAAATTATCTCTTAATTTTGTTGTAAGGTATAGTTGAGATCAAAACGGTAGATGAAAGCAGAATGGCGATGAATGCAAATTGGAAAAAATAAAAAGTAAACTGCAGACTCGGGTTTCGTATGGCCGGATGCCACATGTAATTTTTTTAAGTGTTTTACTTTTTCACCTTTTTCCCATATAGGCACTCACTGATATTTTCTGAATAATCTCTGATATCACCACTGCATTATCACTGATATCCTCACTGCACTATCACTGATATCCTCACTGAACTATCACTGATATCCAACATTTTCACTATATGCACAAATATGATAAACGAATTAACGAATTTGCGTAAAAGTAAATTGCCGTCGCGATTTGACATGCGTATAGGCCCGCACGTGCCAGCAGCGTTGAGCGACTAACCTCGACTGAAATGAAGCGACCCTCGAGCACGTTGGCAAACTATATATATATATATATAGCGCCCCGCGAGCATCACCTTGGAGCGCAATACAATGGCATCGTGAGGCTCGTGAGCGCCCAATGTTTACATTTTTGACGCTCCTTGTTGTCGACGTGTTACAACGCGTCGCTAATACGTCACAGGCCGAAAGTGTTCAACACATTTCTCCGTCGATTTTAGCAAACGGAGGGGAATAATGCCAAACATCGACATCGCCCTGTCTCAGAGAGTGACTTTTATTAGTTAACATATTTTTGTTAATTGAACAATAAAAATTCTCTTCGTCCATTTGAGCGGACGGGGATAATAAACGACACACGTCGTTGGCTTCTTGCTCTTCGAAAGAGCAGTTTTCGTTAATTAACGAATTTATCAATAAACATTTTTAAACATTAAAAATGTTCTCCGTCCATTTGGGGGACGGAGGCTGAAGAGGCGAACAGAACAACAAAATATAAAATATGAAATGTAAACGCAATGGTTATTTTATATAGAATAAATTATCGATTGTTCTCGAAGAGTTTTCGATTTCCCACTTCGTCTCTCTCACTCTCTCTCTCTCTGTCTCTAATATGCCTTATATCCTTACAATATTCCTTCCAAAATAAAAATGATTTGATTATTTTTTAGTCGACATCTAAAGCATAAATATCATTTTAAACGAATTTGGTCAATGTATACATATATTAATGTATTGAAACGTGAGGGTTCGTTTCATTAAATGATGAGGCTCGGGACTCGAAGAGAGGTTGAATTGTGTTGAACTCATGGTCAAAATTAACAATTGAATTTAGCCCGAGATGCTGCCGTGAGGGTACAATCTGTACTTATCGGATTTTAATGAAATGCTGAATGGTCCTCTGTTGGTCTTTCCTCTGATGTTGTTGATCGTGGCGTCGATCGTCGCGATCCTCTCCTTCTTCTAAGCAGCTCCTCCGCAATCGACAAACTCGCCTCTGCTGTTGCTGCGTTGTCTCTCCTTTGCAGTATAGTTGATAAACTGCCTCCGCTGTTGCTGCGCTGTCTCTCCTTTGCCTTATAGTTGATAAACTGTCTCAGCTATCTCTGCGCTGTCTTTTTCTTTGCTTTGCAGTAAAGAAACTGCCTTCGCTGTTGCTGCGCTGTCTCTCCTTTGCCTTATAGTTGATAAACTGTCTCAGCTATCTCTGCGCTGTCTTTTTCTTTGCTTTGCAGTAAAAAAAATGCCTTCGCTGTTGCTGCGCTGTCTCTCCTATGCCTTATAGTTGATAAACTGTCTCAGCTATCTCTGCGCTGTCTTTTTCTTTGCTTGGCAGTAAAGAAACTGCCTTCGGTGTTGCTGCGCTGTCTCTCCTTTGCCTTATAGTTGATAAACTGTACCCGCTGTCTCTGCGTTGTCTTTTCCTTTGTCTTGCAGTAAAGAAACATCCTCCACTGTTGCTACGCTGACTCTCCTTTGCATTATAGTTGATAAACTGCCTTTGCTATTGCTGCGCTGTCGTTTCCTTTACCTTGCAGTAAAGAAACTGCCTCCGCTGTTGCTGCGCTGTCTCTCCTTTGCCTTATAGTTAATAAACTGTCCCCGCTGTCTCTGCGCTGTCTTTTTCTTTGCCTTGCAGTAAAGAAACAGCCTCCGCTGTTGCTGCGATGCCCCCTTCGCCAGGGCGGGATGTTCAACGTTTCAGTATACATTCATTAACCAAATTCCTTTAAAATGAGATTTATCCTTTAGATATCGACAAATATCCTTTAGATATCGATAAATGATTAGGACATATCTATTTCATCTCATACATAACAATGACCGTTACCGGTGAGGTTGGCAAAACGATTAATATTTATTTTCAATATAGATAACTAAAATATGGAAATTGAAAAATCAAAAAAAAATGAATCCCATCGTTATCCCATTATCTACCTAGACTTAAAAGTTGTGGAATGAATGACAGTTTTTTAGAAAAAAATTTCAAGAAAATCCTGTTTTTTGTAAATCAACAATTTATATTAAAAACTTGAAAATCTTATGGAAATATGGTTTGAAAATTTTATTTCATATTTTCTTATCAAAAGAAAAATTCCTTTTAAAAAGAAAAGTTTCAAAAAAAAACCGTCCACTTTGGTTTGTTTCTCGAAACGTTATGGACGCATGAAAAAAAAAATTTCATTTTTGAAAGACTGATATCGTAAAATCGGGTCGATAAAAAAACTTGAAAAAATCGCGGAGATCTCTTTTCAACAAATACTAGAACATAAAAAATTGTCGAAAAAATCGGAGATGTAATAGCTGTCCGATTTGGCGTGGAATGCCCCATATGTATATATAAAATTTACCAATCTACCAATTGACCAAAAGCTGGAACATATAATTGGTAAATTTGAATTAATAGAATATATATATATATATATATTTTTTTTTTCTGGCACCGAAAGTATATGGCTCGGCTGATCAAGCTATAAGGCAGCTTCTTCAGGCGAGGGAGCTACAACGTATGATTCCCGAATTTGACTTACAGAGACATTGACGTCGACGACATTGGTCGTAAATCGTCTTGTTGCATCGAGAATAAAGCTGAAAAATTATAATTTTATCTGTTCACATTTCGTCATTATTGAACCAATAATTTAATAAATTGTTGAAACAAAAAAAAACGATGGCAGAGAGATCCGAACCACGGATCTTTCGGTGCCGCGGCGAGCATGGAACGCCTTACCCCGCTCAGCCACTTCCGTTCACTCGAATGAGAATCTGCGCCAAACGTAGGTAAGCGGCTCGGTGCCCGCTGTACGGCGTTCCCTCCATGCTCGTCGAGACCGAGAAACTCAACTCGTATTAAAAAACGAGAATCGTAAATACTCGGGCACTGAGCGACCAATCGGGTTGAAATTTTGGGGGTATATAGAGACTTATGGCCCGCGTGGGGTGACATTCATTTTTTTCCGAAATTTTGAAAAATTAACAGTTTTTTCGTCATTGATAAGAGGAAATGTTAAATTTGCCGTAATCGCGCGATTGTATTCGTCGTGGCAAAAACAGTATTTCGTTCACAATGAAAAAACGCACATTTTGGGCTTTGTTTCGTATCAATCGACGAAAAAATGAGCGAATTATAGCGATTTACGTTTTTGTGGAAAGCGGGTCTAGCGCGGGTAAGTCGGCCGGCCCGTGCGGCGGGCGCTGGAGGGGCGAGAGTCGAAGGCATAGGCACGCCTCGTGTATACGTTGGCCTCTGCCTCGCACCGAGGCCCAGTGCGACGCGCGTATATATATATATCTTCGGGAGGCACAATAGCTCGATCGGCCGAGCCATACACTTTATACTATATATATATTTTGTTGCCGAAAGTATATGGCTCACAATCAGCTGATCGAGCTATACGGTAGCTTCTTCAGGCGAGAGAGGTAGAACAATATGATTCGCGAATTTTACTGACAGAGCAATTTACGTCAACGATATTGGTCGTATATTGTCTCGTTAGATCAAGAATAATGATGAAATATTATAATTTTATCCGTCTATATCTCGTCATTATTGTAGCAATAGTTTAATAAATTGCTAGCACGAAAAAAAAAAATAACGTACAGAGATTCGAACCATCGATTCTTTTAGTACCTCGGCGAGTACAGAACGCCTTAGCCCACTCAGCCGCCGTTGCTTACTTGAGAGAAAGGTTATGCGAAACGTAGCTAAAGTGTGTCGACGGCCGCTGCACAGCGTTCGCTCGACGCTCCTCGAGGCCGAGAAACTCAGCTCGCGTTCAAAAACGGCGATCGTAAATACTCGGGCACTGAGCGACCAATCGGGTTGAAATTTTGAGGATATATAGAGACTTATGGCCCGCGTGGGGTGACATTCATTTTTTTTCAAAATTTTGAAACATTAATAGTTTTTTCGTCATTGAAAAGAGGAAATGTTGAATTTGCCATAATCGCGCGATTATATTCGTCGTGGCAAACACAGTATTTCATTCACAATGAAAAAACGCACATTTTGGGCTTTGTTTCGTATCAATCGACGAAAAAATGAGCGAATTATAGCGATTTACGTTTTTGTGGAAAGCGGGTCTAGCGCGGGTAAGTCGGCCGGCCCGTGCGGCGGGCGCTGGAGGGGCGAGAGTCGAAGGCATAGGCACGCCTCGTGTATACGTTGGCCTCTGCCTCGCACCGAGGCCCAGTGCGGCGCGCGTATATATATATATTGAAACGGTATGACCCGAATCATTAAATTTTAAGGTAAGTTCGAGACTCGAGGTAGAAGAAATAGATTGATATCCTGTCGGTAAAGCAAAGATTTTATTCACGATGTGTGTCGGGGTAATTACAGTTGCGTTTCATTATCGACGCCGGTGCTCTCATTAGTACCGAGCTAAGCGTATCGATCGTTTTGATTGATATTGGCGCTAGCGATCGCTCGAGGTGCGTCGTCTATTGTATACGTGAGTTTAACCAATATGGCTGCGGCCTCTCCTGTCACGCTGGTGCGTGTTATTGTCTTACTCTAATAATTTAAATAATCGTTTCCTCTAGTCGCGGCGTGTGTAGTGTGGTGTCACAGTGTCGTTTGGGATTCTCCGTAGACTGGTGAGTTGTTTCAATTTTTCTCCTATCGGGCGTTCCGATATAAATTTCCTTTCCTCCTTCCAGCTGACGTCTAGGGTCGTTGACCCTTCGCCGACTCTGTGGACCGTTGGTGATGGCTTCGTCGTCGGTGCCGGCTACTTCTCAGGTGAGTCGCGAATTTTAGTACTCAATTAACTGTTTCCTTGTCTTTACAGATCTGTACCGTTCCGAGAGTCAGACGAGACTCGTTGTCTCTACCGGGGTAGAGACGTCAAGCGTCGTAAGGCAACAGTCGGGTAAGATCTGGTCGGACTACGCAGGTAAGAGACCAATAAGACTGAAGGTGCCTTCGAGAGGGTGTTTGCCCCTATTTATACTTATTGCTATTTGTTTTCGTTTACGAGAAAGGTCGCCCCCTGGTGGTACTAATTTATTTCTCTGTTTCAGGTGGACCCGTTTCATTGTCCCCCGGATTTTCCTGAGCGACACAGCACGCCTTCGTCGTCGCTGGGTCGAGAAGGGAAATCCTTCCCTTGAATTATTTATACAGGTAAGAGTGATTTTTTTTTTTTTTTTTTTTTTTTTTTTTCTAGTTTCGCTGTATCTTTTGGTTTGCATTTTCTTTTTATTTCTTATCGCCGTATTCTACTTCTTACATGGCTACATTTATGATTCACAAGAAAACTGCTTAACTTATTGAATTTATATATAAAAAAAACTTTGTATTCGGAGATACCATGTATCTAAAAACGAAAACTTCTTAGTTGATTCTATATAAAAAAAAAAAACCTCCTCTTTTCTTAAATTATTGTCTTCATATGCTATTATGAAGCGAAAAAAAAAATTTTGTATTATTCAAACTGGTAATCAATTGTTTTTTTTTTTTTTTTTTTTTTTTTTGCACGCACAACAACGGAAAAAAAAACTCCTGATTCGGTCGCTCACCGATTGTTCACAGAAAAAAAACTCCTTCACTCATTCCTCTTCTTCTTGACAGTCGTCAGCGTGTGGCCACAGCCGTTGGAAGCGGTCGTCGATGATTGTTTCCTCGTCTGCTTCGTCCTCGAGAATGAGTGTCTCGAGGTCCTCCCACCACTCCGGATCGTCGATGTCGTCGCCGGGGAGAGCTGGTGTCGTCGGTGCGACCGTTGGAGCGAACGTTGTCGGATTATATGGCATGTTGTGCTTGATTTTCCGCATGCCATACACCGGATCGCACATAAGAGGACCGGGAGTGCTCCAGATAAATGGAAGATGTTTTCTTGTCCTCTTCGCCGCTCGGAATCTTTCGGCGATTTCCTCGAAGGTCATGCCGTCTTCTTGGCGCAGGTGGCCCCATAACGCCTGTCCTTCAGGTCGGTCATTCTCGAATGTGGCCCGCCACATTCTCTGTTGGACATACTGTAGCAACTGTTCACAACTCTCGTCATCGTATTCGTCCTCGTCGTAGGGCTGGAGGCCACGAATGGCACAAGTCACGGTGGCGAGTGGCACCTCTTTCGCCCATTGTGTCGGGGTAAAACACTTTTCGATACTTGTGTCGATGTCCTCTCCGTGATCCCCCAGCCACAACCATGCCTCTCCGTGCTCATACCCCATGACGGTTGCCCGGTGGAAGTTTTCCCCGTCATGATAGAAGATGCCTTTTCCCGGGTACATTTCCTCCTCTATGCACCGCACCACTTCTGAAGTTCTTCTCGACACGCATCTCATACGTGTCAATATTCGCCTCGGGTCATACGTCGGTGTCCTGATGTGGAGGTAGAGATGGTTAGGTGATCCCATCGCCGATATGTATACGTTGCATGTCCTTCCTCTCAACTCGCTGGTCTCTACTGTCTGGTATTCCATTATGATCCTAGCTCGTCGGCGTTTCTCGTTTAACTGGTCGTGACAATTGATCTGACCTTCCCCACTCTTATAATCCAAGTGATTTTCCCGGATACCAATCTTTGATATTGGTATCCGTTATTACCTTTAATTCGAAGATATTCTCTATGGTGTGTTTATTTTGTCTTTCCTGCCGATGTCTTCTTTGTTTTTCGGCCTTCCGTAATTTTTTTCTTAGTAATTTTTCACTTTTTTGCTGATTTGCGTTAGTTTCGTTTGCCGCCTTCTCCTTTTCGTCACGTTTGCCTGTTTTGTCTTCCATTTCGGTTGTTACACTGATTTGACTTTACCCGTGGCCGTTCGCAACGGTTTTCGCGGTGCGAAAGGAAAAAAAAATTGTTTTGATCCACTTACGGCTCGTTCACCGAATATTGGATTATATGCGAGTTCCTTTGTCTGCTTAAATTGAATTCTCAATCTCTTGTGAACTGAATTTCTTAATTTCTCGCTTAGCTTTAAATTTTAAAGTCTCAGTGGTTTTAAATCACACTCTCTCTTAATTTCTCAGTTGTCGCTTTTTATCCACCGTCCCCTTTTTTTTTTTTTTTTTTTTTTTAATGCTTTTTCTTCTGTTCTGTAGGTTTCGCCGGTTGGATGTACTGCTTCAGGAGACACGCGTGGAACTTTCCTCTCTCCTTTTTCGTCGAGGGATCCTCTAGAAGATACGTCGCCAGTGCTACGCATCTTTTTATCCGATATGGGCCCTCGTACAAGGGCATAAATTTCGCGGCCTTTTTATTTTTCGGGTCCGAGACGTTTAGTGCTCTGACTAGCACCAAGTCACCTTCGTTAAACGTGGTTGTTTTGTGCGTTTTGTTGAATCTCTGTGCTCTTGCTATTCCTTTCTTCCGTATTCTCTCTTTGATTAGGGCTATTTTCTTTTCATAGTCGTTTTCATTTAGTTGTTTTGGGTCTTCTGATAAGAACCATTTTTCCCATGCTCGTTCCGGTCGTTTTTTGGTGTGGATGTCCGATGGCACTTCCTCAGTGGTATCGTGATAGACATCGTTAATGCATGTTTCGATTGTGGGAAGCCATTTGGCCCATCCCGAGTGGTTCTCATCTAGCAAGGTTCGTAAGAACCTTGCTAATTCTCGGTTAACCCTTTCCACTATATTGCCTTGAGGGTGTCTAATCGATGAAAAGACTTTTTGGATTTGCTCTTTGTCCAGTTTCTCAAGCCAAATTTTTGACGTGAATTGCGTGCCGTGATCGAATTGTATCCGTTTTGGTTTTCCGTATCTGGGAACGTAGTCCAAGAATATTTTTCTGATTGTTGCCGCCGCGTTTGCTTTCTGTAGCGGGTAAAGTTTGACGAATTTGGTGAACGCGTCGATTGTGACTAGGATGTTTTTTACGCCTCCTATAGCGGGGGGAAGTGGTCCAAAAAAATCAATCGATAATAAATCTCCAGGCGCCTCCGGTATGATCGTTTGCATTTTCGCGTGATTTGTAAAATTTGGATTCTTGTTGCGTTGGCAGGTGTCACATACTGCTATAACCTGTCGTGTTTTCTTGGCTAAGTGTGGATAAGTGAATTCTTCATCCAGTAATTTATATATTTTTCTTGCTCCGACGTGTCCATACATCTCGTGGCATTCCTGTATCAGACGTTCGATGATTCCTGGTGGAACCAGGATTTTCCATATCCCCGTGCGGGTTTTCGTTTGTAGGTGGTTGCCGTGAATTCGATATTTCGTTTGTTCATTTTCATCCTCTGCCCTTTTCCATACGTCTTTGGTAGCCGGATCGTTTTTTTGTATTTCGCCCAGTCGTTCAAAGTCATCTCTCATTTCGTTGCTGAATTCTTTCGCCCAGGTCGCTGCTATGGTTATTTTCTTCCCATAATCTGTGCTTCCCCCTTCGTCGTGTGGCCGGCTCAACCAGTCGGCTATGACATTTTCTTTTCCTGGACAGTGTTCGATTGTCAGATCATAGTCTTGTATCGCAAGAGCCCATCTTATTAATCTGTCTCCCGCGAATCTGCATGTTCGGAGGAAAGTGATTGCTTTGTGGTCAGTTTTGACGTGTACTTTCGCACCCAACAGATAAGTCCGAAATTTTTGCAGCGCCCACACGACTGCTAGCAGCTCTTTCTCAGTCGTCATGTACCGCATTTCTGGACCTTTTAGCGTTCTACTGGCAAATGCGATCACTCCTTTATCCTTATTGTCGTCTTCCTGCTCAAGTACGGCACCGAGAGCGTAGTCACTTGCGTCGGTTGTGAGCCAATATGGTTTTGTCGTATCCGGGTGTTTTAATATGACGCTTTCAGTGAATAGCGTTTTGACCTTCTCGAATGCCGTATCATGTTTCTTTTTCCATTGCCACGTTGCACCTTTTTTCATTAATTCAAGTAACGGTACTGTCTCTTCTGCATGCTTGCCCGTGAATCTCGAATAGAAATTTATCAGGCCCAAGAATCCGCGTAGACTCCTTTGGTTCGATGGCGTTGGGAAGTCTTTGATTGCCGCGATTTTCTCCGGCTGTGGTCTTATTCCCTGAGTCGTTAATATGTGCCCAAGGAATTTTATTTCCTGTCTAAAGAACACTGATTTTTTTAGATTCAGTGTCATTCCATGTAGTTCGATTCTTCTCAAAAGCTCCTCCAGGTGATTGATGTGTTCTTCTGCACTTGTCGACATGCATAGAAGGTCGTCCACGAAATTGATGACTGATGGTCCTATGTCTTTCAATACTACTTCCAGACCCTTTAGGAGACTTGCCGTACTCGTTTTTAATCCGAATGGTGTTACCGTGAATTGGTAGCATCTCCCTTCGTGTAAGAAGGCTGTATATGGTCGCGAGTCCTTGTGAAGTCGGATCTGCCAGAAGCTGCTGGTCATGTCTAAGCTCGACATGGTGCGCATCCCTCTGCATTGTTGGAATATCTCTTCGATTGGTGGTGCTGAATCGTGGTCTTCCTTCAAGTTTTCATTCAGCTGCCGGGCATCTAGACACAGCCTAACCGTGCCATCTTTCTTAATTACCGTTACCATTGGATTTATGTATTGGCTATTCGCTCTTTCGATCACCCCGTGTCGCAGCATGCGAGCTATTTCTTCTCGCACGCTTTCCCGGTGTTTCATTGGTATCGGGTATGATCGGTTTACATACGGCTTCGGATCTTTTAGGTGTAGTTGGTGCGTATACGCCGTCATTCTTCCTGGCCTGCGTGTGAATATGTGGCGGTGGTTCCATATGAGATTTACGAACTCGTTGCGTACGGCTGCTGAGATTCCTTCTATCTCCCGGCTTTTCTCTTCAATTTCCCTCCTTGTCAACATTTCTTCTCCCTGCGTCGTTACCGCCATTATTTAGCCGAGTTCGTTTGCTTCATTCTCCTTTAGTTCACTCCACCTTTCTTCCTTTAACACCAGTACTACTTTTCCATTCACCCGCACCTGATCGTCTGCCGCGTCAATAGCAATTCTCATTGCCCTCATGGCATCTATTCCTAGGATTGCTTCTCTTTTTAGTTTTGGTATTATCATCAGTTGCATTGTTGCTTCCTTCTCGCCGATAGCAATTTCCGCAAGTATACTTTTGCGTATCCTACTCACATTTCCACTGAATGCTCCCTGTACTTCTCCGCCGGTTACCGGTAACATCGGGCATTCGCGTAATTCTTCGTGTAGTCGTTCGTAACACTCTTCCGATAGCCCTGATATTTCACTTCCACTATCTATCAGCATTTTCAATCTTGTTTTTTTTTCGAGTTTCACCTCTATCTCTGGGCACTTAATGGTTATCCTTTGATGATTTATCTGTCCTTCCTCCATCAAGTATTCTCTTGGCCCTTCGTAGATATTATATTCAGTTCGTCTCTTTTTATTCCCTTGCTCCATCTTTATGTTTTGTGAGTCACTGGTTATATTGGTTATTTCTGTCGATCCTCGGGTGGTTCTTTCTGCCTTCTTTCTCTTCTCTCTTTCCCTCTTCTTCAGGTTTTTCGCTTGTCTTTTCCTGGCTTCTTCTAATTCGTTTTTTGTGAATTCATCGTCCGTTACGCCACTTTCTTGTTTTTCCAGGACGTAGATCTCGGGCGTAACGGCTATTCGTTTCCCTGGTCCTGCTCCTGAGGGTTAGCTTCAGCTGCGCTCTGTTCCTGGACTGGTGCCGTCCATGGGGGAGCTGTTGGGTTCAGTCGTTGCTCCCTGGCGTGGGCTGACCTATCCCATGCGCGATTATCGCGGGTCTGTTCGTTGTTGTTCGTCCACGGAGGGCGTGAATATTGAGAATTTTGTCTCTGTCCCCAGTGATTCCTTGCGTATTCCTGCCCTCTGGAGCGTTGTCCCCCATTATATTGTTCATTGAACGGTCGAGATCTTTCACTTCCCGTGTTTCGATTTCCTCGTCTCTGGGAGTTAAGAGTTCCCGACGCATCGAGTCGCTCTAATAGTCCGAGAAAATCGTCGATAGTTTTTACGGTACCTAATTGTACAGCTGATCGAACCGTCTCGTTGAAATGATTGCTCAGGTACCTGATGATCTCCTCGTTAGTAGGTTTCTTGGTGAGGTCTTTCGCGTTGCCGAAAATTCTAGTTGCGTACTCAGCCCGTGTTGCCTTCTGTTCATCAATTTCGTACGCCCCGAATTCCAGGTTTCGGCTGATTTTGTCCTGAATTTGCTGGCTCCAGTATCTCGCTTTGAATTTCCTCGCGAAATCCTCGATAGTATAGACGTCGTCCTCGACTACACGCCACCAGTCTTTCGCTGCCTCGCGGAGTGACTGGTTTATTAAGTAATGCAAGTTGGTGTTGCCGGTGAGCTCCCAAAATTGCTCGAATTCCCTCAGATATCTCATTGGCCTCTCTCTCCCATCTCCGCTGAATGTCGGGGGTCTCTGTTTCACCGCGAAGGCTTGACTTATGTTCAAACCACCCTGGGTCATATTTACCGTCTGCGAGAGTCGATTTCGCATTTCTTCCTCGACTTCTTCTAGTCGCGTTCGGTTGTTTTTGGCCATTTCTGCGGTGTTCTTTGTTAGCTCGCTTTGCTGGAGTAAGCTACTTCTCGTGATCTGTAGTTTCTTTTCGAGATCGTAAAAATCTGTTTTCCGTGCGCGGTCGATTTCTTCCATATCGGCCTTCATCAGATCCTGCGATATCGTCAGCTTCCGATCGTTCTGTGCGACTACTCTATCGATCTCCTCTCGGAATTCCTGCCGCACGATCTCCTGCGTTTGCCTGCACCTCAGGACGCATTTTTCGTCTAGGTGGTTTACCTGTTCGTTCGTGGTAAGCCGTTCACGGGTTTGTTCATTTTTCATCTCCTTGAATTCTCGTAGCATTACGCGTATAGTTTCATCAATTTCACGTTGTAACGCTTCCGAGCTCGCTCTTACCCGCTCCCTCTCTGTCATCGTGCTGTGCCCTACTTGGGGCGAGGTTGTTGGCGTAATACCGAGTGCGCTTTCCTCGGCGGGAGTTTCATCGATGATATCTGGTGATGGTTCTGCCATCCTGTTTCCACGACTTGCCGATTTACCCAGGTTTGTATTTATTCTAAATCCTCGAGTCCCTGTTCGGGCGCCAATTGAAACGGTATGACCCGAATCATTAAATTTTAAGGTAAGTTCGAGACTCGAGGTAGAATAAATAGATTGATATCCTGTCGGTAAAGCAAAGATTTTATTCACGATGGGTGTCGGGGTAATTACAGTTGCGTTTCATTATCGATGCCGGTGCTCTCATTAGTACCGAGCTAAGCGTATCGATCGTTTTGATTGATATTGGCGCTAGCGATCGCTCGAGGTGCGTCGTCTATTGTATACGTGAGTTTAACCAATATGGCTGCGGCCTCTCCTGTCACGCTGGTGCGTGTTATTGTCTTACTCTAATAATTTAAATAATCGTTTCCTCTAGTCGCGGCGTGTGTAGTGTGGTGTCACAGTGTCGTTTGGGATTCTCCGTAGACTGGTGAGTTGTTTCAATTTTTCTCCTATCGGGCGTTCCGATATAAATTTCCTTTCCTCCTTCCAGCTGACGTCTAGGGTCGTTGACCCTTCGCCGACTCTGTGGACCGTTGGTGATGGCTTCGTCGTCGGTGCCGGCTACTTCTCAGGTGAGTCGCGAATTTTAGTACTCAATTAACTGTTTCCTTGTCTTTACAGATCTGTACCGTTCCGAGAGTCAGACGAGACTCGTTGTCTCTACCGGGGTAGAGACGTCAAGCGTCGTAAGGCAACAGTCGGGTAAGATCTGGTCGGACTACGCAGGTAAGAGACCAATAAGACTGAAGGTGCCTTCGAGAGGGTGTTTGCCCCTATTTATACTTATTACTATTTGTTTTCGTTTACGAGAAAGATCGCCCCCTGGTGGTACTAATTTATTTCTCTGTTTCAGGTGGACCCGTTTCAATATATATATATATATATATATATATATATATATATATATATATATATCTTCGGGAGGCACAATAGCTTGATCGGCCAAGCCATACACTTTATACTATATATATATTTTGTTGCCGAAAGTATATGGCTCACAATCAGCTGATCGAGCTATAAGGTAGCTTCTTCAGGCGAGAGAGCTGGAACATATGATTCGCGAATTTTACTGACGGAGCAATTTACGTCAACGATATTGGTCGTATATTGTCTCGTTAGATCAAGAATAATGATGAGATATTATAATTTTATCCGTCCATATCTCGTCATTATTGTAGCAATAGTTTAATAAATTGCTAGCACGAAAAAAAAAAAACAACGTACAGAGATTCGAACCATGGTTCTTTTCGTACCTCGGCGAGTACAGAACGCCTTAGCCCACTCAGCCGCCGTTGCTTACTTGAAATAAAGGTTGTGCGAAACGTAGCTAAGCTGCGTCAACGGCTGCTGTACAGCGTTCGCTCGACGCTCCTCGAGGCCGAGAAACTCAGCTCGTGTTCAAAAACGGCGATCGTAAATACTCGGGCACTGAGCGACCAATCGGGTTGAAATTTTGAGGATATATAGAGACTTGTGGCCCGCGTGGGGTGACATTCATATTTTTCCGAAATTTTGAAAAATTAACAGTTTTTTCGTCATTGGAAAGAGGAAATGTTAAATTTGCCATATACGCGCGATTGTATTCGTCGTGGCAAACACAGTATTTCATTCACAATGAAAAAACGCACATTTTGGGCTTTGTTTCGTATCGATCGACGAAAAAATGAGCGAATTATAACGATTTACGTTTTTGTGGTAAGCGGGTCTAGCGCGGGTAAGTCCTGCGGCCCGTGCGGCGGGCGTTGGAGGGGCGAGAGTGGAAGGTATAGGCACGCCTCGTGTAAACGTTGGCCTCTGCCTCGCACCGAGGCCTAGTGCGACGCGTATATGTATATATATATATATATCTATATATATATCTCGGTGATAGTATTTTCGGTGACAGATATATATATATATATATATATATATATATATTTATAGAATACAAATAAATAATATATATATATATAATAGTATATAATATGTATAATATATATAATAATATATATATATATACATACTGAAGAAAAATGATAAAGCTGTCATAGTCGTACGATTATTCATATCATGTTGAAGGCAACATTTCATGCTCACTGGAAACACACACATTTTGGGCTTTATTTCGTATCATTTGATGAACAAATGACTGAATTACGAGAATTAACATTTTTGTGGAAAGCGGGCCGACGTCGGTAGTTCGAGCGGCACGTGTAGTCGTCGACTTCGGAGGGGGCCGGACAACGCTCTCTAAGGGATTTCTATATTTGGGCATAGAGGTGTGCCTATGTGACCTATGGGCCGTGACTTTTCAGGCGTGTGTCTCCTCCTCTACCAGTTACCACACCCGTCTCGCGAGAACATTTCGTCAGCGCTCCGTGCGGATTTTCTTCACACTATTTTCTCGTTGTGCCGATAAAAATTTCGATGTTTTCTCTCAATAACTTTGAATCGTAATTTGACAGCCAATTTTGCATCAAATTACATGAAACAAAGTTCAAAATGTGTGTTTTTTAATGCTGCATGGGCTGACTATCAGGAAATTTCGATAGCATAGGTCCAACCATAAAAAATTATCCAATTTCTCCAGTGATAACTAAATCTGCAAAATTTTTTTCAAAATTTTGGAAAAATAAGAGAGTTAGCCACTTTGTGCTATAATTCTCTATATGCCCTCCAAATTTTAATGCGGTTGCTTGCTCAGTGCCGGACAAAATACGGGCCCCGTTTTTGAAGCGCTCGTCGTATGTGACACTGACTCTTAACTAGTGCTAATAATAAATCTGACGTAGTGAAACAAAACTAAAATAATAAACAGCGTGTCCAACCCTAACGAATCTTAAAACGAAAATCGGCTCACCGGCCAAAAATAAATATTTAAAACGCCCCAATGTGGACGTTGAAATGGCTCACAAAAATAAAAAACCGAAGGAAGTTGCCTCCTCAAAGCCAACTACCAAAAACAAAAAACAAACTCTCACTGAAACAAGTGCCCAACACAATAAATTTGCTGCATTAAACGATGACTGCTCTAACCTCACCGCCAGTGAACTTGCAAAATCTCTGACGGTTGATCACAATCAAACAATGGAAGTTCCGAGCAAATTCTGGGAACCTCCTAATCAACCTAGGCTCCTGAAGGACCACGCGAGTATGGCAAAAGAAGCAAACAATCACCCAAAGGGTACAACTAGGACTCTAACGGAACCTTCCGAACAAAGAAAGGATTCGCCTAACCAATCAACCAAAGCTACTAGCCCGTCAAATCCAATCGCAAGGAAGCAACAACAGGTAAAGAGCACCAGAAGATCTCCAAACCAATCAACTGCTGGGACTTCCCAACAGCAAAATAAAGAACCAAAGCCGCCGCCTATCGTTATAAATACCGAGACTCTCTCGGAAACAAACCATAAATTAATCTACGCCGCAGTGCGCAACAATCATAAGGGCAACACCCTTGCCTACACCCAAAAGGGCATAACTATTAAACCTAACAACTTCGATGCTTACAACGATATCAAAACATTCCTAATAGAGAACGACTTTAACTTCCACACCTACGCTAACAAAAACAACAGAGAAAAGAAATTCGTGATTAAAGGATTACCTGACCTAGAAACCTCAGACATAAACGAGGATCTACTTTCACAGGGCATCGAGCCAGTGAGGTTGGCCAAAATGAAAATGGCCTCTGACCTCGCTGCTCGTAACCCTTTCTTTTTTGTGACAGTGGATCCTAAAACACCCAACACTGAAGTTTACGCAATAAAATTTGTATGCTCCGTAAAAGTGAAGTGGGAAATTTACAAAAACAAAAAGAGAATAACTCAATGCTATCGATGCCAGAAATTCGGCCATGGAACTAACCATTGCCATAACCAACCGAAATGTGTCAAGTGCGCGAAAGAACACCTAACTATAAACTGTGATAAACCTGACGAAGCGCCGCCGCAATGTGCGAACTGCTCTGAAAACCACAGAGCAAATGATCCGGAGTGCCCAACATACATAAAGCACCTAGCTACGATTGATCGCAACAATACGCTATTGGGAAAGCAATATCAACTGAATAAAAACAACAAACAACCAAAAGACAACATACCACCAACTAAGTCCATCGATGAGTTTCCACATCTGTACGCTCGACCAGGACCATGTGACACCGTTCGAACAGGACCACGGGACAACCACCAGGAACCAGCGCATGTCACACATCACGAAGACCCTGACCGTGAATGCATCACGGCAATCACCCAAGAAACCGCCAATGAGAAGGCACCTAGCTACGCTAACGCAATCGACACTGAAACCAGGAGCTACGCCTCTATAGTAAGAAATAAAACAACCACCCCGCATACACCTATGATCACGAATAACTTCAACATATTTTCTGAAATTATTAAGGAAATTAACGATGTTAACAATAAATTCAACCTTAGTAACATGCTTTGCATGGCCAAAGAATTAAATGTGAAACTATCTGCTTACACTAATCACATTGAAAAGTGCCAAGTATTTTACAATGTAATATTAAAATATGTTCCGAATGACCCAACAAGCGCAGTATACACATAATAACCTAAACATAGCCTTTTGGAACGCAAACGGAATCAAAAACAAAATCCACGAAGTGATGCAATTTGTTAGTAATCATAAAATTGATATTCTGCTAATTAGCGAGACCAAATTAACTCCAAATATACGAGCAAACATTCCTGGGTTCAATTGCATACGAAACGATCGCTCATCTAAAAAACCGGCTGGCGGCGTTGCTATATACACCAAACGCACAATTATGACTACCGAAATCCAACTCACAACCAATACCTTCGAGTCTGCTGGAATTAAACTAGTAAATAACCTCACTATTATTGTAATATATGTACCCCCAAACAAAAAGATAAACATAGAAGAAATTAGGTATCTAATTAGACTAGCCCCGTCTCTCCTCATCGCAGGCGATTACAATGCCAAGCATCAACTTTGGAATTGCCAAAATTCCAACCTAAATGGACGAAAAATCTACAACTTGCTTGCTCATTCTAACCTAAACATAAACGCTCCAGACAACTGCACCCTGATCCCTTACCAAAGGAAGGCAGCCCCAAGCACCGTCGACTTTGCATTAATCAAAAATATCAGACATATTACAAAAGCTATCTCGCTATACGAACTAAATTCGGATCATCTACCGGTAGTAGTAACGCTAGGATAAAACAATATACCCAAAATCATTAATAACAAGTTAAATTATAAAAAGGCAGATTGGCACAAATTCCGTAATAAAATGAACGACTCTGTCATGATCCAACGTGATTATTCCTCAACGACCGAGATTGAAAATGATGTTGTATATCTCACCAAAGCAATACAGGATGCAATAAAAATAGCAATACCAAAAATAAACTTAACCCCTAAACTAGAAACATTACCAAAACATATCATAACTCAAATAAGACTTCGTAACAGGGTTAGAAGAATCAGCCAAAAAACACATGATGCATCACTCGAAAAACTTGCCAATAAATTTGAAACACAAATTAAAAAAGAAATTACAAAACATAAAAACATAGCTTGGGAAAATAAAATCGTAAGTCTGAAAACACAAAATAAATCGATCTGGACTATGGCCAAAATCCTGTCTAAAAATATAAAACTGACCATCCCTCCGCTCCAAATCCCAGGTGTACCTGTCCCAAACACCAAACAAAAAGTTGACGCACTAGCCACATACTTCCACTCAGTACATAAACTTACTGAGCATCTTGGCTCCACCGGAAATGATAACAAAATAAATGAGGAGAATATAAATACTCTTAATTCGCACCTCCCAACATCTGAAATAAGATACACAAATCAGAGAGAATTATCTCAAATAATTAAGAAACTAAAACCTAAGAAAGCGCCAGGACATGACGAGATACAAAACATTATTTAAAAAAATCTACCTAGCAAAACAATTTGTCAATTCGCTAATATCTTCAATGCATGCTTCAATCTCTCTTACTTTCCCACTACTTGGAAACATGCCAAAGTTCTTCCAATACTGAAACCGGGAAAAAACAAAGTGAACATACACAGATACAGGCCTATCAGTCTCCTCCCCACAATTGGAAAACTATTTGAAAAGATCATCCAAATAAGAATCCAGATTCACGAAGCTCAAAAAGAAATATTAATTCCCGAGCAATTCGGTTTCCGTAGCAGTCATAGCACAGTCATTCAACTCTCACGCATCATCACACACATATCTCAAAATTTTAATCAAAACACATCTACAACTATGGTCCTTCTGGACATTGAAAAGGCCTTTGATACCGTATGGCATGCCGGTCTCATTTATAAATTAGCAAAACTAAAATTCCCCCTGTATATTATCAAATTAATAAATAACTACCTCAAAAATCGCACATTCACCGTATTCAACAACAATACTAACTCCGACACTATGCAAATAGGAGCCGGTGTTCCTCAAGGATCGATACTAGGACCAATACTTTTTTTATACTTTATAAATGATATCCCCAGACTCAACAATACCAACATAGCCCTTTTTGCCGATGATACGGCAGTATACGCCACATCTTGGCAAAAACAAAATGCGTTCAAAAAAGTACAAAACCATATTACCCTCATAGATGAATACTTTAAACACTGCAAAATTAAAATAAATGAATCCAAGACTGAAATGATACATTTCTCACGAAAAGACAACCAAATGCTCACGAGGCCATTAAATATAGGCAACTCGCAAATTAAACCAAAAAGCACCACCAAATATCTTGGGCTCACTCTAGACACTAAACTACTCTTTGGTCCGCACATCCAACAAGTAGCATTAAAAATTATTACCATAAAAGGTCTCCTATATTATTTATTGTGCCGCAAGAGCAAAATGTCAATGCAAAACAAACTACTACTCTACAAAACTATCATTAAACCCACAGCCCTATATGCTGCCCCGGTCTGGAGTAGCGCGGCAAAAAACCATATTAACAAAATCGAAATAATGTTAAATAAGACACTACGTATGATTGCCTCTGCAGGCTGTCGCGAATCAAATGAGCAAATCAGACAAAGAACAAAACAAATCACCCTCACCCAAGAACTAACCCTAGTTACCACAAAATTCTATAAAAATCAAATTAAAAACAGTACACTACTCCATTCCCCTATTATTAATAAGGCTGAACTACCCTATAAAATTAAATATAGACTACCATACCATCTATTAATCAAGGCATAAAATCGACATATACATGCAACATACTCATGCAACATTAATATAAATATAAAATATATATACAAATATTATGTATATACAAATACAAATATTATAGTAACCTAGCATTTAATACCTATAAAATAAAGCAAGTCACCTACTTCGTATTACCATACACTAAGGTACAACTGTGATAAAATACAATAAGAAAGTACCTGCTCATGATAGATATACAATGGCGATATAAAGATTTATAAGTAACTAAGGAATAATGTATTAAATATATAAAGAACGTATAAATATAATAACGTATTCAAGAGTGCATACAAATTATATACATAGATATACTTAAATCACTCACCACATACTACCACCCTAAAACTGATACTAAAAGGTCTTTTTTTCAAATTTTTTGCCTAAACTAAATACAAACAACAACACCAACCCTACTATACATAATAGCTACCAATATAACCCATCTAGTTAGTACAAAAATGTACCGGAATAGATGTAAACCTCACATATGTATATACTGTAAATACTATGCTCTAGTACAAATAAAGTATTTTGAAAATGAATGAATGATAAATCATCAGTTAATAGCTGGTCACTTACCCGGGTGGGTGCTCTGAAGAAGAGACGAAACCTGGTAAGCGGCATCGAACTCTGAATAAGAGTGAAAAGTCGATTTAACTAAAAGAAATTCGGAAAAAGAATTCTTGCCCGGCGAAACATACATCGAACGAGCAGTACAGGTCCTGCCTAAGAGCATTGAGCGGTAAACTAAACACAACGACACGTATTGTCAACGGACAGACGGGGAGAGGGGCGATCACCTGTGTTTACGTCGCCGGCCCAGCTGACGAGAGTGGAGAGGAAAAGGCGATCGAGACTGTGATCGATGTTTTGGCGGCACACGGATGATCTACCAAGACGGCCAAGCGGAGTGGGAACATTGACCCGGGATTAATAGAATTAAAGACGGATTATATCTAACATTATTAAATTTTACTTTTCATCAAATTTATAAAGGGAATAAAGGCGAAGTCGTTCCAACTAACGAGTCATAATCTCAGAAACACAGACAATAAACGATTTTTACTAATACCAAAACCAGGTCTCAAAGAGAAATTACTTTTTCTCACCAAAAGCCTTCACAAACTATATAATCGTCGAGCCATCGCACTCAAATAAATTTATTGAAACGTTCTGCCGTTTCAATATATATACATATACTGTAACGGGAGATTACACATCGGCGCCAGGCACAAGCCGAACAACAAATTCACCGATACAGTCCACGAAAACCCCGGTAGAGGGACAATAAACAAAATACGCTCTGGCCACTGACAAGACATCCACCAATAAATAAGAGGCCAACGAAACGCACGATTGATACCTGTGTTCACAGCTCGATAGAGAGTACCAGATCGCTATAGGAGTACAAGTAGGGTGGGTGACTTTTTGAGGTCCGATATTATCACACAAGTGTTAATTCGGAGAGTCTCATGTGTTGTTAAACCCGAGGAAACTATATGCTAAAAGAAGTCAGGGAAATTTAAAAGGCAACAGAACTGACCAGTATACTGTACAGTCAGCTGTCTCTCCGGCGGCCATCATCACGCCAGTAGAGAAAGAGAGAGAGAGAGACGACAACATCAAGAAACTTCGGAGGCATCACACACCGACGCACCAACACCGCACCAACACCGTCTTGACCAGACACAACAGACCTACACACACACCGGCGGCTATGTCGATCATCGAGGAGAGAGATCGAAACAATAAGAGCGAGAAACGACGCAGCAACGCTTAAGGACGAGAGAGAGGGCCGAACGAACGAGCCGCACGTCGGTGACTCGGCAACAAAAACAACTCTAGACATACAAGACCATCTCAATATAAACACGATACACATACACAAAAGATGAGCTGCAATACGATTTAAATTTAATACTGTACTTTATCTCAAATTTTAATAACTTTCGTCGATTTTATGCGTGCATTTTACAAAGTTCTTTAGCTCCTGCTCGAGTCACGAACAAAATTAAATATTGAAACCGCAATACGTTTCAGTATACTACCAGAAAGATGGCAAAAAGTAATAGCAAACGATGGCCAGCACTTCGAATAGAATATTAGGTTCCGTTTTCCACAATAAATATCTAATTTTGCATTAAAAACGGCGGAATCTTATTTGTTCACTTAATACTATAAAAACATAGCTCATATTAAATTAATTTTCCTAGAGTCGGACACGATACCAATGTGCGTTGCGTAGTCAGACCGAAAATTATAAGGACCGGGCTTTAGTTATAGTTTGTCGATCGTAGTCTGTTTGGGCTTTACACATGTCCTATTATATCACGAGCTATTCGATAATTACTGTCCCTTTATATTTCAGATATGCACTGTTATCCCTTTGATCGTATCCGAACGTGAATGATTTCACCTCTCTGATTTAATAACTTCAATTGTTTCTTATTGAAAAGCTATAACGAATTGTTCGTACATTATTTTGGGAACCCTGTATTTTAATACATGTATTATTTATTGGCTATATATACTGTAACATAATCAATTTCTTGGTTTCAGTCATGGTACGATTACAAACTCCAGTGGAACCCAAAAGAATATGGTGGCGTTGAGATGCTGCATGTACCGTCCGATCATATATGGAGACCAGATATAGTATTATACAACAAGTTAGTATATTCATGAATCGTATAATTTTGTTCCCAAGGGGAGAGCCTCTCATCGTAATCATCGTTTTCGTCCAGGTTTATAGTACACATAGAGCGCGACTACAAATGAAAGTGACGCAACTAGAAGATGGAGATGGTCTAGTGTTAGTCAGTTAATAACATTTTTATCGCGGATTGGTCAATATTTAAGTCGTTTATGTTAGAATAGTTTCCAATCAATAATTGGCGCAGTGGCAAGAGTTCGGCGTCGTGATGCGAAGGTTGCGCGTTCGAGTGCCCGTGTGGTAATATCTTTTTTCTTTGGCTATTATTCAGTCCTTATCTTTTGTCAATCCTTCCTTTGGCTTCTTTTAAGTTTCACAAATGACGAGAGCTCGGATTTGTCATGCGAGAGTCGCTGGTTCCCATCCGCATGCGAAAACTTTTTTGTTCTTTCTCTTCTTTTCAATTTTTACTATGCTCATGCTACACATGAACCGAGATAATACATAATGTATTGTACTTATTTTTATTTTTACAAAATTCAAAGGGCGTTATTATTTAAACAGGCACATAAGCATGACGGATTTATGATTGCGAATAACTTTCTCAGAATGAATTGTGATCATGACAATATCTTAAGTTATGACAATTTCTTCTTGGAAAGTTATTGGCAATCCAAAATTTTCCACGAGAATGCGTCTTTCGAAATAATGATACCCTATGCCTATTGTGAAAATATAAACAAATACAATGCATTATACACTATTTCGGTTTATTCGAGGCATAACTATTGTAAAAATTAAAAACACCCAAAGAAAAACACAAGACTCCGCTCTGGAGTCTCCGAGCGGAGCCCGTGACCCTCGTCTTACGAATACGAACTCTTGCTACTGCGCCAACCACTGCTTGGAAATTATATTAACATAAAAGGCTTCAATCTATGTACTGATCCACGACAATAATATTATTAATTAACTTTCGCCATCTGTAGCTCTCACTTACGTCACTCTCATCTCTAATCAAGCCCTAGATATACCACTGTTATCGCCTAGTCACTGCTCCGTAGACATACGGAGAATCATCGGCGAAGATTTCTCGATGAAATTTTTGATATTGTCACGTTAATTAGTCACCGTTCCTTATAAACTCGACTAATCGGAAGAGTCGTGTGAAAATAAACTTTTGTGTTCCTAATGGCCCGATGGACTTTTTAGGCTCAAACTGGATTTCGCAATAGCAATTGACATTGTTGCCTCGCCGCGAGCGGACGTGTCGCAAAAACTCCGATCATAGAGTATATCTGCTATATCCTACGTATTATATGTGTAAGATGCCATGAAATTTGGTTGGCGGATGTCCCGCACCGAATGCGAGGCGCGCAAAGATCGCGGGCGAGCGAGAGTGCACACGACGGGAGTCCGCTGCCGGCATTAGGAAAGGCAACATCTGCATATATTCCATTTTTGTATTCACTGTTCTAATAAATATCCTTTCTATCCAACGCGCCTTAAGTGAGTCATCCGACAACAGGAGAGTTTAAGTATTGTATATTGACTCCCCGTACACCCTACAATTTCAGAAGTGGGATTCGTGTGAGGGAAAAGGAAACAGTGAACTTTATGTATAACGGCAGCGCGTATTAAGTTATGGTTAACCGGTGTGTAATTAAGTGATACAGCATCGGACTTATGTTTATGAAAGTTATGGTCAATCGAGTTTTCTAACCCTGTGTAAGAGTGAAGCAGGACACACCGAAGACAATTAAGGCATATTTTTAGTGTTTGTGTGTGTGGACGAGAAATCCTTTGTTCGCTGTGCTAGACGCGAGCGCGTAGCGTAACGTACGCATCGTTCGAGAATTTTCGATAGGTAGCACGCGACGGTTTATGAACACTTACCGACGGTAGGAAGACAGTGGGCGACACCTATCGAACGTATCAGTAAACATTGACGACGGGCCAAGATGGCCGCTCTTTTATGACAGCTGACGCTGTGTTTATGTTGTGATTTGTTGTGATTTGATATTAGGCGTGGCACGATCAACATTTTGGAAAACATTATCGTGCGCGATATTAAGGCGACCGTAATTCGTCGCGAATATTAAAGGTGAACTCTCGGAACGTGTTACACGCTCAAATTAAGATTTCTTTCGGGCAGTGAACCATAGTTGTAACTGCAATGGACGCAGTAAATCTGCTCACTGTACCTCAGCTTAAGGCGAAATTAAGAGTACGAGGGCTGTTAACGACGGGATCGAAACAGCAATTACTCGCCAGATTGATGGATGCCGATCCGGGGGGAACCTGGGCGGACGAGCCGATATCCCCGGAAGACGATTCGGCAGGCAACGAACCACCAATTCAGTTGGATCGCGACCGAAATGAGGTGTTATTGCAAGAGCTCGAGGTGACTCGTCGAGAGCGGGACGTTGCACGACGAGAAGCGGAAGTGGCCCGACGGGAATTAGAAGTGGCAAATTTACGAAATCCCGAAAATTTACGAGAAGACGTACGAAGACCCTTACGACGAGAAGCAGAGGCGGTTGAAGCGCCGCCACAATTACGTGCGGACGTCAAAGGCATTGCTGAACTGCTAGGCGATTTTGACGGGACAAATCGCTATTTCGAGGAGTGGGAAAAGCAGGTTCGAGTAGTCAAAAGACTTTTTGCAGTGGACGAGGCAATTATGAAAATAATTATCAGCTCGAAACTCGAGGCGAAAGCGGGCAGATGGTTCCGTTCGAGATCGGAGTACACGGAGATGACGCTTGAGGAGCTGCTCGAAGCAATGAAAGCCGCATTTGATCAGTGTTTTGTACCGCCGGTGCCACGATTCGCGTTCAAATCTACGGGGTTGTAAGTCCCGATGCTCGTGGCTTAGAGGTGACGCCGTTGGTACACTACACGCCAACTTAATATTGTGCAGCTGATTAAAAATAAAGATTTCGCCACTGTTTTATTTTGATGCAATGGTTTTTATTAACAAAACAACTACTACTTTATTTAACAAAACAACAATAACGGATATATACTGAATTTGAGCTAATTCTAAGAGAAAAATGGATAATGATACGACAAAATTTCGTTAAGTGAATTTAACTTGCAATCTCAGCTAGAAGAGTGAGTTGCTGCCGATCTGTCGATGTTGGCGTTAGGTATTAGAGTATCTTTCGTGATCGTTGACAGGAGCGTCTTGCGACAAAAAAGGAGAGGGGAGTGCGACGCCAATTTTCGCTTGGATGTAACGCTGAAGGTTATTGGTGAAAATTATTAGAAGGAAATAGTGGGCGGCTTTCTCTTGTCGCCAATCACGAAAGAGCTGGTGACGGTAAATTTTTGTGGAAAAACCCCTTGACAAATTCAAGGTACATGTTCGATATTCTTAAAAAATGTTAGATTTATATTAATTATTAAATCGATTCAACTTTGCGCAGTATGCACGCAACATACTCCCCCCGTTGAGAGGATGTCGGATTAACCATAAACTAGACTGTCGGATCAACTATAATCGATATGTGATAAATTGTCCGTCAGTTCTCATGTGCACTATCGCTGGTGGACTGCCCTTCCCTTGCGACCTCGATTGGTAGTGGGGCCAGTTTTTTGACATTTCTGTCAAAATACCCAGTAGCAGTTTTGACTCGAACCGTCCGGATGATCCCGTCAGGTCCAGGATGGGTCTCCACGATCCTTCCCAGAAGCCAGCGTAATGGAGGCAGATTGTCGTCCTGAAGTACGACAATGGAACCAACGTCGATGTTGTGGGCCCCCTTTGTCCACTTGCGTCGAATATTGAGTTCATTGACATATTCCTTATGCCACCTGGACCAGAAGTCCTGCTTCAACTTCTGAATATGTTGCCAGGTCGAAAGTCGATTCGACGGTGTCTCTGTAAAATCATGCTCAGGTGCACTCGTTAAAGATTCGCCAATTAGGAAATGACCAGGAGTGAGAGCGAGTGGGTCGTTGGGATCGGATGACATGGGAGAGATCGGACGCGAATTGAGAATGCTCTCAATTTCGATTACGAAGGTGTTCATGTCTTCAAAACACAGTAGTTCATTGCCGATGACTCGTCGTAAGTGGTGTTTAAAGGATTTCACCGCTGCTTCCCACACGCCGCCGAAGTGAGGTGATAATGGCGGGATAAATTTCCAAACGATTTCTCTTTTTGTGAGGAATTGCTGAACTTTGTTGTGGTGTTTTGTTGAGCTTAACAACGCTTGAATTTCTTTGATCTCATTTCGCGCCCCTACGAAATTCGTACCGTTGTCGCTGCTGATTGTACTTGGCCGCCCACGTCTCGCGATAAATCTTCGAAGTGCAGCGATGAAAGCTTCGGTAGTCATATCGCTTACGACCTCCAAGTGTATGGCCTTTACTACTAGGCACACGAAGACTGCGATGTACACCTTTATTTTCGCTCGATTGCGAAAACGACGTTCTTTTATGTAGAATGGTCCACAATAATCCACTCCCACATTGCTGAAAGGTCGGGCAGGGGTTACTCGATCCTTCGGAAGTTGACCCATGAGGTAGTCCGGCGTCGGTGGCTTGACTCTCGCGCATTTTACACATTGGAATACGATTTTTCGCACTTGATTGCGTCCATCGATTATCCAATAGCGTCGTCTCAAACAGTACGACGTTGTTTGTATTCCCGCATGTCCATGGCTTTTATGCTCATTTTCGATGAGGAGTCTAGTCAAATGATGGGATTTTGGCAACAAAATCGGGTGCTTCCGATCGTAGGACACATTAGCGTGTCGCAGCCTTCCTCCCACGCGCAGTATCCCGTTTTCGTCAAGGAAAGGATTCAGTGGCAACAGTCGATTTTTTGCATTCAGAGGCCTTTTGTTTTTCAAGTCGAAAATTTCCTGAGCGAAAACGGAGGCTTGGGCTCTTTTTATGAGGTGCGTGTCCGCTTGCCTCATCTCGATCACTCCCGGAATCCCCTTGAAGTGGTTGTCCACCTTGAATCTTAGACAATAAGCGACGATTTCCCGCAATTTCCAGATCGATGAATATTTCTCGAAGAATTCTTGATTGGAGACCTCGGAGATTAAACAAGAGATATTCTGTCGCCTTTCGTTGTCTTCTTGGGGATATTGAAATTTGAAGTGCGGCCACGTTTCTTCTCCTTGACTTAACCACGCTGGACCAGTTTTCCAGATGTCATCGTGCAGAAACTCATTTGGCGTTTGTCCTCGCGAGATTTGATCGGCGGGATTATCGTGCGTCCTTACGTGTCGCCAATCTTCCGGATTGCTATTTTTTCGTATTTCAGATACGCGATTCGCGACGAACGTTTTTAGCGTGTGAGGTTCAGTATTGATCCAGTGTAACGTTATGGTGGAATCGCTCCAGAATACAAAACGATCAATTCTTGCATCAATGGCAGCCTTGACTGATTGACAAAGTTGAATTAGGAGAAGCGCGGCGCAGAGTTCGAGGCGTGGTATTGATTGCACCTTTTTTATGGGTGCCACTCTTGATTTCGTACAAAGAAGTTGAGCCTTTATGTTCCCAGATGTATCGGTGGACCGCAAATAGATGCACGCTCCGTACGCTTTTTCGCTGGCATCACAGAATCCGTGAAGCTGGATCTCTGCTGCATCGGAGAGAGTTGTTGTTCGCGGAAAGCATACGTTGTGTAATTGCGGAAGTTGTGAGCAGAAATTGGCCCAGAGCGTGTGGATGTTGTGTGGCACAGATTCATCCCAATCAATTTGTAATGTCCACAGCTCCTGCATGATTAATCGTGCGTTTACGATTATCGGTTGAAGGAGTCCGAGAGGATCGAATATTTTCGCGATCTTAGATAAAATCGTTCTCTTCGTAATCTTCTGTGGAATTTCTATTTCTTTCACTGTATAAATAATGATATCTTGTAGTGAGTTCCAATATATCCCTAGCGATTTTAGCGTTTGATCGTCTGAAGATTGTAATTGCACGTTAATTGCTTGATCGTTGAGTCCTTTTAGTAATTCCGGCGCGTTCGATGCGCATTGACGAAGATTGAATCCGCCGCTGCTTAGGAGGGCGAAAATCTCGTCTCGTAATCGCAAAGCTTCTTGAATAGTTGAAGCTCCAGTGAGCATATCGTCGACATATAAATCCTTTTTCAAGATCGGCGATGCTATAGGGTAGTGCTGTGCTTTATCCTCTGCGAGTTGGTGGAGGCTGCGAATAGCTAAGAACGGTGACGCCGATAGTCCGAACGTAACGGTGTTCAGCTCGTACGTCCTTACGGTGTTGCTCTCGTCTCGCCAGAGAATTCGCTGATATTTTCGATCTTCAGGACGGATGAGTATTTGGAGATACATTTTCTCAACGTCTCCTGTGAGTGCATAATTGTGCATGCGAAAACGTAGGATGATTGTAAAGATATCATCCTGTATTGTTGGCCCAACCATTAAAGTTTCGTTGAGCGAGATTCCCGTGCTAGAAGCTGCGGATCCATCGAAGACTACTCTTATCTTTGTACTGAGACTGCTGGCCTTGACGACGGCATGGTGAGGCAAATAGAAGCCCTCTTCCTTTGGATTGTTGACCTTGGTCAAGTATCCTAGTTTTAAATATTCGGCAATCACTGCCGAATATTGTCGTTGTAGATTCGGGTCACTCTTGAGCTTCCTTTCTAGTCCATATAGACGTTTTAAAGCCATGGAATAAGATTTCCCGAGCGTACCCCGATTGTCCTTGAATGGCAAGGCGACGACGTATCGTCCTTCTGGTGTGCGTGTCGTATTTTCTACAAAATGATCCTCGCAGGCTTGTTCCTCCTTGGAGAAGTATTTGGCTGGGGCGCCTTCGTCGATCTCCCAGAATCTGGAAAGGTCTAGTGTTGGTTCGGTGAGATGACACTCTGCGTGATTTTTTGATTGGCCGCTCGAGGCTACACTGCCGCCGATGACCCATCCGAGCTGCGTTTTTTGTAGAAATAGATCCGGTCTTCCCGGTGATGATAAATTTATTTGCCCCACTGACAGCAGTGAGAGAGCAGTTCCAGCACTAATGAGCATTTGCACTAGTGCTGGTTTGTGGAAGTCCGGATCCGCAAGGCGAATGTTCGCGGGAATCGGTATCGTTGCGCGATCTATCTGCGTATCTGGTACTTCCGAAGAGATGCTTGGAACGGTGAGGAAATCTAGCGTCCTGCTATACCCGTTATGGCGTGATTTAATTGTTGTCCTGACCCGATAATTGCATCGCGTAGCTAATCCATTGAGAGTGCCGATGGACATGTTGCATTTTCTCCTTTCTAGGCGTAAAATGTTCGCAAAGTCTAAAGTGATAAAATTGGCGGTGGAACATGTGTCGATGAGGATGCGACACGGAATCAGGCGTTTTTTGCGGTCCATAGTGTTGACTACGGCCGTCACCATGAGCATATTCAACGATGTGTCGATGACAAAGCTGGTAAGCTCTTGGTTTTTATTGTTCGCCTCTTCTAGTCACGCGCAGGTCTCTGCGTTACTTTCCTCTCGAGATAGATGCAACATAGTATGATGTTGTTTTTCGCACGTGCGGCATCTTCCCTTTGATTTGCAGGTTTTTGTTTTGTGTTGACCTCGGAGGCAGTTGAGGCACAATCCTGCTTGTTGTGCGGCTTTGATTCTGCCGTCGATGCTCAACTCATTGAATTTAGGACATTGACATATAGCGTGTTTTTCCTTGCACAGGTTACATACCCACGGCTTTATGTCTGTGGCAAACGTTTGATGCGCGTTGCCCTTTCGGTTTATGCTGTTATTCTTATTACCAGGGTGGCCTCTTATTGCTGCGAGCCGCGTCGAGCCCGTGGGTTTCGTGTCGGTGCAACTAGCACGTTTCGCTAAGAAATCTATCAGCGAGGTGTATTTTGGCAGTTTGTTGTCGGGCAGCGTCAATTCCCATTGGCGAGTGAGCTTACTGCCGATTTTTCGCGTAAGAAGAACTATAATATACCAATCTGCGTGTTCTATCGATTGCCCCAGATTTTTCAGCGATCGGAGATGCTGTTGCACGGTATCTACTAGTTCTTCTATTGCCTCTGCACTGTCATTTTTTAATGGCTCGATATCTTCCAGTACGTTGCCATGGCGTATTATCGCCTTTCGCTCGTTGTCATATTTTTCCGTCAGTAGTTGCCAAGCGTCCTCATAGTTGGCATCGGTTATTTCTAAGGATTCGATCGCCTTTGCTGCTCGGCCTGTCAGAGATGACTGAAGGTATTGGAGTTTGTCTGAATCGTGCAAGAAGCGATTGTTGCTGATCATTGAAGTGAAACGTGATTTGAAGGTTGCCCAATTCTCCAATTGCCCATCAAATCTTGGTGGGTTCAACTCTGGTAGTTTTTTGAAAACTGACGTGTTTATAATTTGCGTGCTGGGGTTGCCGTGGACGGTACTATTACTACCTTCGGACTGTGCTCCGATCGCGTCTGTCGATTGTTTTAACAAACTGCGTGCGCGCGCGATTGTCCGATAATAATTTGTTTCTATTTCTTGTCGGATGTGATCGTGCTCCTCGTTGTCTGGCTCATGATCCTCTAATTGCATTTGAACACCTTTAAATTCTTCGAAATGACTATTGAGACCCTCCATGCGAGATTGTACGTGCTCGTAGTCTGGGTGGTCTTGTTGCGCGTCGAGAAATGTGTGAAAACCCGTAATCTGTCCCTTAATCGTTCGTCGCCTGCGGAGACAGCGTTTTATCTCGACATCTTTCTGCGCGGTTTGTGCATTAGGCGCGCTCGAATTATCTCCCGGCATTGTGTCGCGTTATGTGATTTTAGCGGAAGGATCAAGGGAAGTTGGCTAGTCAAAAACGAGCTTACCTTTCGCTGATCCGAGTTTTGATGCCCCTGTTGGACTGTGAGATTCCAGTCGCGTTGGCTGGGCGTGATGCTCCGTTGCGAGATGTCCTGATGTTGCAGGATCCTGGCTTTCGGAAGCTGGTGCGGTTTCTTTTCCAGTACTGTAGTTGTATGAGAATTTTGACCTTGACGTCCTTGAACGTGTTGTGCGCTGGGTTGGAGCGATATACGCAATCGCGTTCAATTGTTTTCACTGGCACCTTTGTATTATTCACTTCGCGAAGTATTAGACGCTCGCGTTATGAATTATTAGCAATGGGGTTGACGGTAGTTTACCGGAGTCTAATATTTATTTTGTTAATGTTCACTTTCACCCTTTGCCCGTGGATCTATACAACCGATATATATCCGGCTCGAAGGACCAAAATGTTTTGTACCGCCGGTGCCACGATTCGCGTTCAAATCTACGGGGTTGTAAGTCCCGATGCTCGTGGCTTAGAGGTGACGCCGTTGGTACACTACACGCCAACTTAATATTGTGCAGCTGATTAAAAATAAAGACTTCGCCACTGTTTTATTTTGATGCAATGGTTTTTATTAACAAAACAACTACTACTTTATTTAACAAAACAACAATAACGGATATATACTGAATTTGAGCTAATTCTAAGAGAAAAATGGATAATGATACGACAAAATTTCGTGAAGTGAATTTAACTTGCAATCTCAGCTAGAAGAGTGAGTTGCTGCCGATCTGTCGATGTTGGCGTTAGGTATTAGAGTATCTTTCGTGATCGTTGACAGGAGCGTCTTGCGACAAAAAAGGAGAGGGGAGTGCGACGCCAATTTTCGCTTGGATGTAACGCTGAAGGTTATTGGTGAAAATTATTAGAAGGAAATAGTGGGCGGCTTTCTCTTGTCGCCAATCACGAAAGAGCTGGTGACGGTAAATTTTTGTGGAAAAACCCCTTGACAAACGCTAGTTTCGACCAACGGGACATAATACCTGACTCAGTCGCCACTGTCATAAAACAATCTCGCGGATGATTGAGCGAGCACATGGTTAATCGTTTTACGGCATATCCCGGGGTGCTCGCATGGTGTTACTTCGCGTCGCAAGGAGTTTTTCTTATAAGCGTAGTTCTATTGTCTGCAAATTCTATAGAAAGAATTATAGAATATAATTGACGAAAGTAATGTTTGGTCGCCAAATGTTGAGAAAGGCTTGCACGTGGTCCGGCGTACGTGCGGTACGTCGCGAACTCGTACATAGCCCGTTGTCCCTTTTTTATGGTGATCCGGCTAAAGTAAGATTCTTTGACCGGACGAGCCGTCGCAGGGTGACGCGATGGTATCTCCTTAATTCAAGGTACATGTTCGATATTCTTAAAAAATGTTAGATTTATATTAATTATTAAATCGATTCAACTTTGCGCAGTATGCACGCAACAATCAGCAACCCGGAAAAATCGATCGTCTGAAGGAATTCGAAGCTAGGATGTGGCGGCCGGACGAATCGTTCAATAATTATTATCACGAAAAGCTTATTTTAGGAAATTTAGTACCGATCGAAGAACGCGACTTATTGGAGTATCTGGTCGACGGGATTCCTGATCTTACAATACGGAATCAAGCCCGAATGTTAAACTACCAATCCGTGAGAGAACTGCTGGAGGGATTTCGCAGAATCACTCTTCCCCAAGTCAGTAAGAAAGACTCACAGTCCGGAGGGAAACCGGCAATGGAGAAGCCCGCAGTCAGGATAAAATCCGACGTGAAAATACCGAGAACGTTGACGAAGGGAGGAACCAGCGAGAAGTCGATTAAGTGTTACAATTGTAACGGAATGGGACACATCGCCAACGATTGCCCTAAACCGAAGCGAGAACGGGGATCTTGCTTCACCTGCGGCGAGATGGGACATACGGCGAAGCATTGCCCAAAGAAGGAGACGAAGGACAACGTAAATATGTCGCAAGCGTCCAACGTCTATGAGGATCCGGCTCACGAAGACAGTATCGAGCATCGGAAGCTCGTAACGTTCGAGATTAAGGACTCTAGCGCTCTGCGAGTATTATGTGTAGACACGCTTCTTGATACAGGCAGCCCGATTAGTTTTATCAAGGAACGATTTGTTCAAAACCAGGGGCTCATCCCAATAGATTCGACGGATCGCGGCTATTGCGGATGTAAAAATGTCCCATTAGATCTCTTAGGGAAGGTTTATGCGACTATCTCGATTGGAGATGTTTCGAGAGAAAACATTCGAGTTTACGTGGTTACGGAGGACACATCGTTGACGCCGGCTCTGTTGGGCCGCGATACGTTATCCAAATTCGGGATAAAATTGACGTCACCGATGGACGAGAAGATGTGGCAAGAAAGCATGAGCGTTAATGCAATCGAAGGCAGGAACCGCGCAGTCGACGATTTACAAGTGAATCCAGAGGTGCCTTACGAGGCGAAAGCCGAATTGGAGCACATTTTTCAGAAATGGTACGTTGACTATCCGAGGCCTACGGAGCCTAAATTCAAAGCGGAGTTGAAATTGCGATTAGAAGATCCACGACCATTCCACTGTACCCCACGTAAACTTTCTCAGGACGAAAAGCAAAAGCTTCAAGTCATTTTAGACGAATTATTAGGAAAGGGTTACATTCAGAGTAGCGACTCCGAATTCGCTTCACCAATCGTGTTGGCAAAAAAGCGAGACGGCAAACTCCGAATGTGCGTCGACTACCGGGCTCTCAAGAAAGCTACGGCGAGAAATAATTACCCGATGCCACTGATCGAGGATCAACTAACGATTTTAAGGAGTAAAAAGTATTTTACGTTGCTAGACTTGAAGGACGGATTCCACCACGTTAAAGTCGCACCAGAATCCGTCAAGTACACGTCATTTGTGACACCTTTGGGCCAGTATGAATGGTTAAGAATGCCTTTCGGGCTCCGCACAGCGCCGGCGACTTTTCAGCGCTACATTAATAACATTTTTGCCGACTTCATGAGATCCGGAGACATGGCCATTTACATGGACGACATCTTAGTGGCTACTCAGACGATGGAGTATCATTTAGAGATCCTGGAGAGGGTATTTAAAACCTCGTCGGACAACCTTTTGGAGTTACGGCTAGATAAGTGCTACTTCCTACAGACGGAAGTAGAATACCTGGGGTATGCGGTTTCGGAACTGGGTGTGAAACCAACGAAACGGGGCACCGAAGCAGTCGAAAGGTTTCCCATTCCCAGGAGCACGAGGGATGTACGCAGCTTCCTCGGACTATGCTCATATTTTAGAAAATTTATTGGAAACTTCGCGACGATTGCGAAACCCCTTTATGACCTGACAAAAGCAAACGCAACCTTCCATTTTGGCGGGACGGAGTACAGCGCTTTTGAGACACTCAAGGCGAAACTTACGGAAGCTCCGATCTTGGCCATTTATAATCCGAACGACCACACCGAACTGCATTGCGACGCGAGTTCGGCGGGATTCGGAGCTGTCCTTATGCAGAAGAAAGCGAACGGAAAAATGCATCCGGTATTCTATTATTCGAGGCGAACGACAGAGAGCGAATCAAAACTGCATAGTTTTGAACTAGAAACTCTCGCAATCGTCTATGCCTTGGAGAGATTTCGGATTTATGTTCAAGGTCTAAAAATTAAGATCATGACGGATTGTAACGCGGTCACAATGACACTGAAAAAACGAGACGTTAATCGGAGGGTGGAGAGATGGGCACTCGTTTTACTGAATTACGATTATGAATTGGAATACCGGGCGGGTACACGCATGCGTCATGTAGATGCTCTCAGTCGAACCATCGGCATAATCGAAGAGAACCCTTTTGAATGGAACGTGACGGTGTGCCAGGGACAGGACGGAAAAATTGTCGAGACACGTAAGAGACTGGAACAAACGGAGGACAAATTTTACGAACTAAGAAATGGCCTCGTGTACCGCAAACATGGAGACAAGTTATTGTTTTATGTGCCGGAACAGATGGAGCGGAACGTCTTGTACAAGTACCATGACGAGTTCGGTCATTTCGGAACCGAAAAGACGGCTCAAGCAATACTTGAATGTTACTGGTTCCCCAAACTTAGAGAGAAAGTGGAATGCCACATCAGGAACTGTCTGAAATGCATTTCGTTTTCACCGATCAGCGGAAAAGTTGAAGGCCAGATCCATCCAATTCCGAAGGGAGATGTACCTTTCAGCACGGTACACGTGGATCATTTGGGGCATATTGATAAGAAGCGATTAATTAAGCAGCACCTATTAGTAGTCGTGGATTCCTTTACGAAGTTTGCAAAACTTTACCCGACGAAGACCATGTGCAGTAAAGAAGCAATCAGTAGTCTGCAGCAATATTTCGACCACTATTCACGGCCAAAAATTATCATTACGGACAGAGGTAGCTGTTATACGAGCGCCGAATTCGAGGAATTTCTTAAGAACAATGAGATTCAGCACATTAAGATTGCGACGGGCCCACCTCAAGCAAATGACCAGGTGGAGAGGGTCAACCGAACCCTAACGCCAATGCTAGCCAAATTATCTGACCAATCTACGGGCAAGTATTGGTACAAGATTATCAGCGAAGTCGAGTACGCTATAAATAACTCTGTAAGCAAGAGTACCGGGGATACGCCCAGCCGACTATTGTTTGGCGTGAGACAACGGGAGAGGGCTACCGACAATTTACGTGACTATGTAGAGGACGTAAACGCTCAAGGACGAGCCGATTTGGACGGAATTAGACAGCAAGACAGCTGATCGCATCTTGCGTTCTCAGGCGTATAATAAGGGTTATGCCGACAAGAAGCGTAAGGATGCTCGGGAGTATTGTGTAAACGACTTAGTGTCGATTAAGAATTTCGACAGTACGGCAGGAGCCTCCCATAAACTCATGCCTACATTTAAAGGACCGTATAAAATCACGGCGAAGCTCGGGAACGATAGGTATGAAGTCACCGACGTAGATGGATTTCAGAACACCCAACGACCGTATAGGGGTATCTGGCAAGCTTCAAATATCAGGCCATGGTGTCGAGCCTGAATCACACGAAACGCAATTTATCGGTCTTAGTTTCATTTTTATTTTCACTTTGTTTGTTATGGTATTATTAACATTAGTCTGGCGAGGACGCCAGAGAGTCAGGATTGGCCGAATGTAAGATGCCATGAAATTTGGTTGGCGGATGTCCCGCACCGAATGCGAGGCGCGCAAAGAGCGGGCGAGCGAGAGTGCACACGACGGGAGTCCGCTGCCGGCATTAGGAAAGGCAACATCTGCATATATTCCATTTTTGTATTCACTGTTCTAATAAATATCCTTTCTATCCAACGCGCCTTAAGTGAGTCATCCGACAATAGGAGAGTTTAAGTATTGTATATTGACTCCCCGTACACCCTACATATGCGGAAATTGAAAATCATGAAAAGTAAATAGAAACTTATAACCGTGGCAAAAATGTATCTTTTATTTACAGATTCTACACGACGATTATGTTCTATGCATTATCTGTGTGAATAAATGATTATTTATTTGAAGAAACGCGTTTGAAAAATTGAGCCAAGCCACAATGTGCAAATTTTTCAAACAGCGGTGACTGTTGAAAAATTTCCAGGAAAAGTAGCATAAAGTGCGCAAAACACTCGAATTTAGTGACATTTGAGATACACTTAGCCAGACATTTTTTAGCCGCATTGCTTATTTAAAGTAATTGATAAATATTCGTTGATGCCACAGACCAATATCGGATATCAACAACCGCAACCGCATTGTTTATTTAATGGCAGAGTGTCGGATAAATAACTTTTTCAGCGAAGGATGTAGGGGAAGGTGGTCCAAAATGATCCCCCTATGGGAAAACAGCCGTAAAACGAGCGTATGCAGCTTTTTCTTACTTAAAATGTTGGAGGTGTAGTTATTCGATCTAACTACAAATTTAGCAAGCGTTGAATAGCATAAGCCATCAGAAATAATTTTGATAAATGTTTTCGTGAAAGTCTACTAAAGGATCGTTTCATACACTCTCTGTCCAAAATGATTCCCCGGGTACAGGTAAAATGATCCGGGGATCATTTAAAAAGTTAAAATGATCCCCGCATCATTTTACCAAAAAAAATTCAATAATATTTTTTGGTAATTTTATTGTAGACTCAGTCTAGGCAACACATTTAAAGGAATGTATCTTAATAATTGTACGGTAACTTATTAATTTTCGTAAATCTCTATAACATTAATCGCAGATTTATAGTATTATTGAAGTTTCTGAACATAATCTTAACAACAATACTCTCTTTTTAACTAGTATCATTGGTTTAACTTCATCTTCGTATCAATACTTTATATTAAAGAAACTAACAAAAATATGTATTAAAAGTTAACTGAACACGATTGGATGTAAGTAGGCAGGGCGTAATATGATCCTGGGATCGTTTTGCCCATTGTATGAAAGAATCGTTTTGCCTCAAATGCCTTATTACCGAAAAACTTTAAGACATAACCTGTATTTTTCGAATACTGTTGTTACGTGCTGGCCCGACAATCAGGGCCCAGACAATTATCAAACTTACTAATGAACAAGCGTCGGTGACATATGTTCCCTATAGTCGATAAAAGAGCGCTCTGCGTAGTTACCTCTAGTACCGACATAGTAGACGGTAGGTAACGTTCAATTTACCGTTGATAAGCAAATCGTATCATCTATCTTATTACAAAACAGAGTAGGGAAAGTCTAACCTATCACAAGAATCCTCCGACCCTCACCAAAGGGAAAACCAAACTCTACTCTCAATTAAATCCCTTCCACCAAAAACTATGTACTAAAAGTAGAGTACCGGTAGAATCGAAGCTTGGAGTCGTGATGGGAGGATGTTTTGTGGATAAGATTCTGACGTCGCGAACATCTCTCCATTTTAGTACTACAATACCATTATGATCTTGTCGTGCCATCATTTCACCTCTTTTCAACGGTTGCAACATTACAAAACTTGGCATATTTTTTTTATTGTGCCGTAACGTTCCAACCACATGCATCTTAGAATTACAAAATTTAAGTGCTAATTCATAACTAGTATAAAAATTATCGATAAATAAAGTACGTCCTTCGTTCAATAATTTGTCTGTTAGTTCAGTGCAGACATTATCTGCTAGACCAACTTACCTTTTTTACACTGTATTTGTTCGACTTTGTTGGAATATTCTGCCGAAATACTAGTCGTCCCCTTCATGGAACCATTGTCTCGTCGACAACAATATCTTGGCCTGGTAAAAAGACTTTCTGATAATTATCCGTCAATATGTTTACAAGTGGTAAAACTTTTCCAAGTCTGTTATTTTGTACTATCGTTTCATTGTTGGCAAAATGCAAGTTTGATAGCAGTAACTCAAAACGATTGCGGGACATTGTGCTGGGCGGAAATGGAAAATTGTATATAGGATCCGTTGACCAACATTTCCTGAGCGGTGTTTGTATTAGACCCATCCAAATCATCAGTCCAATAAATTTTGTAATCTCTTCGGAAGTGGAGAGATTCCATTTATTCTGTCTAACGTGACTAGTCATTTCATGCTCAAGTAATTTCTGCTCGTCATATCTATTAGTTTCTGTGACTAAAACACTTATTACAGTTTCATTCAAGAATAGCGAAAGAACTTCACCTGGGCTAATATCAGACGGCAAATCCAACAGATGACCGCTTTTTCCGGCGAACGGAAATGATTGTTGCCTGCTAGCGAACTCGTTCCATTGGATATTGTCCAGTGTTGGCATTAATCAATTAATTTTTTAATCGATTAATTATTTTGATTAATTTTAATCATAATTATTGGTGTTAATCATTAATCACTAATCACTAACATTAATTGATTAATTTGATTATAAATTAATAAATCCATCGATGTTGTCAATTCCATGTAAAAAAAATGATGGCAAATAATTATACAGATTTCTTAAAACATTTTTATTAATTAATCAAAAACTGAACAAAAACAATTTTTAACGTTCAAATAACGTTCAAATTCTTATTTTGAAAAAATACTTTCAATCAAATAACCACTAATCTTTACATTCCTAATTTCTTGATGTTCAAGTTACATTTCATAACTACTCGTTTTTCAAATAAATCATGAGATAATTTGTGTGACCGAGGTTTATTTAGCATAGTTGCATAAGAAAACATTCTTTCTACTGAGCCAGAGGACGGCATTGGTGTGTTGTATTTAATGAACACTTTGCCTATAATAGGATATTTTTGTAGAGGCTCTTGTTCTTGGCTTCCTTCGGCAAAAAAATTTGAAATAATCATATCCACTCTCTTTTTAGCAGCAACTGATTCTGCTTCACTGCCAGAATCGGAATTAAAATAAAAAAAACTCGTCTTCTTGGTGGCGTGTATTATTGACTGCATTGTTGACTGTTAAAGGCTCCGGGATTTCTGATATTTCCTTCCTTACGATTGATTTAAAAAAGTTTATACACTTCTTTTGATCAGCAGCAGTTAGACATATACCAGCCACTTTTTCTTAATTCTTGGATAACACAGAGCTGCAATGGCTGCATGTTTACTGGCTTCACACGAAAGAATGTAAAGTCTCCAAATCTTTTCTCTACGTTTTGTAGATATTTTGCAGCAAGTGGTTCACAAAATTTTAGATTTGAAGTCGTCATGATCTTCTGTAACTTCTTTTTTATTGCATGCAGACAAGGTAATAATATTCCATAAAATGAGTCATCGCCCTGCAATATATCCAAAGCTGTTACAACTGGAGCAGCGCAGGCAGCATAGGCAGTATTCCTCAATATATTGAAATTCAGAGTCTCGTAATGGATTTTTTATACCAAGTACTCTGGCTAGTTGAGAGTAACTAGTTTTGATTTTCAATATATTTTTCAAAGCGTCATAGTAACTATTCCATCTAGTTATGCCAGGTCGTGTCGTATGCCCGAGAATGTTTTGTATCATCTCACCTGATTTTGGGCGAGCAGCAGCACTCCACAAATCGTTACATTTTTCCATTACTATGCTATGCATTTTCCCAAGACATGTCGATTTGTCAGTCAACAAGGCTTTGACGTCCTTACTAGCAATCAGATTTAAAGTGTGCGTATTACACCTGAAGTGAAATGCTAACGATCTGTTTTGTAAATGGTTGTATATTATATTTTCTTCTAACAGAAGATCGTCATGTTCGTGTTCCTGTGTTGTGCTGAACTCTTCTTCAGTCTCTTCAATTTCTTCTCCACTCAACTCGTTCCCGCTACCACTTGGAGTTGAAGATTCATTATTTTCATCATATTGTATTAAGAATGTTGTATTTACTCCGAATATCTTGAACGCTTTCACAAAATTTGACCCATCGTCAGTAACAGAGCCTACTATTTTCGTGGGGTCAATGTCAAGATTTGAAAATATCTTCAGAAGCAAATCTTTTATCCGGTCAAAGGTGTGTGCCCCTTTAAACCGGCGACAAGTTAAAGCTGCGGAACGCCTTTTATAGTCATTATCAATCCAGTGCACTGTAACGCCTAAAAAACTTCTTTTCTTCCCCGACCATATATCAGCGGTGGTGCACAAATGTTTCACTGCAGCTACGTTTTCTTTTATTTCGCAAATCTGATCGAATGATTGTTTAGCTACTTTTTGCTGAGAGAACGGCGCCCTGGTACCTTGATTCCACTATTTGTCACATTTAAATCCTCCATCATTTTAATGAACTACGGGTCTTCCACGGCTCGAAAAGCAATCATGGAGTTAACAAAATAATTTACCAAATTACGATCAAAATTTTCTTGAGTTACAGGTGTTTTTGAAGCCTGAACTATATTATTTTTCTTCGTCTTCTGTGAGCCAAGTAAATACAAGTAGATCCTGCGAGCGGACTACTTGCCGATGCGTAGTTAATAGAGTATAAGAAGAGCGGCGTATTAATATCGGCAGAGGACAATAGCACTCTAGAATCGCCAGTTCGTCCCGAGACTCGAGAAGAGTATGATCGATTTAAAATCAAAACCAATATTTCGTTAATGTATAAAATAAAAAAATAAACCAGTCAACCATATTTTATTTGACATTTTCAACGTTTAATTTTATCCTTTCTAACTATGTTTATTTCTTTAACACACCCCTTACAATCTCAGAAGTGGGATATGAACTCAGGTAACGCCCTTAAAGAGGAAAAAGTTCAAAGTACTATATATGATTATATGATTAGATATATGTGGTTAAGTATATATGGTTAAGTGTGTAGTTTGGTTATGTTCATAACTGTTTTTAATGCTATTGGTTTTTTTTTTGTTTTGTTAGATCGATGTTTCTTGTGTTTGATTCCAAGGGCTATATAAATTTTTCCGTTTCTAGGAGAATTGCGGTGATATTTAGTAGATGCTCGTCGTTCTGGATTAAATTTTCTATTATTTTTGTAATATTGAGTATTAGGGTTGTAGAGAAATTTGTCTGGGTTGAGGATGTTATGTCGATGGAAGGTGTTAGTTGCGTCGTACGTGTTTTTGCTTAGCATGGCGGGCTAATATTTAAGATACCAGTATTTTTTATTGTGTACATGGATGACTGATGGTTATCGCAGTTGACGTAAAGGTTTTCTGATTCTAGTGCTGCAAAGAGCCATGTGTTTGTATCTGGGATCCTGGACCAATAGGTGTGGCGGAGTGTTTTTAGCTGAATGTCGCATTCTGCTAGATTCTTAAATTGAGGGTTTGACAAGAGTTGAGTCTCGCATTGGGTATTTTGATCTATCTGTTGGACGGGGTTGACCTGGTTGCATACGTAGTACGACATTGTGATTTTACAATTTGCTAAGGTTTCAAGGTTAAAATATTTTTCGTAGTTTTCCGAGATTGCTGTATAACTGAATGCTGATTTGATGAAGGCAAAGCGTGCCTGGGTTTTGTGCGAGTTGTGTAACTCTTATTAAGGGGTTGCCTTAAGGCGTGTGAGTGGTATCTGTAACATGTGCCATTTTCATTTTATCTATGTGTACTATTTTCGTTTTATCGTCCTTAATTTCTAACTTAACATTATGTTTATCTAATACTTCTAAGATTTTAAATGGTCCTACATATTGGGGGTCGAGTTTTCCGTTTCTTGGTTCCTTTATGAGGAATACTAGTTGTCCTTTTTCGTATTTCGGTTCTGTTACTCTTTTATCGTAATATCGTTTTGTTCTTTCTTTAAATTTGATTTGTTTTTCCCATGCGGCATGTCGTGTCTTTTTTAAGTTGTTCGTGAGGTTTGTCATGTAGTCGTCGTATGTTATTGTTGTTTCTGGAGGTGGAAATTCTGAAGGTATACGGGCTGTTCTTCCGAAGACGAGTTCGTATGGTGTGAATCCACTGCTTTCGTGTGTGCTTGTGTTGTGAGAGAATGTTGCGAGTGTAAGGAGTTCGTCCCAATTGCGATTGTCGTCAGTGAAATGTTTTAGGAATTCAGTGAGGCTGTGATGATATCGTTCTAATGCGCCATTTGATTGAGGATGATATGCTGTTGTTTTTTATTGTCGGATCTGAAAGAGTTCGGCGAATTGTTTGAACGTGTCTGACATAAAGTTTCTTCCTTGGTCCGATAGTATTGCTCGGGGAGCACCAAATGTGGTTATTAAGGCTGTAGTTATTACTTTAGCGATATCCATTGAAGTTTGTTGCTTTAATGAAACTGCTATGGCGAATTTACTGAAGAGGTCCAAAATGGTCAGAATATATGCGTGCCCTTGTGTGGTTTTTGGTAAGGGTCCTACGATGTCGATTGCGACCTTATCGAATGGTTCTGCTGGAGAATCGGTGATGATCATGGGTGCTTTATCTTTCACTCGTACCAGTTTGTTCTTTTGACAATCGAAACAGTATTTGATGAATTCTCGAATGTCGTTTTTGAGATTTTTCCAGTACTATTGTGATAGGATTCGATTATATGTTTTCGATAGTCCGTTATGTCCATCGATTGTTGAGCAGTGAAACTCTTGGATGATATCTTTCCTGCGTGGTTGTAGAGGTACTAACAGTAGACCATGGCATAATGTAATGTTTGTACGTGAGTTCGTTGATTTTTCTCGTGCAAATGATTTGATGTATTCCCAAACGAACGGATTTAGAATTTTAGGGTCCTTTGGGATCGTACAAGTCTCTAGCTGCAATTTATTGAATACTTCGAATAGTGTTTTTAAGCAATTTCGAAGTTCTGTGGTGGACAGTGAATCTGTTAATTTCTGTTTACAGATTATCGTGAAATAGCAAGTGATTCCTCGGGGAGTAATTAGAATGTCGCCAATTTGGGGGTTACAGTCCAGAAGTGATTGTTGGTTGATTCTGCCTTTTTCCTGTAGAATTTCTGATATCATCGTATTCACTGTACAGTCTGCTGATAGGAAGTATGCGATATTGTCTTTTCGTGCTAGGATATTTCTTTGTGTGGTGGCAATTCTGTCTTTGTTTGTTACATCTTCCGTTATTTCTGTTCTTCTAGTTGCGGGGCGAGATTCTCTGTGTGTCATTTTCTTTCTGTAGTACTCTGATGGTACAAATGGAGTATCACTGTCTGCCTCTGTTAGGTTGTTTCCGCTCGAGCTATTTTGGCCTGATATTGTTTTTGATGAATTGCTGTTTGGCTCTGCGTGTGTAGTGGTTTGCCTCGTGACTCGTTCAACATTTTCGGGTGGGGATCGAAATGTTGGCTCGATTGTTGCTTGTGTGTTGTGCAACTGTGGTATTTCTACTGGAAGGTTGATGTTATTTCCGATATTTCCTTCAGGAGATAGATTTGCTTCGTCGTTGTTATTTGAAGGTGACTCTGCTAACGAATCGAAGTATTCGGGTGTCATTTCCGGTGAGTATGGGCCTATGTTCGTGATACGTTTTGGCTTCTTTATGGACTTTCGTGGTGGTATGGTGATCTAAAATTCGGCTGCACTTGCGGCTGTGCATTTCGCTGTTGATTCTCTTCCTTTGAGTCGTTAATTTCTTCCCTGGTGAAGTTCGGTTGCGTTTGCGTCTGTGCATTTCGTTCCTTATTTTCTTCATTTGATTCGTTAATCTTTTTCTTGTTAAAGTTTGGTTGCATCTGCGCTTGTGCATTTCGTTCTTCATTTTCTTCATTTGATTCATTAATTTTTTCCTCGTTAGAGTTCGGCTGCACTTGCCGCTGTGCATTTTGTTCTTCATTCTCTTCATTCGATTTGTTAATCTTTTTCTTGTTTTTGTTATATTTTTCCGTTGTTGCTTCATCCCGTGTCCTTGGTCGTTTGCGCCTGTTTTTCGTCTTTGCTTCCTTTGTCGTATTGTTCCTTGTGCGTTTCCGGGTCGTTATATTTTTTGTGAGTTCCTCTTCCGTTGCTTCTGTTTCTGTGATGACGTCTGTGCTATCTTTTCCTATATTTGTTTCCTCTTCTGTTTGGGAAGATTCATCGTCGATTTTTGGATCTGATTTATGGTGTGTGTTGTTTTTATGTTCGTTTTCACTTTCTGTTTTCTGTCCGTCTTGTTGTTTCTTTTTGGGTGTTGGGTTACCCGATTCTTCGTCTGAATCAGAGCGTTGTCGTGTATTTGGCTGGTGTGAGTGTTTCGGTCTTTTTAGGTGTTTTCTTCTTTTGAAGAACTGTCTCTTTGTCTGATGGGCATGACGGCAATGGGGTTTCTGGATAGTGCATTTGTAACGTAGTTTAATTTTCCGGGTTGGTGTTGTATTTTAAAATCGTAATCGTTGAGGGTCATTTGCCAGCGCTGAAGCTGCTGTGGCAGGTCGGATTTATTATTTAAATATGTTAAAGCTCTATTATCTGTAATCAATGTGAATTGTCTACCGTATAGATACGGGCGAAAATGTTCTACTGCGAAGACTACTGCTAACAATTCTTTTCTCATTGTGTCGTATGCTTGTTATGGTCTCGAGAGTGGTTTTGAATAGAATGCTACGGGGTGGTTGAATTTATTACATTCCTGACTTAGGACTGCGCCTGTTGCATAGTCTGAAGCGTCTGTGGTAAGTGTGAATGGTTTTTCAAAATCGGGATAATGCAAAATTGGACGTTCTATAATTTTGTTTTTGAGTAATTCGAATGCTTTTTGGCATTCGTCTGTCCATTGGAATTTCACATCTTTTTTCAATTGTTTTGGTAGTGGTGCTGCGATTTTTGCGAAGTCTCTAATGAAACGTCTATAATAACCTGCAAGTGCTGTGAATTGTTTTATGCTTTTTTTATCAGTTGGAGGTGTGAATTCTGTTCTGGATTTTACTATTGTGTTGTTGGGTTTTACGCCTTCTTCCGTAATTGTGTGTCCTAAATATGTGACTTCTGTTCGCAAAAATTGACATTTATCGGTTTGCAAGGTTATACCTGCTTTGGTTAGGCGTTTCGCTAATTGCCGAAATTTTGTCGCATGTTCCTCGAGAGCGTTAGCGTAAATAACAATGTCCTCCAGGTATACGAACAGGTCATTACCCTGGAGTCCTGATAATACGACATCCATCAATCTTTCAAATGTTGCGGGTGCATTTTTCAACTCAAATGGCATACGGTTGAACTCAAAATAGATACTCGGTAATGGATAAGCGTCGGATATTGTTTCCGCGTTTAATTTGCGAAAATAGATAACCATTCGCCATCTTTTTTTGCCCTGTGAGTCTGCCTTTTTGGGTACGACCCAAACTGGTGAGTTATAGGGTGAGAGGGAAGGTTGGATGATGATTTTCTCCAATAAATTATTGACTTGCGTTTGGATCTCTTTTTTGTGTACAGGTGGAAATCGGTATAGTTTTGTGTTAATAGGTTTGTTGTCTGTCGTGGGAATTTTATGTTGTGTTATTGTTGTGTGACCAAGTTCGTCGTTTGGTATAAAAAAGAGTTTTGGGTATTCGGAAACTAGTTGTAAAATGTGTTCTTTCTCTTCGTTATTGAGGTGGTCTAAATAAAGCAATGATTTAAGGTTTTGTAGTCGTTCTGTGTTATTTTTGGATACGTTAGTTGTATGAATTGATGCGTTATTGTTTTGACGATTGCTACAAATGTCGGTTTCGAGTTTAAATGGTGTGTTTGAAATTATCTCAATTGGTTGCAATTCTATTGTAGGAATTTCCAATTCTATTGATTTTGGTTGACGGTTGACTACTTGTAGGTAGGGAATTCCGTTGTTATTTTTTACTAATGCGCCACCGTAACGAATACCTTCTTTGGTTTTGTATGGTGGGACATAGCCCTCGGAAATTTCATTGTTTTTGATTCTTATGTGCATTATTGTTTTTGACTTTGGTGGGATTGCGATATATTCACGTTCGGAAAATGGTATAACGTGACCATGAAAGGTTATGCATCCTTATGTATATAATATATCGGCTGGGATCTGTTTGAAGAATGCGTCGCCGAGTATCGCGTTTTCTTGGATTGGAAATGCGTCGGTGACAACATGAAATTCTGCTTTTACTGATTTAATTTGGATTGAGCATTTTCCTCGAGTGTATGTTTTGCCGTCAGTTATACCTGTCAATTCGTAAAATTCTCGTGTGTCGATTTTTGTTGTGTGATTGAGTGCGCTTCGTTTGATTAAGTTTATTTGTGAACCTGTGTCGATTAATAACTTTGTTTCTCTGTGCGTAAAATCAGGTGAGTTTAATGCTATTGAGGGAGATTTGTGATTCTTCGAGATTCCCAATTTAAGCGTTGCCTCTTTGAATTTAATTCCGATTTCTTTTAATTGATCGCGGTTAAAGGTCTTTAGTGCTCTGATAATGAGTCTCGTGTCGCCCTTTTCCGCGAGACGTTGTCTTAGTTTCTTAGGTCTACTTTTTCGAAAAGTGTATCAATGTGTTCTGTGCTGTTTGTTCTTGATTTTGTCGGGGTATTTCTACCGGGTGAATTACTTTGAGAATTTTGTTGCTCGGCATTTGAGTCCGTATTAGGTCGTTCTTGATATTCGTTTTGGTGTTGGTCAAATGAGTTGTTTCTGTATCGATTTTGGGAATTGTCTCTGTGTTTATCTCGGGAGTAGTTTTTGTGTCTGTCGTTCGAATTACTTCTGTTTGAATAATTGGTATGTCTGTCGTTCGAGTAATCTCTGTGTCTGTCGTTTGAATAATTTCTGGATCTGTCGTTTGAGTATCTGTCGTTTGAACGATTTCTGTATCTGTCGTTAGAGTTATTTCTGTACCTGTCGTTTGAATATCTGACGTTTGAACGATTTCTGTATCTGTCGTTTGAGTATCTATCGTTTGAATAGTTTCTGTATTTGTCGTTAGAGATATCTCTGTACCTGTCGTCTGAATAATTTCGGTCTTCGTCGTTTGAGTATCTGTCGTTTGAATATCTGTTATTTGAACGATTTCTATATCTGTCGTTTGAATATCTGTCATTTGAATAGTTTCTGTATCTGTCGTTTAATCGGTTTCTCGAATGATTTCTATATTTGTCATTTGAGTAATTTCTGTATCTGTCGTTTGAGTCGTTTCTGTATTGGCCTCTAGAATTTCTGGTTTTGTTTTGAGTGTATCTGTCTCGTCAATTATTTCGGTATATGTCGGATGTTTCTTGTGAGCGCCAAGAATGTTTACCTTCGCGCATGTTTTCTATTGTGAAGCAGTCTTTTGTGTCGTGTGTATGTGATTGATGAAGTTCGCAAAGTTTTTCTGGGTTTTTGTGTTCTGTGAAATGTACTTTGGCTGTGTTTCTGATGTCGAGTTTTCCGCGCATTCGCTTTTGTTTCTCTATTTCGTATTCTATTGTTTGAGCTCGATCTATGATATTATCAAATGTTTCTGCGTTATGGAGAATCAAATGAGAACCTATTGGAGGTATTTGTCCTCTAACGTAAGCTCTTTTTGCCCTAGCTGTTACTTCGTCAATTCGTGTATCTAAAAATGGTCTTTGTGCAGCTGTGTTGTATACATCTGACAATTTATCGATGATATTATTAAGTATGTCGCGCGTTCTCGCTGCGTATTCTATGACGGTTTCGTCGTAATTTCGTGGGGATGATTTTATTTCATTTTCTAAGTCTGCCAAATCTTTATTTTTACTAAATGTTTTCTTTAATATTTTTAGAAGTGATTCTAGAGAATTTGGGGGGTTTGCATCGATGACTGAACGTGCGATGCCGTTCAGTTTGAGTGGGATCATTTTTAATAATTTACTCGTTTAATTGTTTTTGCGTACTCTTCTATTTTTATATTTTTCCCATCGTATACGGGGACAACTTTAAAAGCGTCTCTAAATGTAAATGTGTTGTTATTTTCAGCCATTGTAATAATTTGGTGTTCAATGTTTGGGTAAAAATGTGGGGGTACTGAATTTCGTCTATTTGTTCTACGGGGTGGTTTGGTCGGTGGATTGGAGATTACGGCGCGATAAAATGACATGGAGACATGTTTAGTAACTTTGAACTGTGGCTACTAAATGTACATTTTTGTTCGTTGGTGGTTAAATGTAAAAAAAAAAATTTCTGTCGAAAGTTTTCGAGAGGGGGAGACAACAAAAAAAATGTTTACATTCCGTGTGTAGTTATTAATGTTTGTGTGTGAATTACTTCCACCATGAACGAATATGCGATTTTTAGAGCTAGCATGCAAAAGATTTTTGAGTGGAGTGTACTTACAATGCCAGAAGAACGATGGTGAGCGTAAGCATCAGCTGATCTTTTATGCGCTGGGACGGTGGCTCACGCGTAGCGGCTGAGATGTTGGTGGTCGTTGTGTGCGTGCGTCTTCGTTGTTCCATCCGTGTGTTGGCGTAGTGGGTCTGGTGTGGATGAGGTCGTGTCGTGTATGGCTCGTTCGTTGTTCCTCGCTCGTTGCTTCGTTGTGTGTGTTATGGGTGATCGTTGCGTATGTGTTCTTTCTTCTTTCTTTGCTGCTTCGTTTCCGTATACGTTGTGTAGAGTATAATGTATAGTGTGGTCTGTGTTTGATGTGATTTGTCTCCAACCTTTTTTTTCACTTGTGTTAAATTATTATTATTTGTTTTTATGTCTTCGCTGTGTCGTTTGTGTAATTTGTTGTTGTTATTAAAATTGTTTAGGTGATTCGCGTTGGTCGAATCCGACTTCTGACACCATGTGACGGATGGTGAGCGGTAAATGGTATGAATAATTATGCGTGTTTGCGGTGATGAAGATTGGTATTTTATTGAATAGAGGAAAGGTTTAGTCTGTTAGGAAGTCGGAGGAGAACTGATTTGAAATGATGGAAGAGGCTGGGAGAAAGGGTTTGAAAGAAAGAGTTTAGGAGTAGAGGGGATGTCGCGTGAGGGTGATAAGGGACCGTGGGATTGTGGAGTTAGCGAGAAAAGAGATTAGGAGTAGGTGAGAGTGGTGGGAATTGAATGTGCGACTGTTACACTGTTTATGGTGTGGTGAACGGCCAAAATATGAGAGAACCAAACGATTTTACCGTGAGCGAATTAAAAGCGAATTTGCAGGAGCGTAATTTATCCGTCAGTGGGGCAAAGGCAGAACTTATTGTACGTCTACAAAATGCTGATCCGACAGGTTTATGGAGAGCCGAAGCATTAGATGACGCCATGTCGAAAGATGAGTCCGAAATACCACAACAGGACTTGCTATCACAACGCAGTTTACGTCGCGACGCGCAACATGAGATCGGGATACTGAGGAGAGAGAGGGATTTGGCGCAGCGCGAGCTTGATCGAGCCCGTCGCGAAAATGAGTTCCTTAGAAATGCCGGGAGAATTGAACAACCACAACAAAACGACGACGGACGGCGCGTCAATGTTAAAGTTCTCGTGGATCTCCTCAGCGATTTTTCGGGTGCTGATGATTCCTTTTGGAAATGGGAGCAACAATTAAATCTCTTGCGTCGTACATATGCCCTTAACGACAACGACTCAAGAATCCTCGCCGGAACGAAACTTAAAGGCAAGGCCTTAAATTGGTTCCATTCAAAGCCCGAACATGTACAAATGTCGATCGAAGACCTTCTTACGGCTATGCGTCAGATGTTCGACCATCGACCTAATAAGCTGGCTTTACGGAAATTATTCGAAAGCAGACGGTGGCGCATGGGCGAAACGTTCAGCGACTATTGTTACGAAAAAGTGACGATGGCAAATCGGGTTCCCATCGCGGAAGAGGAAATCGTTGACTACGTCATCGAAGGAGTTCCCGACTTTACCTTGCAAAACCAAGCGCGTTTCAGGAGCTTTTGCTCAACGGCAGAAATGATCGAGAGCTTCAAAAATGTCACTCTTCGTTCCGATTTTAAAAGCCGAACCAAGCAGGACCTTCGTAGTAAACATGAAGGAAGCGGTTTGAAAGCACCCGACAAGTCTGAACAGTCGAAGAAATGTTACAATTGCCAAGAGGAAGGCCACATCAAACCGAATTGTCCTAAGCTATCTTGCCACAAATGCAAGGAAGTAGGACACTACGCAAAGGACTGCACAAAGATCATCAACAACAGAAGAGAGATCAACCACGTGGGAGAACAAGCTGTTGAGGAAGACAACTTCTTGCGTATGGCGACGTATACTATGCGATGCGAGGGTGATGTAGACGAAACATGTCTTGAAACTCTACTAGATACCGGTAGCGCCGTTAGCTTTATTAAACTAAACATGTACCTGGTAATTTTATAAAAATCAACGACAACTCTCGCAGAAAATTTCATGGTATTAACAATAGCGACTTAATAATTTTCGAAGCGGTCCGGACGGATATCTCCTTCGACGAAAGAAAACAAAAAGATTTGCGTTTGCTCGCAGTACCGGATTCGACTATGAATACTCCTGTCGTTCTTGGTAAAGATGTCCTAAAGTGTTTTAAAGTAAAACTCGCCTTGCTCTCGGAATGCAATGTCGACGAAGTTGCTGAAATAATAAATATTGATGTAAGCGAAACTGATAACGACGTGGTAAATTCTTTGAAAATAAACCCCGCTCTTCCAGTAGCTACCGAATCGAAGGCAAAGGAAATGTTTCGAGAATATTTACAAGCAAAGCGACCTGAGATTCCGAAAATCAAAGCCGAGATAAGTCTATTGTTGCGAGAACATCAACCGTTCCACATTTCGCCTCGTAGACTATCGTACCCGGAGAAATCAGAGGTGCGAAAAATACTTGACGACCTATTAAATAAAGGAGTTATCCGACCGAGTCGATCCGAGTACGCGTCACCGATCGTACTTGTAAAGAAAAAGAATGGCGAAACGAGGATGTGGGTCGACTACCGTACACTAAACACAGTTGTCCTTCGAGATAATTACCCATTACCACTCATCGAGGATCAACTCGATGTTTTGAGTGGAAAAAACTATTTTAGTCTGCTTGATTACAAGATGGTTTTTACCATGTAAATATTGCTGAAGACTCGGTGAAGTACACGGCATTCGTCACGCCCCTCGGCCAGTTTGACTACACAAAAATGCCCTTTGGTTTGAAAACCGCCCCATCAGCATTCCAACGTTGGATTAACATTGTTTTATCAAAGTATTTGACGGATGGCGACGTTGTAGCCTATATGGACGATTTTATGATCGCGACTGATACTCTAGAACGCCACCTAGAGATTATGAAATCCGTACTCGAAACACTCGTGGAAAACCGACTCGAACTACGTCTCGATAAATGTAGTATTTTGTTCGACGAAGCCGAGTATCTAGGGTATCGAATCGCCGCTGACGGTATTCGACCTACCGAACGAGGCGTGGAAGCAATCTCGAACTAACCTGTTCCCAGTGACATTCGAGAAATACAGAGATTTCTAGGAATGTGTGCGTATTTCAGAAAGTTTGTCGAAAATTTCTCGACAATAGCAAAACCATTGTATGATTTGTTAAAAAAGGATAAAGCTTTTCAATTCGGTACCGCCGAACAGGATACATTCAAAACATTGAAATCGAGATTGATCCAGGCCCCGGTCTTAGCGATTTATGGTCCTAATGACGAGACGGAACTACATTGCGACGCCAGTTCACTTGGATTCGGTGCGACTCTGATGCAGAGAAAATCAGACAATAAATTCCATCCGTTGTTTTTCTTCTCGAAACGCACGACTGAACTTGAGAGCAAATATCATAGTTTTGAGCTCGAGACACTCTCAATAACTTACGCACTTAGAAGGTTCAGAATATACTTGCAGGGGATCAAATTCAAAATCATCACCGATTGTAACTCACTCAAAATGACACTAGACAAAAAAGAGATCAACCCCAGAATCGCAAGGTGGGCTCTGGAGCTGCAAAGCTATGATTATGAAGTCGAACATCGACCTGGCGAATGCATGCAGCAAGTTTATGCATTGCGTCGTGCGATAAACGTCCTCGTTGTCGAAGACAACCCTTTTGAAGTGAATCTCTCTCTCTGCCAGAACCGCGATCTAAAGATTCGAGAAGTTAGAGCCAAACTCGAAAAAGAAGAACATAATATGTTCGAAATGCGTAATGGACTCGTTTATCGTAAGTCTGGGAATAATTTGCTCTTTTATGTGCCGGAAGGTATGATTAATCACGTACTGCGAAAACAATACGATGAGATGGGACATCTTGCCGTGGAAAAAACGTGTGATGCTCTTAGAGAATATTATTGGTTCCCAAACATGCGGGATAGAGTAAAGGCGTACGTGCAAGACTGTTTGAAATGTATTGCATTTAATCCGACTACAGGAAAATCAGAGGGTGTTAGGTTCGTATTTACAGCCTAATATTTTATTATTTTATTGTATTATTGCGTTCTGATTGGTGAGGATTCCGACGCATGGATCCCTGTCCTGTTTAAAGAGGGGTATTCACCTCACCTGGTTTTCCAGTCCCGCGTGTGTGTGTATGCGCTGTCACTGCTGGCTGCCTGTGTGTGGGTCGGGAGAAATGAAATTGGAGATGCTTCGTCGTTCCTTTCTTTCTACTCCACTCCAAGTGTGGTGCAGTCGTTTATTTGAATTACATACTTATAACTTAAATCGTGGCAAAATACACATACACACGCGCGTCGACTGCTACGCTCGCGGTAGCTGAGTCGGCGGAATGAAAGTCTAGATGCACGCTGTGCGTTATAATTATTTGTATTTTTGGTTTCGAGGATAGACTCGATACGTCCGACGCGAAAAGTCGCGAGGATGATTGACGCGGTACGGGAGAATATCGAGGTGCGATTTGGGCTCCTCTAAGGGTCGACAATTCGCGAGAGTTCTTAATTATTCTCAACGGTTCCGCGACACTCCAGTAACACCCACGAAACTCGAGATCCGTGCAATGTACACACCACTAGGGCACGAGTACCGGTACCGGGAGATACGTCTGTCGAGACAGAGAAATCAACTAAGACTAATGAGATTTTGATCGGTCTGGACCCTCGTTGCCTTGGGGAAGGAGCTCGTGGGGGTTACCGGGAACAATATGTCGGTCGTCGATTGGGAAGTTGATTTGTCGCAATCGGGTCAATTTCCCAATCGGCAGTTGCATTTCGAGAAGGGCTCTCGGGGCCGCTGAGTTTTGGGAAGAACTCGCGGGGCCGGAGCATTTTGAGAAAATATTGATTGCCGTGCTGACCGCGAAATCTGACCGTTGCCAGATTGATCGGTCGTGTTCTTGTGGAAACTGGGTTGATGCGGCAGAGACGATGCTTTTCGGTGGTGAAATCAAAATTACATCGGCTGGTCTTGGAAAGAAAATTTTGAATAAGCAGGGGTAAAGAACAAAAACAAGGATGGTAACATTTTTTATTTAAAAAATTTTTTTTAAAAATAATTTAACAAGTTTAATTATTAATATTATTATATAATAATATGTTGTATAAATAAAAAATACATATATTGTATATTTACACATTGCAACCTGGGAAGATTTTGAATATTTGAGCATTTTTAATGCATTTAAAATTGCACACGTACCAGCTATTCAAAATTTTGTAACGAGCACCATTGGCTCTCCATCGATGATAAAATTTTTCCTCGTTTGCTTTAGATTTCTTCACCACCTATTTTCATCCAACAGAATCAAGCCGTTGAGATCAATCTTCATGATTCGTTAAATGATGTAAAGCTCCTTCCGAGATTTTCTGGAATTGAGAACGCTGGATTTACTCTGTAAGGTTCTTCGTTCATTTTACTCGAATAAACGACGGGATTCGTAAGACTGAAGTTCGTGACAACTGGTCCACCTATGTATTTTACGATAAAACTATTGTTGGCGAGTGAAGTAGCCCCCATCGCTATTGCCACGTGGACAGCAATATATAAGCAAAACCCAAGATACAAAAATGCGTAAATGGCAATAACGAGTAAAATCGCCCAATTGTCCTTTCCAATCCCGTGTTCCTCTATCGTATCTTTCACGAAGTAGATGTTGATACAAATGACGAGGACCGATAGAGCAGACGCCACAGCTTTCGTAACGAATTCATTTTTGAAGTCACCCATGATATGAACGCTGCTGGTAAACGCGATAACCAGAAGTGTAGCGAATGGTAACTGAACACTCATAACGGCATTGAGAATGTCGTTCATGCTACTAAGATCTTTCATATCGGCGTACATGGCAACTGCCAGAGTAGGAATAATAGCGATGGTTCTGGTGAAGAGAACTCGCTTCCAACGAATCCATTGAAGATTTAAAAAGCCCTCCATGGCGAATTGACCGGCATAAGTACCGGTCATCGTCGACGATTGTCCGGCAGCCAAAATTCCAACTGCCCATATAAACATTGCTGCGGCACCGAATTGACAACCGAGATAAGTACCACCTTTGTACAAATCAGCTTTGAACGGATCGCTGTCGCTCACGAAGGTGTTCATTCCTAGAGTGTAATTTGAGTCAGCGCAAACTTGGTACACATCGCTATTAGTCTTGTTGAACAGACCGTGCGCGAATACAGCAACCACGAATACGTTGATGAGAAATGAAACGAACAGAGCGATGGCTGCTTCGATGAAATAATATTTGTTTGCTTCCTTGACCTTCGATGGATTTCTTCGATCTACGTCGCGCGACTTTACGAGGGCGCTGTGCAGATACAAATTATGTGGCATTATAATAGCGCCGATAACACCGACAGCTTGTAACAATACGGCACTATCGCAATCTTTGCATATCGGTATGAACATTCCTTTCATCACCTCGAGCTGCGGGGGATCCGAGACGATGTACCCGTAATCAAAAGTCGCAGCCATAATGGTTATAAGAATGCCGAAAAAGAATTCGAGCTTACGAAGACCATATTTGTCGAGGAATAAAAAGGTGAACATGTCGATTATTGTAATAAGAACGCGTCCCCATATAGGAACCGCTTGATTGGACAAGAGATAAATGGCAGTAGCTGTGCCTATAACCTCCTGCATATCACTGCCTATTATAGCTATCTCTATCAGGATTCATAAAACGATACGTGGAACTTTTTTGTACTGTCTGTAGCACAATTAGGCCAAGTGAAGTCTGGTAATGACACCCAAACGAGCGCTGAGCCTCTGCATTACTAGGCCAAGGACTGTTGCGCTTAATAAAACCCATAGTAACTTGTAATTGGCTATAGCTCCAGATTGGAGATCAGACTCGATGTTGCCAGGATCGAGATAAGCTATGGACATTAAGAAGCCAGGTCCGGTGAATGCCCATAATTTTCAAAAACTGAATGACGTGCCTTCAATCTCCGGGATGGGTATCCTCTCTTCTGCGAAATAAGTTTGATTCGCATTTGGTGATAATGACGATGATTCGCTAAGTCTTTCGTTACTCTGGGTTTGCAACTCCTGCATTCGTTGATGGGCAATCGTCGTCGTTGTTCCTGATGGACCCTTACCGACACCGGATTTATCCCCGTTTGGTCGATCTCCGAGGTTTGCCATAATGATTTATAGCCACTATTTTCTGGTTTTCCTTTCCGCTGGGTTCAGCACTCTACTGGTATACTGAACTGGCAAATCTTGGCCCACTTTTTCTCCCTGAGTCAGTGTTACAATCCGCTGAACTCTCCTGAGTACGGGGACGCGTAACACGGTTCGATTTCTCTTTTCGAGGCAAGGCAATTAAGCCCTTTCCTTCAGGGACGGAAATCTCGCCTTTACTTTACTACAATTCGTTCGGAGGGCTTTTCGACTAGGACGGCACCGTCTTTATTGACTGGTCTGATGGTCAATCTTGACCTATACGAAAGGTTGTATGAGAAAGATTCGACTCACTCTTTCGCTGTTCGTATGATGCTGGTGATCAGACGAAGCTCGGTGCGATACGACGGTAATTCTTGTAGACTCGGTGAGGAGTGAAAAGATTATGGTCGATGCGAATTCGGTTATCAGACTTTATTTTTCACGAGCACGTTACTTTTTGACTCTAAGATTTCCTTACAATATACAAGCTTGCTTCGATGAGTTTACAACTTTTATACTCAAACAGGTGACGAGCAAGAATGCTCCGCAGATTCTGTTGCGCAAAGTGGTTGCGTTGCTGGTCCCCGTTGAAATTGTAACTGCCTCTTCAACGAAAAAGGTCGCCTTCTTATATTAAATTTTTGCATCTGCTTATGAGTAGTTCGATTTTCTGATTGGTCGATTATATTGATCTTTAGGATTATTCGGTGGCTTAGTCATATAATGGAAGGGTACCCAGGCTTCTTCGTGTCGGCTGCGAGGGACTCAAAGAAAATAAAAATAAAAATATCGAACTGTATCGTCGAAGAAAAAGAGATACGTGTTGTTATCTAAAGTGTGTCGCGTGGGTTGTCGGAGCTCGGAAAAAGTGTAGGTCACGTAGGTTTTTTTTTTCTTTTTCTGAGTTCGAAAGAGAGGTGTGATAAGGTGGCGTCAACTAATTCGAGACAGATGGTGTTTTGTGTGATAAGCTTGGTGAGACTTTGAAATTATTCGGAGTTGGTGTCTCAAATCGTAATACTTAGCACGGCTCCTATTGCAACGTCCGAGGCGTCTGTTGTTAAAATAAATGCCTTTTTGAAGTCGGGATATTGCAATAGAGGCGCGGTGCATAGAGTATCACGAATATCCTCGAAACTGGACTGTGTTTCTTTGGTCCATTCGAACTTTGTTGTCTTCTTCGTGAGTTCAGAAAGTGGTTTTGCTCAGCCTGAGAAATTCGGAATGAATTTCCGGTAATAACCAGCGAGACCGAGGAACTCTCGCACATTCTTCGGTGTTTTTGGTAGGGGACAATTCTTCACGGCGATCAGTTTTTTAGTGTCCGGTTGCAACCCGTTTTTGCTCAGGATGTGTCCCAGATAGTTGACCTCTTTACGCAGGAACTCGCATTTATCGAGTTGCAGGATCCATCCGCTCCTTCGCAGGCGTTGAAACAGCCAGTTGACCTTCGTACGGTGTTCTTGAAGGGATGTCGAGAATATTACGATGTCATCTAGGTATACGAATAGCTCCGTACCTGTTAATCCCGTCAAGACATTGTCCATTAGTCGTTGGAAGGTGGCGGGTGCATTCTTTAGTCCGAACGGCATTCGTGCGAATTCGTAGTGACCTCGAGGGGTGGTGAATGCTGTTTTCGTCTGGTCTTTCTCCGCGGCTCTGATCTGGTGAAAACCGCTAGCCAGATCGAAGATTGAAAAATATTTCGCTCCTCCGAGGCGGTCCAGAATTTCTGTGATGTTCGGCAGAGGGTAACTGTCGCCGACAGTTTTCTCATTTAGCTGCCGATAGTCGATCACCATCCTCCACCTTTTATTCCCTTGAGAATCAGCCTTTTTGGAAACGATCCAGAGAGGAGAATTGTAGCGGGGTGCGACGGCTTAATAATTCTGTTTTCGAGCAGACCCTTGATTTGCCTTTCGATTTCCTCCTGATGCACCCTCGGGTACCGATACTGTTTGGTATGGACCGAAGTATCATCGACAGTCGGGATCACATGCTTTACCGCGTTTGATCCCCTTAACTCGTCGCCGGGCAGGTGAAAAACGTCCGAATTATATTTCACGAGGTCACGGACGTGTTTACGTTCTAGGCTATTCAAGTGGTCAAAACGCAAGCTCTGCAGAATTGTACTCACTCGTTGTTGTTTGGAGGTGATCGGTGCCGCGCGTCGTTCGTCGTCGGCGTCGGACAGCGGCCCGGATCTGATTTCGTATGGCTCGAGTTCCTGAGCCGGTATTTCGAAATCGACGTCGTCGCTGTGTGTGTTGGTCGCGATGGCATAACAAGTGCCGTTGCGATTTGTCACTACAGCTTCACCGATGTGAACGTGAGGACCGAGCTCGATGCGTCGCAAATATCCGTCGTACACATTCGAGTTTCGCAATTTCAGCGCGATTTGCTGCCTGCTTCATCCCTCGAGGTGAACATTGACCGTTTCTGCTTCTTCGAGAGCGGGTTCGAATTCGCTGCGATTGCTTGATCGGCTCGCTCCCGGTGACCAATGTACCGTGATTATAAGAGATCTCGGCCTTTTGGTCATGGAGGAACGGAGCACCTAGGAGTCCGTCCGATCGCCGTAGGCGTTCTCCATTAAAGACGTGGAAAACTGCGTATGCCTTCCTTATCTCGAGAGTGATAATTCCTAGCGTTCTTATCGCGTGAGGAACCATACCTCTGATTGAGCGCGTATCGCTAGTATCGACCTCGAGGTCTTCGTCAAGAGCGCTGACGTGGTTAAGGTTCAGAGACGAACCTCCGTCTACGATGAATTCGGCGTAGCCCTTTCTGAATTGCGGCGAGTCCACCTTGACTCTCGCGGGTGGAACCTTTTTGAGGAGGCATTGTGGTCCTCGCGAGGGAGCAATCGCACGCTTTTCCTCGTGTCTGCGGTGCTCGGGGTTCGCTCTCCGATTTCTTCTTGTGTACTCGTCCGGCGATTTGCTGGGCGAGCGCCCTTGAAGTTTAAATGCTTGTCGGAGTTTGCGGATGGCGTCCTCGAGGGGTCCTGAGGGGATGGCGACCGCCGTTTCCATCGAGATTGCGGCGGTTCTCCCGGAGTTTTCCGACAATGCGGGCATGGCCTTTCGGTCTCGATCTCGCGATATTTCGGCGCGTATGACGAATGTGCTCGGCGATCGTCATCGCCAGGGTATCTCGTGTCTGTGATGTAGATTCTCCTGGGTTCCTTCTCGTCCTCGCAGGAGGACGACTCCGATGAGCTGCAGTCGTCACTGTCAGAGGATTGCGAGGAGCTTTCGGACGATGATCGCCTCCGTCGCGACTTCTTCTTCTGGCGCGAGCTCTTCTTGTGCGACCTGCTGGACTTTTTTCCTTCCGCGCTGCCCTGGAAGCGTCGGCGATTACGCCGCGCTCGCTCCTCCTCGACGACGAGGTCGAAGGCGGTGTCGAGGTTGGTCGGGTTCTGGAGCCGCACTTCATACCTGATATCGCTCGGCAATCCCCTCAAGAAATTGCTAAGCGCCATTCTGTCGAGATTGTCGAGGTCAGTTCTTACTTCCGCGACTGTGCGATCACCTCGGGTCGCGCCGCATGCCTTTTTGATGAGCTTAGAGGCCCGTGTAACGTAATCGCTCACGGACTCGTTATGTCGGAGTTCAAGCCGGTGGAGCTCGGTAACGTACAAGTCAGCATGTTTGCCTGGCGCGAACTTGGCCTTGAGGTGTTTTACTAAGGCGTTCAGGGTCTCTATGGTTCTACCTTTTATGGAGTCCCTGGCGGCTCCGTGAAGCTTCGACTTCACGCCCTTTCGAAAATCCGGTTCATCGGCAGGGTTGAGTAGTTGGTACTCATTTGCCAACCCTTGAAGGAATGTCGACAGCGATTTTCTCCTGCCGCCGAATGTCGGAAGGGCGCGCAGTGATTCGCGGATTTCTCTGTGTCGGTTCTCGAGCGTCGTCTGCTCTAGGAGCGACGTTAGTAGTTCCGCCATTGAGGATGAGGGTTGGGGTTTGTTATTGGAAATACTATGTGAGTTGGTAGACAGAGATCCCACTTCTGACACCAGTTGTTAGGTTCGTATTTACGGCCTAATATTTTATTATTTTATTATTGCGTTCGGATTGGTCAGGATTCCGACGCATGGATCCCTGTCCTGTTTAAAGAGGGGTATTCACCTCACCTGGTTTTCCAGTCCCGCGTGTGTGTGTATGCGCTGTCACTGCTGGCTGCCTGTGTGTGGGTCGGAAGAAATGAAATTGGAGATGCTTCGTCGTTCCTTTCTTTCTACTCCACTCCAAGTGTGGTGCAGTCGTTTATTTGAATTACACACTTATAACTTAAATCGCGGCAAAATACACATGCACACGCGCGTCGACTGCTACGCTCGCGATAGCTGAGTCGGCGGAATGAAAGTCTAGACGCACGCTGTGCGTTCTAATTATTTGTATTTTTGGTTTCGAGGATAGATTCGATACGTCCGACGCGAAAAGTCGCGGCTCCTCTAAGGGTCGACAATTCGTGAGAGTTCTTAGTTATTCTCAACGGTTCCGCGACACTCCGGTAACACTCACGAAACTCGAGATCTGTGCAATGTACACACCACTAGGGCACGAGTACCGGTACCGAGGGATACGTCTGTCGAGACAGAGAAATCAACTAAGACTAATGAGATTTTGGTCGGTCCGGACCCTCGTTGCCTTGGGGAAGGAGCTCGTGGGGGTTACCGGGAACAATATGTCGGTCGTCGATTGGGAAGTTGATTTGTCGCAATCGGGTCAACTTCCCAATCGGCAGTAGCATTTCGAGAAGGGCTCTCGGGGCCGCTGAGTTTTGAGAAGAACTCGCGGGGCCGGAGCATTTTGAGAAAATATTGTAGGCCGCGCTGACCGTGTGGCGCGTGGTCGGTGTTGCGGCGATAGCTTCGGTGAAGCCGAAGTGTGCTGCTGAGGCGGCGATTTGGGCGATTTCCACATGGAGTTGACTGCCGGCGCGGAGTGCGCTCATCGTGTTGTGGAAGAGAACGGATTGCGCAATCTGGCCGTTGCCAGATTGATCGGTCCGTAACAAGGGTTTCCTTCATAGTATACCAAAAGGTGAAGTACCATTTGAGATGTTGCACATTGATCATTACTATCCAGGGGATAAAAAACACCAAGCAAAAAGACACATTCTCGTCGTGATCGGTGCGTTTACAAAGTTCACCAAGCTATACGCGACAAAAACCCTTGGAACAAAAGAAGTTATTAGGGGTCTGGATCAATACTTCTCTTATTATAGCCAGCCGAGAATCATTATTTCTGATCGCGGTAGCAGCTTTACATCCGAAGAGTTCGCATCCTTTCTGGATGAAAATAATATTACTCATATAAAGATCGCCACGGGTTCGCCAAGGGCTAACGGGCAGGTGGAGAGGGTGAATCGAGTTTTAGGACCAATGTTGGCAAAAACAATCGATGACGCGTCCGGTCGTCATTGGTATCGTGTGTTGGTAGAAATTGAATATGCACTGAATAATTCTGTCAGTAAAGCAACCGGTCAGACACCGAGCAAGCTCTTGTTCGGCGTAAGTCAAAGAGGCAAAACCGCCGGCACAGTACGGGACTTCCTCGAGGATAACAGTGATAACAACACACGCGATCTCGAAGCCATTAGATCATCTGCGTCAGAAAGAATCGAAAAAACCCAGGAATACAATAAGAAGTATTTTGATAGCAAAAGAAAAGAAGCAACTGTCTATAAAGCCGACGATTATATAATGTTGAGAAATTTCGAGAATACGCCAGAAGTTGCGAGAAAATTAATACCCCGTATTTAAAGGCCCTTACCGAGTTATGAAAGTCCTGCGCAATGATCGCTACGTTATAGCCGATTTAGAAGATTTCCAACTGACACAGCGGCCCTACTGTGGTGTATGGGAAGCAGCAAATCTCAGACCTTGGCGGCCTAACGAGATTTCTCAACAGACCGACGAAAAAAAAGGGACAAACTGTAAATAGCGAATTGCACGTACATAATCCGGGACGGATTATTCTCAGGACGGCCGAACTGTGAGCCAAGTAAATACAAGTAGATACTGCGAGCGGACTACTTGCCGATGCGTAGTTAATAGAGTATAAGAAGAGCGGCGTATTAATATCGACAGAGGACAATTGCACTCTAGAATCGCCAGTTCGTCCCGAGACTCGAGAAGAGTATTATCGATTTAAAATCAAAACCAATATTTCGTTAATGTATAAAATAAAAAAATAAAACAGTCAACCATATTTTATTTGACATTTTCAACGTTTAATTTTATCCTTTCTAACTGTGTTTATTTCTTTAACACACCCCTTACACTTCTGCTTATTATCTTTCATATATTTTTTACATTCCTGTACTGTGTCAGTACCATGTTTCCGTTTTAAGTGTCCCAAAAAGTTAGATGTCGTTTTGCCATAGCCCTTAACTTCTTTACTTTGCGCGTCCGAACACTTCATACAAACTGCTACCGTGTTGTTCTCTGTGTATTTGTCTAGTAGAAGCTTGTAATAGGTACCGTCAAATAAAGCAGAAGAAGAAATTGGTGAATTGACAACTATTGTTGAATTGCCAGAATTATTTGACGACACCGACGGATCATTTGACACACCACTACTATTAGAGTCCGTAACGTCATCATCAGAATTCATGTTTGTTTCTTAAATTAATCACTGAGTGAAACAATATCGCAAACTTTTGCAAAATCCGAAAAATTCATAGCCAACCGACCGCAAGGCGAGCGTGTGCCTATACTGTTTAACGCTTAGGGCATCGTCATAACAAATGACAAAGTTGGCTCCGTTACGGAGCCATCCGTCATTTGTTCCGCAACTCCGTAGGCTCCGCTGCGGAATCAAATGTTTTTAGCATGATTGCGTTTAAGATACTACGGTATCATCGTCATTGGCAACTGTTATTGTGAGGAGTTTTTGATGTTCTCTTCTTTCTTTTCTACGTATAGATGGCGAAATAACGGCGAATAACATTTGTACTGATGACTTTTGACTGATTGACTTTTTGATTTAGTTGTTTTATTATACATTTTATTTGGACAGAGTTAATAGTTAATCAAATAATCAAATTAACGATTAATGATTATGATTAATAATCTTAATCATTTTAAATTTGATTATGATTAATTAATCGTAATCAAATTTTTAGATTATGATTTTTAATCATTACTTTTTAGTCATTAATCAGATTAACTTTGGGCCAACACTGATATTGTCCAATGAATAATCGCTGTGGTCAATTCCTCCTATTCCTCTATAATCAGTTCTTCTAGTATATCTTCAAGATCCTCACTTGCATATGATTTATTAGTATCCGAGTCCGAACTCGATGAAATTCTATTTTTAACTTTTTTTCTAAAACTCACAACGTTTTCATCACTACTCTCACTTTCAATTGTATTTTCACGCCGTCCAATGAACATTTTCGGGATAAAAAATTATTGATGTGCGTTTCAGAAGAAGTACGCTTCTCAACTGAATGATTTAGAATAACTGCGTTGAGATCCGTTGCAGATCTCTAGCCAAAACGCTTATTGTTTTCCAGGGAAGGGGAAAACGATGTATCATTTTTATGGGTCGAAGAGCTCTGTAAATGTAGACAATCGATAACGTATGGATTTACATTGTTACTCGCTACTCGAGTTACATTGTTGGTATTCCCGCTTACCTCTCTGTTTCGGGTCTGGTGCGCCAACAGTAAAATTTGGGCCCGCGAGACACTCAACCGAATCACGCTTGACGCCAAACGTGTTAATCTGTAATGTTTTTCGAAAAAAAATAGCGCATATTGATAATATCAGTAGCCCCCGAAGATTAGTCTAGTAAAATACATACACAGCAGCAAGATCAGCCACCATGTCGGAGAACAGGCGACAAGAACGTGAGATGTGGGGTAAGTTTTTTTTTGTTATTTCCTTTTTTTTTAATTTACTCATTTGTTACTCACTGTTCTTTTAAACGAGTATTTTCCCCCGAATTGCACTTTTTGATGAATATAAACTTTTTTCCTCGCGTCAAGAATGCAACATGTTGTAGAAGATTTTTCTTCCTATTGTTACGGACCGTTCATCATAGCAACAATCCATCGATGCACACGCATCCCCGCCACCAAATTCCATCAGATACGTCGACCCGCGATGGAAATTTTCGACGCAACTCCACACGCTACTTAGCCATCACTTATTTTAAGCAATTCTAAGAACGTTTGCAATAATCAATCGACCGATTTCCCAATAGGCAATTCGACACTCCCGAATTACCCCCACGGGGCTCCCTAACACCGTCGTCCCATGGTAACGAGGATACCAATCGATCGAAGAATCATCAGTCTTAATTGATTATTCCGTCCTGATAGACGTGTCCCTCGACCGACCGTTACTCAGACCTTAAGAGTAAGCATACTCTCGCGCGCATAGATTGTCGCGAGTGTACCTTCGAGTTCGGGAAATTGAGTGACCAAATCGGCAAAGAACTCTATACGTGAATACAACCCTTTTGCGGCGCATCACGTTCTCGTAATATCTCTGTACCGCGATAATTACCGGAGCGGCATTACGTGTCAGAATATTTCGAGTGTTAAATACCATTCCATAAACAAACTGTAAGAACTCTGCGACTCGTGTCACTTTCCGAACGCTCGGCTCCTTCTTTTTGCCGACCCAACGGAATCACTACATCGTGGTGGCAGCGTCGAGTACGAGCACGCCCGTGTAAGCCACTTCGATCGTATTTGTGATAATATACAAATAAACGACTCGCTACTATCGGCGAACTAAGAGAATAACTCGTTCTGACCTACCCAACTTCCTCAGCTATTCGCCGACGCCATCAGATCGACGGAACACACACACACACACACGAAAACAAGGTGAGGTACGTTACGCCGCTTTAATCGGACAGAACCCACACGTCGAGTACCCTGACAACTCGACTTTTTAAAATCATAATAAAACCTTAACATATTACGACGGAAAACCGTACGTAACACTATATTAATCCGGTGAACTTATAATTTTTAGATAGTTTTTTCCGTGAACCGTTTTGTTTTCATGGATTAGAACTTTTTTTCAGCGTTTTCAAATTTCTTCCCCATTTTTTTTCTTAATTATTCCTTTTGAGGGAGAGACATTTTTATTTAATTTTAAAACATGTTCATTTTCACGATTCACTGATTTTTTAAATTCAATCTATTTAGTTTTCGAATTTTTATTCATTATTATAATTTATTTTTTTCATTTATGTTGTAGGGTATCGCCAAATAAAGCCAGGAGTATTCATCTCGAACGAATGGGTGATTACGCACGAGCGATCGCACATCATTAGTGCCATCGATGCGTCATTGACGGTCGTGGGTACAAATCCGATTAGGACGTGTGATATTTTATTTTATTTTAACGTTAATTTAAGTTCATTTATTGTTCCGATCAGTCTAACATTAGTTTGGGGGCCTTATAATTTTTTTCTTTTAAATGGGCCTTTGCAATTCGATTTTAATAGTAATGAGATCCGTAAACTCCTGCATTATATAGATAATTGTGACAAGTATAACGATTAGAATGAATGTGGGTAACACAAGACAATGTATGTAGACGGGCATATCGATTAAAAACACAGACATCGATTCACCTCCTTGTGGGCAGGCACTCAGATTATTTTATTAAATATACGATAGAATTATTTATTGCAACGACTTATCTTAAACTCCTTTTGTCATGGAGGTAACGTGAGATCAACCCTAGGGCAAGCTGTTCCTCTGATTATCGGACGACAACTGATGATCGATCGGTGACGAACCGGTCGCACGATTCGATCGACTCCCCACCACCGTGTCATACTCCGAATGTACATACATCTAACGACATTATTATGTGAATTTCATCACAGACGATGGCGATAACCGAGATCGGACGAGTAATGGGGATGGTAAACCGCCGAGAGGATGGAGCGATTTTCATCGATAAAATATAAGAACTGAAGTATGTAGGAATTTTGTTATAATTTTTCATGCTCGTTATGATGACCATGATATAATCATTATATTTTTTATTTTAGAAAAAACGAGACATCCAAGGCGGCGGTAGTCAGAGATTGGCGAAAAAAACTAACTAACTACAATTCCATTCCTGAATGTTTTACGTAAAATTGTGATTCATATTTTTCTTCAACATTTTCTCCGATCATGTATACTTACATATATTTTGTATCAAGTCAAAAATATTTTGTATGATGGAAGAAACCCTTATCCACAGCCCGACTATCCACGCTTTCACCAAAGTACATTAAGGAGATTTACCTGGTCAACGAATTAACGAACACATTGTTACGGACCGACCAGCCTAGCAACAAGCCGGCTGAACGATCCACCGATGCACGCGCAGCTTTGTCATCAAATTCCTTAAAATGCGCCGTTCCACGATAGAGGTTCCCACGAAACTTCACGCACCCCCGAGTCATCACTTATTTCAAAGCAATCCTCGGAACGCTTACACTATTGCACTAAAATCAGGAATATTCTAGCAAATCGAGCTCCTAATAGGAAACCCGACACTTGCTGTTACCCCCACGAGACTCTCCCAACGCCATCGCCCACGGTAACGAGGATTTCAGCCGACAAAATTATCATCAGTCTAACTTGATACCTGCGTCTTAACAGACGGATCAATCGGTCGAACGTACTCATACCTTAGGGCAAGTACATCTCGCGTACCTAGAGTCTCGCAGGTGACGTCGAATGCGGGAAATCGAAATAACTGTTTAGAATTCTATACGTGTAAGCTAACCTTAGCGGCGCTTCACGTCCCTCGAAATATATCTGTACCGCGATAATTACCCTAGCGGCATTACCCGTCGGAATATTTCGAGTATAAAATTCTCAAATCAAAATATCGCCGAAATATTATCTTCCACTAATACCGAGAGCGCTAGAGTCAGGTGAGTCGATCGCGTTCCGAACGCTCGCCCCTTTTTGCTAACGCCAATACGATCACTCCCGTACGAGTTCAAAATAAACACTTCAAGTATATCTTGCGTGTATCATCTCTGCGGCCTAGGCTGCCGTCCCCACCGACCTTCCCAAAAACCCGCCGACGTCAACAGGTCGGGGAACAGAACCACGCACATATATATAAAAGATGAGGTGCGTTACGCCGCTTAAAACTTAGACAGAACCCACAAGTCGAGTTCCTGATGCTCGACTTTAAATAAAAGCAACATACAAAATGAATATATTACGACGGAAACTTGTACGTAACAACATATTAATAAAAAAAATCAATTATTAAGAAATCCCTGAAGAACAGTCAACAAGAATGCGAGGTGTGGCTTAAGTTTTGTTATTATTATTTTATAATTCATTGTTTTTCTTAAATATATAGTGTGACGTTGCGCAATTTCCGTCGCACAGTCGGCCCTCAGAGGCAACCGTTCCACGTACAACCTAAAAACAGTAAGTGGAAAATTATTATTTTACTCCCAAATTCCCGTCTCTTCCCGATTATTGTAAATGTGCAACACTTACTGTCGCCCCGAAGAGTCATCCCCGAAGAAGAGACAGCCCGCCGAAATCGTCATCGTCTTCGTCGTCGTCGTCGTCGCTATCGTCCCGACCAAGGAAACAACAAAAAGTGGAAACGAAAAAACATTTACCTCCTCCATCGCCGCAAAAAGGACATCCCGAGGACATCACAACCGGCCCAGAATATCACCAAAGGAATTCTCCAGGACGTCCAGAAAATAAACGATAATTCGCACGCACAAACTCCACTCGCACTCACCTGCAAAAATTCTCCAACTCGTATACTCACCGTCAATCAGCCATCAATTGGCATAGTGACGGAGGAACGCATGAGATGACAGCAGCGCCCACCGAGTATCCTAAATTCCCATTACCCTAAGTCCCGACATTCATGAGAGCGACCCTGCCATATCGACGGACTGATCTACAATAATTACGCCCGTCCCGGATAGATCGCCCCAGCACTGTCCCGAAAGTATTGATGACCCATCGACCCGATATCACTTGACCCGTGTCGCTGAAAAAAAGAAAGGAAAAAAGCAAAAGAAAGAAAAGTTTCCTTTGCCTCGTTCAGCGGCAGAAAATTCGGGGCACAATGTAACGGAGCAGCGTACTCGCACTCCTCACTCCGGAGACACGATACTGCCGCGAGGCCCCTCTAGGTTAGCCGGCACCACACATATGGACGCCGGCTTTCTCACAAGTGGAAAGGCATGAGAGCAAGCATAAATAGGCGAGTAAATTTCACAAGAGGAGGAGAGTCGAAGGAGAGTCATAGGTGAAGTCCTGATCACCTCAACCAGAGACCGAAAGTTTAGAAAAAGCTATGACTCTAGTACTCCGCAATGAGGAAAAAGGGGGGGGGGGCTATAGAAGGACTACGGTACAAGGACGGGAAGTGGCAGAATAGTAACTCATGTCAGTGAACGAGTATTAGGGAGAGGATATTCCGATGAAGCTGGGACTGTCATCTCTGCCAGGAGAACACGGGTGACTATCGAGGAAGGAGAAAATAGCAGGACGAAAAGGAGGGCCGTGAAGCGACACACGAAAGCAGAACTAAGCTCTCGGCGTGAACTCAGGGGAACCCCAACTTGACTACTGACACGGAACATCACTTAGGGGTCCCTCTCCGATTTTGTTAAAACTTTGGTATGAGGTAGAGTATCGAAAACTCAGCGACACGTATTTATCTTTATCGGCGGAAAAACGGTTTTGGGGGGCGAAACACACCTTCAAAACGGTTTTTTTTCAGTTGTTGGCGATAACGTTTTAACAGTACAAGATATAACAAAAATTCAAATTGCAACAATCTTTATTTTTTCACGTACTATATATTGGAGATGAAAACGACGCAGATACCAATAAATTCCATCTTATTTTTTGCAAAAATTGAATTTTTTCATACGTACTTCCGAGAATTTTTAATTGATTGACATGTAAATTTGTATACACGTGGAGGATGGAAAACTTGCGGATACATGTTTTTTGTTCTTCCGATATCTTGCAATTCAGGGGTTGTAACTGCCTTTCGATTCTTTAGGCACGTGCATCGTATAGCCAGCTAGCATTACGGAATTCCGGGCTAAATTGACATTAATATTCACGTTCGTGTATATGTTTGTAACTATCCCCCGTACGAGCAAAAAATTAAGGGGCGAACCACCCCTGTATGTATCTTTTCCCTATCCTCTATGAGAACGGGGTGGATCTAATTGACGGAAACCTATTCTATTTTGATGGGAGCACAAAAATCTAGTTGACGTGTTTTTGTATTTTTTCCAAATAGCAACCTTAAGGGGGTAAACTACCCTCTACCCGAACTTTCTTACCGCAGTCGTCTTTTCCCATTTAACGCGTCTTTGCTGATTCAAAATATTTCTAACAACTCCGGATCGACGTTTCCTCATGTTGCGAACTCAATATGAGACGCTGATTGTGAGAGAGTAATCCAACCCCTCTCTATTGTCCTTTTCATTGACGTTTAAAACATTTACCACGCTATTTTGATGAATATGGTTTTGGATACCTGTGGATATTTCGCATTAGTCTCTAATGCATTAATCTTTATTAATCTCTAATGTGTATTTTGCATTAATCTCAATAGGGGATACGCTAATTAATTTTTTTCATCAGATCTCCAGTATTCCACAGCTTTCCTTTTGTAATCATAGCTTAGGTCATCGTCGCTCGAACAATCGTCAGAATTATCATTTTTATCATCCCTATATGATAAAATATCTTCAACGGCATGTGCTTCGTACTGTTTAAATGATTCTTGAAAATCTAGCGTCCCTTCCTCTATCATCTCAATTTCATTGTAGTTTTGCATAGAGTCATGTAAAATCTTCTCAAAATTTTCTTTCAGTTCTATTTCTGCATTATTAACCCCGCGCACAGTGGTCCGAAAGCTCGAATTGCTGGTAAAAACTCAATAACTCAAATGCTTCTCAGCGAAAATTGCTAGTATTCCTGTATTTATAGTTTTTTGGGTCGCTGGTTCCGAAAATGAATGCAAAAATGCGAATTTCAAAATGGCGGACCAAAAATGGCGGACATTTTTCCCGAAAAATTTTACGATTTTGCTGAAATTCATACTATTACCGTTTTTTTGGATCGCTGGTTCCGAAAATGAATGCAAAAATGCGAAATTCAAAATGGCAGACCAAAAATGACGGACATTTTTCGCGAAAAATTTTACGATTTTGCTGAAATTTATAATATCAACATCTTTTGGGTCGGTGATTCCGAAAATGAATGCAAATATGTAAAATTCAAAATGGCGGACCCAACATGGCGGAAATATTTCGTGAAAAATGGTACAATTATGGTGAAAGTCATATTTTGTACATTAATTTCTTTAATTTAAACAAATTATTTCTTATAAAACAAAACGACATAACGTTTGAAGATACATATTAGTCGCTATCTGAATTTTCATTATCGACGTCATTTTGATCAATGATGTCATCCCTGTCGGCTTCTCGAAATCTGAATTTTGCATAACTTAGAAGCGCGATCGCTTCAGGAAACAAACTTTTTCCCATTTTGGGAGGTGCCTTTCGCAAACTCGAAATAAGTGGATCTGAAGAAGCTAGAAGTCGGAGAAAAATGTCTTCAATAGTTTTTTCTCTCGAGCATTTTCATGAGTAATGTTCACTGTAATTCCGCACGTCTTTATTTCGCGCCTCCTGAGCTTCCTCAGAGAGCTGTCCTATTGGCAAAATGGCTAATTCAACAATCCGTGGGCCATGTACATATAAGTACTTTATGTACAGTTGTGGGTATACAAAACCATGGGTATAATTCAACGAATCGATCAGCAGTCTAGTTGCAATATTTTTCAAACAAATCTACTTTGACGTTGAATCCGCTCGAAATAACTTGCAAAATGACATGAAATCTTTTCATCAACTGAGGATCGACCCCAAGAATGCAAGCAGACGTTTCAGTATTTTGAAAAAAACGCTGAGCCGTATTGCCGTCATTCGAGTTGCCCATGCCTTGCTTTGGCCGATCTATGATGAGGTGCAATTCGTCTTTGAACGTTTTCTGAATACCATTTTTACGTATTTTCAAAGTGTTTTTAGCTTCTTCGCCACGAGACTGCCATTTTTCGCTTTTCAGTTTATATCCAACATGGAGTAAACACTCGGAAAATCTTATCCAACAATTCAAAGTTGATAATCCGTATACCAATTTTGAATCATCGACTTTTATCTGTCGGATAGCCTGCAGATCGTTAAAATTTTTCGACGTTACATTGCACACGTAACATCTCATTGAGGACTTCGTACCAGTTACAGTATTGCAAACCTTTCCATCAATCATGGTAAAAGTTAAGTTGTAACTCACTTTGCAATCTTTGCCGTCAATTACGGTCTGCAAAGGTTCAAGTCTTGCAATTTGATCGTCAATGACGCGCTTCTCCTCGACAATCGATTGTTCCGTTTCGGGTTTAAATTGGAGTCGAATCGGTCGACAATACCATGGAGAAGAATGTCTAGGGTTTTTCCAAATCACAGGTTCGGAATTTTCATCTCCGTCGTAGCCAATAAGTTGTAAGGGAACGAGAGAAGTTAAGAGAACACTGGAATCGGAGCTACCTTCTTGAGAACATTTTTGTTTGTACTCCTTTTGTCCAGAACTTCCGTCGAACCCCCACTTAACAACGAGAGTCAAATTTTTAAGTCCATTGCCGCTCATTCAATCCAAAACATCGTTTTGAAGTTCCACAATTCGTTTACCCGTATGGTGCAGAAGAGATTGTAATTCAACTTCGGCGCAGTTTTCAGAAATAGAAATAGTTGGCGGATAACACAGTTTTTTGACCTCCAAAACGGAATTGTAAGTAGGAAAAACTGTACTATTGCATAATTGCGTGGTATGCCTGATATTTATATACTGCGACTTAGATAATTTTGAATCAAGAACGAGGGCTAAAGCAGTGTTTGGGGGCATTTTTGTTTCCGTTTTAGAAACCTTTTGCTTGGCAGATATGTATTTCACTGCTCGCGTGGGAGATTTGGAGGTTACATCGTCGACAACTTTAGCTGCTGAGACAGCTCCAGATTCGCGAAGAACCATTTTAGTAGCGTAGGAGAGCTCATCCGCGCTGTAACTCTCACGCAATTTCTGTACTTTCCTCCGGTTTGAACGGTCACTCGATTCGGAAAAAGAAGTTTGGGGACGCCCACCACTGTCTCTTGATTTTGTGGAAGCCACACTATCATTTGCATTTCTTTCTTGGTCCAGGAAGACAACCTAGTTTTATATATTGTTACACTTACGTTAATTTCTATATAATTAATATTTACCGTAATGCTTATCGATCCATCCAACCAGCTTTTGTTATTTGTTAGAAAACGATGCTCAACGCGGCAAGCATTTTGCCATTTCATTCTTAAATTGCAAATGACTTTTTTTAATGCCTGTCGTGAACGATCTTCAATATGGAACAAATGTGCAGCTTTATTAAGGAGTTTAACGCCCAAAATTTCGATAAGGGTATTGAGATTTTTGTCCCATTCCTGATGCATGGCGTCAAATAGTTGCTGTCGTGTCCACTGAACAACCTCCATCTTGGGTCCTATCATTAAAAATGCAGAAATTTCACTTATATTTTTTAAAGATTTTTTCCCACTCACACAGGCTTTTCCCTCTAAGATATCAATTCCCCAACAAAATACCGTAGTTATGAATTATATGTTGTATTAAGCGTCTCAGCTCATTCAGTTTTATATCGTCCAACTCACACAGTATTTAATGTACACAGCTAATTCAATCAGTTCTCTCTTGTATGACGCAGCTCTAATATTCTGACTCAGTTCTACTCTTCGTCTCTCTCACTCAGCTCTTTGTTCACTGTCGTTTTATAATACTCGCACGCTCTGACTCTTGACTGCTCGTAAGCTTGTAACGTTTTTCTACGCTTCTTGCCGGTCGCTCGCGTAGCGACGCCGTTGTCATGGCACTATTTAAAATCTGCTATTTCATGGCCACCACACTGTCATCTATATCGGCCCGCCAATATTACACATATACACAAAATAATACACAAAACAAAAGGTCTCCAGCGCCCCGTGGCATCAACCCACAAGGCTGGCCATGAGGCTCCGACCGAGTCGACATAACACTGCTTCAAAGAATGCGTGTTTTTGACCAATGGAGCAAACAAGAGCAGGTAATGCAAACGGCTTCACATTCTCTATAATTTTTCACACTAGGAATCGTTGAAACGTCCGTAGGATCTCCTGGGATCATAAGTAATTCTCTACAGATAGTAATGCAATTTAATGAAACAGAGTAATTTACAGCACTCGTATTGCATCATTAATATCGTCACCATAAACTCCAAAAATTGGCTCATTCAAAAAGTTTACGTAATTCACTTACCTTCTGGAACATTATCCATTTTTGTTCACTCGTTTTTGATGAAAATTGCAAAAACAACAGGCTTTTTTCTTGAGCGGTCGGAAGCGTACACACGCCACAGTCCCGCGCGGGGCTCAACGATGGTCACTTTCAAGCATTTACCACGGGCGAGGGATTCAATATAAACACCTACCCTTTTGGATTTTAATCTTCTAATACCATCTATTGAAATATATATGAAACTTTACCTCGTACGATAACTTTCAATTTTGGGGTCTGGCCAGGAATTCGGGCTTTTGGACCACTGTGCGGCGTGTGTACACTATATTTTTAAGTGCACGGTGTATATACCGGGTCTTTCAGGGAACAGTCGGGTTTACAAAGTTTTCTAGGCTTCCAAAAAATCTGAAAAAATTCTGGGTTACTTATTGAAGTGCCTATTGCATGGCTCAGCATCTACCAAACTCTAAAGTTTAAATCGTTCTTAATAAAAATTGAACAATGGTCTAAAAAGCGGAAAAACGGAGATTTGTTAAAAAGTTCATAACTCTACAATAAACAAACATTAAAAAAAAACGGTTCTAGGCTTTCGTAGCTTAGGCAATTATCTTTCAAAAGAATATAGTATTTTTTGCGTGGATTCCAAAAAGTTGAATTATTTAAGCACCTGAAAAGGGGAATATCTTACGGATTCATGCATATCATAATTAACGAAAAGGCAATTCTTCGGCACAAAATGATTTTTTATTATTTGAAATACAACTGGACTAATATATTAATGATGATCAAAGAAAAAAATAAATTATTGTGCGCAATTGTTGCCAAAATGCGTACGGTGGTCTTCGCAAACCGGCGTTTTGCACAAGACACAACAGTGCAGTATTTCTTTTTATTATCTTTCCAGCAAAAAGGCAAACAAATGTAGCAAAACTTTATTTTTTATAAAAAGTATGGAAAAATAACGGATTGATAAGCCTATAATATAAAAAAAAGTTTTGTCATTGAGGTCAAAGTTCGTAACAAATAGCCGAAACAACACCAAATAACATACAACATTTATTTTAGCTATGAACAATCTGAAAAACTACGAGAGAAAACAAAAATTATACCATTCACTTACCTTCGAAAATACTGACGCGGCGTGTATACTGACCCTTTTACCGAACGGACGCGACTTGCACTCGCTGAGGTCTGCAGGTAAATTGCCAGACTCAGGCGTCCCTTGTTTGGGCCTTTAGTCCCCATGACTATCTAGATTTTTTAGGGGAAGTAGTCGAAGCCCGTTAATCGGAATTTCTGCGATATTCATAGCTTGAAACGTAGTCAGTAAAAATTTAATTACGTTGATCGGGTTGACTTTTATTCTGATCATATTTTCAGTGCAACACAGCAAGTTCGCAAAACCCAGAATACAATTTAAAACTCGGTTATGGACTCGTACGTCTGAATTAGTACACTAGAACTGTTTCCCAGCTTTTATATGAAGCATCGAAATAGGAAAAATAATCCCCGCATTATGATATCAATTACAAAAATGCATTCAATGCACCATGACTATGTCGGCGCGCAGATATCAAGTCATGTCACAAAATGGCTGAGCGATCGGAGTTGCGCAAATCTCACATGAATCACGCAAACGTCTAATATCAACACGGGGAATGCATCTCTATGGGTGCATGTTATTTTTTAAATGAAAAAAAAATTTGCATTAAAGAAAGTAAATGGAAAAAGTACGGATACGTACGTATGAGAAACTTGTTTTCTATACGCGCACGAATAGAAAACTTGTTTTCTATCCATTAGAAAACTGAGGAGTAAGAGGCAGATCTCGGCGTCTCTCTTCCCCGGCCCTTGTTGAGATTAATGCAAAATAACCATTAGAGATTAACCAAAATTAATCCATTAGAGACTAATGCGAAATATCCACAGGTATCCAAAAACATATTCATTAAAATAGCGTGGCAACTTTTTAAATCGCCAATGAAAAGGAAAATAGAGAGGGGTTCGATTACCCTGTCACAATCAGGGTCTCATATTGAATTCGCAACATGAGGAAACGTCGATTCGCAGTTGTTAGAAATATTTTGAATGAGCAAAGACGTGTTAAATGGGAAAAGACGACTGCGGTAAGAAAGTTCGGGTAGAGGGTAGTTTACCCCCTATTTGCTATTTGTTGCTATTTGGAAAAAATGCAAGAACACGCCAACTAGATTTTTGTATTACCATCAAAATAGAACAGGTTTCCTTCAATTATATCCACCTCGTTCTCATAGAGGGTGGGGGGAAAATAAATACAAGTGTGGTTCGCCCCTTAATTTTTTGTTTGCAGAGGGGGGGGGGGGTATTTACAAATATGCACACGAACGTCAATAATGGCATGAATTTAGCCCGGAATTCCATAATGCTAGCTGGCTATACGGTGCTCTTGCCTCATAAATCGAAGGGCAGTCACAGCCCCTTGGTTGCGAGATATCGAGAAAACAAAAAACATGTATCCGCTAGTTTTCCATCGTCCACGTGTATGCAAATTTACATCTCAATCGATTAAAAATTCTCGGACATACGTATGAAAAGATTCGAATTTTGCAATAAACAATATGAAATGTATTGTTATTTGTATCGTTCTTTTCCAATGTATAGTACGTAAAAAATAAAGGTTGTTGCAGTTTGATTTTTTTAAATATCTCATACCGTTACAAAGTTATCCCCGAAAAAGAAAAAAAACTTTTTTGAGGGTGTGTTTCACCCCCTAAAACCGTTTTTCCGCCGATAAAAAAAATACGTATCGCTTAGTTTTCGATACTCTACCACATACCAAAATTTCAACAAAATCGGAGGGGGACACCTAAGTGATGTTCCTTGTGAATCGAGTAAGAAGGATCGTCGAAAATTCTTTTGGCATTTTATGTTCGGTTTTTCGTGTATTACAAGCACCTCTACTCTTGGAACCTCAGAAAGTCAATGCTGTTATAATGGCGTGTGTGTGCCTCCAGAATTTTCTACGTCAAAGTCCAACTTCGTCTAATTAATATTGTCCTGCGGTTGCTATGGATAGAGAAGAAAATGGGAAGGTTATACCTGGTACTTGGAGAGATGAACCAGAAATGGCATCTCTACTCGGTTTAAAAAAAGTCCCAAGGAAACCACCAACAAATGCGAAACTAATACGGGAAGCTTTTTCTAAATATTTTACGACAAATGGAGCCGTACCATGGCCACATCATCATTCATAATTTGATTATTTATATGCCGTAATCCACTTGAGGCACTGAAATTAGAAGCTGCTGCATATAGGTGGTAACACTGAACAAAGGATGCTTACCCGTGAACTTGTCTCCTGATGAAAGTTTTGCAAAAGAGACGAACTGAGAGTTTGTTTGCACTTGTTTTTGTCCTTTAGAAATCTCAAGGTGTCATATGTAAATCATTTACTCGTGTATACCTCGTCCTGACCTGGAAACAATTACCAATTCATTAAAATAAGTACCTGTTTCATACATGTAATAATTCACACTATCATTTGGTGCTTCTGCTGATTCGAACCATTTTGTCTTTACATACTCAATACCTTGTTTGCAATAAACTATTTTGTCATGATTGTGCCTATTTTATGTACTGCATATACCGCATTTATAGTATTTACACTACATATTTACTGCATTTACACTACGTATTTACTGCATTACCCTTATTAGGGCCAACGGGATTGGCTCCAGCTAATCTCAACATCCTGGGATCTATCTTTCCCGGTTTCTTTAGATGATTGCTCCTTGTGCCTTTCTCTTCTGTTCGAGGCAAGCAAGGCATTAACTTTTGTCTTCACTAATTCAGTAGGTACTCCCATTTTGATGGCAATTTCTCGCCAAGCGTCACTTTTCTGTAATTTATTGTAATGGGATTTGTGGTTAGGTTGCCACAGCTCTGCCTTCTCTTCGACCAATCCAATTAATTCAATGCATTTCTCGTCGTCCCCCTCCATTTTACATTACACAAAACCCATAACGTCGGTCTTACCGCAATAAAAACGTAATAAACACAAAATAATAAAAACGCAACACACCAACACGTACCTCGAAAAGTTCTGAGAACAATGGAATATCACTGGCCGCTCGTTTTCTCGCCGATATGCCGTCTATACCGGATACGCAACAAACACGAATCCCTTTGATGGTTCGTAGGTTTACCGACAAGTGGCGGAACACGCGCGAATGTTCAAGAATCCTGTTCGCGAACTCTGTTCGGCTCGGGGGAGTGTTTACACCGCCCGTGCATCGTGCTCGCGATTGTTTGCGAACAGTGTTAGCGAAAATTCTCGGTTGGTGTAAATGCGCCTTAAAGCTCTTGCTTACATTCCGTGGCCCTCGGTTCGCTCTACTCGCTCTTTCTTTGTTTAAAAGATTATTTTCGCTTTAGTACGAATTTGTTCGTTCGCACATTTCGACTATGTTATTGAACTGTAACGATCGCGGATGATGTATGACTGTAACTGCGGGGGTTGACTGTGTCCGTGTTGCGAGCGTTGTAGTCGGTCTATATAAATCTTGGTGCATATTAGCTGACGTTTCTGTACGTGTTTTCGTTATGTTTGGCCCTTTATTCCTTGCGCTGCGGGATGGGGACTCTTCATATTCCCATTGGAATTCTTCAACCGTAATTTTGAGTGATACGTTTCTATTTTCAATTTCCCGACTAGAAATTTTCATAGGGACAACCCTATATGGCATAAGAACCCTATCAGGTGAACCCTAAATAGGGAATCCCTCATAAGGTCTTGATAAAGATAGTATGCGAACAACCCTGCGATAGAAAGTACCGATAACATCCTTATAACATTTAGAGAGGGTCATCCCAGCTAGGGTTTGATTAGGGTAATGAAGTAAGCTCCAACAATGTTTATTTAGGGGTAACCCCATGAGTCATAGGTGAACATTTATTTTTAAACCTTATATACTTCCCAATAATAAAGACATATACAAATATATTTATGATAGATACTGCAATAAGTAGATATATTATGAGATTTTGTTTCATTGTAGAACTTGTTTTATTTTTTTATTCAGATCTCAACTTTTTATTTTATTTTATTGTGCGATATTTTGTTTTAAAAATAAACAATACCTTGAATATTTATTTTTGCCGTTTATTAGCAAAAAAACAATCACTTATCAAATGAAACATCCACATAATTGGGAGATTGATGAATTTTGAATTAGATGTATAATTGTCGCGCTAGCAGTACCGCCAGGCTCCGACAGATGGCTACGATTCTCGTGGACGGTATAGCGACCATAATTGTATATAACCGAGGAAATCAGTCTAAATGAGAATGGCATATGGATGGGGATTCATAACCAAAAAAATCGACCCCCGATTCGATCCGAATCGGACGCACTAGAATTGATTCTCGATTAAATCGGTCATTGCAAGATCGATTTTTGATTAATCGAATCGTTCGCCGATTGTTTCTTTACACTTACTTTTAATCCGGTAGCTTAACCGGTAACAAAAACATGTATGACAACAGCAATGTCGTCTTTTCCGAGAATAATAACGAGTTTTGTGGAACAGTTTTTTGTACAAACTTGCTATCAAGAAATAAAACATTAATTAAGTAAATTATAGGTTTATTCAATCAAAGTAATGAAAAAATTACATTTCCCAATATTTCAATTCGAGTGACTTTAAAAAGGTTTATCTAATCGCTCTGGATCCAGGCGATTCCTTTCGTCGGTCGCAATATTTCCGGCAACCGAAAAAAGGTTCTTTCACAAGGAACGGATCCAACTATACAAAAGTACTTATTAGCAATTGGCCTCACCGGGCTATACAAAGAATCTTGTTGATGATGCCAATATTTGATAGGATCCATCGTTTTGAAGTCGACTACGGGCTGTGTCAAATAATGCTTCAATTCGTCTTGTAAACCTGGTTCATCACTTTCTTGTCGCATTGATTGCAGCTGATTTTTTACCAACTTATTATGGAATTCCCAAATATTAGGCTCTTCTGCTTCCTTAATCAGACACTCCGAATCATTTTGTGAATCTTCAAGATTTAGATTATTCTCAAATCGTTTTTTGAGGCTATTAGCATGCTATTTATTTTATTAATAGCTTTGGAGCATGCTATTTTATGATAGAAATGAATTTTCTTAAATCTTGGATCCAGTAGTGTTTTGATAACTAAAGCAGTCACATGTTCCACCGTACCAACTCTCTTCCTTAATCCGTCCATAATCACATTTTGTGTGGCAGTGCCAATATCTGTTTGCGTTGTCATTGCATTGTATGTTTTCAAAAGACAGAATACTATTGGTATAATTTTGTTTGACGTTGCATATTTTTCTGCGCACACTTCTTTTGTCACAGCTTCTAAAGGTTTTAAAATATTTAAAAGATCTTTAAGGTAGTTCTATCGTTACAGCATTTCCGTTAGATTTCACTGAAAATTTGCAGAAGCGTTCTTTGATGTCATATGTATATGTGTATAAACTTTCAGGTGCCTTTATCGACTCAAAAATCACGATATTTATTCTTGAAAATCGTCACTTTTCGCAAATCTCCCATAAGAGCCCGTGTTAAATATCGCAACATTATACAACGAGTATCTCGATCTTTTGGTCGATGAAGCCTATTGAAATTTTGGACACATTTTTATATGACATCAAAGAAGCTTCGATTAGTTTTTATAACAAATCTTATGGAAAAAATTCATGATTTTGTTTATTATATAACAAATAAACTATCCGTAGGATCAATTTGAATTTTTAGTATGTTGTTCTTTAGTCGATTTGCTACAACGTTTCTTAATGAACTTTAACGCTTGGTCCACTTCCAATGTGAGAAAAAACGGGAATAAAATTGTAATCCCCCACCCAACGATAGGACTACCTTAATAACGAATGATGAATGTTGTGTGTGACCGTGTGGATGTCCGTTATAGGTAATTTTCGGCTACGTCTCGGTCGATGATACCAGGTGGTAATGAAAAACAGTGTTTACGTTTCGATCCTGGTTTGGATCCTCTTCAGAAAATATGCTTTATTGCAGCTAAAATAGTGATATTCAATTCGTTATACTGTGTGTTATGTGTAACATTAATTAGTACATTTTTCGTCATCGATCATATTGAGGATCAATCACATGGACAAATTCATACAGGTTAAGTATTATGAGAGTGGACATACCTTAGTACTTAATTAGTTATAGTTTTCGAGATGTATTTCTACGGTAGCGGTTGAAGAATTATTTGTGATAGAAGAGAGTGCAATATAATAAGTTGATCATGGAGAATTGGCCGATTCATCCATTTTGTATGTGAAAGAACGTGTATGCTGGAACTCTAGCCAAGTGATATTCTGTTAGATATTCTCTGTGAATTATGAATAAGAGCAAATAACACGGAAAGTTAATCTGTATCTACATTAGTTTAAAATGGCTGAGTAATTACCAGTAACGTTTCAGTGGTGATGTTACAACTCTCAATTTTCAGTAAGAGACAATTTATCCGTTAAAGATTTGAGAAAGATCTCGATCAATGTCATCGTCCGCGAATCTGCAAACATACTAATGCCGAGAGACCATCGAGGCCTCTTTGTATTGTGGAGCAGTGCCGTATATACTGAGTTCGCAAATGATTAAGAAGGGCCCCTCATTTCGTTAATATGTGGCAATAGGAATCCATGGTTTTCAATTTTATTCTCATCAGGTGTTTTTGAGTGACTAGTTACTACGTATATTGTTCTTGCGCAATGTATGTTGCTATTGTCAATGGTTATATTAATCATTGGTTAAGTTATTGTATTTTTCTCATTCGAATATGTCATTTATAAAATACTGTTGTATACGTTACTTAGTCTTTGAATATCAGTTTGAAAATTAATAGAGACTGAGTGTGACTTTATTTCGAGCATTTCTAAAATGAGTCGTTTTTTCAACCATTCTTCATTGTCTAAGATTTTTACATGATTAAAGTTAAAATTGTGTTTCACTTGAATGCTATGCAGCGCTAGAGCAGTGTGTGGTGTATCGGTGTGTTTGATACTATTTTGGTGTTCGTTAATTCTTGTTTTTAGGTATCTTTTTTGTCTGCCCGATGTATACTGCATTGCAATCTGAACATTTTATTTTGTACACTACGTTAGCTCTGTTGGTTGATTCAATTTTGTCTTTGGTTGATCCTATAATTAGTGAGATATTGTGTTTGTTATTGGTCACAAGTGTTATATTGTATTGTTGCAAAAGACGGAATAGTTCATAATGTATGTTCTGTGTATAGGGTAAATTCATTATCCTTGATGAATCGAATTTCGTGGCGGTAGGTGTATCTGCTGCTATTTGCTTCAGTCTTCGTTTAATGATTCGACTTGTGAGAAATTTTGGATAACAATTTCAGTTCATAGTATTTCTGATGAGTGATAAGTTATCTTGGTGAAAAGATTTGTGCGCTAATTTTATGGTAGGTGAATAAAAGAAAGGTTGTCGGGCAAGTGATATTTATTCATCAAGATAAACTGATATTTTCATACAAGAAATGAAACTATAAGATATAAACTATTTATTAGTTGTCATATAACTAAAATTACATCCATAAATTGATACAAGTAATAGATTGAGCGATGAGCACATTTTTCGCTTCTATTTGTATTTTTATACAAGAAACCAAACTATAAGATATAAACTATTTATCAGTTGTCATATAACTAAAATTACATACATAAATTGAGTACATAAATTGATACAAGTAATAAATTAAGCGATCAGCAGATTTTTCACTTTCATTTGTATTTTTATACAAGAAATCAAACTATAAGAAACATAAATGGAGTACATACACAAATTGAATACACAAATTAATACCAGTAATAAATTTAGCGATTAGCACATTTTTTGCTTCCATTTGTAACTTTCTTTGACGGCCAATTTGGATATTATATTACCGTCGAGATCAATACTTTTGCCTGTGAGAATACGATTCATCTTCTGACACCAACTACTAAGTGAAGACTCTACAATTGCTAAAATAAATTTCGTTCGAAACAAAGATCCATGATCGTTGCATTCAAGTTCCCCAAAGGCGGACTCGAGTTGAGGACCGATGATTTTTGTTAAATTTCTTGTATAACTTATTCTCCATATCGCAGCCTCGAAATGGGCTATCGAATCTAAAAACTGTTGGTCATTTGAATGTTTTACTAACGATTCTTTGCAAACTGTGCAATTCGGCAAAGCTTTCGAGCTTAATATCCTGATCAAAACTTTGTCACATCTGTCATTCTGAATGTTTTTGTTCTGAAAGTGATTCGTATTCGCGTTTTGATCAACGAGGATTGCTTCATCGTCAAGTTCTAAATGTACGTCTTCGGCAGGGACTTGATTGGAACGAAACAAATTAAGTAATGACATCATTTCGCCCGAATCTTCTTGACAATTAGCGCAAGGAGAATGACTCGAAGTTATATTATTAATCAGCGATGATTTAAATGATGCCGAAAAACTATAACACGTGAGGTTGATGTTTCGCACCCCATGGCTTCGCACTTGCCAGAAGAAATTTTGGATACAATCTTGATTCAGATTTCGGGCTTTAATCGGCTTCACTCCCCCGGCTTGTAACTTAGCCCATACTAACGACAATCCTCGAATAGTTCGGCGCCCGTTGGTAAGCGCCAAAACGTGTTTTGATGGTCGATTCGTTATCTTGGAGACAAAACGCATTTTTGCAAGGCGTCGAGATGATTCGATCCAAAATTTGTGATGAGCGCTGTCTTTGTCGATGCAGGCCTTTAATGCATTTTCATCTCCACCTCCTTTGCCTCCGTTGACAGAATCGAAAAGATCGTTGAAAAAAGCGATCGTTTCGGAAACGATACGTCCCTCCTTGCCTGGAGTTTTCGATCGGCCATGAGGTGTATTGATATAACCTAAGGACAACAGAATGTTGTTATAAATAAGAAAATAGTGGTTGACAAAAACTAAATATATTTGCAACAAAGGTGATATTTCTGAGATTGCTTACCATCAATGTTTGACAAAAATCCGATAAAACTAGACAGTCGTTTGCTGAACACATGGGCAGCGTGCTTCACTCGCATTTTATGAATTTTTTCCGGCACGACGTGCGCTTGCGTTAATTTTGGTACTTGCCGACAAGTGCCATTCGCCCGAACGTCGATGTCATATGCCAAGCGGATAGTGTCTCAAGTGATATATTCCGGCTCCTTTTTTTAAGTCAAATCTACGTTGATCTCCAGTTTCTTGTCCAGTAGATTATTTCTTATACATTTCAATAAATGAGGTGCATCATACATGGGAATGATCTCACTTGAGCCAATTATTATTGAGTCACCTGGTGGCAGAACGGAATTTTTGTTTATTAACCACATTAAATAAGTATAGTGTGTCGTGGTTGAATATAAATAAAAATAAATATTATATTTGCATGAAATCTGAAGCCAAATTGGTTCCGTACATATATAGTTTTCAAGATATCCTATACAATAATTGTAGGGCCCTCCTACTATTCATAGGCAGCTGATGAAACTTTAAACGCATTTTTCTCAAAACGACGTTTTCAGGTGCGGTGGTCAGTATATTTTAAAAACTACGCGATGGACTTACAAGGAAACTGTTTCAGGTGTATCTCGCCGATTTTGATGAAATTTGGCATGGTCATAGAACGGATAAAAATAGGCCACATCCGTTTTTTATACGTGCCAAGATTGATTTCGAAGGGGTGAAACGCACCCTCGAAAATCGGGGTTTTTTTCGTTTTTCGCCGATAACTTTTGAACAATACGAGATACGAAAAAATTTCAAATTGCAACAATATTTATTTTTTTGCGTACTATACACTGGATATGAGAATGGTGCAGATAATAACAAATTTCATATTGTTTATTGCAAATATGCAATTTTTGTCATACGTATCTCAGAGAGTTCTTAACCGATTGGGATGCAAATTTGCGTACGGGTAGAGGGTAACAAAATAAAGTTGGGGTGTTTTATTGTTTTTCCGATATCGCATAATTAAGGGGTTAAAACTACGCTTCGATTTTTTACTCAACTGCATCGTCTAATCAACTGACCTTTTGCCATTCCGGGTTAAATTCACATTAATATAAATTCGTTTGAATACTCGAGTACATATTTGTAAATGCCACTCACCCCCCCCACCCCCAATCATCCCTCTCCCGACCGTTGAAAATTCTTACCGCACGACATGGATGCAAATTTGCATACGGGTAGAGGGTAACAAAATAAAGTTGGGTGTTTTCTTGTTTTTCCGATATCGCATAATTAAGGGGTTGAAACTACCCTTTGATTTTTTACTCAACTGCATCGTCCAATCAGCTGGCCTTTTGCCATTTCGGGTTAAATTGACGTTAATATAAATTTGTTTGAATACTCGAGTACATATTTATAAATGCCACCCCTCCCCCCAATCATCCCCCTCCCGACCGTTCAAAGTTCTTACCGCGCGGCATGGATGAAAATTTGTAGAAATGAAATGGGTTAGACTCGAAGTTCAATCAGTCAAAATAATCGATACAAACTTCCCTGTTTTGGCTTAACATTACCCTTAAGGGGGCAACTCAAAAACTTTGTTCATTCGAGAACGGGCGGAGATAAAAAAAAAAGTTTATAGGGACAAAACGTGCTGCTCGTCGACTACTAGACGTTCGTGATAATAATGATGAATATAACAACAAATGGCGTATTATTTATTACAATAATTAATGCATAATTGGATGAAAATCACTCTTTAATTGTTCGTTCATATCGGTACAGAAATAGGTAAGTCTTTCGCTATTACGGAATAATTTCCTGCTGGTGTAAAAAATGTCAGTGTTTCAAACACTTTTATCACGACTATCATTATTGTAATACGTATAATCCATAACAAATTTACTGTTGAAATGGTTATTAAAGCGTTCCGATTACATTTTAATCTTCAAAGGCAGTATGTGCCGAACAGACTTTGTTCGTAAAAATACCATAGTACTCCAGTTACTTTCCGAAGTAAGACATTATTCCGTAATAGCGAAAGACTTACCTATTTCTGTACCGATATGAACAAACAATTAAAGAGTGATTTTTATCCAATTAATCAAGAATTATTGCAATAAATAATATGCCATTTGTTGTTATATTCATAATTATTATCACGAACGTCTAGTAGTCGAAGAGCAGAACGTTTTGTCCCTATAAACTTTTTTTTATCTCCGCCCGTTCACGAATGAACAAAGTTTTGAGTTGCCCCCTTAAGAGTAATGTTAAGCCAAAACAATGAAATTTGTATCGATTATTTGGACTGATTGAACTTCGAGTGTAACCCATTTTATTTCTACAAATTTTCATCAATGCCGCGCGGTAAGAACGTTGAACGGTCGGGAGGGGGATGATTGGGGGTGGGGGGTGAGTGGCATTTACAAATATGTACTCGTGTATTCAAACGAATTTATATTAACGTGAATTTAACTCGGAATGGCAAAAGACCAGCTGATTATACGATGAAGTTGAGTAAAAAATTGAAGGGTAGTTTTAACCCCTTAATTATAAGACATCGGAAAAACAAAAAAACACCCCAATTTTATTTTGTTACCCTCTACCCGTATGCAAATTTGCATCCATACCGCGCGGTGCGAACTTTGAACGGTCGGGAGGGGGATGATTGGGGGTGGGGGGTGAGTGGCATTTACAAATATGTACTCGTGTATTCAAACGAATTTATATTAACGTGAATTTAACTCGGAATGGCAAAAGACCAGCTGATTATACGATGAAGTTGAGTAAAAAATTGAAGGGTAGTTTTAACCCCTTAATTATGAGATATCGGAAAAACAAAAAAATATGTAAACTTTATTTTGTCACCCTTTACCCGTATGCAAATTTGCATCCCAATCAGTTAAGAACTCTCTGAGATACGTATGAAAAAATTGCATATTTGCAATAAACAATATGAAATTTGTTGTTATCTGCACCATTCTCATATCCAGTGTATAGTACGCGAAAAAATAAATATTGTTGCAATTTGAAATTTTTTCATATCTCCTATTGTTCAAAAGTTACCGACGAAAAACGAAAAATACCCCTATTTTCGAGGGTGTGTTTCACCCCTTCAAAATCAATCTTGGCACGTATAAAAAAATACGTGTCGCCTATTTTTGTCCGTTCTATGACCATGCCAAATTTCATCAAAATCGGCGAGATACACCTGAAACAGTTTCCTTGTTAGATGAAATTTATACAGCATATTCTAGGCATTTGAAAGTCGGGCCGGATCGAAAGTTTTTTTTTACTGAAACTTCTATTTTTCATAAACCATTAACCAGCAATTTTTTGTTAAAATTCGTAACAAAAATTCCAGAGGTTGTCATTTAGCGAATTTTTGAGAAAAAAAAACCTGCGATCCGACTCAAATTTGTATGCCTACAATATGCTGCATACATTTCATCTAAATACATCGCGTGGTTTTTCAAATATAGTGACCACCGCAAATTATTTTTGGAAGCGAGGGGTCTGATAACTTGCTCCAGAATTCTTTTTTTCGGAAAAGTTATATAAGATATAGTGTAAGAACTTGGTATTATGTATTAAATAAAAAGCAGTGTACAATAGTTTAAAAAAAAATCTTGCCAATGTATGTTTTTTCTCACCTCTAACTGAATATAACCCTTGAAAATGCACGAAAATGTTTGAAAATTGCTTTAAAATAATGTTCGGTGAGTGGGTGCGTGTGTATGGTGAGATTAAATAATCGAACAAACATCCCCCTCTATATATCGCGAATGAATCATTTGCTGTTACTTCCGATACAATTATACTACTTCCAATTTTATTGGTTTGGTTTTTCAAAACTTTTTATAGTTTAAACTGTAATGAATTTACAAGGATTAGAAGCGTAGTATCTATAAAAATATAGTTGCGATAAATAAGTAAATAAGTAAGTACTAAAACTGCGAGAAATCACTGCATAAAAAATATTGTGTAATGACGAAGGTCAAATATGCCATTGTATCCTGTCAGACATTTTTCGTAATTCATTGATCGCACTGATATTCGAGGAACCTTGATCGCAAACTGTAGCAACCACGTTGAACCCTGCGTTCGTTACTGCTTTTATCATTTCCTTTATACATTTTGTTAGCTGTGGTCCGTTGGTTTGTGATTCGCTGAAGTAATATCCCAATGGGATTTTCCATGAGTTCACTATCCCTCTCATCATGAATACCAAGCAGTGGTCCGCAAATTTTGACGTCCGCCTATCGCCATAGTCCTCGAAGCCGATAATCTTGACCTGCACCTTGTCATAGTGGAGATGTGCTGATAGAGACATCTCATCCCAGACAACGGCACACATCTTCTCCTTTGGGTCCATGTACATTGCCTGATCTTTCAAGTGACTCATTAATAATTTATTAATTCCCACCTTCACGGGAATCCTGGCCAACATAACTTTCAAGGTTTTTAGGCTCGGAACAGAAAATAAACGCATAAAATGCCGATAACCGGAAGGCGAGCGTTTAAACATGCTTAGGCATATTAATTTTTCCTCGTCAGTGTACCGTCTGCCCTATAACACAAAAAAATATGCTTTGTAAGTAGCGTCGAACATAAGTGAACTCGCCAGCTGTTTCTTTTTTTTCTCTTACAAACGTATATTTGATAAAAGTAGACAAATGAGTAGCTTCAAAAAATGTTGTATGTATATGTATATGAAATGTATATGTATATGAAATTAATAAAGAGTAATATATCAGAAGTGTATTGAGAAATACATACATTTTTCAATAGTTTTGAAAGGAGTGTAAGGAAGGTGGTTGCAATTTTTTGATAATCTATTCTCGGATGGATAACATGTTTGAAAAATCGCATTTTTCTCGCTGCATCCTTCTATACTATCGCAGCAAAATCATGTGTTTAACATTTTGGAAAAGTAGTTACAAATGTATAAAGGTCCAATAGACCTCTTGAAAATGTAACGACGCAATAATAAATAGTAATATCGATTACTGCCGTTTTGAATACAAACATATTTTTTTCATAAAAATCGTCGCATGAAATGAATCTAATATATTATTGTTCTTCGTATCCTTCTTAGTCACCAGTTAACGTTCTAAAAATGTTTGCACAACAGAAAATGGATGACTAAATTACCTCTGTACTTTCAAGGAAGAAACAAATTAATTCAATACTTTCCGACATTGAACATTGAGTATATAAAATAATGCGACTTTTAATTCGAGCACCTATTTGTTTTGTAAAATTCTTAAAAACTTTTTCGTTATTACTACTTGGATGAAGTTACAACTAAGGGGATAGTATTACAAAATGGAGTCTACATCCGCTCCGCTTCGCGTAAATAATTTTTCATCAAAAATGTGCAAAAGGTTCGAGGACGACATGCATCATTTAAATGAGATGTGTATTATGTTTACCTGCGGTGAAATATTTCCATGCCTTATCTGCATTTGCAAGAGTGTTTGCTGAATCGTGGTCAGACCATTTGCAGCCAATTCAACACTCCCCAGCTTCCGTGATTTGGCTTTTGCTCTCTGCGCAACTTTAAGTTTTTGTCTCAATTTAAGCTCTCGTCTTCTCACTCTGAGGGCATTGTGGTAAATGTGCTTCGCGTCTGTGGACAACATATTTTCCCGTGTCGCGGGTGCAATGATTGATTTTCCTGTCAACGTCGAATGTTTACCACCTGGTAACAAAACATTTATTTATTAACTTATTGTCTACTATGCCAAAACATTTTGCAAATTATGGTATAATAACAGCAAAAAAAGTCAATAAAGATGAATGTATGTTTTAAAATGGCGTGTGAAAGTATTAATGATCATAGCAAATAGTTTTTTAAATATACGATTCGATATAACATTTATTCGTGCTAATCAATGTTTCCATACGTTCATGCGGTATGTTCATAATTGATTCGTGCATAGTACATACTTAAATGTATAAATAAATAGTTAAACTCGATGAAAAGTTATATGTAAAAACGTCATTAGCATCTCAAAAAATTATTATCTCAGAATGGATATTATTAATATAATAATAGTATTTGTAGAATGTCTATTGTGAAATCGGAGGAGGAGGAATGGTCGCTATTTCCATATGTGTGCTAGAGATAGTGAGTATCTGGTCCTACTTTTCCGAACCAGCCCATACTTCCATTTCTTGAAGTAACAGATGGTCTGTTCTTCGCTCTGAATGTAAGCTCTCGTTGATTTTGGAGCTTGATATTACCGAAGCCTTTTAAGTAAAAGGCTAATGACTCAAGTACTGTAAAGTTTCCATGGAAAACCTGAGTCATGAAGGCTTCTTCATCTGCTGTAATTCTTCTACTTGAGAGAGAGAGAAGTTTGAGAAGCCTTGCGTATCTTAGAACAGCTGCATAATATGCAAAAGCTGACTCAGGAACCTTCTTGCTAATGCTGGTGTCCACAGCTGAGAGAACACGGTGTGTCTCGTTTAACATTTGCGAGATGGAGAAAAAAAACCTGGATAGACCAATAGCTCTTCAGCGATAGGTTTACTCTCTTGACCAGGATTTGGAAGTAATGCCTCTAAGCGTAGAGGATCATTCTTCGGGGTAAACGCCACTGTCGATAGATTGCGTGGTTTAGGTGGTCCTCCTTCCCTTGGCAGAATGGGCGCTTGACGTGGCGGACGGATGTTACCTTGTGGCATCGGTCTCGGTTGGGGCGTAGATTGCCTCGCTCCACGGGGTCGGCCTCTGTTCTGACTTCCCCAATTTCTATTGGGGGGTTGACGCGCTGGGGCGTCATTCCGCTGCCCTCTTGGCCTCTGCGGATTGTCATGGGTTGAATCAAATTCATTGAGTTCTTCCATGATGTAGTTAAGTGTAGCGTTTTATAAACGTAATTTATCTATTAGATAAAGATTCGTCAACTGACTACACGAAATAACTAAAGTTAAAAAGGGGCCGTTCAAAGTGTGTGTTAAAGAAATTTTTTTCTTTAAAAATACCGAAATTTTAAAAATAATAACCGTCAAAAACGGTCATGGAAAAGAAACTTAGAAAATTTAAGAATTGTGTTTCGGGTCAGGTCCATAATATCGTAGAGAAAACAGAGAGCAGATATTTTGGGGTTATAAATTTTTCACACGTGGAGCTATCAGCATTGACTCATCGGCTAAGACTCTCTTGGTACAGGAGGAGAGGGATGGAGAGTACTGTCGGTTCTGTTTCCTAGTACAACGTTCTCTGGTTCAATGGTCGGCAATGTAATAGGGGAGACTCCGTGAGTAAATGAAGTATGTGACAAGTCAAGAAAGACTTCAGTCATGAGACTCTCTTGAGCAGTAAGTACTGCTATCTCAGGGCAAGAAAAACTTTGCGATAAAGGAGATTGCTGACATTCGAAAGCATTCATAACTATTTCATTGGGCAGTATGGAGTCCTGCTCGGTATGAGATGGCATTATTTCGACTGTACCAACCAATCGTTCACCATATTTTCCCGAGAGACTCTCTGATAAAGAAAGTAAGGGGGATGATATGCCGGAGCTATTTCTTCAGCATCGGGTGCTTGCGCAATCGCAACTCTTCCGTTGCATACTGATACTAACGGAAAAGTTTTTTCCCCGTTAACCAGAAATAAAGTAGGAATTGCTGTAACCTTCAATCTTCTCCGTTGACCATACTCCATGTATGAATCATCAGTAAAGTGTCGATGACAAATTCGGAGCTTTTTTAACTCACTGGGTTCAATCGAAAAGAGGTTTTGGGAGGCGATTGCTTTAATCCAATTCTGGCATCTCCATTCGCTCTTTGGAAATGAATGGGATGGCCCCTTTACCCGAGTTGCACATCCAACAACAACGCAACCTCGAACAATTGTGGAAACTGCGTTGTCCCGACTGAAAGAACAAGAAGAAGCAAGTGGAATGGATATTTTACTATTAATAACATTAAATGTGTCGAACCGTACATGTGCAGGGACAAAACTCGATTTTGAACTTAATCTGTTCACCCGGGCGTACAATATATATATAGTTAGTTAGTTAGTTAAGTGTCTTTCTTTTTCCAATGTATACCCTTGCGGGTTTTTACATTCCTCCTCTCTTACAATCACCGCGATCCTTATTTCCACCATCAACCACTTCGGTGGACCTACAGTTTTTGGTTAGGTGGGTTCCGAACCACCGAGGGCACAGAATACACACATAGAAAAATTCCATTGGTGCCGGCGGGGAATCGAACCCGGGACCCCCGAGTTGAGAGCCGAGAACGCTAACCCCTGTGGCACTGCCTCTTCTACAATATATATATATTTTTTTGTTAAATATATCTCTATGAACCTAAGAAAATATGTAGGGGTGGATGAATAAGTTCGAAAATAGCGTGTATCGCGAAAAAAACATTTTTTTTCCGTTTTTGAGCTGTCTATCCAAATATGTCATTTGAACTATGAATTCGAAAAGCAGAAAAAAGCAAATTAATAATTAATTATCCTTAACCCACTTATTACTTCTGAATGTACATCATACCGATATTCGAAAAATTCGCCTATCAACCAGATGAAAAAACTGAACAGCAAAAATTAAATTTTTTATATAATTTTGATCTCATAAACGGATTAAACGGGCACTACATATGAAAAAAAAAATTTTGAAATTGTTTCTTGAAGAACACAAATGTCTTCTAAGTAGTCAAAAAATACTGTACAATTTGTAGAATTTTTTAAAATGATTTTCGATTTATCAAAAAACCACGAGATCGAAATTTTCGAAAACGTCATTAATAATTATGAACAAATTTCAGGGCATTCGTTAACTAATTGTAAGTAATTTTTATTCTCAACAAATTTTAAAGTTATTAAAGTCCATAGTTTTCGAGAATAAAAATTGTTAGTGAAGTTAACAAATTTTGTTTGTCGAAAACTTTATGAACTTTAAAGAAAATTTGTTAGGAATAAAAACGACTTAAGATTAGTCAAAGAATCGCTTCTATTTTTTAAATAATTCATGTCGTATTAGGAAATTTCAATTTCGTGATTTTCCGAAAAATTGAAAATTATTTCAAACAATTATGAACAAATTTGAGACTATTTTTGACTAATAATAATACATTTGTGTTCTGAAGACGATTTTTTGAAAGTATAGTTTGCAAGAAAAAAATTTGTAAAAGGTGTGAAAGAAAATGTATTATTTCGGTCGCCATTCTGTTATAGCAAAATATGTTGACAATAAAAGAAGTTCATTTATTTGAAGCTTAGACATTGAGGCCATCATTTAAATGGCTTTTAAGCATATAGGAAACTGTAAAAGGGAACGAAGAATGATTGAAAAAAACGGAATCGGCAAATCTCGTATTTTTTTCAATGGTAAACATTTGTTTGGGGACTTTTAACTATCAACATAGGAAACAATGATCCCCCAATTTTTCTTGTTTAAATTCATGACATCTCGATAATTCGTACTTACTCGTTGAAATTGTCTCTTTCAGGCGTTAATTGGTTTAACAAAATTCTAATTGACGGATTTGGTGTATCTCACAAATGAAAAAAAAAAAATTCGAAATAGTAGACTAATTGGAATAATAGACTTTTTAACCATTCCAAGTAGCATGGACTGAATCATATATATGAAGGTGGTTAGACAAATGAACTGTTTGTCAGCCCAAAAAAATTAGATTTTTCGCTCCATTTTTAGGCTACTGAATTCACACAACTACGCACGGGTAAAAATTTGCTTACAACATATTTATAACGTACAGTTTTTTCCTACCACACATTCGGATTGTACGGACAATTATCCGATAAAAAGCATATTATTTGAGATTGCGTAGAAAGAAAAGAGCACAAAGCAAAACTATTATTATACCTCAATATAGAAAATATATCAAACTTTGAAAATGATAATTGGAGAAAGAGCAAGTCCGTTCAGATTGCACATAATTTTTCGACTTTTGTATAGAAACTTTGTTTATGCATGATGAGTGACATGAATAATAATGTTAATAGCTACTCTGTCAAATAATTTATTAGGCCGAGTGGTATGAGCAATATTAATATCTTGTTCTTCTCATTTAAAAGCAAGAATATTACAGACTTTGGAGTGCGAGTAATTATTATATCTGTTAGGCATAAATTGCGAAATTTTGTAAATATATGTTTATTGATCTTTCAATAACATTGACAAATGTGAAAAAAAACTTGAGCACCATGAAAATTCTTCTTTATAACCAATTACAAGAGTACATAATAATCTTTTTTTTTTGCTAATTTGTACAATTTCTTGAAAGATCAATAAACATCGGCGAAAAAATTCAGAAAACAAACCCAAACAATTTAAAATGGATTCGGTCTGGTTTCCCCTTATCGTAAGGATGCGATCATTATATATATATGAGGCATTTCGCATGAAGTCATCCAGCCTAAAACATAAAAGTTTTTTAATCGTCTTGAAAGTTTTATGGTCGATAGTCCTATTGATAGTGAAACTTCAGCAAAAATTTTAACGCTCTAGCTCAAATAGTTGCCTAGCAATAGGGGCTCAAATTTGTACCATATTGGCCGTCGTGGCAACATTCCCAGGTTTGTATCTTCCCGAGAAATATAGCGATTTTAAAAAGTCAGAAGTGATTTTTAAAGCATTTTTCTGCGTACTTTAAGAATATATTTTTTATTTTTAATAAAATTAATAAGTTCATAATAATTTTTTAAAGTTAATGTTAAAAATGACTTTTTCTCAAAGATCGACACCTTCGATTTTTATAAAAAAAATTTATAAAATAGTAGGGTTCTTTCCGAACAAAAAAGTATATAATGTCCAAGATGGGCCGGACCTTAGTTTCGGAGATACAGTAGGATTTACCAGCGAGCGGGCGGTTCACGTAGTGTTGCGCGGCGACCCTCCAGGCTACGTTCGGTCTGAGTTCGAATGTAGCCGAGAAATATTCAAATTTAAAAAATTCAGGACTGATTTTTAAAGCATTTTCTGCGTAATTTAAGACATATTTTTTATTTTTAATACAATTAATAAGTTCATAACAATTTTTTAAGGTTGATGTTAAAAATGACTTTTTCTCAACGATCGACACTTTCGATTTTTGTAAAAAAAAATATAAAATAGTAGGGTCCTTACTGAACAAAAAAGTATATAATGTCCAAGATGGGCCGGACCTTAGTTTTGGAGATACAGTAGGATTTACAGCGAGCGGGCGCTTCACGTAGTGTCGCGCGGCGACCCGACCC